>CM034300.1:10786026-11986026 GCA_019925795.1 Dendrobium chrysotoxum | reverse complement strand
CTATTTTACTAGAAGTTTAAAGGGAGCATTGTGGCGTTAGCATCAAATATTTTATAAATATCATAATACACTTAAAAGTTTCTAATTCGATTTCATTTCTCTCTTAGTTAGTTGGCTAGAGAGAGAAATGAGAATTTTTAGAGGGAGAAAGTTCATTTTTGGTGGCTTTGGATCAATTTCACCTATTTGGGTATATAGTGAATTATCTGGGTCAAGGTAGGTTACATTTTTTCTATCTCAATTAAAATTTTAATGTAAAATTGGGTATATCTATTCATTAGGAAAACATTCATCACGTAATTTTTTGTATGTTATGGTTGACATCATTCTACGCATTCTAATATTTCATTTATGAATTTTCATTGGATAGTTTTGAAAATTCATCATTTCAATAGTCTAAAAAATATTTAGACACCTACAAATAGTGCTATAATACTATACATGTTCTAAAATATAGCTATAAACAAAATGTGCTAATTTGATGAAATTTTAAAAAATGTTAAAATTTTATATGTGGCTTTCCCCTGAATTTTTGATTGTTTATATGTTAGTAGCACATTTTGTGAAACCTTGTGATGGCTCTAAAATTATGTACCTATTTAAAAATGCATTTATTTATGTGTTTATTTTCTTGAAATGTATGAATTTGGATAGTTGGGAGAAGTTTTGATGTATTATCTACTGAGAGTCATAAGAGCTTAAAATCTCTGAATATCTGATACATTAAGCATTGATAGTTATAAGAGCATGTTTTTTTATATGCTAGCACATGGAGTTATAAGGGCCTAAATTATGAATTTTGATATCTATTGGGAGGTATCAGGGCCTAGGGAAAATTATGTATATTATGAGATATAAATATGAAGTGCTTTTAATTATATTTCCTTATTGTTTTGTATCTCCACTATTCTACCATTTAATTTATGCATGTGAGACACTATTTATTGCATTATAGATATTTATGCATTTTAAATAATCTAATTGCACCTCTGTATGAATGAATTTATTTTATCTTGTTATTCCCACCCTAGTATTGGCTATAATAATTATTAAAGGCTTGTCTAGATTGATGTAGTCCACTGAGTTGTGGTTGCTTATATCTTTTTTCTGCATCTATTTTAGGTCAGGATAAAGGGAAGGGATAGATTGAGTACATAAGGTTTGTAGGATCTGAGTCAGAGTCTATATAGGAATGTTAGAGGTTTTTGATAGTCATGGAATTTCTATTATGTCCTATTTTATCTATGCCATATACTATTTGTATATAATTATTTTGATTATAAATGTCTCTGACATGAATGAAAATGTTTTTGACAAAGAGTATTTGTCTATTTAATTAAAAAATTAGTGGTTCTGAAGCCTATTAATTATTTGAAATTTTTTAAATTTTCTCCATTTAGATCCTGGAGATTTCATCATGTCACCATCTTACACCGTATGACCTGTTCTATCTATGGGTTATATCGAGTCGGATTGTGACAAGAAGTGAAAAAAATGACCTTCCATGAGATTGTGACCATGCAAAACTAGAAATTTAGGTGGCCTCGTATAAGTGTAAAGTCAAAGGCATCTTGTGGAGGTCACTAGAGAGGGTCAAAAGTGAGGGTCAATGGTTTTTTGGAGCTAGTGGCACTAGAAATGTCACCTTACATGCATATGCAAATGTCAAAAAGTATGGAATCTGGTGACAAACATGAGTGTGATGAGATTCAAATGATAACAAGGGCCTATTCACACAAACTTTAAACTGAGTGAAAAGGACATGGTTGATGTGTGATCAAGAATTTTGAGCTGATGAGTGAAGAACTAATGTAAGGATTAAGGGATACTAGAGTGCATAGAAGATTTAGGAAGATTAGGAGTGCAAGAGTTGAATGGAGCATGAGTGAGTTAGCCAATAACTAAATTGAGCGTGCTTAAAGGTTGAGGATTTTATAAGGGGAAAAGTTAGTGTCCTTGTTTATGCACAAGGAAGGTTACATAGAAGTTGATTAAGAGGAGATTGAAATTAGTAAGATTCAACAGTTGCATGAATAAGAATGCCAAGGTGATAGTGTGACAGTTCAAAATTTTATTTTATGATGTATGAAAGTGGAAAGATCCTAAAGAGAGGAAAACCAATGATGAGTCATGGCCAAAAGACTTAAAAAGCACAAAGATAATGCTAGGGAGAGCTAATCAACTCAAGATGAAATATTATAAAAAGGCACTAAAAAGATGGATAAGGCATAATTTGTTCTTCTTATGTGCTAAGAGACATAGTTGAGGAGGGTCATAACACCAAACCTATGAATGAGGTAGGCTGATTTTATGGAGGGTGAAAAATCAATATGTGCAAAAAAGCTTAGGATGGCATGATGGAGGATAATAGTTACTGCTAGGTTAAGAAACTGGCCAATGGTATACATGGGTGTTGTTGGGTAAATGAATGATAAGTTGCGAAATTCATGTGTTGCTCAATCAAATGGGTCCTATGTTGATAAATTTTTTTTTTGTTGGAAAGATCCAAACGAGAGGAAAACCAATGATGAGTCATGGCCCAAGGACTTGGAAGCACAAAGATAATGCTAGGGAGAGTTGATCAACTCAAGATGAAATATTATAAAAAGGCACTAAAAGATGGATAAGACATGATTTGGTCTTATTACATGCTAAGACATATAGTTGAGGAGGGTCATAACACCAAACCTATGAATGGGGTAGGTTGATATTATGGAGGGTGAAAAATCAATATGTGCAAAAAAAGTTTTAGGATGGCATGATGGAGGATAATAGTTGCTGCTAGGTTAAGAGACTGACCAATGGTATACAGGGGTGTTGTTTGGTAGATGAATGATAAGTTGCGAAATGCATGTGTTGCTCAATCAAATGGGTCCTTCGTTGATTTTTTTTTTTTTTTGGGGGGGGGGGGGGGGGGGTGTAAGATGCAAGGATGGTGGTAGGTGTGTGTAGGCCACACGAATAGAGTGGGTAAGTAGGGAAAATAGAGCTTTTTGGTGCATGCAAGTAGTCATATGATGTAGTATAAGCATGTTAGGTGGGTTTGCATGAGGGAGTAGAGCATGTAAGAATTTTGAGCTGAGATGAGTCGGTGTGGTGCTAGTTAGGTGTGAGGAGGGCACTGATAGGTGTTCGCAGATGGGCACACACATGTAAGAAAGGATGAACGAGAAGATGGGTATGTTGGTATTTATATGTTAGGTGACGAGAAAGTTGTTAGCCATAAGCCAATGCCTGAAAGCTGGTGATATGAGACTATTAGGCATGAATTGTAGAGGCTATATCCCAAAATATTGGATAAGTCCAATCATTATAATAACCTCAAACAAAATGGGCTAACTCTGGCCAGGTCCAAAATAATGGTGTACAAATTATGTAAACTTCCTCGAGGAGTTCCACATGTTCTCCTATCAAAACTTTTTGCCTTGGCTATCTTTTGAGGCTTAATTACTAATCATTGCGTATACGTTGACATCAATTTCACCATGAGATGTGCATTAAGACATTGATGAGTTCGCATTTAGTCATTAATTAATCTGATCAGATTTGATTGACACATAAGATCGATCGCTTTTAGCCAATCGGATTGACTCAAGCTCAGCACAACCAAATTGATGTACACAGCTGCATCTGATATATTCTGCCCTGCTATAAAAAATACTGATATTAAATGCCAAAATCATCACACTGCAATCAACGAAGATCCCAATGACATCTTCGTGTATTCCTTCAGACTTTCCAGCTTCTCAATTATAAGAAAGGGAAGATCTGTCCTTAGTTCAAGGCCAGCGCAGATCAAGACAAATTAATAATAATGGTAATAATAATAGAGAAAGCAATTAAAAAAGAGTACACGGGTTAACGTTATTAATGCCAAACTTATGAATTGGACGGTTTTGATGCGTTGGAAAGGGCACCTAATTAATAAGATCTAATATTCAGATTCAGTCACATGCTCGCGATTTACAGGCATCTTACAACAGTCCAAACGCAATTTCCAATAAAATATGTTATTCTATGATCCTATTTGAAAAGTTTGGGTTCAGATTGATCTTTTAATGACAAACGGGTCGAATTTGGATCTGGATATAACTCTTTTTGGTCTGTTGATTTGGAGCTTTGACTATCAATCAAGAGGTCTTGGATTGAAGTCTCACATATGTGATATGTGTGTGATTTTGACTTAATTGGCTGAGATGTCCAAAAAAAAAATTTGGATCTAGATTTCCGATTTGTTTAATTGATGAGTTGGATGTGGGTTACTCGTGAACCCGAATTTCACCCAAAAATGACCCGGTTATTTTTTTGCTTATGGGCATATTTTTTTTATTTTTGGTCGATTATTTTAATTTTTTTTAATAAAAAAAGGGTTATTAGGTGGGTTCGAGTCATTCAAATTACCAATGGGTTAGGTTTGAGTTCACTTTTTTGACCCGTATATCAAATGAGATGGGTTTGAATCAGCTGTATTCGGATTGTGTCAATTTTAGGTATACCCAAATATGACCTGTGAACTCATTTTATACATATAAAACTAAAATTAGCTCAAAAATTAATTAACTATATAAAATATACATTATATTTAATTAGATATCTTTACAATATACAGCATAATGAATATTTATTTTTTGTTTTGAGTTTGAAAGAGTTAACACAATAGCACTTCTACTCACATGATATAGAATAAAAACAAGAATTAATTAATAGTTTATTTGTTAGGTAAGATTGTGGATGATACTGTTTGCATAAAATTATATTTTTTTAGTACAATATTTTTTTTGAAAACGATGAAAACATCATGATCAAAAGCTGTCCCAAATGAAAGAAATTATAGCATGCGGTCACCGGACTGTTCGGAGGTGAATATGGATGCGCCACATCACCCGATACACAGCAAAATGGTGATGTGGCGTGTCTTGATTCGTCTCCGGACGGCATCCGGTGACTACAAGTAATAATTTCTCTCCAAACGAAGCCTCAATCAAAGGAATGTGGTAAAAATTAATTTCAGTTCAATTTCATTGTATTTTCATTTCCTCTATCTAATTACTTTGAACATGTATTATTTAAAAAATAATAAATGTCAACATAAAAACCATTGGAGCCAAATATTTCTTTGGAATTTATGTCCTGCATGATTTAGGATCATATAGTAAACCACTTTAATGTTATCTTGATTCCTCTAATAGTAACTTTATAAAGAGAAATTTGGTTGGAAAAATATGCTTGATATTCGAATTTGACTCATTTATCATATAGGTCAAAATGTTGGACGAACCTGACTTGACTCGTTCCTAACTAATCGAAACTTGACCTATTTATCATATAGATCGTGAAATTTTTTTAGATTTGCACAACCCGTTTAACCTGAGCCTGACTTGTTTAACCCAAAAATAATAATTAAGTTAATTTCGAGTTTTCAGATCAATATATTTGACTCGTACCTGTTCCATAAATTAATCGAGTTGATTCGAACCCGAATTTCTTCAGTTGGATCCTGATCGGATCATTTATAGACACCCCTACTCAACTGATTAGGATGGAAAATTCTATAATGAATAATCAATTAATCTTATTTAATTTTGACTAATCCTGTACCATTATACATCTTCAGAGGTCTTTGTGTTCCCATTTGGGTGATCAGTAGAATATATAAAATCCGGATGAGTTTTTTATATTTTGCATGAAAATAAAAAAGTGGAAAATAGCCCTTTATTAGTTAATTGAAAGTTGCAAGTAAGCCTCACAAGCAAGAGAAATATTTAAGTTTGATGAGAGAATCAACTCATCACTTGTGATATAAAAATTCGATTTCTATTTGGACGATTTACATTTGTATCATAAAATTTTTATATATTTATATTTCTAACATCTAAATTATAATATTTATTTATATAACCCTCAAAATTTTAAATAATATAAATATAGTTTAATATTAATTTTTCTGAAATGAAAAACACCAACTTGTATGATTCCCGGATTGATGTGCTTGTTTGGTGCATTTGTTTTAGTCAGAAAGAGCTTCTTTGTTTCTAATGAGCTTACATCTTTTGTTCTTTCATTTTTTTATTTTTTTATGAAGATATTTCGAAATTGTTTGGAAGTTTGAAAAGATAAAGCTGTCAACTTTCTTACTGCTTCTTAAAGTAGTTTTCTACTAGAAAGCTGCTTTAAGAAGCAGTAAGAAAGCCGTATCAAATGAAGCCAAAATCTATAGTCATTATAATCTGATAAAAGACTTAGGGTTCGTTTGTGACAGGTTTCTGACTACTCTAATTTTCAGAATGCAAATATATTTTCGGTATAGCGACTGCTTTTTTGAAGAGCTTTCAAAAAAGTTATTTTTCTCATAATTTTTTTTTTAGGGGGCGTTTAGCCCAATTAAGATAAACTCACACACATATCACATACATAAGATTCGAATCCAAGACCTTTTTATTAGTAGCCGAAGCTCACAATCAACCGATTAGAGTAAGGTGCTTATTTTTTCCATAATACCTTTATAATTATTTTTATAAAAATTTATAGTAATTCAAAATAGAATTGTAGAGGGATAGAAATATGGAGAGAGAAAGAGAAGGGGAGATCGAGTGGACATCCCTATTCCACATTATTTTTAATTTTATTCTATGAAAGTTTGTTGATATACACGACAATCTGTGGTGTACAAATTGCCTATCGAATATTTATTCTAATAGAGTTTTAATGTGAAATAATGGGGCGCTTTTAAAAATTCAATGCTGGTACTGACAAGTTGGTGTCGGCATAATTAATACAAAAAGATAACTTGCTGATTTGTACATAGTACTTTGCTTGTGACTTCTCTTTGTATGGAGAAGTCTAATAGATAATCTACTTGAATTGGAAGCCAAGCAAATCTTCTTGGAATATTTTGGATTGATTTTTTTTATTGGCTATATGGTTGAGAACATTAAAGTTATTCTGTGAGAAAAGAAGTTTGAATTGATGTTAGCTCGGCAGTTCATTGATAATTTATGACATAATCAATGTAATAAATTTAAATTTGGATTTTATGTGTTAGGATATTTCTCAAACTCGATGTGAAAACCGACAAGAAGAGCATGAGTAAATACAAATTTACTATCCTGAATCTTTTACAGATCTCGAGATTTGCTTTTTCTTAGAGATTAGATGGACCTGTCTCCAAGTTTTTTTTATAAATATCGGTTTTCGGGTCACGTAGCTGTTTGCTTTTGCTTTCCAACTGATTGCATTACTCTGGTGAGATGGACCCTTTTATTCCTCTTGGCATTCAAGCTTCTAGGAAGGCTACTTATAAGAAAGCGCGAGCAACCTTCGGCATGAAGGCTATGAACAAGGAGGAGGCTACGCCGAGTAGGCCTATTATGGGAGAATAGGGGCGAGTGTTTGTTGACTTGGGTGATTTGACTGTAGGTACTCTACTGAAGAGAATGCTAGCTAAGGTAGGGGGCCTGATTGTCATCGAGAATGACCAGTCGCCTGGTCTGGCAATGAGGAAAGAGGAGACGGTTTTTCATGTGGTATCGACAGCGAGAGGCATGAAGGATGAAGGCAAAGGCCCTAACATTGATGAAAATTGTCCTTTTCTTTCTAGAAGTGTTAAAGGGAGCATAAGCGGGGTCCTTCGGAAGGAGGTGAGTTTGCCAGAGCGGGAGGCAATTTTTTTGGAAACCGCTGCAACTGTTAAAAGAATTGAAGGAGCTTTTGGGAAGAGAGGTGTTGATAAGGTGCCTAGGAAGTTAATGACTTCTCCCGAGTATATCTTGTTTACTAACCTTGTCTTCCTTTTGGAATGAATTTTGTTAGACAAAATTATGGGAAGGTTAATGACTATGGAGTCAGTGGCCAAGTTCAAGGGTACAAGCGAGCTCAGTGTTGTTGAGGGGAGCATTGTGATGGGATATGGCGCCGACTGGAGAGAGATGATGGCTTCTCTAGATGCCTGAGATACTACCGTGTAGGATTGCTTGAGCTTAATATAAGATGAATTGTAGTCACTACTTAATCAGACAAAGTAGAAGGTTTTTTTAGGGTGCTTAGTATATTGTAGAGTACCTTAACTGAATGGGAGTCTAACACCGAGTATGGCAAAGGATCCTGTATTAGAGCATACCCGACATTGTCCCCGCATGGGTTGAACTTCCCCTTTTCTCCTTTTTCTTAATTTATTTATATACGTATGTTTGGACATATTGATTCCCAAATGGATAAAGTGTCTGATTTCTTAGTGGCGACGTGAATACAATTTTTCTGGCTCATCGATGGAGAAGCTAGTACGTCATTGGTATACAGAGTTGTTTTATGGCGGATGGTGTCTTACATCTGGTTCTATTTCTTTGAAGAGTGCTTTTTGGGTTTTGCTGGCTGAGGGGACCCGCTTTGTTTCCTTTGTTCTAAAACGGGGGAGTCTCTCCTCAGAGGCATTTGGTGCCATTATCTTGCTCGCTATAGAGGCAACATGCATGATGGGGGATTATGAATGACTAGGAGATTCTGGTCAATGTGAGCTAGAATGCAACTTATGAAGTTTTGAAATATATTCAGATTTTCTTTGTTATGAAATTAATTTTTCCCACTAATTACACAAGTATACATGTCAAATCAAGTAATAAAGTGATAGAGTAGATAATCGAACCCTCAAGAAATTATTTTTCTTAGTTAAAACATAACTACTACTGCTACTACAAATGCATGACTTATCCTACTTAAGATAAAATAGTGTTTTTGAGTTTTTATTATTGAAAGAAAATAACATGCAAAAGAAAGTTGATACTTATGAAAATAAAGTATTTTTGACTAATGAATGTATAAAATATAGCTTTCCTAATGAGACTCTAAAATGTAGATGTAGATCAGAGCATAGGCATCTTTAGATCTCTATCAAGCTCGTAGGAGTGAAAATGAAGGTTTGTGGTATTCCTACAATTTTTTTAACTCTATAGAACCTAGAATATTCAAACATGCTATGTTTAGGTGTGCTAATATTTCATTTCAATGCTACTAATTATTCCAGCATTCCTACTTAGAGGCTATACATCACACTAAATTTTAACTACACATATGACCATTATATTCATTCAATGAAGAGCATGAGATATTAAAAATATCAATAATTTTATTAAAGCACACGAGTCTATATTAGTACATACTATGCTTACTATATCATTAGCACAAAAATAGAGAATTAGTTAGACATGGAGGAAATAACAAGCAAACTCATTATCATTTTATTCATTGGAAGAAAGATACAAAAGAAATAATTGAAAATTATCACTCAGAAGGATCAAATGATCTTCTCCACTCTCCTTCTTCCAACAATTATAGAGTTGCTTACATAGATAGGTTAAGATCTCCATAAATAAAAGTACTTTGTACTTTCCTAGTCTTCCTTAGCCTTTACTCTATGGGGGTACTAAAGAAACACACTTATAAGAATAGAGTTTTCACTCCAATGACAGAACTCCCTCACAAAAAAACTGAAAAGCTATTTATAATAAATACAAGAATGGGCTCAAGTGTCACGGCACTCTACGATATGGCACCACGGCGGTGAAAAATGAACTAGTATCTCAGCACTGTAAAATTTGCTCCACCACAGTGCTGGCTAATGTGACACAGTTACTAGTTGAAATGATGCATCTTCTCGTTAAGTCGGTGTGGCTCTTCATATTGATAACTGCTCCACCATGGCACTCTAGAAATTTAAGCAATATGGCACTCGAATGAAGGATCCAGCTCTGAGGCATTGAAAGGTACAATGTTGCAGTACTAATTTTCTCGAGACACATCATGCTGTAGTGTTGAATTTTGGTGCAAAGGCACTGTGTTATGCTACGGCACTAACTATGGGCCCAATGCAGACTGGCTTTATAATATTAGAAATTGGCACCTTGGTGTGATTAAACTTGGCGCTTCGGTGTGATATACCTGGGCGCTACGGTGCTACTCAACACTTATAATTTTTATCATATTCTGAACATTTCTTATTCAAACACAACTAAAAAAAATACATCTTAACTAAAATTCAAACATAATAAATAGTATACAATTTACACTTAACAATGAGCTTCCTTTTGTAGAGCTTGCCGTGAAGGTGGGGGCATACCCTTAGTGGTGTAATACCTGTAGTCGCCTATTGTGTTGGGGCACTTTAAAACATTTTGACCATTTGGGACTCGTACGCCTCATTGTAGAGCTTATCCTAAAAGGGGGAGTTGCCCAACAATGGCTGAGGCATTTTATGTAGGTAATGGCTGGATGCCTGTAGTCATCTATATTGTCAGGGAACTAAAGAAAGTTCTTTAATGCTCTTAGTCATGGGTGAACAGACTAGCCTAGTGGTGTCAGTAGGTAGGGTAGGGCTAGGTTTTGTTTAGGGCAATTGGGTGAGCTTATTTGATGCATTGACATGGGCTCATTAGGCTTAGTTTTCTTAATTGCATTGTGTTTATTTAAGTTAGTTTTGGATTAATTGTTTTGCCTGTTAAGGCTAGGCTTCTTATGAAAGTTAGGTTAGGGTCTTAAGAGAATTTGGGTTAGTTTGGTAGTATTCAATTAAGGTTTGGTAGGGTTAAATTCAAATGGAGCTTGGTTAGGTCATTTGAGGGTATTTTGGAGTCTAGGAGTTAAAGTATGGTCAACAAGGGTTAATTATGATATGGGGTGAGCCAAATTGACCTTACGATCGACTTAGATTATTTTAAACTCAAACTTAAGATTAAATACTTTAATTTGGCATAGATTGACTCATGGGTAAGATAGAGGTATTTTGGGCAATTTGGGTCAACCATGATTAACATAGGTTCACTATGGGTGTAGAGCGAATTAAGTTTTCCCTTGAGGGATCTTAGGTCAACTTAACTTTGGTACAAGGTCAAATGACTATGTTTAACCTTAGATTGGCCTAGGGGCAAGGTCTAAGGGTATTCTTGGTAATTTTAATCAACTAGGGTTAACCTTTATCAAATGGGTTAACTAAGTGTCAACCTTTATTATAAATGGTCTAATGTTGAGGTTTGATTAGTCAGAGTCAAAGACTAGTCCTTTTGTTATGATGTAGGTCCTTAGGTCATGTTTGGATCTTTTTAGGGTTAACATAGGTTAAACTAGGTTAGACCTAAAATGGTGAGTTTAGGGAAGTTTGCAATGATATTTGGACACCCCTATATTCAAACTTGAATTAGCCTATCTTAGAAGTTCTAGGCTATTATAAGGAGATTCACCTAAGGTTTTGAGTTTCCTAAGGTTAATCAAGTCTAAATCAATAGGAGTCCAACTATGACAGACTTATGAAGGAAGGTCTACTCTAAGAAGGAAGAGCTAATCACTAAGACTAGATTCCTGAGGAATATCATCATCATTCAAAAATTAGGTTTACTTGCTTCTCTCATCACCAGTGGGTAAGGAAGGTCACCACAATCACTATCGAATTAAGGTCACCACATCACAAATGATTTGTGATGGCACAAACATATAGAAGTTGAAGATCTCAATGAGCTCTAAATTAAGGGGAAGTCTAATGCTGAGTTTGAAGTGATCATAGAAGAAGGAAAGCTAATCATCATAGAACATGTTGAGGTATTTGTCCTTAGTGAGGACCTAGACTACAATATTGGCATCCTAATAAAAGTACCCAAAAAATATCATATCAATGAAAATCTTAGTCACCTTTGAGATTTGATAATATTCAAAATTGATGAAGGCCTTATGAAACCTCCTTTAAGTAATCATGTTGTTTAGGAAAACTCACACTAATCAAGGGAGAAAAGAACTACAAAAGCGAACACCAAAGAAGAAACAAAGAGAAGGCATTTGAACCCTACAAAGGTGAGGGGTATTTATAGTAAAATTAGAGGCTTAAATTCCAAGGCTCAAGTGATGTCCATCATTAATGAGATAAATCTCACCTCTCTCTCTCTCTCTCTCTCTCTCTCTCTCTCTCTCTCTCTCTCTCTCTCTCTCTCTCTCTCTCTCTCTCTCTCTTATCAATAAAAAAGATTCACTCAATTTCATCTCACTCACTAAATGAAGAGTAATCCTAAATAATAAACAGTTACCCTTAACTAATAATCAAAGAGTTACCCTCAATAAAAATAGAAGGGCTAATATTAAATAGGGAGGTAACATGACAAAGATTTTCCATAACTAAAAAATGAAAAAGCCATCATAGATGAAGTAAAAGGAAATTAAAGTAAGTAATAAAATTAATAAGTCACAATCACAAATAAAGATTGTATAACACATTAAAATTTTTGTTAATGTACGTAACATTTTAAAATTTTTTGTTTCATAAAGGCTAGTCTTTATAGCTCATACATAAGGAATTTCTTACAAATAGAATCTAAGAAAAGATTGAGAGACACTATGCCTTTCTCTAGAAAGATGGGTAAGATGAAGTAGCTATTTGCTAAAAACCCACTTGATTATTATGACTCTAGAAGCTTGTCAGCCATTTAAAATATTTTTTCCCACTATGTTAGGACTATTAAATTTAAATATATTTTAAGTGCATTTTATATTAACAATTTTAAACCAGCCAGCTCATTAGCTATCGAATCAAGTAGGGTTGGCTCTAGCTTGGCTCATTAATTTATTAAGATTAAATCATAAGTTATTTATGGAGTCAATCTTGAGCTAACTCACGAGGCTTGACTTAGTTATGCCCTTACCCTTATTAGATGGAGTGAAGGATTAAGTATAAAATTTTTTTTATCTAATGGTGTAAGGGGGACCTCAAGCAGCCAATCATGGAGATTTATGGTCCTTATTTACTAACTAATCACACACTTTGTTAGGGTTAGAACCTCAAACTCACTTTACAAGTGGATTATATAATTATTTGAGGTCAGGTGGATCCTAAGATTGCTAAAAATTGATGATATATGGGAACTAGACTTGACTAGCTAAAATTTTTGAAAAAGAATCCTTCTTATCTCCATAAGCTCTTATGAGTGCTTGGCTTCCTCTAGCATATGGTTATAGCCAACATCTAGGGGTGAGTAAAAACCACATTGCCAGTAAAAAACTATTATCTCTTCGATTAATAATCACCACAACTAGCACCAAAATAGTTTTTATTGAGGGGGCAGTCGCCACCATACTACTATGGTACAATACAATCTCTTTCTTCTTCTATTTCATCTCAATTGGCCTAGAATTCCTCCTTTTAGACTCCATCGCCTTATATTTATATAGAAGAGTCGATATTCCTTAATAATTATATATCCATTTCTATATATATATCTAAGGTCTTTGGTTAGCCATCTCTTAAGTGAACAGGGAGAACAAAATCCAAGCAAAGGAATGGAAGAAGATTAGCTTTATCAATACTTTTCACCACTGTATAGTCAAAGGTAGTATAGGGATCAAATCAAAATCATTATGAGAATCTTAAACATTAGCACCCCTTTTGAGAAAACAGTAGAAACAAGGTAATACTTTCTATTTATTTTGCCTTTTCATTTGATGAACACAATAAATACTTTCCTTATTAAATTACCTCATCATATTTAATAAGTTTCTCTTTAAAGGAGCAAGTGAATCAAAGAACTAAATGTATATCTATATATAAAAATTTAGGTGACTTGTGTAACAACTATAGGTTTAGCATTCAGTTTCCTTAGTTTTGACCCGATTGAAAAAAAAAAGGTAAGGTTATGAACTTTTAAGTTTTTCAACTATTTATACATCTTTAGAAATGTTTTAATACATGAAATTGATTGGGGGTGCTCTAGAATGTGTCCCGACTATTTCATGTGCATTTTGAAAAAAAATTTAAGAATGTCACTTTTGGAGAGCAGCGGCGCTGGTTGTTGAACACTGTGGCATTGCACTCAACCAAGGTGCCAAATAGTGACATTACGGTGCCAGCCTTTGGGTTGTTGTAGTTTTTTTAGTGTCGTAGTGCTCCGATTTGAGCATCGCAGTGATAAGCCATTATGAACTTACTAAATATTAAAAAATTTCATTTAATCCGATCATTTGCATTCGAGCAGCTGGCGTACATGAGAGAGAAATATAGAGGTTAGAGAGAGAAAATTTGCATTTTGAGCCACTTCGAGCTATTTTCAACCGTCGGCCCTATTGGGGAAGTTGTATGGACCGAGGTAGGTCACCTTATGCCTATCTCAGTTTTCAAATATATGAAAGTTTTCTAAATTTTTTTATTAAAATTGTATTTCTGTTAACAAAAATGCGTATAATTTTGCACCAATAAAACTTTCATGTCATAACTTTTTATATGTTATAGAGAACATAATTATGAATATTTAGAGTATTTTATAACAATTTTATACCGAGTATTTTGGAATTTGTGATATTTTAATTAAACAGAAAATAATCTGGACATTGAAAAATAATGTTGTTGTTCAATAAATGTTTGGAAATAGTGTTTTACACTCTCCTTTGTAATTTGGTTACATTTTGACATTATGAAAATTTGCTCAGTAGGAAGTTTAGTTGCCTACTATTATACAATACTATGCAATTCTAACATGTGTCTAACTTTTCTTTAACTATTATAATGTGGGAAATATATATTTTTGTAATGAAATGTATGTTTATATGATTGAAAATCATCAGCTGGGAGTATAAAGGGCTAGAATCCTTTCAGTTTTATTTGTGTCAGGGATTATTTTGGTGCCTATAAGGCATATTCTTGTGGCTATAAGCCATGTTCTAGTGCCTATAGGCATGTTCTGGTGCTATAGGCACAAAAGGGAGACATAAGGGGCCAGAATCCTTTGAGATTCTATTTGGAATCGGGATATGTAATATGAATTGTTATGTGATATAATTGCTTTATGATTTATCTGTTCAGCATTTATGTGATATAAATTGGATAATTGCTATGCTTTTATTTCCTTTCCCAATATAATTAGTGATTTATTTAACTATTTTTAAATATTCAGCAAAATATTAATAAAAAAGAGTTTGAAAATTTAGATTGACTTGTGTGATCTACTGAGCTGTTGTAGCTCATTGTTGGTTGCTTGTGTTTTTCAGGGTCTGGGAAAGGGAAGGAGGTTATTGATTAGCAATTTTGGATTAGATCTAAGTTTATAAATAATTTGTTATTTAAATTTTTATACAATCATGACTAGTTAAATTTTTTGTTCTATAGCTCTTGCATGTAGCCATGTACTGCAGTGTATATATTTATTTTGATGAAATGAAAGAAATTTTATGGATGAGTTTATTTTTAATATTTGGATATTTTAGTAGCTCTATTGTCTATAGTTTTATTTGAAATGAAATAGGAAGAGACTATGAACATTCCGAAATTAGATCTTGGGAATTGCCTATCACAGCTCAACACGATGGGATCTATCCTAGTTAGGTTGGGGTGTGACAACTTGTAGGTATAAAATCAATTATATTTCATTTTAAATTACCCTAAAAACATCATAAAAATAAAAATTAGTTAAAAATCAAATTATAAACTTGAAGTCAACCTTTGGTCAAACCTATGCATAAATTGTGAATAAGTATAAGAAACCTTTTTTAAGATTATTAAAAATAAGATGTTCATAATGAAATTAAATAATGAACCTCAATTATAATTTAAACTTAAGACATAAATATAAATACTATTACTAAAATATTAATGAAATATATATAATTAGTATAAAGCCATAGCCTTATGTTGTAAAGTCATATCCTTATGTGGTTACTCTACTCCTTTTTGGCATAAAATATTCAGATTCTCTTAAGGCTTAGGATATGTTGACCAATAAACTTACTGAACTCTAAGTTCACTAATTAACATATTCTTTAAAATGAAAGAATAAAAATTCAAAATATTAAAATATAAAATATAAAATGAATTTATAGTTCATTAAAATATGAACTTGAAATTAAAACCCCCTTTATGATGCCCAAAGATCTAATTTTGGAAGAATTTCATATTTTATCTTTTAATTAATTTACCGGAGCCTCTAATGATTAACTTATATAATAAAATCCAGTGAAAGCAACCATATACATCAAAATAGTTTAATATATTCCTCATTCCATAAAAAATAATTTATAATAGTTAGGAGTTCAATTAATACATCAGTTTATCTTTCTATGTTCCAGGCTATAAATGAATAAAATAAAAGTATATAGTTCTAAACCTAAGATTCTAAAATCAAATCAATCTTCACTCCATTATGTCCTAACCCTTCCTGAAAAATATGTAGAACCATAGAGCAAGTTAATATCTCAGTAGGTTACTAAAAACTACATCTAAAATTAATACCTACATGTTTAACTAAATGAATAATAGATTCATGCATATTATTTATCTCATGTCCACATGTAGAATACTAATTCTAAATCATCCTTTACCTAGTATTACTCTACCTATTTCAATTAAAATGATATATACATAAAACTAACCCATGAAATCTCAATATAAACTAGCCAAAATACTCATAATGGTGATATCTACAACATATCAAAAGTTACAAAGTGAAAGTTTACTAAAATGAGAGAGAATTTTTTTAATCAATTTTAGGAGTAAAAAATAGGCAAAACATAAAATCATTGAAAACAAAGGTATTGATAGGTCACCTATCATGATCAGAGCAACTTTTGCAACTAGAAAGATGAAAATATTAACCCAAACTCCACTTTCTCTCTTTACTTTCCTAATTCTCTTGCACACTTTCTCTCCATTTCTCTCTCAACCAAGCAAAGGGAATGGGGAGAAATGGCTTAGGTTGGTGTTTTTAGATAAATGCTTTTTGATATTTATATTAAAAAATAACTTTCTGACCTTGTGCTGTAGCACTCAAGACTCTAGTGCCACTTTGATAACTCAAATTCTAGAAAATGCGAGTGTTTGACACCAAAATGCCAAATATGCTCAGCACTACAGTGCCTAATCAGCTAAAATTTAGATTTTCAAGAATTTAGTAAAATTAAGCTTGTGGCTTTTATAATCTACTCGCCTTAGCATTGCAGTACCTAGTTAGCTAATATTTAGATTTTTAGGAATTTAATAAAATTAAGCTTGAGGCTTTTGTAATATACCCCCCATCCTCGATATTTAACACTACATACCACTTATAGATAGAATAGAAATTATTTATTATTGGGTACATAAATCATATTAATAAAAACATGTATTCATTCATTGCACATATATACATGTCAATCAATCAATTAAATAATATTTTAATTGATGTATTTTAATCATATGTGATAAAATATATTAATAGTATTCAAAATAGAGAACTATATCAGTGGACCTCTCAAGTGCATCTCTCACTTCTTACTAACTCACACTATATATGCTTGGTTGTACTGGTGTTGTCATTACTGATGGTGTCGGTTGTCTTTGATTCCCACTCATATTCCTTCCATCTATTGCACTTTAGAACCTTGACTTGACATTGTAGATCCTATAATTCTTTGTTTGTATGCTTACCTAGATTGATCCATTCTAGACCTAGATCTCTCTTTGTATCTCCTCTAAGGGAAGTCAACATCTTATGTCCATTTTGAGCACATTTGAAACACTTTCATATGATCAGATAACACTACCCTATATGCCTCCTACCACACCTGGGGCACTCTAATGTGCTATGGCTGGCACCATAGGTCATCTCCTAACTTTAGCAAACCTTCTCTTCTTCACATTATTGTTCCTTCCTGGTCACCTCTTCACTTGCTCTCTTCCCATTCATGTCTTGTATAAACTTGGGAATAACTAGATCATTTTCTTATACCCTTGCATTATCCACTAATTTAAAAAAATTGAATCCTTAGAGGTACCAAAGGATGCCTCATGTCATCTTTCAATCATTTCAAGAATCTGTAGCACTTTTATTCAATATTATAGACTTGTTGAGATGCATATATGGCTAATGTGGTGAATTTAGTATCAAACTGTATCACAGTTTTATCTTCCTCTTCAGTTTCATAAAATTTTCTTGCATCTACTGTCATGTTGATGGGGGTACAAATAAACTCATCCCACTTGATCTGGGAGATAAATTTACCTTGGAATTTCTTTCTCTATTATCCCGTCCATCATCTTTTAGCTTCACTTTTAAATAGAAAATAGCTAATGGAACTCTCCTATCATCTAGGCACTGCATGCTATAATTTTTTTTTTAATTCTTAATAGCCAGTCTTCTGCTACCTGTGGCTCTATAGCTCCTTTCAATAATGGGGGATTTAGCTTATGAAATATTTGTAGATGCCTACCATCTTCAATTTTCTTACTCCCTAAATGTATACTCTATGCATCACTCATTAGTTGAGTTATTAGACTTGCAATCTGCATCATGCTATAAGAACTCACTACAACTATGGTGCTTTGCTCATTTGGTATTTCATGGCCAGGTGGATCGATTGCACTAAGTATAGTTCTCTTTCTTAACAAATTTTAATTCAATCATACATATGCATGTAATTATAAATTAAAAAAATGAACACACCTTAGAACTACCCCATTTCTACCCATCATAATAAATTCCCAAAGCTCTAGCTACAATCCAATTCTTTTAAAAACTATTACTTTGATACCAAAATTTATGGCACCCCAAGATCTAATTTTGGAATAAATTTATATTTTATTTTTTAATTAATCAACCAAAGCCTCTAATAATTCACTTATATAATAAAATCTCGTAAAAATAACCATATACATCAAATATTTTACTATATTCACCATTCCTCAAAAATTAATTTACAATAGCCAGGAGTTCAATCAATACATCAATCTATCTTTCTATAATCATGACTACAAAAGAATAAAATAAAACATATAGATATAAACATGAGATTCTAAAGTCAGAACAATCCTCACTACATTGGGTCCTAAACCCTTCCTAAAAATATGTAAAACCACAGAGCGAGCAAACAACTCAGTTGATTACTAGAATCTACAGCTAGAGTCAATGCATGATAAAAAAAAAGGCATGTAATCATTTATTTCATATTTGTATACATAAGTAGTAGGAGAAATGTGTAATCATCAATATGAATAATATTAATTATTATGAGAAATAGTATTCGATGCAAGCAGTGTAATATGAGATATCATTGATCAATAACTATATATAGGATCAATATCTTTTGTCATTCATATACCCTATTTCATGTATATTAGTATACATGTTATATCAAGTAAATATTCTATCTTTATTGCATGCATTTCGTATAATACTAGTATATGTATATCATATTCCTATCAAATGCAATGTATCATGTATAAATTTTATCAATCTTATCACTCTTTTCATTCTTGTCATATACCTATATTAGTTATGTCATGTATTACTTTATGTTATGACACTCAAGACCCCAGTGTTCCTGCACTAATTCAAATTCTAGAAAACACGACAGCTTAGCATTGTAGAGCTTAGTAGGCTTAGTACCTTAGTACCCAGTCAGCAAAAATTTAGGTTCTTAGGGATTTAGTACAATTAAGCTGGAGGCTTTTATAATCTACCCTTCTTCAAAAAAACCATCCTTGATATTTCTCACTACATACTACTAACAAATAGAATAAAAATTATTTATCAATAGCCACGTCAATAATATCAATCAAGCCTATATTCATTCACTCGCACATATATGCATGTCAATGAATCAACTAAATGATATTATATGATGCATTTCAATCATAGGTGATAGGATTTCTTAATAGTATTTAGAATAGAGGACTATATCAGTGGACCTCTCAGGTGCATCTCTCACTTCCATCTGACTCACACTATATTTTTTTGGTTGTATTGGTGTTTCCATTACTGATGGTGTGGGTTTCCTCTGATTCCCACTCATATTCCTATTATTATATCTCACTCATAGAGCCTTGACTAGACATTCTAGATGCTATAATTCTCTTCTTGTATACTTTCTTAGACTAATCCATCTTAGACCTAGATCTCTCTCTGTATCCCCTCTTCGATTAGTCAATCATTATATGTTCATACTGATGACATTTGAAACACAATCCTGTGATCAAATAACACTATCCTATATGCCTCCTACCACATTTGCGGCACTATGTCACTCTCCAAGATCTAATTTGGAAGAATTCTTTCTTTTATATTTTAATAATAACACCATAGCTATCTAATTTTATTTATCACTAATTATCATTAAAAATAAATTTTATAATTCAAAACATCAATGCACATCTATATTCATTGACCCAAAAATAAATTATATACAATACTTAGGAATCATACAATCATATTATATCTATGCAAATTCTGAGTATAAAAGAATAACTAAAATAAAAGAAATAGAATATGAGGAATCCTCATCAATTCTCACTCCTACTCCCTTACCCTAACCTAAAATTATTTAAATCACATATAATAAGATAAACAACCCAACAGGTCACACTAAATCCTATAACTGAATTCAAAACATGATAAGAAGCAATATGCATGTCATTAGTTAGTTCATAATAGTAATAGTCATATGATCAAAAATTAGTGAAAAAATAATAAAACTCATATACAGTAGAAGTAGAATGTGTAAACAGTAGTATAGTATGGTATAAAAGCCACTAAAGTAATATAGTGGGGAAATTAGTAAATTAGTATGGGTGTCGAATCCATAAAATAATCATTGTATCAATACTATAAATAAGTAAAATAATCATATAAAGTGGTAAAACAAAAGCATGAATAAAGAATTATCGAACTCAGATCTTGAACTTAGATTATTATAATAAAATCTTTAAAAAAAGAACATAAATCTTTTAGTGAGTCTATATTAGTATCATATTGATATCATAATTGCATGCTCAATATATAACGTGCTCAGTATATTATATGTTCAATATCAATAATCAATATAGTGAATCAATAACAGTAACAGTAATAGTGTGTCAGTAGTAGTATCTGTAATAGTTCAATAATAATATTAGTGTCCTTATTGGTTCCAATAAATTCAATAGCAAAAATAAATCAGTACTATAATAATAATCCATATAGTGATAGTAATAATATTAGTAAAATCATATAGTAATAACGAATCAATTATGTATATTTTAGTAGTCACACAAAATAAGTAAAAGTCTTGGATATTACAATATTTTTAGTAGTCGATATCTTATTAATAAAAATTACTGGCTCAGTAAACAGAGTCATCACTCTTTGCCTGTCGTCATAGTAATAACTCCTAATCATTTCTCTTAAATCATTGTATCATTATGTCAGATAAACTAGTATTTAAAGGAAAGTCCATCAGCCCACCATCTTGTACAGGTCAATTAATCTTCAACCAATAGGTCAACCAGTCTTTACTTATCTTTCACACACATTCTAATAAAAGTAATAGCGACTAGCTATTAATCAATCATATTTTCATTTCCATTCTCAATTTTGTAACAATATGGTTAAATAGAATACCTACTGAGTAAAAAATGCATAGTTTCAAAATATAACTAAATTATCAAGGATTGTATAAAACATCATTTCAAGACTTTAATTATACTTAAGTACTATTTCTAGAGTCCTAATTATTTTTTATTCGCTAAAAACTACACAAATTCCAAAATACCTGATGAAATATTTCTAGAAAATACTCAAAATATTAAAAATCTCATTCTCAATAATATATAAAAAGTTATATAGTGAAAGTTTTACCAGTGCAAAATTATCCATATATTTTTAATAAAAATAGAAATTTAATCAGAGAAATCTCAAAATATCAAAAATTTAAAAATAGAGATAGGCATAATGTGACCTACCTCGATTTGATTAATTTTCCAAGTGGCCTGATGACTAAAAATTATCCAAAGTGGCTCTAAATGGAATTTCTCTCTCTGAAAACTCTCCAAAACCCTCTCTGTGCTTTGGTGGCTATGATCAAATGAATGAACACAATAATTGATTTTAAAATATATAAAAATGATGATCATGGCCTAGTGCTACAACACTATGATTTACCACTGTGGTGCTAGTTCATTTTTCCAAAATATAGTGACTGGTGCACTGCAATATCATTATTTGGTGCCTGATACTATAGCAACATTGAGCTTCTCAAACACCTAGCACTGAGATGCTCAAGCAGTAACATTTTTTAAATTTTACCAAAATTCACTCCAGACTCTTAGGACTTATTTTAGAACAAACACAACCATTTTCAAGCATTTACAAAATTCTAAATACATGCAAATAGGTGTAAAACATGCATTTAAATCTTTACATTTAAAATTCGTCTATTTATATTATTCAGTTGTTACACCATAGGTCCTCTACTAACTTCAACAAACCTACTCTGCTTCTCACTATTATTCTTGCCTAGTCACTTCTTCACTTTCTCTCTTCCTATTCATGTCCTATATAAACTTGGGAATTGCCAGATCATTTTCTCTAAGTTTTCTCGCTCCACTAATTCTAAAAATTCTTGAATCCTCAGTTGTAACAAAGGATGCCTCAGTTAATCTTTCACTCCTCTTAAGAATCTATAGCATTTTCTTCTACAAGACTGACTTGTTGAGGTGCATATCTAGATAATATAGTGAATTTAGGTTCATACTATTTCACAGTCCTATCTCACTGCTTTAGTATCATAAAATGTTCTTGCATCTACTATCATGCTGATGGGGTATGAACCAATTTCTATAAGTACTTAAAAACTCTTCCAACTAGATATGGGAGTTCAATTTTCCTTGGAAATTTTCTCTTTATTATCTTATCCACCATCTTTTAACTTCACTTTCAAATATAAAATATCCAGTGGAACTCTCCTATCTTTTGGGCACTACTTGTTATCAAATAACTTTTCAATTCTCAATAGCCAGTCTACTACTACCTATGTCTCTATAGTTCATTCAAATAGTGGGGGCTTTAGCTTATGAAATATTTGTTGATGCCTACCCTTCTCAGTATTCTTAGCTCCAAAATGTATACTATGTGCATTACTCATTAGCTAATCAATTAGACTTACAAACGGCATCATGCTGTTAGAACTCACTACAACTACGGTGCTTTTATGATTTGGTATTTAATGTCCAAGTGGATCCATTGCACTAAGTGTAGTTATCTTTCCAAAAAAACTTTAATTCAATCACATGCTTATAATTATAAATTTAGAAATAAATGCACTTTAGAACTACCCCATTTCCACCCATCTCAATCAATTCCTATAGCTCTAGATACAATCAAATTCTTTCAATAACCATTACACTGATAAAAAAATTTGTGATGCCTGAAGATGTAATCTTAGAATAATTTTATATTTTATCTTTTAATTAATCTACGAGAGACTCTAAAATTCACTTATATAATAAAATCTAGCAAAAAAAAAAAACCATATACATAAAAATATTTTACTTTATTCATCATTCCTTTAAAACTAATTTATAATAGCTAAGAGTTCAATCAATACATCAATCAATCTTTCTAAGCTCCTAACTATAAAGAATAAAATAAAAGTATATAGATCTAAACCTAAGATTTTAAAATCAAATCAATCCTCACTCTACTAGGTAACCCCTTCTTAAAAATTATGTAAAACCATAGAGTGAGCTAATAGCTAAATAGGTTGCTAGAATCAATAATTACAATCAATACATGACAATACTAAGTGGAGTGTGCTTTTTTTGCTTGCGGCCGGTGATGGCGGCAGAGGATCACCACCTCTTTCAGGTGGAGATGTTGGAATCAATTATACTCATTTGAATAGGAGAACTTCTAGTCGTTCGGATGGAGTTCCTTTTAGTGGAATTTCATCTGGTTTGCCCGTCTTTGGTGATCGAAATAGAGGTTTAAAAGAGAAGGTTTTGGTAATTAATGAGGTACCTTATTCTGGTGTTAAGAAGGATTTATTTATGATGGGGAAAGGTAAAGGTGTAGTTTTGGAGGTCATGTTTAAGAGTCTGAAGTTTTTAGATATCCTGAAGGGGAATAAGGAGGATGTTAATGGTGGTTCAGATTCTGGGGCATCGTTGTCATCTAGGATGAAGATCTTTATTAACAGATTTGGAAATGACACTTTTAATGTTTGTTGAAATGCTAAGGTTGTATTAGGTGATTTGTCTGATTTTGTAAATAAGGAGGATGGTGGGGATTTTAACGTAGGGAATGGAAGCATTGCTACTGTGAAGGAGCGTAATGGTGTTACGGGTGATTTTGATCTTACTTCGGTGTGGCAATGTCAATCTAGTGAATTGAATTTATGGGATCAAGCATTTTTCAATTCCTCTTCTCCGTCAAAGAAGCTTCCCGTTCAAGATGATTTGCCTAAAGCATGGGGGAAAAAAATCCATTATCAGAATTATGAACACTAATTTTGATTCAGCTACTACAGATGATGGTGTAGCTGTGAAATTAAATGTCCAAAATGAATTGGAGTATACCAAGAGGCTTCAAAATGTTGTGGTGGTGAAAGTATTTGGTGAGAATATTTCTTTCGGTGTTATTAGCTTGGAATTACGTCGGCAGTGGAACCAATTCGGGAAGTTTCACATTACTTCTCTGGGGTTAGAATGGGTGTTATGCTCTTTCTAGTCATCAAATTCTATGGAGTCGGTGCTATCTGAAGGTCCTTGATTTATGAATAGACATATCATTGGTTTAGATAAATGGTCTCCAAGTTTTTCTCAATCTTCTTTGAAGGGTTTAACAGCACCTATTTGGATTAGGATGCCTCATCTCCTATTGCAATGTTGGGATGAGATCAATGTTAGTAGGATTGCTTCGAAGGTCGGCTTCCTTATATGATTGATGGTAATATGTTTCAATGGGGAAGGTGGGAATTCACAAGAGTTTGTGTTCGTATTGAGCTTGATAGTAAATTACCTTTGGGTGTTTGGGTGGAAGGTTCTTCTGGAAGATTTTTCCAAAAAAAATTGAATACGAACATATTTTGAAATTTTGTTTTAATTGTGGTAAGATTGTACATCTCAAGGTTTCTTGTTCAGAGAATGGGCTAGAGGTGAAGAGTGGAAATCTTCCTGGAGGTTTGGAGATAGCTGTTGGTCCCTCTATTGGTGCTATGGAAGGAAATAGTGCTTCGGCTAAACCTACTACTGTTAATCAATTCGTAACTACTGGTAATAGTGTGGGTGGAGATTTGGACTCTAATTATGGTCCTTGGATTCAAGTTTGCTATGGTAAGGACAAATTTAAAAATTCTTGGAAGAGAAGGGCAACTTATAATACGTTTAAGTCAAATACTGTTAATGTTCAAGCTGCAGGAATTGTTAAAGCTATAGGAATTATAAATGGAGGAGTTGGTAATGTTGTTGGTGGTATTGCAGACACTTTGGGAGTAAAGGCTTCTAATCTGGAAGAAGTTGCTGTGGCTTATAATAAAGCTACTGATTTATTATTGGATGTTGCTGGTGCTAGTATTAGTTCAGATTTTATGAAGGTTTACTCGGTTCAGGATTCACCTATTTGTGGTAGGAATCCAGTATCTATTACTGATGATATGAATACTGATGTTAATACTTTTAAGGTGTTAAATGTGGTTAATAAGCAATTGGAGGAGACTGCAACTCTTTTAGATATTGGTAAGAATTCTCATTCTATTGTGCATGAAATTCCAACTGATAGCAATAAGTTTAATATCTTGAATTCATGTGGTGATGAAGAACTTGATGATGGTTTGAATGAAAGGAGGATGGAGAGATTGTGGAGGAAGTAGAAAGATAGTTTGAAAAGGTTGAAGGGTTGGATGGTGAAAAATCTGGGATGGTTAAATTTAAGCTTCAAAAGGAGCTTAGATCACTTGGCAAAGTAAATATCCTTACTCGTAATAAGAAAAATGAGATATTGAATAAGGGAAGTAGTGGGAGAAATCCCACTATGAATTCTTAATGTCTTCCATAGCCTTTTGGAACTATAGAGGGGGCTAGGAAATTTGAAGCCTCTAGGCATCTCAAGGAGTTTGTTAGAGAATTTGATACGTTTATTGTTGGTCTTGTGGAAACCAAAATTTCTATAGAAAGATTGGAATTCAATAGATTTATTGGTGATAATTGGGACTTTATTCTTTTTCCTGCGGATGGTTTGTCAGGAGGTATTATGGTATTATGGAGAACGGATATTGCCTCTTTCTCAGTTATAAAAGCTTCTTCTCAAATAGTTATAGGGGAGCTAAGTATCAAAAACAAAGGCATGTGGATGGTGGTTACTGTTTATGGTAGTAGTGATATCTACAAAAGGTGGAGCTTATGGGATTGTCTGGAAAAAAACTTGATTAAAGATATTCCTACAGTTATGGCTGGTGATTTCAACTGTTTATTATCTCAGGAAGATAAAAGAGGAGTGAAGAAGTTTGTTCTTTCTCAAGGGCCTCAGGATATGAAAAGGTTTATGAATCATAATGATTATCATGAGGTTGGTGTGATTGGTCCCAAGTACACTTGGTGTAATAATAAGTGTGGTAGTGCTCGTATTTTGGAGAGGATAGACTGCTACTTATTGAACTCTTCTGCACTTGATGCTATTCAGTTGGCGGCTATCAGGCATCTTGCTAGAGTAGCTTCTGATCACTATCCGATATTGCTTAAGATTTTTAATTTTGGTTTTTAGAGAAACATGAATCTAAAATTTAAGGATGTTTTGGCTTCCTGTCCGGCTGCTTTAACTATTATTTTTAAGTATTGGAATAAAAATATTCAAGGAGATGTTGTTCAAATCCTTAATAAGAAATTCAAAAGAATTTTTAAGGCATTATACTTTTGGAGTAAATCTAAACTTCAAAGCTTTATGGTTTTGAAGGATCATCTTAAAAATGAGATTCTTGAGTTGCAAGTCGAGGAAGCTAAAGGTGGTAGTTATCTGAAGAAAAGCTTTTCCTTTTGAGGTCAAAAGTGAGTGAATTTAATAAAATTCTTGCTCGGCTAAATACATGGTGGAGGCAAATGGCTAAAGTCTAATGGATGGAAGAAGGAGATTCCAATACAAGGTTCTTTCATGCATATACAACAACAAGAAGGAATGGGAACTGGATCAATCAAGTTAAAGAAAGTTATGGTTTAATGTTTGAAGATTAGAGTGAGATTGACAAAAAATTTTATAAGTTTTTTAAAGACAAATGGAAGGAAAGAAGTAGTGTTTTAAAGGGTTGTTCGTGTCCTTTGAAGGTGCTTGAAGATAATGATAAGAAGTTGCTTGAAGCTAATTTCTCTATAGAAGATTTGGAACAAGTTGTTCAGCAGTTGGAGCCGAATAAATCTATAGGCAAAGATGGGATTACTTACTCTTTTATTAAAGCTTATTGGTCTATAATCAACGATGATGTTTGGAAGGCCATTAATCTATTTCTTACTTCTGGTAAAATGTGTTTGGAGTGGAAGGAAACTTTGGTGGTGTTGATTCCTAAGGTAAATAATTCTTTATCACCTACTATTTACCATCCTATAAGCCTTTTTTTGTCTATTTATAAGATGGTGGCAAGGTTGTTGTTAAATAAGTTGAATTTTATCATACCAAAGATTATTTCAGAAGACCGATCTGGTTTTGTTAAGTCGTTCTTTGTCAGATCACATTTTTCTTACTCAAGAGGCATTCAATAAATTTAGATATTCTAACTCGAAGAAAGGGTTGGTGGCAATTAAGATTGACATGGAATAGGCTTATGATAGTATGGGATGGTCTACTCTTAAGAAAGTCATAGACTACTTCAGATTTCCTACAAGATTTTCAAAACTTTTACTAGAGTGTGTGAAAAATCTGAAATTTTCAATAATGGTTAATGGCAAATATTCTAATTAGATAGAGGCAAGAAGTGGCTTTAGACAAGGTTGTCCTTTATCTCCATTTCTTTTTATGATGTGTTCTCAACTGTTATTAGATGCTTTTGCTCAAAAGGGAACGAATGTTGAAGGAAGGTGGCCCCAACTGCTCAGAAAAATCCCATTTACTTTATGCATATGATAATATTATTTTGTTTAGGCTAATTATAATAGTGTGAACAAAGTGGATAGCATTCTTAATAAGTATTGCAAGTGGACTGGACAAAAGGTTAATACTTTGAAGTCATCTATTATGTTTGGAAAATCAGTTAATAAAAGAAAGAAGAAGGTTATTTCAAAGATTTTGGGCTTCAAGGTTATAAATGAAATGCATTATCTTGGTATTGAGATTGCTTTGAGGAGGCTAGTTTTTGTAGACTTTCAAAATCTATTGGAAAAAGCTTTAAATAGGTTAAATGCTTGGGGAAATAGATTCATCTCTCTTGTAGGAAGGCTTCTTCTTGTTAAATCAGCATTTCTTTCTCTTCCAGTCTTTTTAGCAACTCACACATTAGTTTCTATGGGAGTCTTGAAAGATTTTGATAAAATGTGTAGAGGTTTTTTATGGCACAAGCAAGACAATACAAAAGGATTGCATTATGTTGCTTGGGAGGTTTTATGTAAACTAAGGAACATGGGTGGATGTGGATTGCAATTAGCTTCTATTAAAGTTGGTCCGTTGAGGGCTAAATTTGCTTGGAATTTTATTAATAAATTGGAATCTCTGCTTAATAGGACTTTGGATTCTAAATATGGCAAGGACATATGGAATTCAGAAACAAAAAGAAATGTTTCATCTACATGGAAGATAATTTTAAATGGGACAAAGTATCTGCAACCTATTGTTAGATGGAGGGTGTCTACAGGTGCTGTTATTAATACATTAAAAGATGTATGACTACTTGATAGAAGTATTGAGAAATGGCCCATATATGTTGCAAATATGGATGAAGAATGTAAGTATCTTGATGAATTCATTGTGGATGGGAACTCGAATGAATTCAAGCTGAGCAAGTTCTTTGGTAAAGAAATGGTGGATGTTATAAAATCGGTGAATATCCATTCTTAGTTATAGAATGATCAATTGGAGCAGTTTTACAAATATTATGGTAAATCCATCTCTGCTATATGATCGAAAAAATAATATGAAGAATTTGATGAAGATAAATATTGGATATGGATTAGAAAACTGAAGCTGAGACCTCGGGTAGAATTGTTTTGGTGGTAGTTAAATAAAAATGCAATTCCTTCTAATAATTTTTTAATGTATAGGAGGTTGTTGGATTGTAATGCCTGTCCGAGAGGGTGTAATTCTATTAAAAATGCAGAACACATTGCTATAAGTTGTGAGAAGCTTCGTCCAGTAATTCAGGTTCTTAAATTATGGCGGTTTGTTGTGCTAGTTTTCTATGCTCTGGATGATTGTAATAAGATTCTGGAGAAATATCTACTACTGATGCTTTCATTGGGAATATGTACTGTTCAGTTGTATTTTTTTTCTTAGAAGAGTAGGAATAAGATTAAACATGGAGAAAAGGAAGATGGTTATGTGTTTGTGGCGGCTAATGCAGTCAATTTTGTTGTTGCATCATTTACATTTAATCTATATTCGAAAAACTGGGGTGCGAACCAGCTTCATCAGCTATCTCATTCCTTTTGGCACCCTCCTCCACCCGAATGGATTAAAGTAAATATTGATGCTTCCTTGTTGAGATCAATTAAATAGGTATTGGTGGAGTTTTCAGAGATTGTAAACGAAGATTCTTCTTTGCTTTTGGTTTCAGCGGTCTTCACTGGGACATTTCACACCTAGAGATGTTAGCTATTATATCTTTAAAGAAAGTTGTACAGGATTAGATGCTTGATGCAAAAGTAATTATTATAGAAGGAGACAATTATAATATTATCAAATCCATTCAAAGCTTGTTGAATAAGACTTATCCAAACAAGGATTCATTGCCATGGAAGATTTATCTTTTTAAAATTTTTTTAATCCAATTTTATTTCATTTTTCCAATAGGAGTTGTAATAAGTTAGCTAATTTCTATGCTAACTATGCTCTTTTTTCTAATTTCATTTGGGATGATATTAGTTGTAATAAGATTCCTCCTTCCTTTATTTCATTGTTAAAGGAGGAATGTTATAGTGCTTCTATCACTATGTAGATTGTAATTAGGCTTCTTTTAATAAATTGCCATGAGCATTTCATCACAAAAAAAGATAATAAAAATAATATGTGTATAATCATTTATTTCAGATTAATATAACTATATAGTATCAAAAAATATGTAAACATCATTGTAAATAATATTAATTCTTATAAGTAATAGGATTCGATACATGCAGCGTAATTTGGGAAATTAATGATAAGTTGCCATATAGGGGATCAATATCTTCTATCATTCACATAACCTATTAGTATACCAATCATATCAAGCAAATATTTAATAGTTATTACACACATGTCATATAATACTAATATATGTATATCATATTCCTATCAAATACAATGTATCATGTATCAATTTTGTTATTCTTATCATTCTTTTTAGTCTTGTCATATACTTGTATCAGTCATGTCCTATATTATAATCATATAATATTAAATTATATCACTTATTTAATTTATTATGTGTGCTCATGTTATATGTATATATAAGTTAGGTAGGACTGACTACCTTTAATATTTTTCTTATATTAAGTTTTGTAACCAACCCTATAGGAACTAGTCCCAATCACATCAGTCATATTATGATGAATCACTCTCACATCACAATCATAAGTTAGGTGTCTTTCTTATAAAAAGTCACCACTTCCTGCTCATTAGTGTAATATATCATATTAGTCACTCTCCCTATACCTTACTTTTCATATAACTTAGTATTATATTATAAACCCTATTTAAAAGAAAGCCCATAAGCACACCCTCATATATAAGGTTGCATGTCTCCATCCAACCTGAATCAGTAAATCATTTCCAGCTAGCCTTTCTTATTTTTACACAGATTGCATATCATACATAACAAAATAACAACATCATGGGCACATTATATATAATTTTCATAACATGTGAATATATTATGTATATAGTATGTAAAAATGAACATTTAACTAAATGATTAAAACATTTATGCATGTTTTATATCTCACATCCACATGAAGTATACTAACTCTCGATCATCCTATACCCAATATCACTCTACTTTTTTTTATTTTTTTATAATATCACTTTACTTATTATAATTAAAATAACATATATCCAAAGCTAATTAGTGAAATCTCAATATAAACTAGTCAAAATCCTCATAATGATGATATCTACCGTATATTAAAAGTTACATAATGGAAGTTCCCTAAGATGAGTGGTACTAGATTTTTATCAATTTTATGAGGGAGAAAATAGATAAAATATAAAATCATTAAAAATATAGGTAAAGATAAAGTTACCTATCATAATTAGAGCATATTTCATAACTGGAAAAATGAAAAATATCAACCCAAACTGCACTTTCTCTCTTCCATTCTCTCCTCCTCTCACACAACTAGGCAAAGGGAATGGACAGAAATGGCGTAGGTGTGAGGGTTTTTAGATAAATGTTTTTTGATATTTTTATTAAAAAAATATTTTTTTTTAAGTAGTTCTATGGAACTTAAGATATCAGTGCCACTGCACTCACTCAAATTATAGAAATTTGAGAGGTTGACACTACAACACTCAATAGGCTCAACACCATAGTGTCCAGTTAGCCAAAATTTAGACTTTTAGGAATTCAGTGAAATTAAGCTTGTGGCTTTTACACCCTTGACCTAAAAAAATTTAAATTATATAAAATATAACCCTTAATCCTAATAGGAAACATCTAAACCATGAAGCTTAATACACCCTTATATTATTTGATAAGATAACTAACTCTAGTCTAAGGCTAGGATGAATTCTTTGATTTGTTTTATTTACTTGATGATGTACCTATAATTCTCATATATGCTATTTGATGAGTGGTGTCGGTAGATGTGTGCTATGTTATGTTTGATTTATGATTGTGATTTTCATGTGATTATTTTGTGATGAGAAGATAAATATCTTAGGGTTGGATCATCTAGTTTGCTTATTGCTAATCTATTATTTTTTGCATATGGTGATGCTTTTGAAGGACTATTAAGGTGTGTGGGGGGAGGTGGGTATGTGTGGGGGCTATTTATAAGTTTAATTTCATATAAATATTTACAAGTGCTTTGTCTACATAGCCCCCTAAATAAATAAAAACATGACCAAGTTTTATATATTACTTAAAAGGGTGCAAATTATTCTTCATGATTATGGTTGTGATGTTATGAAATATAATTTGCTTTTATACTAAACCATGCAGGAGTCTAGAGTCCTTTTTATATTTTTCTAAATGTAATTATTAAAGTGTATGTAAAATTATAAAAGTAAAAAAGGGATTATTTATCCTAAGTAAAAGGAACAAAAAAAAATGAATCTTCTTCCTTTGAAGATGATATCTTTTTAAAACCTTTTAGAAGGATGGTTATTTTTGGAGAACATGAATATTTGAAGAACATAAACAAACTTATTTTGTATATGACTTGTGCCAAATATAGATGTAGAAATCCAAGGTAGAGCTTGGCCACCATTTCTATTCCTTTAAACGTTGCGTTATATATATAAACATAAATTGCCACATGCATATTTTTTATATACTTTGTTTAATGTAGATTGGTTTCATTGATTGATGTGTTTATATTGATTATATTTTAAAACTTCTATTTTCTTCATAGGTTTATACATTTGTATGTTTTTTCCTGGATGATTGTCAGGCACCTAGGAATCAGTGGAATTTATCCTTCTAAAATACACACACTTTACTTTCTTACAATCATAACGTGCATTCTACTTTCTTGTTATGCATATAAAATTCACACACACTAGTGGCAAGTGAGGGGTGGCTTAAGCAATGGGCTAAGCTTACTTTTCTTGTTCATGTGAGGAGCTATTATGTAGCCAAAATTTTCTTAAAAAATTAGTTCTTTTTATTTCATAAAATTAAATTAGCTTGAAAGTTCAAAGGATGGATGTGAAACCACTTGAACTATTGAATGACACACCAAGAGGGGGGTGAATTGGTGTTTTAAAATTCTTTTCAAAAATCTTTTTTGAAATTACAACCAATTTCCCAAACCTAATATCAAAATTAGATTTTTCAATGCAAAAGTGAATTAACTAAATACATACTTATTTTTGTATTTTAATTTTTGTAGAAAAATAATTTACAAATATTTTTTGTTCTATTTATTTTCTAATTTTTTTCTTTTTCTTTTTCAACAAAAAAAAAATCATTCACAAATCTCATATCACAATAATCACATACACAAACTAAATTGTAGAGCTTAAATATGCAACAACTAACACACAGAAAGAAAAGTGCAAAAAGTAAGGAACAAACACGCTAGATATTAATAGTGGTTTGGCCAACTTGACCTATATCCACCGCCCCAAAGTCCTCCTCTATGGGTATTACACTAAACACTTTAATAACTCTCTTTTAGCCGCCTTGGTATGGCAATGAATCCCTCACAAAAATCACTTCCACCCTAATTATGGCTAAGAGCCAAAATCCCTTTTACCTTCCCCTATATGACCGAGTAGTCAAATCCCTTTCACCTTCCCTGGTAAGATGGAGTAGCCCATGGCCCTTTGACTCCATGAGATTTTTCATAGAATTTCCCTCAAAAAAGACTTTAACACATGGAGGAACAAGGTGAATGTTGTTTAAAGAAACCATGGGGAAACACCCTCTCACACTCCCTTACACTCATAAGGCTCTTCTCCCTCTCTCACAACTTCACCTCTCCCTATCTTGCTCAAATCTCTCTCGTTAAACCCTTGCTTACAGAAGATACACCCTCAGAGAGCCAAAAGACCCTATGAAATGAATTAAGAGATGTTTAAATAGTAAGCTTCTAAACAAATCCTAATTTTTAATTCTACCATCACTGTTTATACTGTAAAGTCCATGGATAGTATAGTATGATTAGTTCAACTATCCCACTATAGTACTTTATAATGAATTAGAGCATAGGATGATTAGTTCAATATCTTAATAGGTCGTATTATCTAAATGAACTGTAAACAGTATGGTTAGTTCAAATCATGGATCAGATTATATAAGATGAACCGAATGTCATCCAAAGAGTCCTTAGTTAAGTCATGCAGTATGAACTTATGATCATACTAGATGATCCAAACTTCATCCAGAGATACCTCATGTAAGTCATATAGTATGATCTATGATCATATAATATGATCTATAATCAATTCAGATCTAATTTGATTGCTTAAATAACTAATCTAATTTGGCAATAATTTAAAAGATTGTATAGTACAAAATACTTCATACAGTATGAATAGTTCAAATTTTAAAATTCAAATTTACCTATTTTAAGCAAGTTAAATCTGATGGTATGCTTTTTGGTTATAGTTGATCATCCAGTATGATGTGGTTCTCGTACTGTATGATTAATTTTATTTAAATTTATTTTTTCTTTAAATTAAATATTTTAATTAATTTCTATTTGAGTTTATCATACAGTATAATCAAGATCATATAGTATGATTTAACAAAAAAATTAAAATCTTTAATTTTCACTTCCCTCATGTATGTGTGCACAATTGCTAAGCTAGCATACATCTTTATACACTTATTGATTCAAGAAAAAGTAAAAGTTTAGACTCTTCAATACATATTTTAACTCACACCCTCACAATGCATAGTCTTGAGCCTAAATCTTCAGGCTTTCTTCGTGTACAAAGGTTAGCTGTGCATAAAGAAAATATCCAAAATTATATGCAGGAATAAGTAGATAATCTTATAATAATATTTATAATTATAAGGTTGGGCTCCCAGATTGTAACATAGTTCATTTAAAAGATTTATAGGTTATGAAACATATTTCAAGTGCATTAGTTAGGTGCATTTGAATCCACTATATATTCAAATAAACATTGATTTCAATCTCTATACTACAAACCTTTCTTTCTTAAATAAACAATAGCCTACCTATCTTGCATAAAGGCCTAAATTTATAGTTTTAAAGTGCTAGGTTGTTTAGTTGACATTTCACTCCAGGTAGATGTAAGTCAAATAACATCGGCCGTTCTTGTTGAATCCTCTTGGGTTTTGAAGATATAAGTTCTCCCTCATAAATTTTTGCACTTTTTTAAGATAGGTTCGAAGGTCTAAGGTAGAATCAAATCATAAGTCCTCATCCTCTCGGAATATAGTCTCACCAATCTAATAAATTATCAGCTTAAATATAAAATTTCATCTTATCCTAAAATATTATATCCCAATTATATAATAGTTTGGAATATAGCTCTAAATATCTTAGAATCATTGTGTTCCCTACCTTTCAGCATGTGACTTTAGAAAGAACTAGTCAAACTTGACCAAGTCCCATTTGAAAGTTCTTGATTTCTAAACCTTGCCTAAATAATTGAAATCCAGAAATATTTAGTTACTACCTTAATCAAGAATGCTCTCAAGATCTTCTCTTGAAATGTAATTTACCATAAGGGCTTGCCTTTATGGAGAACTTAGAACCCTAGCTTAAAATAATGATTATTTTTGTTATCTAAGATAGTGTAGAACTCTCTAGGAATGTAGCTATTTTTTCTTTAAAACTCATTTTTATTTTTAAATCGATAACATAATATTATTTCTATATTTTGAGAGGGTATATTATTCTCTATGCTATATTTGATTATAAAATGGAGAACTTTATTTCTAGTTTTTAATTGATAGTAGAATACGATGTCATTCTTTTGAGATGGAATGCTATTCTTGATGAGATATTTTATTATATAAATATAAATTTCAAATCGCATGGCATTTATTTTCCCAGGAAATAACACAAAAAATTTGAGCTCTATATCTCACTGATTTATCTTCTTATTAAGATTTTTTAAAGAATTTTTATATTGCCAACGTAGAGTCACAATTTCTAAAAGGAAAGTAAAGATCTTCCTTTTTTAAGAAAGATTTTATCTATATAATTATGTATCACACACTAAATATTAATAAGAATTTTCTTTATAAGAAAAATGTATCTTACCTTATCATCTAAGAAGTCCCATTGAGGGAAAGTAACATATAGGGTTTTACTTTAAAACCTTGAATGGCATGTATATAAGGAAGTCTTAATGAAAAGCTACTAGCGAATAGAGTCACCAGAAAGACTCTATAAGAGAAAGTTGTTGAAAAGTTCATTCATCTAAAATACTTAGATGGTATAATCCTTAAAACATATATAATCTTTTTAAAACTTTGAAAAGATATAAGCCTCATACGGTACATATTCTATAAAAAAATCTTAGAAGCCATAAACATTTAAAGAAAATAGGAATAGGACGGTTAATATTTCTTTCTTAATTAAAATTTTCAAAATACAAAAGCCTCATTAAGTATATGCTTCTACTCATCCAAAAATCTTAGAAGGCATAGATTCTTCACTCTCTTAAAATCCTAGAAGAATAAGTATCAGAAGATGCATAATTTCTAATCTTCTTAAAATTTTAGAAGGCACAAGCATTAGAAGGTACACAATCTTTATTAATCTAAAGATATAAAAATTTAGGATCTTATATTTCAACTTTGGCTCAGTATCATGTTATCACAAACTCATATAATCAACTATGATATACAAAATTTGTAGGATGATTTAAAATTTTCAAATGACTCAAAAATATTTAAAGGATTTAGTCTCCTTTGAAGGGCACATTCTAAAAAATATATATAACTATTTTATGAAAATTAAGTGTAACTCCCCAAGAACTAAAATTGGAGGAATTATTTATTTTATCTCTTGATTAATTTTCTAGAGCTACTAAATATCCATCAATAAAAAGTAAATCTAATGAAAGTAACTATAAATCATATACATCAAAACCTTTCTATATTCATTCCTTTAAAATTCAATTTATAATAACCAAAAGATAACATTGAACATCAATCTATCCTTTTAAAGCTCTTAAATATAACAAATAAACTAAAATATAGAAATAAAATAAATCCTGAAAACACTAACCAGCCTCACTCCATAGAATCAATGTGTATTCTCTAATTCTAATCAATATGAATCAATAAACTATCAATATGAATAACAAATAATCTATGCAATCAATATAAATCACAAGTATAAACTAATATGATTAGTAAAATAGGAGTATCTCAATAAGCAGTCTATCAATCCTTAAAAAAATGGGTAAAAAGTCTATAAATCAATAACATGTGATGTATAGTAAAATAAGTATCAATTATCTATCAGTTATATTCATGCTAATGGTTATACTATATATTTTTATCAACTGTTATGCCATGTATAGTTGTCTGTCAATATGATATATCAATATGCTATATCAATATATTTATCAATGTGTTATATACCACTCATGCTTCTATCAATGTCTATCATCATACCTATCAGATGTTATACCATGTTATATCAATATCAATGCTTTTATTAGTCGGATATGTTCTATTATATAAATGTAAATATGGATACAATTATGAATAACAAGGTAAGACATCTTGCTTTAATGTGGTATTTTTATCCTTCCATCTGTCATCTATATCTATAAATTAGCCCATCATTATCAAACAATCACATATTTCAATTATTTACATTAAAATCAACTTTTAATAAATCAATAAAGAGTCATCACTCTCTTGTGAGTGACGTAATCTGTTAGTATGTTACATGTTAATATCCTGGACTACACCATAAATCGTTATTTTTAAGAAAAGCCCATAGACCTACCCTCCTATATAGTGTATTATCAATTTAATAGCCACCCATACTAATTATAATCTTCACTAGCCTTCCTTGAGCCATATTTATCTTATATCATTCATATAAATTTCTACATTTCATTTGATATCATCTATGGAGTGTAATAACCTTAGTACATTCCATCCAGTGCATGACAATCTATATAATATTTGTTAACTTAAAAAAATTATAACTATCAATTTACCCTACGAAATTTAATAATATTACTATCAAAATGCCCAAAACTCATATATATCATATATAAAAACTTACACAGTAAAAGTTTGGTAAATTAAGAGATAATGTATTTTTATCAATTTTAGGAGGAATAAAATCTGAGAAATCAAAATCATTGAAAATAGGAATAGGATTTGGGTTAACCATCATGATCAAAAGAAATCTTAGAACATAATTGATGGACAAAATGCCCAAAGCAACTTTCTCCTCCTCCTGTCTCTCCCTTCCATCTCTTTTGTTGCACGACAAGCTAAATGAAACAGGGGATGAAGTATTGGGTAATGAGAAATATTTAATATTAAATATTTTAAAATAAGATTCAATGTTCAGTGCCTCAATGCCATGAATCTTGGTTCTGTTGCTCTGCATGCCGAATCTATAGTTACTGTAGAGTAGAGGCTTTGATATCGTGATGACGCTTTCTGGTACCATATCGTACCGACGTCTTATGCTTGCCAACACAGTACAACAACCTAGATTTTCATATTTTCCAAATAAAATTATTTTTTAATATTTTGAGTTATTACATTCTCCCCATCTTAGAAAATATCATCCTCAATAGTCCATTATTATTGCATAAATAAGGCAAAAAAAGAATAAAATATCATAAAAATTATTTCGTTAAAATCAAATCAACGATAAAATATAATTGAAAACCAAATTGATATAAGCATTAGCAAATTAAATAAACTATTGATCATTGATTCATCAATTATATCAAACTCACTTTCCTATAAATGCATGTCATTCAATCATATGGCATTCAATATTCTATGACCTGCTTAAGAGTTTATGGCCTAACATCTATCACCTTCATCTTTTTCTTAAGAGTTTATGGCCTGCTTGTACTGAATTCCTCAGCTATTTTCTTTCGCATCATGTCTTATCTAAATAGTAGCATAGCTAAATCATTCTCTATTAACCTTGCACTCTCAACCAATTCTAAAAACTCTTGAATTCTTACTGGTACAAATGGGTGTCTCAATTCATCTTTTAATCCTCTTAAAATTCTATAACATTACTCTTATGCTACACTAATTAATTGTGCATCATAGTTGGACAGTGTAGTAAATTTAGCTTCATACTCCATCACTATCTTTTCTCCTTACTCTAATCCAATAAAAGCTTCTTGTATTTATTGTTGGGATGATGGAGATACAAACTAGTTCCTGAAAAATGGTAACAAACTCTACCCAAATAATCTCAACGTTCATCATTCCTTGGAATTTCTTTCATTGTTGTCCTATCCACCATCTTTCAACCTTACCCTCAAACAAGAATACTACTAGTGACACTTCTTTGCTCCCAGAGCACTATATATTATCAAATATCTTCTATATCCTTAACAACTAATATTCTACTTCCTGTTGTAACACAACACCCTTAAATAATGGTGCTTTAACTTATGAATTATGTATAATTCCTTATCTTTGTCGCTATCACTGATCCTTGATTATTTACTTTAAGTGTCACTTATAATCTAAGAAGTCATACTAGCAAGTTGTAACACACTATTAGGAGACACTAGAGTTATTGCTACACTTTGCTCATTCTATACATTTTATGCACTCGAGTCCACTATTGCAATTCTCTTTTCTAATCAATCATGCATATAAACTCAATATACATACAAATGCAGATAAATCAATCAAATATGTAAATATGAAAATCTATACTAGCCAACTTCTATCCCACTCATAATTAATCCTACAACCATAGCTACAATTTTATTATTCCAATAACCATTACTCTAATATAAATTATATCACCCCATGATCTAAATTTGAAAGAATTATCTATTTTATCTTTTAATTAATTTTTTAGAGCCACCAAATATCCATTAAAAAAAAAAAATCCAGTGAAAAAATTATAAATCATATACATTAAAACCTTTTTTATATTCATTTAATTAAGAATTTTATTTATAATAGCGAGGAGATCACATCAAACATCAATATATCCTTTTAAGGCTCTTGACTATAAAAAAATAAACTAAAATACAAAACCAAAATAAAACCCAAAAATAATAAGCAGCCTTATTCTACAGGATCTTAACCCCTTCCTAGACTTGAAATAAAAAAAACCACATTATGAGCTTATAAAACCTGGTGAATCACAAAAACCTACTATTGCATTAAATGTAAGGCAATAGAATTAATATGTATACTCTAGTTCTGATTAATATCAATAAATAAACTATTAGTTTGAATGTTAAACAATCTATGCAATCAATATCAATCACAATTAGAAACTAATATGATCAATTAAATATCTCAGTAAGTAATAGGAACTATCAATTCATAAGAAAATTGATAAAAAGTCTATAAATCAATAATAGGTGTTGTACAATAAAATAAGAACTAATTATCTATCAATTATATTTATGATGATGTAAATTCAAATATGAATACTATAATGAATAGTAAGGCAAGATACCCAACTTTAATGTGGTGTTTTCATCCTTTCATCTATCATCTATATCTATCAATCAGTCCATCATTATCAATCAATCACATCCTTAAATTATTTACTTAATATGTGGCTTTCAATAAATTAATAAAGAATCATCACTCTCTACCCATTGGCATAATTAGTTAGTTAGTTAAAAGCTAACATCAAGGATTTCACCATAAACCTTTACTTTTAAAGAATGTCAGTCAACCTACCATCATATGTAAGGTATTATCATTTTAATAGCCAACACATATTAATTATAATGTTCATAGCTAGCCTTCCTTTTTTACATACAAATTTCACATTTATCTTATATCATTCATATTATTTTCTACATGTCATTCGATATTGTGTATGGAGTACAATAACCTTGCTACATTCCATGAAATGCATGATAATATATATAATATTTATTAACTTTAAAAATTTATAACTATCAATTTACATTGTGAAATTCAATAATATTACTGTTAAAATGTTCACAAAACACATATTTATCACATACGAGAAATTACACAGTGAAAGTTTGGTAAATCAAGAGATGATGTATTTTTATCAATTTTTGGAGGAATAAAATCCAAGAGATCAAAATCATTAAAAATAGGAATAGGATTTTGGTTACCTACTATGATGAGAAGAAATCTCAAAATAGAACTAATGGATAAAAATGCCCTGAGTAACCTTCTCTCTCCCCCTCTTTTCCTTTCCTCTCCTTTCTTCCACAGCAAGCTTAACAAAATAGGGGGTAGAAGTATGGGGTGGCGAGGGATATTTAATATTAATATATAATTCAATGCCTAGTGCCTCAATGCCATGAATCCCAGCATCATTGTGCTGCATGCTGTATCAAAAGTTATTATAGAGTAGAGCCTTTGATATCACAGTGGTAGTTCTTAGAGCTACAGTGTACCCGCACTACTATGCTTGTCAGTATATCGCCGCAACACTGTAACCTATATTTTTAAAATTTTCAAATAAATTCTTTTTAGGAAATTTTGAGTTATTACATTAAGAGTTCATTAATTAGCGTAATTATATCAAATAATTTTATTGTAAGCATTTGTTAAGCTTGCACATTAACATATGAAAAAAATATAAAATTTAATGGTTGAACAAATAAGCAGTCATATTTCAAGTATTCATATAGAATTATTGAATTTACATTGTGTCAACACACTCTTTATTATCATCTCTTCTCCAAATCTTCATACTCTTATCTTTGCTTAGATTAGGGCTCACTTCTTCATAGAAGTTTACTATAATAATGTAGCTTCGCTCTATGCCACGGGTTCTCTTAAATGATTCCAGAGATTCATCACCAATTTTGATGCAAAATAGCACTAATATTGATACTTAGCATCGATATCAAGATGAACATCAAGCATTATCTTTGGTAGTGCATGAAATGTACAAACGCATTCATATATTATTAGAGTATAAATTAAAAAGCCAAAAAATCTAAAAATAAAAAAGGATTAGTGAGTTCACTTTTGAAAGGTATCAAGACTACTAGAAAGCGCACACTTCCAATGCATCAATGAATTTTTATATGATTTTTTGTAGTGTAAAAGTTACTAACCATTAGTCATATAGAAATTTTCTTAAGAAAATGCTTGTTTGAAAAAAAAAATAAATGAGTTTTGACAAGTATATGAGTAATAAAAAATTCTTGAAGTCATGTGAAATTCCTAAATTCTATAATTGGTAAAATAAAATATTTGATAAAGTTATTTATAACTTTTCTACCATATTTAATAATGATTTGCAAGATGTTATCTACATTAAAAAAATTCTAACATTGTTTTTCATAGCTGGTGCCATTATAGAAATTTACTGATGGTAAACCAATCATAATTTTAGCTTCAAGATATTTCAAGATTAAAATTATCTCATAAATAGAAAAGGCATAATTTTTAATATAATTTTTTTTTGGAAAATTCATATAGATGCACATGATCATCGTATAAAAAATAAGATCAAAATTATCAAATGAAGTGCAAAATTAAGACAAGAAATTGAATAAAAAAGTTAAAATAATAAATAAATTTTTGGTATTAGGGGAGCTTATTTCATCACCACCATCATCATCTCCATGTCGGTTCATCAAGGACATCTTATAAGTTCAATAATCATCTCTTACATGGGCTACACCAAACTTTGAGATAATTAACTCCCAATTAGAGAAAAAAAATTAGAACCTAAATGTTAAGGTGAAATATCCTCACACCTTAGATCCAATCCATCAAAATGTAAATAATCAACCCCTTTTCAAGAGAAATATCAAAGGCCCTCTATTGATTTTGAACCTCAGTTATTCCACATAACTCTATATATGAAGGATAGTTTTGTACACTTGGTTGAGACACATTGGAGCATGTGAGGAGGAATACACAATGCCTACGTATGGATATGTTAAACCCCTTTACAAAGGAGTATTAAAGCTTATACAAGGAAGTATGCATCGCCTATACATGACAATCTTTAACCTCTTTTAAGAGAAATGCTAGAGCATATGAAGAAGGAATTATGAAGTGTGAGTTTTTCCCCCTGATCCATGGGAGCATTTATATGTTGGATGGACAAGGAGTTACAATTTTCTAAATAATTGAAACTTTTTTTTTGCAAATTTTTGGAGAATAAATGTTTTTTCTTTGGTTTAAAAAATATATAATAATTTTAACTAAAAAATAAATTTAAAATTAAAAGTCATTTCATTAAAAAATAAATAACATGAAATGACACTTATGGGCATTGTTGCTTGATGTTATTTTACTTAGTTTACATATATTTATGTCCAATGAATCATCATGACTTGTATTATTTTTTCAAAATTCTAATTTTATGCATCTGAAGTGTATGAAAACACCCAAGGTGGAGGGTTAATGGGTGTATAATTAAAAAAATGCTTTTCTTTTTTCAATTTTAATTTATAGAAACTATTTATTTGTTTACTTTTTTAATTTTAAATGATATAGTCAAGTATATATGTTATGAAAAGAAGAAATTGTAGATCAAAAGAAACTACCTTTATTATTAAAAATTATCAATGATGTATGAGATCTAGTAAATTAATGGTCATTAGTAAATAATGAGTAAAAGAGAGAAGAACGTACAAACCATTTTTTACATGATTTAACACTAACGCCTAGATCCACACCTTGAGACCTCCACCCTAAGGATTCACTACTCTCTCTCCTTTTGTCACAATCGGGTAGAGAAGCTCTTCTCCTTAATGAGTAATGGAGAAACTATATATCCTCTTCTTCTACTCTAAGCAAGAAGATTGTTGTTTAGCCCATCAACTAGTCCAATACTATTTATAATGAGAAGCCTAGAATCACATCAATCTCTCTTAATACTTTAATGAACAACACTTCTTAAAAAAATTCTTAAAAGGATTTAAGGTTGAAAAAGAGCTAAAGTAATAATGGGTGCACATGATCTCAAGAGAATTTTCTCACTTATGGTTTTCAAAATTCTCTCCTTATGCCACTCTCTTCTTTGTAGCAAGCAAATATTTGACTCAGAACTTTGTGGTGAAGGATTATTATCCCACAAATCACAATTTATAGGAGAAGGAAGAGAGTGGCATAATCATTTTCATAATGAGGAATCCATACAATGACTATGGATATTGTAAAAATAGGACAATAACTTTTGCATTGAATTTCCTTTTTATTATTTGGTATCCATAATAAATGCTCTCCATTAATTCACTTGTCATTTTCACAACATGCCCTTAAAAGGGATAATTAGGGAATTAAATGTATAGTCATACATGTCTTCTCAGATGTTTCATAGGTTCTTAATAGGTTTCAACAAGAAAGCCCAAGCCTAGTGGACCCTAGCAATGGAGACTAAGCTAAGAATGGTTAACCTCCATCTTAGAAGTATCAGGCAATAGAGGACCACAATCCCACTCAGCTAAGTAACCCAACAAGGTCATCCTCAAAAAACATTCTAGGGATTCATGCTTTAGGAGATTCACCTCCTTAGTAGTGATCATCCTCCCCCAAGAAACTAGCCATTACAAGAGTTGGCAAGACAAATATGAAACTATGATCCTCTCACAAGGAAGGTTTGTGTAATACCTTCTTTTACAAAACCTGGTAAGGATTTTGTATGAAATTTTACATGTTAAATTTGTAATTATGGAGTTTATAATTGAGTAGGAAATTTGGAGTGGAGTAGGAAAAAAGTTTCTTCGGAGCACTGTGCTGTTATACCATGGAGCACTATGACACTTCCCTCTCTATTTGGAGGGAAATAAAAATGAAAGTATGATTCATGGTGGCACTGAGCACTCTATTTGAGAGAAAAATTCTTTGGGGCATTGTAGCATTGAGCTCTTTGTCCAGGAGCACCAAGAATATTTTGGTATAGCATTATGGTGTTGTATGTAGGAAAATTATGCGACTAAGTGCTAAAGCAAGATGAGAATGTAAGTAAGTTTCTATATGTATAAAAATATAAATTCATTTTACCATTTCCCCTCACCCCTCAGCTTTCCAAAGAATAAAGAAGAGAAAGAGGGAAGGAGGAGAGAAAAAAGAAGAGCGAAAATTTGGAGGCTATGAATCGAGATTTATCAGTCGATACCATTAAGAAAATTGTTATGCAGGTAGGCTCCCAAAACCTTATTTCTAATTTCAACTTTGATGTTTGTCCAAATAGTTATATAGTAAGATGTGATTAAAGTTACTCCATTTCATAGAGAGGGTGAAAGAGATTGGGCTACTCCAATTCATAGAGTGGGTGAAAGAGATTTGACTACTCCATCGCACCTAGTTGGTTAAAGAGATTTGGCTACTCTGTCACACCCAATTGTTGAAAGGAATTAGGATACTCTGCCGCATCGGATTGGTGGAAATGATTGTATAAGGGCTTCTCCTCCATGCCGTGGTGCCTAAAGGAGAGTCACTAACTATTTAGTGTAATACCCTAGTGAGGAGGACTCGGGGAGTAGACGTAGGTCAAGGTGATAAAACCATTATAAAAATCTGGTTTGTATTTTTATTTATTTTTTTCATTTACTTTTGGCAAATTTATTTTCTTGTACATTTCTTTTCTGTGATTTGTTTGAGTTTGGCTATCATTATGATACAAAGTTCATTATGGTTGATTGATATTATATATGGTTAAAAAAGAAATAAAAATTTTGAAAAATAAAAAGTATATATATATATATATATATATATATATATATATATATATATATATATATATATATATATATATATATATATATATATATATATATTGTAATAGTTTCACATCTATATATTAATGTTTGCAATTGGTTTCAAAAGGGATTTTTGAAAAAGGTTTTTAAAACACCAATTCAACCCCTCTTTGTGTGTCTTTCAGTAGTTCAAGTGGCTTTATAGCCATCCGTTGAACTTTCAATTAGTATCAAAGCCAAGTTCTCTGAATTATGGTTTAAAAATCATGAGATAGATCTGATGACATACTTTGGAAATAAGAATGCTACTAAGGATTATTCAATAACCCATTCACCACTTTTTGGTAATATCTTATTTGATTTTTAGAAAATTCGTATGTTTACTTTTTACAATCAATTGATTTTTGAATGTGACGCATGATACAAGTTGGTTATTATGTTCCTTCTCACATTATTAATGGTATTAAAATTAAAATCTCATTCATTGAATGGAGTTTGGAGGATAGGGATTTTTCTCAATTGAATGGCAAATGCTTGAATTATTTTTTTGTGCCTTAAAATTTGAAGACTACATGTGTGTTTTAACCTATACAATTAAAAAAGATATTTGGAATAAATTATGCATCACGTATGAAGGCACCAATAAAGTCAAGCAATCTCGATTGAATTTACTATTACATGAGTATGAATTATTTTGCATGAAACCTAATGAAACTATTTCCGATATGTATTTTAAGTTCACAAAAGATAGTAAACTCATTGCATGCTTTAGGTAGAGAACTCTCCAATTTTGAAAAAATTAACAAGATATTATGGTTCCTACTTGATTCATTTGATGAAAAAGTCACTATAATTTGTGAATCTAAAGATTTAAATGTATATTCTATTGATAATTTATTTGGCTCTTTCATTGATTACAAGCAAAATATAAGCAAAAGACTTCAAGATGCAGGAGACAGGAAAAAGGGGAAAATAGTAGCACTAAAGGCCGATGATACGGATATCATTGATTCAAGAGCTAAAGGGAGTGAGGATATAGTTTTGATGGTCCATCAATTCAAAATTTTTCTGAAGTGAAAATAAAAGCACCAACTCGAAAAGAGCAAAGGTAAATTTAATTAGTTTCAACTGACACTATTTACTTTGAGTGCAGGAAGCTCAAACACTTACGATATGACAACCTTAATCTTATGATCCACCTTACTAAGGAAAAGGGTGAAGAAAAGTTTAGTTCTAAAAAGGGTATGCAAAGGACATAAAAATCCTTCTGGGCTCATTAGAGTAAGAGCTAGAAGAGTAGGTTATAAATTTGTAATTTATGGTAAAAGATTGTGTTACAATCTTCAATCAAGATGAGGTATGTGAGCTTACCTATAATGAATTATTTTCTATTTTTGAGCAAATTCATAATTCATATAGATAGCTAAAAAAGTAGTATACAATGTTGAAAAAGAATTTAAAAAAAAAAAGAGCATGACATTTTAGATAAAGAGCATTTTAATTTCAAAATTGAACACATTTCATAAGATAAGGAGCATGCATCATTGTTAGATGAATTTGATGAATTAAAAAGAATCATATTTAATTAACAAAATCACATGATTCCTTGAAAGATAAGTATATTGAGTTAGAGGAAACATTCAAGAAGCTATACAAATTGGCATTAGAGTTTGATAGTAGTGAGCGTGCATTAAAATTTGATGTTGCAAGTTACAAAAGTCCAAATGAATATTTATAAAAAAATAATAAATACAATTCAAAATAATACACATGGGCTTACACTTTCACCAAAGCCACAGCCTAGGACACAACATGCATCACATATCCGTACGAAGAGGCATTACCCCAGTATAGATTAGTGAACCCATTTTTAGGGGTTAGGTGTTACTCTTGTGACATATTAGGACACATTACATGCACTTGCACTTTATACTTTAGAACACACCTATTTTGGAGGCCCAAAGCATTAGTATAACATCATAGCATGCATAACATTCATATTCCCAAGCATAAAGTGGGATCCAAATCCACTTGGGTTCCCAAAAATAATCCTTGATTAAGTATGCAGGTGTGCTCACATAAGAGATCCAGTGAGAATATATAGTACTTGGACAACGGATGTAGCGCCTAACTGGAGATATGAAATATTCAATCCAACTGAAGGCTTGGAGAAAGAGCTACATTAGGAGATTACACTTCAATAAAGGTAATAGGTAAAGGTATTACTAGTAAAACTGATAAATTCTCTGAGTTAAAATATTTTATAGAGGAATAGATATACTTTTTAAACATTATTTAACTATGATAAAATATTTACTATTAAATTTATTTCTACAAAATAGTCACAAATATTAAATTGATTTGAACGAAAATTGATTTGAATTGCATTGTTAAAAATGATTGTTGATGAGTACTATCTAGAAAATTATTCTTAATGAAGTGATTGTTATTCTTTTTAAAATAACTTTGCTAGCTTGAGAATACGTAGGAAAATCACGAGTAATGGTTAGTTAAAAGCATTCCTAAGTTAGAACTCTTAAAAGAAAACTTTTATGAAGCATGATAAGTAGGAAAAGAAACAAAGTCCATTTCCAGTTCCATTGAAAATTTAGTGAGCACTAAGTACAATTAGAGACACTTCATGTGGTTGGATTTGAACATATCAATACATAAGTCTAGGATGAAAGAAATTTGAATTTATATTATTTTGATGATAACACTAAATACACATGGAAATATCTCATAAGGATTAATTTGGACCTATTGATATAGTGAGTTTAGGAAGAGAGTAATTTGAACTTATGTTGTTTTGATGATTATAGTAGGTGTAATTAAATAAAAGTTCTTGATATAAAAGTGAATCATTTGAAAAATTTAAAACATTTTCATCTTATAGAAAAATAGGATGTTTAATATTCTACAATTCATAAAGAGAGAGTAGTAAAATCATTAATTTGAAAATAAATTAGCAAACATCTTTACCTAACCCATCAATTATGACACATTCAGCACACTTAGGACTAAGCTTGGTGTCATTTATATTCATGCTTAGAGAAATTAGGGTAGAGATAAGTTAAGGTTTGTGTGTTTGTTTACTTGTTTTATTTATGTTGATGTTTATCCTGATTGCTTATTTTTGTTTGTGATTTATTGTATGTTTATTTATTTGTGAAAATTATGTGTAGAATTCTCCCTGATCATCACTCATAAAACTTAATTTTTTTGTTCACATTGTACTGTATAATACATTCATCATATTATGCGATACATGTAGGATTCGATTGTTGGCACCAATAAGTGCCATATTAACTATCCTAGAAGATTCATTATTGTTGATCGGACTGTACAAATTACTCATCATACTATATGATACCTTTTATTCAACATTCATACCAACGACTCCTCGGGATGATATATTTTACCTAATCATACTGGATGATCCCTAATTGTACTGTACGATTTGACCGTTAAATGTATGTTCTCGATGAGACATTTTGGATAGGCTTGATTGTACTATACAAATCACCTATCATACTATGCAATTGACTCAAACTATAAAAGGGAGGGTAATGCATGCATTTTCTTCATAATTCCATATCAAACTCATCTCCTTCTCTAGTTTTACTCTTCCACTAATTCTCTATGGCCCCAAAGTGTAGTTGTGTGGATCTCCACTAAAGGATGGATGATAGGTTTTAGTCTGAGGACAATGAAGAGTCTTATGCTCTCTATAGATAAGCCTCCATCATGCACTCAAATATTCTAAATTAGGCCAATCTATCATACCACGTACTTGAACTTTTTGCCCATTCCACTCTCCAAATCAAAATTTGCCTAGCTTATCGTTACCACACCAAAGATCTTCTGAAATTTTTTTCCAACCTACGTATCACCCCAGACTGCACCACCTTACAATCTTAGGTATGCCAATGATAAGTAACCATCACCTTAGATGATCTACATGAATACCTCCACCTCTTAAATGTCGGTCCATCTCCCCACTTTGTTTTAGGTTCCTTAGATTATAACTAGAACACAGTAAACATAATCATTAGAAACTCCGCTTCACCTAAATAGCAACCCTTAGTGAGTTCTTTAGTCCTCAATGCATGTATCATGTACTACATTCTTCAAAATAAAGTCATACCTAAAGCTAGTGATCGAATTAATATCACTCCCCTATTATCCTTGGTCTCCTACTACTGCATAATGCTTGCCACATATTATTAGGTACATAGAAAATCTCACTTCTATTAGGAATTCATGAGCCCGAAGAAAGCAAAAATTATCCCTAGGATACCTTATTAGATATATCCTAGAAATAAATACAACTTGATCTTTTATGTATAATATGACCACCTTCCTATGTTCTTCACCAACCATTCCTTCCACATCATATATACTGAACATCATCATGCCCCAATGATGTATTTGAGTCTAAGAAAGAAGTTGAGGCAAGAGGAGCACCAGCACAACCTGCCCCTCACCTTGAGTATAATTACCCGTAGGAAGCCTGGATGAAGCATTTCACTCTGCTAGAGTTAAAGGTTGATTCACATATAAAGCAGTCTAGTCAGCGCTAGAAGAAACTCCAGTGGCAATAAAAGGTGGATAATGAGTCATTCAGTGATTAATTTTCCAGCATCCATCGCTACTTTCACCACCACCACCATCTAATCAGAGACCCTCCTATGAGTAGTTTCTATTATGCTTTGTAGTTATTTTCCTTATCATGTGTTTGTATTTTTTGCCTTTATAATATTATTATATATTAGTGTCAATCAGTAAATCTCCTTTTTGGTGATGTTAAAAGAGGGAGTAGGAAGTTGTTGGATGTATTATTTTTCCTTTTAGTGCTATTTATTTTATTTCCCATCTTTGTGTGTTTATTATGCTTTTTATTTCACATTACTTAAAAAAATGATAAATAAATTAAAAATTAAAAAAATAAAAATGATAAAAAATAATAAAATAAAATTATAGATTTCTCCCTATTTTTTACAGAGATCACATAATAAGGGAGAGATCTTAGGAGAAAATTAAAATTAACTTGTAATTTCAACAAATAATATTTACCATCATAAAAAAGAGAGAGATTATTACAATTCGGGAGCCCGACCTTATATTTTTATGATTACAAATATTATTGGATGATTATCTACTTATTCCTGCATATTATTTTGGATATTTATTTTATACACAAGTAACCTTTCAGGTAACAACAAACTCAAAGAAGGACTAAAGATTGAGGCTCAAGACTATGTTTTGTTAATGTTCAAGTTAATTTATGTATTAAAGTTTATACTTTTACTTTTTCTCGAGTCAATGTATGTAAAAAGGTATATGTTGGCTTAGCAACTGTGCACACACATATAAGGGGAGTGAAACATAAATATCTTAAATTTTTTTAATAATCATACTATATGATCTTAATTATAATGTATAATCCATTCAAATAGAAATTAATTAAAATATTTAATTTAAATATAAATAATCATACAGTACGAATACCGCATTATATTGGAAGATCAATTATAACCAAGAACCCCACCGTCAAATCTAACTTGCCTAAAATAGGCAAATTTGAATTTTGAAATTTAAACTATTTATATTATATGAAACCTTTCATACTGTATGATCTTTTAAATTATTTCTTAAATTAGCTTAGTAAATTCATGAATCAAATCAAATCTGAATTGATTATAGAATGTATTGTACGATGATGGATCATACTATACAAATCACCTGAGGAGTTTCTACACAAAGCTCGATTTATATAGTACGATCATAAGATCGTATTGTACAACTCAGCAGAGAACTCTCTAAATGATACTGGGTTCTTCCTGAACGATCCGATATTTGATTTGAGCTAATCATAATGTACTACTATTCATTCATATAGTATATCAATAAAGTAATTGAACTAAACATATTATACTCCTATTCATTATATAGTCTACAGTGGGATAGGGTTTTTGGAAGCCCACTATTTAAGCTTTCTAATTAGACTTTGTAAGAGGTTTTGGTAGTATAAGAGCACGAGTCTTTTATAAGCAAGTGTTTGAAGAGATAATCTTGAGTAAGGGAGAGAGAGGTAAAGTTAATTATGAGAGAGGGAGAAGTTCCTTGTGGGTCCAAGGGAGTGTGAGAGGAGTTTTCATGTAGTTTCTCTAGTAAACATCCACCTTTGTTCCTTCATTAGGTGAGGTTTATCTTGAGAGAAATTTTGTGAAGAAGCTCTAGGTGTCAAAGGGCCATTGGCTTCTTTGTTGCACTAGGGAAGGTGAAAGTGATTGGGCTACTCTGTCTCATTAGGAGGGTGAAAGAGATTGGGCTACTCTGCCTTATCGAGAGGATGAAAGGGATTCAACTACTCTGTCGCACCGGGTTGGTGAAAGGTATTGAGTTACTCCACCGCACCAAGTTGGTGAAAGAGGTTCAACTACTCCACCATATCAGATTGGTGTAAGTTATTATGTAATGCCGTCTCCACCTTGCCGTAGGGCTAAAGGAGAGTCACTAACTATTTAGTGTAATACTCGGAGATGACTCCAGGGGGTGGACGTAGGTCAAGTTGACTGAACCACTATAAAAATTTGGTTTGCATTTTGTTTATTTTCTACATTTACGTTCTATAGATTTATTTTCTTGCATATTCCATTTATATGATTGGTTTGAGTTTGGATATCATTGTGATATGAAATTCATTATTGTTGATTTATATTATATCTTGTTGAAAAAGAAACAAAAAATATAAAAAATAAAAAAGGAATAAAAATATTTTTTTCAACAAAAGTAAAAAAATGATGTTATTTTTAGTATTAATTTCACTTCTGCATTTTGACATTTGTAATTGGTTGTTTAAGTTTTCAAAAGAAATTTTTGAAAATATTTTAAAACACCAATTCAGCCCCCTCTTGGTGTGCCATTTCATAGTTTACATGGTTTCATATCCATCCATTGACAAGTCAATATCTGCATATCATGATTCATATATTACATATTATGCCAAATGAATTAAATTCAAGTATAAGTAATATTGTATTAACACATATACTCCGATGCTTCTATGAAATTAGAAGTGATGATTTATTAACAAGTGCACTCTGACACCCATGTGAGAATATAAGTGAATGTGCATTTTAATGTTCATAATGTTCAAGTTCAAGTAATGAATTTTGAAAAATTATTTTTGATGCATCGTCAAGTGTAAAACATACTTATGTTGTTTCTTCTAACAATTCAAACCAATAAGTTTAAGTACTCTTTCTATTTATGTTTCCTAAGATTAAAGTCATTTCCTTTTATTTTTTAAATATTATTTAAATCTTTTATTCATATGCCATAACTTTGAGCATTGACTTCTATATTAGGATTTTAGAGTAAGCCTACTGAGCATATGAATGTACTCCATGTGTTATATGAAAATTTTAAGAAAGGAGAAAGATCCAGTCGAGTAGAGGCTGTAAGGAAAGAGCTAGCTCAATAGAGGTATTATGTTAGTCCAGTCTTTATGCTTTGAGGTTTAGAGCAATTTATGTTGGATTAAATGTATACGATTCTTTTTTAAATGAAATATTTATGAATATCTATATTATTGAAATATTTTGAATTTATTAAATGGCTCTGGTATGTTCTATATTGTGGATGAGATAGTTAAGTTCAAAACTTAATTCTTCCATTTGGTTCTAGGGTGTGATAATTTTACCCTAGAAAGACACAAATATACTTCCTCATACTTAATATGTGGACAATGATGATGATACCCTTTATTTCAACCTTAAAACACATTAGTGAAGAATCTAGTTTAGTTGCTATAAAGAATCACCAAAATTTTGATTTCAAATTCCAAAATTTTCAGCATGCTTCTTATGTTGAAGCTAAATGGCTCATTATCATGAATTTTTAAAGTTGCTCAATTACATTATATAATAATAAAACATTGATATGTTTCAAAGATAAATACAATTTTGATCTATTTAGGCCAACAAATTTTAAACATTTATGTTGTATATAAGTATAAGATGTTGACATCTATAAAAAGATTTTGAGCATAATTTAATTTTTAAACTTGATATCTCTAAAGCTTTTGATAATATTAATTAGTCTTTTATTTTCAATATGCTTCATCCTTTTTTGGTTTGATGAGAATTTCATTATATTAATTAAGAATATTGTGAAAAATGTGTGGTTCTCTATCATTATCAATGACAAATCTAAAATTAATTTCAAGTCTACTCATGCTGTTAGGCAGGGTGATCTATTATCGCCTGCTTTATACATTATTATTGCTAAATATTTATATAAAAGTTTATTTCATTATTATTATTTTAATCAAAGTGTTTCTTTTTGAAATTCTGGTGGCTTAAATGTTTCTTATCTCTTCTTTGCTAATAACATTATTTTATTTTGCAATGGGGCTGTTAGTAGCATAAAATAATAAAAAGTTTGCTTAACATTTTTAAAAAAGATTATAGCCATAAATTTAATAATTCCAAATGTACTTTTATTATGGGTAAAGGCATGACTATGGAGAATTACAGTAAGATTAATAAGATTATTGGATTTACTAAACAGTCTTTCCCTATCTAGTATCTAGGGACTCCTCTGCATAAAGGTCATAAAAAGTCCTTTCTATTTGATAAAATATTATCCAGCATTTCTGAAAAACTCTCTACTTGGGAATATAAATTCTTATCTATGAGTTTTAGAATTATGTTGATCAAGAGTGTCATGCGTTCAAATAAAAAGACTGGATAAAATAGTAAATAAATTCTGTGAATATACTGGATAAAGTATGCGTTAATATATTTACAAAAAATTGGCACAAGAATTATATGCCAATTTATTTACTGTAAATGGTTAACCCTACTATTGAGGTTTGTAATAGACTGGATAAAATAGTAAATAAATTCTTTTGGGGGTCTTCTGCAAACTATAAAAAGATTCATTGGTCTAGTTGGCTTTCTTGTTCTAGTCCTACTAAGGAGGGTGGTTTAGGTTGTGAATCTATTTTTGAGATGGTTAAAGGTTTCTCCTATAAACTTTGGTGGAAGTTTAGGATTAATGGGCTAAGTTCATGAATCACAAATATTGTAATAATATTCATCCTACTATTGGTTTCTTTAAAAATGTCCAATCTCTGGGTTGGAATAGGTTATACAAAATTAAATGTCTTGTTAAGTCAATTCTTTGATGAGAATTGATTAATGATCATCTCATTTCTTGCAGGATAATTAGACTAGTTCTACATCTATGGACTCTTACTTTAATACTCATTCTACCACCTCATTGAATGTGCCTGACTTTATTGGGGATGGAAAGTGGTGTGAAGATCTCTTACTAAGTCATGTGCCTCAAAATATTATTGATATTATTTGTGAAATTATCATTAATCCTTCTCCTTCTCTTAATGATTTTCTTATATGTAAATTTTCTAAGAATGGAGAATTTTATTTTAAAAATGTGTGGTATTTATTTATATTTTAAAAGGATAGTAGCAGTATTGTTTGACAAAGTGTGAAATTCCTCCACTCTTTTATCTTTTTCTGCCTTTTCTTGGAGAATACTGAAAGGATTTGTATCTGTTGGTAATAGATTCATTTTCCTACATGTGTTTTACTGGCAAATTATTTTTCGTTAGAAATCTGCAAGAAAATCTAAAATCTATTGGAAAGCTTCAAATTTTACTTGAAAAATCTGTCGGAAATGATTGATTTTCCTGCAGTGTCTCTAAATGTCAATGTTATTCTCAAATTGAAATAATTAAGCATGTCTTTTTGGATGGTCCTATTCCTACCAAGGTGTGGTCTAAATTGGAGAATGGATTAGGGCTAAAATTACAGTCTAATAATAATAACATTTATTCATTCTTGGCTACTTGGTTTCTTAGAATACATAAGGGTCACATTTATACTATTATTCTTCTGGTTATTTTCTGGCTTCTATGGTTGGAAAGGAAATATTTTAAGCATAATAATATTAAAATGAGCTCTGAAAGGGTTATCAATTGTCTTAAATAAAAAAATTAACATCTTTTTACTTCCAAGGTATTGATGCTTAAGAATTTTTGAAGGAAAATCATTTGGCTCTCGTATTTCAACATTAATTGTCTTAACTTCGAAAGGAAAAAAAATTTTATAATAGTGAACTAGATCAAACCTCATGTTCATGAATTTAAACTTAATGTTGATGGTTTGTAACTAGTGGTGGTGCTGGTTGTTGTGGTATCTTAAGGGATCATAAAGGTGAGTTTTTATATGGTTTTGCTTCTAGAATTTCCAATGGCAATGTGGTTTTTTTTTTTTGAAAGAAAATGCAATTTGCATTAAATAAAAAACCACCTAATTACAAACTACTCGAAGATAAGCAACCTATCACATTCCTCCTTTAACAAAAAAACAAAAGGAGGAATTTTATTATCACTAATAACATCCTAAATAAAATCACTAGAAATAGCTAAGTTAGCACAAAAATCGACTAACTTATTACAACTACGATTTAAAAATTGAAATAAAACATTATTGAACCCTTTTAAGAATAACAAATCCTCCACATCTTGATACCCAATCATCCAAGGTGATTTTCTAAAAGTGTCTTGAAGATACTTGATAACATTTTGATTATCTCCTTCAATAATAATGCCTTCTGCCTAAAGCATCCAAGTTTGCATAACTTTCTTCAATGATTTAATAGCTAACATTTCAACATGCACAATATCCCAATGCATACAACCAAAACCAAATGCGAACAAGAATCTTCCTTTATTATCTCTAACCACTCCACAACCACTTGCTTTATTAGATCTAAACAAAGAAGCATCAATGTTAATCTTAATCCATTCGGGAGGAGGAGGGTGCCAATAATTGTAAAATAGCCAGGAAGGCTGATTAACACCCCAATTTTTTGAGATGAGATTATTCTAATAAGAAGTAGCAGCAAAGCTGATAACTTTTGAAGCAATAAATGCAGCACTATCTTCCACACCTCCATGCTTCACTTTATTTCTACTCTTCCAAGAAAAGAATAATAATGTACAATACATCTTAGCTATAGAAGGATTAGTACTAGCTAACCTTTCTAATTCCAATAAGCAATCCTAAAAAGAACGAAAAACTGGAACTTGAAACACCCATGCCTTCAAAAATTTGATCACTTGAAGTAGTTTTGGACAATCAATTGCTATATGATCAGAATTTTCAATAACATTACAACCTCTCAGACACATATTATTATCTAGCAATCTTCTATGTATTAGGAAATCAGTAGTTTGAATAGCATTATTGTATAGACGCCATAAGAAAATCTCTACCCAAGAATAAAGATTCAGTTTCCTTGCCAACGACTAGTAATTCACTTCCCTGTCATCTTCAAACAAAGTCTCTGAAATAAGTGTAGATATAGTTTTTCTTGACATTTTAAACTTCAGCTCCATTCGGTCATTTGTCAAATCTGTATAGATTTGAATTTGAATGATCATTTCTAGCAGATCTTCTCCAAAATGCTGCTTCAGCTGAGTTATATTCCAACTTCCATTCACAATAAATGCATCCAGGGACAAAGTATCATCTTCCAATTCCACCATGTAAGTAGACTGATTATCAATACTTTTATCAAGAATCCACACATCCTTAAGGACATTAATGGATGAACCCGATGAAATTTCCCATCTCACAATATTTCCAAGAGATTTCCACCCATCCAGAATAATTTTCCACGAAACAGAGCTGCTCCTCTTCACCTCACAATTCGACCAATTGTGTCTACTTTTTGTAAACAAATTTGAGTTAAAAAGAGTTCCAGGCTTGTTCATAAGATTCCAAGCAAATTTTATCCTTAAAGGACCCAACTTTGATACAGCCGAATATAGCCCACATCCTCCCTTCTTCTTAGATTTGCATAAAACATCCCAAGCCACATAATGAAGACCATGGTTACTGTTATGTTTATTCCAAATATATTTTCTGCACATTTTATGAAACTCCTTCAAGAGACTCAAAGGGACCAATGTATGTGTAGAAAGAAATAACGGAAGAGTAAGAAAAACTGATTTAACTAGAACCATTCTTCCTGCTAGAGAAATAAATCTATTTCCCCACTAATTCAATCTCTTTAAAGATTTCTCCATCAAGTGTTGAAAATCAGATTTCACCAACCTTCTTAATGCTATTTTGACTCCCAGATTCTTCATCTCTTCCACCACTTTAAAACCCAACAACTTTGATATATGTTTACTTCTCCTTGTATTGATTGATTTGCCAAATAAAATAGAATATTTCTGAATGTTTATTTTTTTACCCGACTAATTGCAATAGTCTACAAGAATCTTCTTCAGCTTCTTCACATTTTTAATTTTTGCATTCGAAAACAATAAAATATCATCTACATACAATAAATGGGAAATTTTCTATGCATTTGGAGAGATTTTGATCCCAAGATTCATACCTTTATGAATAAAAGCATTTGAAGGAAGTTGAGAGCACATAATAAATAACAAGGGAGATAAAAGACATCCTTGCCGAAAACCATTCTTTGCCTCTATCCAATTAGAATTACATCCATTGATCATAATAGAGAACCTTGGATCAACCACACATTCCATCAACAAGTTAGCGAATTTAATAGGAAATCCAAAATAATCCAACACTTGTTTTACATAGACCAACACATACTATCATACGCTTTCTCCATATCGATCTTGATAGCCAAGAGGCCTTTCTTGGATTTAGAAAATCTGATTTTGTTGAACACTTCCTGAGCCAAAAGAATGTGATCTAAAATTGATCTTCCTCTAATGAATGCCACCTGCTCTTCAGATAAAATTTTTGGAATCACCAACAGAAGTCTATTTAATAGAATTTTAGCCACAATCTTGTATATAGATTTGCAAAGACTGATCGGACAATAGTTTGAAGGTATCATAGGATTCTGAACTTTAGGAATCAGAACAATAAGAGTTTCTTTCCATTCATGACAAAGCTTACCAGAAGAAAAGAATTGATTAATAGCCTTGCAAACATCATCTCCAATTATATTCCAATAAGCTTTAATAAAGGAATGAGAAATCCCATCACTACACAGAAACTTATTTCCTCCCAAATTCTTAATAACCTCCATAATTTCACTACGAGAGAACTCCACCTCCAACCTACTTCTGTCTTCGTCATCAATCACATTCCAAGGAACCGGCCAACTCTTCAGCTTACACTTCATATTCCTCCATTTATCTTGAAAATAATTGAGAAACACTTTTTCAATTTCATTATGTTCTTTAACCAGAATTCCATCTACATCTTTAGCTTAATTAATCCAATTTCCATGTCTTCTTGCATTAGAAAAAGCATGAAAAAACTTTGTATTGGAATCCCCCTCTTCTATCCTTCTTACTTTAGCCCTTTGCCTCCACCAAGTACTCAACCGAACAAGATTCCCATTCAGTTCACAGACTTTTGATCCTGAAAGGCACAATTTTTCTTCACTTAACCAACCGATCTCAGCCTCCTCCAATTGCAGTTGCAACACCTCCTTCTTAAGGCTCTCTTTTAAAGACAAAAAATCTTTAAGTTTAGCTTTACTCCAAAAAAAATAAAGCCTTCAAAGCCCTTTTACATTTTTTATTAAGAATTTGCATCGCATCACCATCAGTAGCTTTGTTCCAAGATTTTGAAACAATGATAGAAGAAGCATGATAAGAAGCCCATATATCTTCAAACATAAGAATTCAATTCTTCCTAGTAGAGGAATTGAAGATCTTCAACACAATAGGACAATGGTCCGAAGCCACTCTTACAATATGTCTTACAACTGCCACATGAATTTTCTCTAAAGCAAAGGAGTTCAATAAGCATATATCCAATCTCTCCAAAATCCTTCCACCCCAATTTTTATTATTGCACCAAGTGAATTTAGGTCCCACCAGCCTCACTTCATGTAAATCATTGCTATTCATAAATAACCTAATCTCCTTAGGACCTTGAGAAAAGATAAATTTCTTTCCTCCCCTCTTATCCTCTTGAGACAAAATACAGTTAAAGTCTCCTCCTATCACCGAAGGGATATCTCTATGAGAAAAAGATTGAAGACTGTCCCACAATCTCCTCCTTTTATAAACATCCTTGCTACAATAAATCATAGAAACCAGCCACTGTCCCTTATTATAAATATTTTGATCACCAATTACAAATTGGGCATAAGTCTCCAACACTGAGAATGAAGCCAAATCCGATCTCCAAATGACCATAATTCCTCCTGACAAGCCATCAGATGGAAACAGGATATAAACCCACTCTAAACCCATCATTTTATTGAACTCCACTCTATCAATGACTAAAACTTTAGTTTCCACAATTCCCATAAAAAGCACATCAAAATCTTTCACAAATTCTTTTAAATAAAGAGAGACTTCTCTCTTCTTAGCTCCCAACCTTCCCTTTATTTACACCTTCTAGATTCCTGATGCGAGGAAGAATTTTCACCGTCCTGAGAGACTTAAGCTCCTTTGCATGCTTAAATTTTTCTACCTCTGAACTACCACCAATCTCCTTCCCAAGATTAGTCTTCAAAACATCTTCATAACTTCTTACATCTTTAACACCAATACTCATAACAAAATTCATTTTTATCCAAAGAAACATCACATTTTATGCCATCCTCTGAGATGCTTCTGAACTACCACCAATCTCTAAATCTTCATCACAACTACCATTCAAAGCTTCAAATTTATTCACAGCAATAGGGATTTCAGTAGAGACAGAAATAGAATTCATACCATGTTCCAGCTCTTGATTGGAATGCCCCAAATCTTCTTCTGTCAACTACTTCAGATTTCAAACTCAACGCGTATAGCAGCATCATCTTCAACATTATTCTTCGGAGTAATTTCACCCTCTTCAGCTACCACATTTAATTACTTCTTCCTCCCAAACAACAAGTTAGTAGAGTTTAATAAGTCATCAGGTTTAGTTCTGACATTCTTCCCTGTATTCTCAATTGAGGAATTAATAGGATCTTTCCTCCTGAACATCTTCTGACCAACATTTTGATTTGGTATAGCTAGAAACAATCTCTTCTTCCTTCTATAATTCATATGCACCCAAGGTCCATACAAGGAACTTCTATCAACATCATCTTGAATAACAAAATCAGAATTACTTTTTCCATGTATAGTGGCAATCTTCATTGATTCCTTGGCATTAGAATTTCTATTACAACAATCATTCCTTACATGCCCAATTCTTCCACATTAATAGAAATGTGGAGATCTTCTCATACTCAATCTTTTGAAAAACCTCCCCGACATTCCTTCCACCCAAACTCCCAAGGGAAGTTGTTTATCCAACTCCACATGAACACAAGCTCTAGCAAACTCTCTTCTCCTCCATTGAAACATATTACCATCTAACATTAAAGGTTTCCCCACCATAGAAGCAATTCTAGTCACATTGACTTCATCCCAACATTGTAAAGGCAATTGAGACATTCTTATCCATATTGGAGAAGTTAGACCCTTCATAGAAGATGGGGAAAAATTTATGGACCATTTATCAAGTCCAATAATATGGCCATTCACATACCATGGAACTCCTGTATAAACTAATTTCATATCTTTTGATGATTGGAACAAACACAAGAACCATCCAATCCCAAGAGTAGTAAAATGAAACTGACCAAATTAAGCCCATTGGCGCCTTAATTCTGATGCAATAATATGAATAGGGATTTCTTTAACAAATATAAACTCTAGCATGCAACTTCACAGCTACACCATCATTTGTCAAAAATGACTCCCCCTCTTTAAAATTAATCTTTATGTAAGGTCTTCTTGACCAGGGTTTCACACCACCATTTTCCATAGCTTTAACCACCTTTGATTCACTTGGGACATTCAAACCAACCAGATTTGCATTCATATCATTAGCAACCTCCTTCGAATACTCAGGAACCTTTATAGCCTCCGATATCATCGACATCTTATTGATTTCAACATTTGAAATCTCCTCATGATTTGAATTGAAATTTCTAAATCTATTCACAAAAATCTTCATGCCGGATGAAGAAGCTTCATGATCGTTGGCCTTCGTAATAGCTTTTGTCGAAGACTTAGATAAAGGTGGAGTTTTGTATTCAAAATCTTGAGCTAAGTTTTTACCTTTGCCTTTCACTGGAGTGATTTCTTTAATAACATCATAAACATTTTCCTTAAAAATAAGGGGACTTTCCTTCAGCAATCTTGTAGACATACCTCCATTAAGATACATCATTTCAGCATTAGACCGATTGAAACTAACTTTACTATGTGCCAGTGAACCTCCTTTGGGATGTACCACCGGCGTCGAACCAACTGATGGTCGGCGACCGTCTCCCGCCATTCCCTAAGTTTCTGCTGGAAAAACATAATTAAAACTAGAAAATTTTGAAAACAAGACTTTCTCTCTCTAACTCTAATTATTTCTTAGTGTTCTTATAAATTGGTATTGTGTTGTATGATGAATTAAGTGCTCTTTTTATGAGGCTTTTTTTATGCATTGAGAACAAAATTTTAACTATTTGGATTGAATCAAGTTCCAAATTGCTTGTTACTTTAGTTATTTCCCGTAAATGCCTTAATGCTAATATGTTTTATTTGTTTCACAAAACATTAATTCTACTTGATAAAGTTAATTATAGAACCTCTCATATTTGGGGAGAAGATAATGTTTATGCTAATTGACTGGCTAAGGAAGGCCTTAAGATCCATAATATGATCTATTTAATAAAGATTCCAGTCTTGGTCTACTTAAAAGGCACGATCAGACCTGACATGATAAAGTAATTTCCGGAAAGTTCGGTATATCGTATTACTGGCACCATTTCCGGCGGATAATCCGCCGGAAACCTGTAGCATTGACAAAAAAAACCTTCTTCCCTCTAAAATTGGATTTCCACAACCTGCAAACAAAACATATACACAACGATATCCATAACACAATAGACAATACACTATATAAATAATGTAACAATGTTCAAAACACATACTCAACAGATTCAAATATCCACAATTATATTACAAAACATGTCCAAAACATAAATATAAATGTCCACATCCGTAAAATGAATAAAAAATATCTAGTCTGAATCTATTTCCTCCTCAGCTGCTGTACTCTTCCCACTGCTCATCTGCTCCCTCATCCTTTGCATTTCTTCTAACATTTGAGTTTGTTGGATTTGCATCTGCCGCTGTATCTCTATCTGCTGCTGCATTTGCATCTGCCAATCAGCTTGGGCTTTTCGTACCTGTTCTAGCTCAGCTGTAAGGGCAGTTATCTGCTGGGTATATAAAGACTCCTGGGTACTAGATGAAAAACTGCAGCCACTAGATGCCTACCCTTCATATGCATAAGCCTGTGAGCCTAACTCGTACACTCTGCTATGCTGCATTCCTCCTACTGCTTGCGACCAAGTGCGGTAGTCAGAATATTCAGTTGATCCGCCAGAAGAACCTTCACCTGCTATAGTCTGGCTCTCTCGAATCCGTGTATACTCCTCCTATGAAAGTGAATAAAAAATTAAGCAATTTTTAGATAACATTACAACAATTGAACTTATATACTTTCAAAAGCTTTCCTCGCACGCTCGTCAACCCATCGCTGGTCCTCCTGTCGCTTGTGGGTATGACTATGTATTCAACAGGAATAGGTTCTCTACCCAACGCCGCTTTCTGTAACATACATATATTAGTATTCTTATTAAAGAAAATTATTAAAACATTTTAAAATTTCTTACCAGACGTCTTCTATGCTCAGTATGTGGAACAGAACCCCCAGTATGAAGGGAACTACCCAAGCCCCAACATCAGAAGCTCTGTTCTGTCTGTTTTGATCCCTCTTCCTGCTATAGTCTGGGCTACTCCAAGCAGCGCTCAACTCTGCCCATACACTCTCAGCCATCCAAAGTGGTCGCTGGCCAGACTTTCTGAGGTCTGTAAACATGTCTCGCATGCGATTCGAGCCACGCTTCTCAAAATTCTTTCTAATTCTATCATTATGTTGTGGCAGCCAACAAAAATCTTTCTGCATTTAAAAACATACAATAAAGAATATATATTTTTATTAACTTATGTAAATAAAATATATAATACACAATATTTTAAATTATTTACAAACCTCAAACTCTTTGAACCACATGTTCCGTACTTCCTTTGGGACTTTCTGCCAAGAAAGATAAGGAGCATCGTATCTGCTCCAGATTATGTCCCATATTTTATGTATTGGCTACTTTGACGGATGAAACCTGAAAGAAATATGTTAGTTGTCAAAAAAATTAAATAAATTTTATTTACATAGCTGAAATATAATTAATACATACGTGTCACCCTCAGGTTCAATCAATATGAGAACCTCTATCGCCTGCTCTGGTGCAGCTGGGGTGGAAGGTCCACCTGTTACGGGCTGAGGTGGTGCTGTAGTGGTCTGATGTGGTGGTGGGACGTATGGTGCATATGGATATGGATATGGATATGGAAGAGGGCCACTATGAGGAGGTGGGGGTGGGAAGTAGGGGTAGAAAGGAGTACTCTGTGTGACATCAGGGGAAGGTAAGCGTGGGTCTGGTGAGTAGAACGTCTGTGGGCTACTAGCTCCAGGAGTAGGTAAAGGCGGGCTAGGCTGACTCTGGGTAGCATACTGAGATGAAGAGGTGCTCTCAATACGTACAGGCCTGCTGGATGAGCCGCCAACTGTAACCTTCTTGCGCCTACCAAATATATTCTTTATCATTCCTCTCTGACGGTCATCACCTGAAGCCATCTGCACAAAAATTTAAGAAATATTAGCAATAGTAATTAAATAAATGCAAGCACAATAAAATTTTAATTAAACATAAAGCAGTAATTAAATAAATACAAGTACAACAAAAAATTATATACCTTATGATGATTCACTTTTATATGATGAAACTTCTGTACCACTATCAGATTCGTCATGAATGTTCTCTAGATTTAAATCTACTTCCTCTAACTGCAACTCACTCTCAATAGTTGTAATTTGATAGTCCACATCATAAGCAAGATCTTTCATGTTTGACATAAACTCTTTCTGATGTGCTAGTGGTATTGAAGTAGTCTTCTCAATAACTCCCCTAGGTTTGGTCTTCATAACTACGAGCCAATCTTGTTTGTCTCGTACTCTACTCGGGTAATTAGCAAAGTAGACTTGGCTTGCCTGACTAGCAATGATGAATGGATCGAACTTTGAATATCTCCTACCCCGCTTAACCTCTGTTATACCATAAACTGGATGTACTCTTGTACCTCTATTCAGTACTGGATCAAACCACTCACAGTTGAATTGATACGCATTGTTACCATGTCCAGGATATTCCAACTATATTATTTCTTGTAATACCCCGTAGTACTCAGAATCATCACCTGTATGGGTATTCCCTCTTACACATACCCCAGAATTCTCTGTTTTCCTATCTTCACACCAAAATTTTGTTTGAAATTTGTAACCATTAACTAAAAAATTTTGATGACACTTCACAGCTCTATTTGGTCCCCAAGCTAGATCAAGTAGCCCATTATTTTGCAAAATACTACCTTGAGTGTGCACCTAATTAATAGGTGAAATGTCATTAGTAAAATAATTAACTAGTTAAAGACATTAATTGAAATGAATAATCATAATATGTACCGTATTTTTAAACCAAATAGGAAATTTTGTTTCCACTATCTTTTGTACTTCTACTTGTTCTGTCGTGTTCAAACCATTAATAAAACTCCTGTAAATATATATTAAGATTTAGATTGAATTCATGACTAATAAATTTATGAGCAAGTTTATTGATACTTACTCGAGATATGACTCAACTTCATCACAGTTAAGCAAGATATATAAAGTGGCAACTTGCATCTCCTTATTAGTCAAATAGCGCATTGTGCTAGCGCCTAAGGGTTCACCATTTTCTTTGAATACAGATAAGTTTGAGGATTGAGCCATTTTTTCAGGTGTAGTGCTCTGACTTGATTGTGAGGCTATTTCAAAGTAATACGAATAAAACTGGGTTGTCTCGTACATTAAATATGCTTTGCATATTGAGCCTTCAGGATGTGCTTTATTTTTAACAGTCTTCTTAAGTTTATTTAAATATCTCTCAAAAGGATACATCCACCGATACTGAACAGGTTCACCACCTCTAGCTTCATATGATAAATGCACGGGAAGATGCTCCATAGAGTCAAAGAAACCTGGAGGAAATATCTTCTCAAGTTTACAGAGAATATAAGATATATGCTGTTCCATAAGAATCAGGTGCTCTGCATTTAATTTTGAGGAGCATAAATCTCTAATCAAGTTTGTCCTCCAATATGATAATGACCAAAATATACTTTTCTTGATCCAATTGTGGTTGACACCATACCCTGGCAATTTATAATCAGCTAATGTTGGAGAATCCACTATTATGGGTATGAAACTTACTCTTTCAAATATTTCTTCACTAGTTAAATTTGGAGGAGGTGGCGACATAACCATTTTATTTTTGATAATACTATCCTTATTTCGCCTGAAAGAATGATCTGTAGGTAAGAACATGCGATGACAGTCGAACCAAGTGTTCTTCCCTCCGTGCTTTAAAGTAAATGACTTTGTATATTCCATACAATGTGGACAAGCTAATTTTCTAGAAGTGTTCCAACCTGAGAGCATACAATATGCGGGAAAATCACCAATTGTCTAAAGTAATGCTGCTCTCATAATAAAGTTCTGTTTGGTGGAGATATCATATGTACTTACTCCCTCTTCCCATAATAAATTCAAATCATCAATTAACAGTTGAAGTAATACATCAATCTTTACTTTTGGATTGTGTGGCCCTGGAATGATAAGCGTCAAAAATATATAAGGAGTTGTAATGCACAACTCTGGAGGAAGATTGTATGGAGTGAGTATCACAGGCCAACATGAGTAAGGTGAAGCAGACTGGCTAAATAGAGTGAAACCATCTGCACATAAACCTAATCTTACATTTCTTGATTCTGAGGCGAAGGTGGGATTTGTACGATCAAAGTGTTTCCAGGCATCTGCTTCTGACGGATGTGTAATAAAACCTTCTTGTGAGATATGTTCTTTATGCCATCTCATATGTGTAGCAGATCTCATGGATGCATATAACCGTTGCAGTCTAGGAATTATGGGTAAGTAAAATAACCTACTAACTGGCACTTCCTTCAGCTTTCTTTTCGTGATAGATTTTGATTTAAATCTTGGTGTGTTGCAATAACGGCATGCAATTTCTGATTGATCATCTTTATAGAATAACATACATCCATTGACACAACAATCTATCTTTGTGTATGTCAAATCAAGCTTGAAAACTAGCTTCTTAGTCCAATATAAATCTGTATGAATTATATTATCTGCTGGATTGGTTTCTTTGAGCAGCCCAATGAATTGATTAAAACATTTACGGGGGACATTATATTCTTCCTTGATGCTTAACATCTTAACAGCAATGGATAACTCTGAGTGAGTAGTGCAACCCTTCCATATTGGTTGTTGAGAAGCATACAGTAGATCATAAAAATTTTGAGCTTCTTTATTAGGTGACTCAGGATTAGCTTCTATATACTGTTCAAATTGTGCTCCACTTGCATCATGAATTAAGTTATCAAGATTAGGTATGATATGCTCTTCCTCACCTATAGTAGCACTTGTCGATGGGCCACATCGAGAATCAAAATGTGGTTCATACTCACCATGAGAAGTCCAATACCAATATTCTGGCATGAAACCTCGACGATATAGATCAACAATAACATCATCTGGGCTTAGGTAGACCTGATTTTTATGTTTAGAACATGGGCAACGAATCATTCCATCTTTGATGAAGCTGGGCAGTTGAAAAGCTGTCTGAATAAAAATATTCACCCCTTTGATGAACTCATCGGTTAATGTCTTTCTTCCTTGCGCCAATCGATTATACATCCAACTTCTTTGTGTTCTGATATCCATAATATAACCTACATATAATATGGATATATTAAATTTATTGAAGAAATATACAAAGACTCTTAGCTTGCTCAGAAGACAATCATTTTAATTAAGTGACCAAACCACGTACTCATCCACCTGAGCATCCTTATCTCTACAACACTTAACCTAATATTATGCTTCTCTTCTAATGGCCAATATTCTACACCATAAAGCATTGTAAATCCAACCACCATCTTAAGGGGCTGTTTGGTATGCGGATTTCGGCCGAATTTGGGCGAAATCCATCCAAACGACCTAAAATGCAAATTCAATTCTCACGGCAAATGAAATCCTCTCGAGACGGAAAATTCCCCCGATTCGCTCTAAATACCAGATTTCCGAAATTCCACTAACCATGGGAGTCCATCTCCCTGCTCTTAGACATTCCTACGAAAGCTACGTTGTAAATTCGAATTTTCTAATGGCCAATATTCTACACCATACTGCATGGGTTGGTTTGATTGGCCAAATCCCTCTCCTTGCCCTAGACCCACTTAAGTAAACTCCCCAAACAGTTTTCAGGATTTAACACCTTTAGGATTTGGTAAATTATTTGGCAAATCTGGATTTAGAGAATTTACAAAATACTACTTAAATGAAATCCTAGGTTCTACCAAACAGCCCCTAAGCTTGAGGGGGACTTTTCTATCACACTACAAGCCCAATGCATTCCTCCACTTCAACAATCCAATTTGAATTCAACTAATAATATCACACATGGGTAAAATCTAATAAGAACATCCATGACTGAAGCAAAGAGAGTGTTACCTCCACACCAAGGAACGTCGTCGAAGGAGCGAAACCTAGCGGCGAAGGGACGTCCTCGGACTGTCGTCGGAGCGTCGCCGGAGAAGGATAGTCCGCCGGCCGCCGGCGTCGAAGGAACGGGATACGTTGTCGGAGCGGAATACGTCGTCGTCGGAGTAGAATCGAACAAAAGCCGAACGAGACGAGAATGAGGAACCAGGCGTGGGATGGCTCGAAATAGGGCCTTTTTCGGTGAAGTTTCCGGCTGATGATCCGTCGGAAATATTACCGGCGGAACATCCACCGGTTATAGTTCGTCGAGTTTAAGTAAGCTGGCGGAAAATACGCCGGTAAAACCGCCGGTAATTTTCGGCGGATATTGCGTCAGAAAACAAAACTTTTCCGGCGCAATTGCGTCGTATTATCCGCCGGTAAGTAAGCGTCGGATAATCCGCCGGAAATTCCGTCGCACAATTACCGGCGACTAATCCGCCGGCAATTACGTCGCTAATTTCCGTCGGATACTATCCGCCGGAAATTCCGACGGTAACAGACAGTTTTCCTGTAGTGTTTCATTGGTCAGATGTTGATTGGCTCAGTGTGGCTTGGGTGTTCTTGTGTGGTTTGTTGCTATTATGGTCTTTTAGGGGCTCGAATGATTTTATTTTTTTTAGTTAGATCAGTATGATTTGTGCAATGCTTTTGCTCCTATGGTTGGGTTGTTGTTTGTTCAGTCTTCTAGTGTTTGTTTGCACCTTGACCAATCTTGCTTTGTAGTTGTGATTCTTTTCTCAGTTTGCTAGGTTCATTTTAGATGATATCAGGTGTTATATATTGGTTATTCCTATTGTTCTTTGCTGTCTGGTTCTTGTTTTATTTTTTTCATGCCTGTATAAGGGATTCATTTGTTTGCTGGCTAATGCTTCATTTCTAGATATTTATACCCATGTCGGAATGGCTTTGATGAGTGTGGTTTATCATTGTGTTTGGGTTCTTCTACTGCAGAACATGACTGTCCTCCATTCTTTTGGCTTCTACATCAGGTTTGTGTAGACTTTTTAATTTGCAGCTTGCAATATATTCTTTGATGTCTTGCAGGCTGTAGTTTTGACTTTTCTTGATATTGGACAATTCATATCTGCTCCTGCTGCTACTCCTATGGAGTTTTTGGGTTTGGCAGGCATTCCTTTTTTATATTTATTTCTTGCTTGTAACTAGATAGGGATCGACTACTCAGGTTTTATTTATCCTTTTGATTGTAGCTCTTCAAGCATTTCACGAGTTATTGATCCCTCTAGGGACTGCATAACTTTTCTGCGTTGAAATAAAATTTTAATTCTTCAAAAAAAAAAAAAAAGTATATGATGTTGACACAATCTTTTTTATATTTTGTTCCTTTTTTAGGGTGTGCTTTACCCCAATCTTCTAAGGCTAATCTTCATCTCTTTGGTGATTCAAGACTCGATGTTTTCCTAATCATGAATAATCATCCTGATATATTTGCCTTTTTGGCTCCTTATTGTATCAGATTCGATATATAACCATCAGAACTAAGTGGAGTTTGATTCCCTGAGAACCATATTACAAAGGCATCACTACTAAGTTTTTTGGAGCAAATCCGCTGGCCTGCAACAATATCTTATAATACTCAAGTCATTATTGCTATTTTTTTATAAGAAATGTTACGTTCCTTTTATATAATTCATGCCACAAAAGCTTCCATCATATGCTATAGTTATGAGAAATATTATTACTCGGAAAAATCACCTTAAAATAATAGTTTTCTCAAGATCAATGCAATTTATCTATGGACCATATAAATCTGTTAGTCATAAAAATTCTACAAGCTGATACCTTTATTAAAGGACCCCACTTTTGCAGTCAAATCTGTCCAGAACTAAAATTTTATAATAAATATATGGCATGAATTTCACGTAGTGATTATTGGGATCTAAAGTATTAGAGAACTACAACAGCAAGGCATTGGACACAAAATAACCAATATCTCTTAGAAATCCATGGCGATCTGGAATCCAGCAAGGCGCTAATTTCTTTAGAGAAACACTATATAAGGGGCCAAGGGCATCTGTCACTTTCATTAATGTCACTTGGAATCTTATTCTCTCTCTTTTTCATTCTTCTCAAAGTCTCCTAGCTAGCTTCTGACAAGGGGAAGAAAGATGGGGAGCAACCAACATGGAGAGTTTGGGCTTGGGAGTGGAAGATCATCTAGTTCTTCAAGGAGAGGAAAGAAGACCAGTTCAGAGAAGCCAAAGAAACCTCAGAGAGGACTTGGGGTGGCTCAATTGGAGAAGATCAGAATTCAGAGTCAACTGATTGATAATTATAACATGCAAACACTTCATCCATCCTTTCATAGTAATCTCATCATGGTTTGTATACATCTATCATGAATTCTCTACTGCTTGATAGATTTTATTGATCTGCATACTGCGGTTGATAATGTTAGTTTACCTGTACATTTTATTTTCTTATATGTATTTTTAACTGCTAAAAACAGGAGGAGAATATGCGACAAACATTGAACTTTCCATCATCTCCCCCTTCATCTTCGTTTAGTAGTTCATCCTCATCAGCTTTTGGTATTCATCCCAATTTATCGGTGGGTGATTTTGTTTCTATTTACAATAGGGAAGCGTAGTTACAATTAATTATGATAATTTATTTTGTCTCTGCTCATGATTATCAGAAAGGTTATACTTATTATAAATAAGTAAAGTCTTACATGTTTTCAGATTTTATATGAAGAGTCAGGAAGTGCAGACTATAGATTTGGAGACCCTTACTCTTGTTCATCAGCTAGGTATAATAATAATCCTATATTAGGGTTTATGATATACATCATATATGCTACCCAACTTGTTTTTGTTGATTTTTTTTTTTCTGAAATAACATACGGTTTATATCTATTTTTGTAGGTTTTTACCACCAGATAGCATCAATAGTCATTCATATCCCAATCATCTTGGATCTGTGGCTTTGCCACTTTTGGAGGTAATAAAAGTTTATGTTAGTACCTATTAATATTTAATAGAAAAAATTTGTGTAAGGAACTCAATGTTTTTTTCTCTTTTGAGAAGTGTTAAACAAAAAATTATTATCAAAACAAAAAAGGCATTTAATTACAAATTACAAACATTATTTAATAATAACCGCAAGAAAATTATTTTGAATCACAAAGTATCACTAAAACTCTTTTTTTGCCCTAATACCAAGGTTTCGTTTGGGACGGCTTTTTACTGCTTCATAAAACAGCTTTTTAGTACAAAAATTTTAATTTTTTTACGAAAAAGATGCTTTAAGAAGCAGTAAGAAAGTTGTCCCAAACGTAGCCTAAATGACAATGTCTTGTGTGTCAACTATAATATATATATATATATATATATATAGAGAGAGAGAGAGAGAGAGAGAGAGAGAAATTGTTATCAACAATTGTTTTGAACTGTCGACAGAACAATGCACAAGGATGAGAGAAAAGAGAAAAGGAGAAAAATATTAAATGAAAGGAGAGTGATAGTAAAAGCCTAGAAATCTTCACACACTCTTCTGTTTCTCTCCATAATATTTGTTACAAGTAACAGGCTGTGTGTGATGCCTTCTCATTAATCTTTACTCCTAAATTTTTGCAGAAGAAAAACTTTTTGCTTCATTTGGGAACAAAATTAGTATATTTTTAACACACGTGCTCATGCAGCACTATATTTATAAGAGAAGCTTAATATATAAGAAAGCCATCACCAAAATTCAGATATTTTCATAGAACCTTAAAAACTTTGTGCAAATGCTTTGACTTGAGTGTAAAAAAAATTCAATTTTTTAACTCGATGAAGGCTTCTTTACCCGTGAAATGAAGAAGTTATAGTATTTCTTTGACAGGATTCAATGGAGAAAAGAATTCGGCAAAATAACTGTTATTCTGCAGCATCATATAGTCATATCTCAGATTCTAGCGATTCACAAGAGCTAGACTTGGAGCTTAGGCTATCACTTAAATGATTGTAGCAGGAAAGCGTCATTAATTTGGATAACTAATCAGATTGTACATCTATCAGATGGTTAAAATGATTAAATGTATATATAGAAGGAATTTCTTTGATTTTCCATATTCATTAAATGTATGGTTTTGCAAACTGATATATATAAGCTTTGTTTGTATTATTTTGACGAAGAAAATGAATTGAAATGTTTCAATGTTTAGGCTGGTGAGAGATTTTAGCTGAAAATACCCTCCTCAAATTTTATTTCATGAATATAAGGCTTATTAGCTTCCCAAACTTCAAGACAGTGCTTGTTGTTTTGCTCGATATATATTTTTTTATTATTCTGGAAGAAAGATATCATGTAATTTGACAAGACTTGAATTTTTAACTCATAAACTAGTTGTTTTTCTTCTAGTTTGTAATGGATTGTGAATTTTAGAGAAAGTTGGCTTCGAAATTAATTCGGTTCAACCTTCTCATGCTTTCTTTATCATTCTATCTTGAAGCGAGTTAAAAAGAAGTGAATATTATGCTTACAAGTTTCGTAATCAAATGTAATAATTTGCTGTTTTACTATTCATGTGTGTCATAAATAAGTTACCAGCTTAGCTTTTTTGTTTTTTTTTTTGCTTGCTGCTTTCTTTATGGCACAGAATGTTGGCCATTAAAAAAGAAGCATAATATTAAGTTGAGTGTTGCAGAGATGAGGATGCTCATGTGGATGAGTGGCTTTACTCTTAGAGACATGATACGGAATGAGCATATACATGAAAAGGTTGGAGTAGCTCCAATGGCGGATAAGATTAGAGAGAGTCGCCTTAGATGGTTTGGTCATATAAAACGGCAGCCTTCTGATGACCCGATTATGAGAGTAGATGTATTAGATTTAAACCATGTTAAGAATGGTAGAGGTAGACTTAAAAAGTCATGGTTAGAAAATATTAGAAATGACCTTTCTGTATTAGATCTAAATAAGAATTTGACTCTTAATTGGACACAATGGAGAAAAAAGATTCATGTAGCTGACCCCACATAATGGGATAAAGGCTTGTTGTTGTTGTTGTTGTTGCGCTGCTGCTTGCTTTTACGAAGAAGTGTGACTAACTCAAAGCACTTGTACTGTGAAGAATAAGGCTTCATTTGGAACAGTTTAGATTAATGTTTTTTTCCCTCTTTTAGTTGATTTTTGTACTAAAAAATAGCTTTATAAGAAAGCCGTCCCAAACAAAGCCTAAAAATACCACCGAGAAGCATATGTAAACATGATTTGGCTTTCACTGCTCGTTGGAATCTAAATCTCATGTACTGATCAGTAATAATACACATACAGAAGAAATGCTTTCCACACGCCAAAGTTATTGTATGTGTGTATGCTTAGGTGGTATATTACATATAAGAGATCATTAGACAGTTCTATTTGATTGAATATAGTCGTTAGAGATTAATATGAATTTTCAGTTCTATAAACACCTTTAAAATCACTGGAAAATGATGATTATTTTCTTAAATATTTTAACAAGATCCTTAAAATAGAACAAGAAGATAATGAAGAGGAAGGGAAAAAGGGAGTGAACGAGAGGATAGAGGAATGAAAAGCAAACTTATGATATTTTATAATGACTAATATTTATTTTTTAAGTAATTTTTTATGCTTAATTGTGTTATTTTTCAATGCATGCATGTTATTATTTTTTAGAAGCTATTATATTATGCTCTTCTTCTTTGCATAAATGACATTATTCTTAAAGAATAATATATACATTATTAACTCACTATATAAGTATTGCAAGAAATTATGGAGCATCAGGTAGCTGCTATGGCCGAATGTCTACAAGCTCTTCCAGAGATGCAAAACATTTTTTATGTCAGTCCAAGAACAAATGATTTAGCAATATGCCACATTAGAACTAGAAGATGATGAGGAAGGGAGTTAGGAGGAGGAAGTGAGATGAGAAGTGAATTAAGAGGAGAGAGGAATGAAAAGCAAACTTATGATATTTTAATTATAATGACTTTGATATTTAATTTTTAAGTAAATTTTATTTTTGCTGCCTAATTGTGTTATTTTTTCAATATTGTATGTTTTTATTATTTGGGATCTGTTACTATGTTCTTCTTCTTTGTATAAATGTCATTATTCTTGATGAATGATGTATAGATTATCAACTCACTACATAAGTGTTGCAAGAAAAGCATCAAGCTAATGGTTGATTTTCAATGGTAAGTACCACATTTGATGAACATTGTGTCAATATATGCCACCAAAAAAATATTAGAAAAGCTTTTCTAATGGATTTTGAGTTGTTGAAAATCATTTTGGATGTATTTTTACCCAAGAAAGAATTTTGGACAAAAGCTCAACTAAATTTGGATTTGTACAAAAACATAATCCATTTTTAGTGACAAAACTAGGCATCCAAGGCCTAATTTTTGGTAAGTAGTCCTCCTACTCAAGGATTTGTAAGGCCTACGCGTTAATAATAAAAAAGTGGTTACAAGACTATTGAGCTCGATTATTCACTACAAAAAAGTCAGCTTTTAGCAGTGAAAAAATTCGTCATATAACAAGCCAAATTAAAAGTTGCAAATTGCGGTTTGCGGCGGATTCAATATTGATTGTAAAAGTTGCGTCGCAAAAGTATTTAGGATAGAAGAAACTCATTGCAAATATATTGCGACAGATTTATGACAGATTTACGATAGAATTAAATTGATGAAAATGACGTCTTCATTTTCCAAAATGCCGCAAATGCTGTCACAAATTACGATAGATTTTCGGTGAAAATACCTTCGTAAATTGTGGCAAAATTTTGCTGCAAATCCACTGCAATTTGTTCCGTCACAAAAGACGATATTCATTTGTCGCTTCGATGTTTGCGACGGAATTTTCGCCACAAATCCATCGGTAAGCTGAATAAAAAAAAAGCTCATACAATCAATTATTAAACTTTTCAACAATAACAATCCAAGCAGTAGTTAATAATGCTAATATTCCAACAAACAAGGATAAATAGACATAAGAGACACACTTTTACAATCACATTCCAACAACTCAAATAGACAATTGCATTCCATTGGATTCTACAATTACTACAACACTATTAAAGTATGAAATGTTCTTATACATAAAAAAATAAAATAAAATGCATAAAAAACCCCTACACAGACAATCTAAGCAGAATTTGTATCCTCACTTTCCTACATAGTCGATGCAGGCACAGGCATTTTCCTGTTGAGTGTGCTTGACTGACACGATTGAGCCTAATTGAGTCCAATTTGAGTCAAATTGGCATCGATACGAGTTTAATTTCATTAAATAAATGCAATCAAACCAAATTGAACCAAAATCAACGTGAATCGACTTGAACTTGGTTTGATTTGAGCCCAATTTCAGTCCAATCAGTTCAACATAGCTTCAGTTAAACTTCAATTAACTTTCTAATAAATTCAAACTAATTTCTAGATGAAGAATTTTAATCAACTGCTTTGATTTACCCCAATTGCTCGTGGTCTGCATTTCCGCTGAAATTGCACGATGTATCTGCAGCTAAAATCAGATAGAGGGAGAGGCTTTTATTCAAACTCCTGCTTTTCGGTCTACCCTAGATCTTGCTCCTACTCCATTTTGTGTGAGATATTTGTAGGCTCAAAAAATTAGCTCCCCGGCCTCCCCTCTTTCAAGAGAGTTTTAATGAATTAAGTTCTGAGGTAAATTTTTAGAAGGCTGATTAGGATAGAAATAAGACACTACTAGAGATTTCACCATCATTTTGCAAAGACTTTAGTTTTGAGTCCAAGTTTCCTATATGCGTAAGCCCCTATAGTTAATTACCCCTCCTGATAGCGAGAGAGAACTTTTGATTAAGGCCAATCGTCAAACAAATACTTGGAGACGCATAGTATTTAGTGTATAATAGCAGCAGCGGTTTTGGTATATGAGAATTTAATACTTAAAATTGAAAATTTCATCATCTTGCACTTAAAGTGGATGGTGGGGGAAGTGATGATGAGCCTGATCAAGATCATATTGTTCCGTCATCATATATGGTCCCTGGTTTACTTAGTCAGACGAGGTAGTCTACCCAACCTTATAGAAGGATTATTGTCAGCAGCCATGGGTTGCTTCATCCAAGGGTATCTTATAGATCTAGGGTGAATATTTGTGTAAGGGGATAAATTTGAATCCACCTTAGCTGATAGAGGGCTTTGTACCCTATCGATCATATCTTATTGATTCATATCTCAAGGATTTGATGCCATTAGAGAGCATACGAGCTATGACCATAACCGTAATACAACAGAGTCATTGGACCAAACCCCTAGGTCAGAGGGCTACGGTCATAATCGTTAACCATGCAGAGCCATCTGGCCAAACCATGGGTTCTTTGTAAAGCCATCTGGCCAAACTACTGATTAAAGGACCAATGCCATGTCCTTGTTGGCATGAGACTAATTGAGAATGAATCATAGTGATATTCTCGACCGGATATTAGCAATTTATGAGCTAAAGTAGTTTTCAAATTTATTTACCTCGATAAATTATTGCGGAAGATGGATGAATTTTACTTTAAGTATTTAATTATTGAATTTTGATTTTTAAATATTTTAGATTTTGCTAATTGTTTGGAATTTTGGATTCCATGGGCATTTGAGAGGCATTTGAAATATTTGAGGCCCCCTCTTGTTAAGATTTTTTATCAACTCAGCCATCATCAGGGTGACTTTGAGGTCATTTAAAAATATTTATATTTTATGATAGTTTAAGGGCATTTAAAAATATATGATCCCCTCCGGTTGAGATAAACATTCAACACGGATATCAACGAGGTGACTTATGGGTATTTTTATTTTATTTGTTGAACCTTATCAACTCTGGCAGATGTGTTTCCGGCGGACTTTCCGGCAGAGTTTCCAACGGAATCTAAAAATTTATGAAAATATAACTTATTTTGATTATCAATTAAAATAATAAACTTAAATTATTTAGTTTTAATTATAATATTCTATCAGTTTTAATATAAATAAAAAAAATTTCTTTTTAAACATATTTACAGGAATGGTATAGTGGTCGGAAATGGGTGCGGGCGGGTGCACGTGGGGGAGGAGGTCCTAGGTTCGATTCTCAGCATAGACAGGCGTGAGGGCGGGTCGCAGGAGCGGGCTGGGCGCGCTGGTCACGAGAGTGGGCACATGCGCTAGTCGCAGGAGCGGGCTGGGCGCTCTGGGCGTGGGTTGCGGGAGTGGGCGGGTTGGGGTGTCTGTTTTTTTTTTAAATTATTTTATTTATTCTGGCGAATATTTTTCGTCAAAGAAAAATTCTAGGAAAAAATTTCTGACGGATTATTTTCGACGAAATAATTTTTCGACGCTCGATTTACCGTCAAAGACATTTTTGTCGGAAATCTACCGAAAAATTTGGAAATCCGCGAGAAAGTTCAGAATTTTACCAAAAATTCCACCGAAAATTTGCAACTTGCCTATAGTGTTTTGTCTGTATACTAAGACACTTGCTTGTGCACTTTCTGCATTTATGTGTATATATATTACAATATATGTGTGAGGGTATTTTAAAATATTTGAAATTGATTAGATGTACGGGCAACTATCATTTAAATATGCACCACTACAGGAAAACTGTCTATTACCGTCAGAATTTCTAGCGGACGGCAGCCGGCGGAAAATAGCGGCGAAATTACCGGTGGATAATTCGACGGTAATGTTGCGTCAGAATTTTCAACGGCCTAGCCGTCGCAAATTTACCGGCGGACCTTACGCCACAATTACGCCGTAAAATATTTTGTTTCCGATATATAGTCTGCCGGAAATTATCGGTGTATTTTATGCCAGCTTACTTAAAGTCGACGAATTATTACTGGCATAATATCCGTCGGTTATTTTACCGACGGGTTATCCGCCGGAAACTCCGCCAGAAAAAGCCTTATTTTGTGCCATCCCGCGGCTGGCTGCTCATTCTGTTCGGCTTATCTCTGTTCGACGCCGCGAATCCTTCGACGACGATGACTTCGCGCATTCGACGATGACAACTTCACTCCTTCTTCGACGACGCTCCGACCACGATTCGAAGACGCTCCGACGGCTTGTTTCTCTGTTCGACTTTGCTCCTTTGACGTGATTCCCTTAGTGTGAAGGTAACTTTTTCCCTTTTCTTTAGTCATGGATGTTCTCACTAGACATTTGTAAGAGATTGTACCCTAGTGTATGCTTAATTTTAGCTTATAATATTCTTCTTGTTGATAAGACTAGAGAGGGAGTTGAAGGAAATGCATTGGGCTTGTTAAAGTGGAGGAATGCATTGGGCTTGTTGTGTAATAGAAAAGTCCACCTCATACTTAAGGGGAAATTCTTTATGATGGTGGCTAGACTTACAATGCTTTATGGTGTAGAATATTGGCCATTAGAAGAGAAGCATAATATTAAGTTAAGTGTTACATAATATTAAGTTAATTTGATTGTTGAAGTGGAGGAATGCATTGGGCTTATTGTGTGATAGAAAAGTCCACCTCATACTTAAGGGGAAATTCTATAAGATGGTGGCTAGACTTACAATGCTTTATGGTGTAGGATATTGGCCATTAGAAGAGAAGCATAATATTAAGTTAAGTATTGCATAATATTAAGTTAAGTTTGATTGTTGAAGTGGAGGAATGCATTGGGCTTGTTGTGTGATAGAAAAGTCCACCTCATACTTAAAGGGAAATTCTATAAGATGGTGGCTAGACTTACAATGCTTTATGGTGTAGAATATTGGCCATTAAAAGAGAAGCATAATATTAAGTTAAGTGTTGCATAATGTTAAGTTATGTTTGATTGTTGAAGTGGAGGAATGCATTAGGCTTGTTGTGTGATAGAAAAGTCCACCTCATACTTAAGGGGATATTCTATAAGATGGTGGCTAGACTTACAATGCTTTATTGTGTAAAATATTGGCCATTAGAAGAGAAGCATAATATTAAGTTAAGTGTTGCATAATATTAAGTCAAGTTTGATTGTTGAAGTGGAGGAATGCATTGGGGTTGTTGTGTGATAGAAATGTCCCCCTCAAACTTAAAGGGAAATTCTATAAGATGGTGGCTAGATTTACAATGCTTTATGGTGTAGAATATTGGCCATTAGAAGAGAAGCATAATATTAAGTTAAGTGCTGCATAATATTAAGTTAAGTTGGATAGTTGAAGTGGGGGAATGCATTAGGCTTGTTGTGTGATAGAAAAGCCCCCCTCAAACTTATGGGGAAATTCTATAAGATGGTGGTTAGACTTACAATGCTTTATGGTGTAGAATATTGGCCATTAGAAGATAAGCATAATATTAAGTTAAGTGTTACAGAGATAAGGATGCTCAGGTGGATGAAATATGTGAAAATGTTGGAGTAGCTCCAGTGGAAGATAAGATTAGAGAGAGTCGCCTTAGATGGTTTTGTCACATAAATTTACAGCCTTTCGATGACCAGGTTAGCAAAGTAAGAAATTGGTGGTCGATACACTTGAAGCTATGTGCTGCAGTGAGAGTTTGCATTAGTCTAGTTTGGTTTGGTCACTTAATTAAAATGATGGCCTTCCGAGCAGGCTAAGGGTCTTTGTATCTTGTTTTAATAAATATTATAATATTATCTGATATATCTATATTATATGTAGGTTATATTATAGATATTAGAATTCAAAGAAGTTGGATGTATAATCGATTGGTGCAAGGACAAAAGATATTAACCAATGAGTTTATTAGAGGGTGAATATTTTCATTCAGACATCTTTTCAACTGCCCAACTTTATCAAAGATGGAATGATTCATTGCCCATATTCTAAACATAAAAATCAGGTGCATCTAAGCCCAGATGACGTAACTGTTGATCTATATCGTCGAGGCTTCATACCAGAGTATTGGTATTGGACTTCTCATGATGAGTATGAACCATATTTCGATTCTTGACGTGGCCCATCGACAAGTGCTACTATAGATGAGGAAGAAAATATGTGACTTAATCTTGAGGATTTAATTCATGATGCAAGTGGAGCACAATTTGAACAGCATACAGAAGCTAATCCTGAGTCACCTAATAAAGAAGCATAAAATTTTTATGATCTATTACATGCTTCTCAACAATCAATATGGAAGAGGTGCACTACTCACTCAGAGTTATCCATTGCTGTTAAGATGTTAAGCATTAAGGTAGAATATAATGTCCCTCGTGAATATTTTAATCAATTCATTGGACTGCTCAAAGAAACCAATCTAGTAGATAACATAATTCCTACAGATTTATATCGGACTAAGAAGTTGGTTTCCAAGCTTGGTTTAACATACACAAAGATAGATTGTTGTGTCAATGGATGCATGTTATTCTATAAAGATGATCAATCAGAAATTGCATGCCATTATTGCAATGCATCAAAGTTTAAACCAAAATCTATCACAAAAAGAAAGCTGAAGGATGTACCAGTCAGTAGGTTATTTTACTTACCCATAATTCCTAGACCTGCAACGGTTATATGCATCCATGAGATCTGCTGCATATATGAGATGGCATAAAAACATATCTCACAAAAAGGTTTTATTACACATCCGTCAGAAGCAGATGCCTGAAAACACTTTGATCGTACAAATCGCACTTTCACCTCAGAATCAAGAAATATAAGATTAGGTTTATGTGAAGATGGTTTCACTCCATTTAGCCAGTCTGCTTCACCTTACTCATGTTGGCCCATGATACTCACTCCATACAATCTTCCTCCAGAGTTATGCATGACAACTCCTTATATATTTCTGATGCTTATTATTCTAGGGCCATATAATCCAAAAGCAAAGATTGATGTATTCCTTCAACCATTAATTGATGATTTTAATTTATTATGGGAAGAGAGAATAAGTACATATGATATCTCCACCAAATAGAACTTCATTATGAAGGCAGCATTACTTTGGACAATTGATGATTTTCCCACATATGGTATGCTCTCAAGTTGGAACACTTTTGGAAAATTAGCTTGTCCATATTATATGGAATATACAAAGTCATTTACTTTAAAGCATGGAGGGAAGAATACTTGGTTCGACTGTCATCGCATGTTCTTACCTACAGGTCATCCCTTCAGGCGAAATAAGGATGGTTTTATCAAAAATAAAATGGTTATGTCGCCACCTCCTCCAAGTTTAACTAGTGAAGAAATATTTGAAAGAGTAAGTTTCATGCCCACAATAGTAGATTCTCCAACATTAGCTGATTACAAATTTCTAGAGTATGGTGTCAACCATAATTGGACTAAGAAAAATATTTTTTGGTCATTACCATATTGGAGGATAAACTTGATCAGACATAACTTAGATGTGATGCATATAGAAAAAAATATTTTTGATAATATATTCAATACAGTCATGGACATCAAAGATAAATCCAAAGATAACATAAAAGTAATGATGGACTTAAAGAAGATTTCTAGGAGGAAAGCATTAGAATTGAAGGATGGAAAGAATGGAAAAATTTTCAAACCAAAAGCTCATTTTACCTTGACTTTAGAGCAGAGACGAGCTGTTTGTGAATGGGTCAAGAGTTTACGGGTACCTGATGGATATTCTTCAAATCTAAGCAGATGCGTTGATATTAGAACTGGGAGATTATTTGATATGAAGAGTCATGACTGTCATAACTTTATGCAATATTTACTACCAACTGCCTTTAGTTATCTGCCAGATCAAATTTTAAAGCCTTTGGTCGAGCTTAGTATCTTCTTCAAAGATTTATGCTCCTCAAAACTAAATGCAGAGCACCTGATTCTTATGGAGCAGCATATCCCTTTTATTTTGTATAAACTTGAGAAGATATTTCCTCCAAGTTTCTTTGACTCTATAGAGCATCTTCTCGTGCATTTACCATATGAAGCTAGAGTTGGTGGACCTATTCAGTATTAGTGGATTTATCCTTTTGAGAGGTATTTAAATAAACTTAAGAAGACTATTAAAAATAAAGCACATCTTGAAGGCTCAATATGCGAAGTATATTTAATGTACGAGACAACCCAGTTTTGCTCGTATTACTTTAAAACAACCTCACAATCAAGTCAGAGCACTGCATGAAAAAATGGCTCAATCCTCAAACTTATCTATATTCAAAGAAAATGGTGAACCCTTAGGCGCTAGCATAATACGCTATTTGACTGATACGGAGATGCAAGTTACCACTTTATATATCTTGCTCAACTGTGATGAAGTTGAGTCATATCTTTAGTAAGTATGAATAAGGTTGCCCATAAATTTGTTACTCATGAAATCAATTTAAATCTTAATATATGTTTATAAGAGTTTTATTGATGGTTTAAACACAACAGAATAAGGAAAAGTGCAAAAGATAGTGGAAACAGAATTCTCTATTTTGTTTAAAAATACGATACATATCATTTCAATTAATATGTCTTTAACTAGTTAATAAGCATACTAATGACATTTTACCTACTGATCAGGTGCACACTCAAGTTAGTAATTTATAATATCATGGGCTACATGATCTAGCTTGGGGACCAAATAGAGCTGTGAAGTGTTATCAAAATTTTTTAGTTAATGGTTACAAATTTCAAATAAAGTTTTGGTGTGAAAATAGGAAAATAAAGAATTTCGGTGTATGTGTAAGAGGGAATACCCATACAGGTGATGATTCTGAGTACTATGGGGTATTACAAGAAATATTACAGTTAGAATATCATGGTCATGGTAACAATATGTATCTATTCAACTGTGAGTGGTTTGATCCAATACTGAATAAAGGTACAAGAATACATCCAGTTTACAGTATAACAGAAGTTTAGCGGGTAAGAGATATTCAAAGTTTGATCCATTCATCATTGCTAGTCAGGCAAGCCAAGTCTATTTTGCTAATTACTCGAGTAGAGTACGAGGCAAATAAGATTGGCTCGTAGTTATGAAGACCAAACTCAGGAGAGTTATTGAAATGACTACTTCAATACTACTAGCACATCAGGAAGAGTTTATGTCAAACATGAAAGATCTTGCTTATGATGTGGATTATCAAATTACAACTACTCAGAGTGAGTTGCAGTTAGAGGAAATAGATTTAAACCTAAAGAACATTCATGATGAATCTGATAGTGGTACAGAAGTTTCATCATATGAAAGTGAATTATCACAAGGTATATAAGTGATTCTTAACAACCAATTAAAATTTAATTTTTACTTAAATTTTTATTGTACTTGCATTTATTTAATTACTGCTTTATGTTTACTTAAAATTTCATCATACTTGCATTTATTTAATTATTATTCCTAATATTTTTTAAATTTTTGTGCAGATGGCTTCAGGTGATGACCGTTAGAGATGATTAATAAAGAATATATTTGGTAGTCGCAAGAATGTTACAGTTGGTGGCTCATCCAACAAGCCTGTACGTACTGAGAGTACCACTTTATCTCAGCCTGCTACCCAGAGTCAGCCTAGCCCGCCTTTACCTACTCCTGCAGCTAGTAGCCCACAGACGTTCTACTCACCAGACCCACGCTTATCTTCCCCTAACGTCACACAGAGTACTCCTTTCTACCCCTACTTCCCACCCCCACCTCCTCGTAGTGGCCCTATTCCATATCCATATCCATATCCATATCCATATGCACGATACATCCCACCACCACATCAGCCCACTACAGCACCACCTCAGCCTGCGATAGGTGGACCTTCCACCCCAGCTGCACCAGAGCAGGTGATAGAGGGTCGCATGTTGAATGAACCTGATGGTGACACGTATGTATTAATTTTATTTCAGCCATACAAATAAAATTGAATTAATTTTTTTGACAACTAACATATTTCTTTCAGGTTTCATCCATCAAAACATCCAACACATAAAATATGAGACATAATTCGGAGCCGATACGATGCTCCTTATCTTTCTTGGCAGAAAGTCCCGAAAGAAGTATGGAACATATGGTTTAGAGAGTTTGAGGTTTATTATTATTTTAAAATGTTATGTATTATATTTTATTTATATAAGCTAAAAATATATATATTCTTTATTATATGTTTTTAAATGCTGAAAGATTTTTGTTGGCTACCACAATATAATGATAGAATCAGAAAGAATTTTAAGAAGCGTGGCTCGAATCACATGCGAGATATGTTTACAGATCTTAGAAAGTCAGGCCAGTGACCAATTTGGATGGCTGAGAGTGTATGGGCAGATTTGAGCGCTGCTTGGACTAGCCCAGACTATAGTAGGAAGAGGGATCAAAATAAACTGAACAGAGCTTCTAATGTTGGGGGCTTGGGCAGTTCCCTTCATACTGGGGGTTTTATTCTACATACTGAGCACAGAAGATGTTTGGAAAGGAATTTTAAAATCTTTTAATAATTTTCTTTAATAAGAATACTAATATATGTATGTTACAGAAAGCGGTGCTAGATAGAGAACCGACTCCTGTTTAATTACATAGTCATACCCACAAGCGACAGGAGGACTAACAATGGGTTGACGAGCGTGTGAGGAAAGCCTTTGTAAGTATATAAGTTCAATTTTTGTGATGTTATCTAAAAATTACTTAAATTTTTATTAACTTTCATAGGAGGAGTATACACAGATTCGAGAGAGCCAGGCTGTATCAGATGAAGGTTCTTCTGGTGGATCAACTGTATATTCTGACTACCACACTTGGTCATAAGTGGTAGGAGAAATGCAGCACAACAGAGTATACGGTTTAGGCTTGCAAGCCCATGCATATGAGGGGCAGGCATCTGGTGGCTCCAATTTTTCAGTTAGTTCCTAGGAGTCTTTATATAGCCAACAGATAGCAGCCCTTTCATATGAGTTAGAACATGTAAGGAAAGCACAAGCAGATTGACAGATGCAAATGCAACAGCAGATGGAGATGCATCAGCAGATGCAAATGCAATAAGCTCAAATATTAAAAGAAATGTGAAAGATGAGGGAGCAGATGAGTAGTGGGAGAAGTACAGCAGCAGAGGGGGAAACAGATTCAGACTAGATGTTTTTTAATCATTTTACAGATGTGTACATTTGTATTTATGTTTTGGACATATTTTGTAATATAATTGTGGACATCTGAAACAGTTGAGTATGTTGTTTTGGACATTTTATATAATATGCTATTATGGAATCCTTGCTACTTTTATTATGTTTATTGTGTTGTGTATATGTTTTGTTTGTAAGTTGTGAAAATCCAATTTTAGAGGGAAGAAGTTTTTTTTTTGTTTATACTAAAAGTTTCTGGCAAATTTTTTTTCGGAAATGATGCCAGTAATACGATATATTGAAGGTTCCGGCGGATTATACGCTGGAAATTTCTAGCGCCTAATCCGTCGGAACATTCAACGGTAAAAAGAACGCCATTTTAATTGCGGCGTATTATCCGCCAGTATTTTCAGCGGATATGGCCGTCGGAAATACCGACGGATAATACGCCAAAATTTAATAGCATAAATTACGTCATTTTTTTATAAAGTTTTCATCGGAAAAATGCCAGAAAATCTGTCGGAAAGGTTACCGACGAATTAAGTCCACCGGTTAGGCTTTTCCGACGTGCGATTTACCGTCGGATATATATCAGTCAGAAATCCACCGAAAATCTAAGAATTATGGAGAATTTTCATTGTTATCGATGGATTCTGTCCGCTAGTAACAGTGACTTTTCTTGTAGTGCACGATATTATATTTGAGAGCTTGTAGATGCCTTCTATCTGCTTATACGAGCATTGCGAATCCGATGGCATAACATCCGATGCATTAACATCTTTATATGTATAATGCATTCATGTAATATATGATGCATTTGAATAGTATGTTTGCATAGTAAATTTCTTATGTTACAGTATACGAATGCATTCTGGTACATTATAGTTTGTGCACGTGTAATGCATTTTGCATGTTAATATAATGCATTGCCGCACTGTAACATATTTCACATGTTAAATGATGCATTTGGATGATGCCCCAATATATTATGAATGTATGCATGTCATGTATGTGTCAGTGCATATTTCGATGCATAGGTGCTTTCACAACATTCAATTATAACTCGTTATGCAAATGACCCTTGCCAACAGGCATGCAGGTCTTCATTTTGGAATCCGTAAGCATGCTCAATCTTCTTGCATGAGTGTTGCAGATCCAGTAGCATGGCATTGCACCATATTTATTTGCCTGTTGATTTACAGAGGTAGACTGCCATGTACTAACGTGTCTCCTTATATTACTCATTGATAGATTGCATTTGATGTAGCCCTCTTGCATTCTGCTTATGGATAATGAGTTGGATGTGTGATGGGTCTTGTACAATCATTTGTAGGTAGTATTATGGTCCTCATGAGATGGCCCATAAATATTTGCATTTGTTGTGATCTTGCATTCGTCATAGGCTTGATGTCCCTTTCTGTAGGTAGGTTGCTTTATATACAATTCTTCTAGTGCTTCCCATAATCATTTGTATTTGTTATAGTTATTTTACATTTTGCTTGTGGACAACACATTGGGTGTACAATGGCTCTTCTACAGCAACTCATAGGTGCTTGCATCTATCGTAGTCCTTCTATATTTTCCCGTAGATGACATGTTGAGTGCATGATGGGTCTGCTTCTACTATGACACCTTGTAAGTGTGTTTGAATTTATTGCATTCCTTATGCATTTTGTTGCGGTCTTAGATCCTTACAATACATCTGCTACTACTACATCTGTATTCATAGAGGACCTGTATGTATTGTAGGTCTTCACCTTTTCTTGCAATTGACACCTCGCACGAGTATCCATATGCATATGAGATTCATCATATGGCATATCCACTATTTTTATCCATAAATAGATCATATCAGTCATCATTGCTCATAGGGAATGGTCGTGTTCATTTGAATGCAAACTAATATTGATTGTAGGATGCCATAGCATTCACTAGTTAATGTTGATCAACATCCGTAGATGTATCATTATGTATATGACACATCTCCTGTAGTCTCCATTAGATTTTAGTATTTCTCACATATTGTGCTGTGTATTTGTAGGGGTCACCACCATTTGCATGCACACTCAACGTGTTCATCTACGTGCCAATATAGAAAGCCGACGAATTATGTTCATTGCTGAATTCTTTATGCATATTGATTGGTAATTTGTATATTCATTGCACACTAACTTTTTATTCGTAGGAGAATGATACACTTTTTTACCAATTAATGTAATAAAGGATTTATTCTATTTGCCATGTCTTTCAAATTATACTCATGAGAATATCACATTCAATAGGATCCTTCTAATGATTTAGCACATTTATTATGTGTTGTTTGCCATTGCAGGTAGAACAGAGCTTCTGTTATACCCTTTCTAACTTATAGGCAAGCTAATGTGTGCATGACAAGCCTCTCATAGTGACTTGTAGGAGCTTATATACATTGCAGGTTTAATGTGCATAAGAATTATTTTGCTCCCACTTATTGATTGGTTGGTTGAATGCCATAAGTCATCATAAGTTTGTTGCTCATAATTCAAAGATGACTATTGCTTTTTAATATTTGCTTGCCAGCAAATGGCATTTGGAAATTTATTCCTTACATGCTCTTTGATTGTTTGTTTATACTTATTTAAATGATCCATATTATCATTTTAATGCTTGAATTTTTTTGTTGAGATCATTCAGTTATTAATTTAAAGTCTTATTCCCTGCATCATATTCAAGGCCAAGTCCTCTGCTATTTATTTAAGTTCAAGTCTTTTGCACTTGGTTCAAGTTACCTATTGCTTTTTCAATTTTAGGTTCCCTATCAGTTTGAATTTCGGCAGACTTCCGGTGTCTCCCCCATTTAGGAGAAATCCAGAAGTCTTGTCCTTCCCACCACGCTACGAAGAGCATATATGGTAGGTGTCGGGTGACACCGTGGCTAGGATTCTTCAACCCCACCACGCTACAAAGAGCATATATGGGTCTTCGAGGTTCCTATTTGAAAACACAATTTTTCCCTGCAGGCACTAAGTGTATATAGTTACTTAAAGTTGTCCCCTCCATGCTATGAAATGCATGTATAGAGCTCACCCGCCTCGCCTTGAGCACCGCACCAGATTTCCTCTCACCACGCTATGAAGAGCTTGTATAGGAAGTCCCCCGGCACATCGCAAATGCTGAAAGTAGAGTTTAAGTTGGGAAATTATACCTTCGTGAGGCTCGATGTCAACAATGACGATGATGCCAATTTGTAAATACATATTCTGTTCTTTTTCTATTTTCCTCTTCTCTTTTTTTTTGTTTTCTTCCACCCCCCACTTTTTTGAGAAAACTTTTATACTACATGCATATATATATATATATATATATATATATATATATATATATATATATATATATATGTTTGAATTTTACAGTAATAATAATGATGCAAATAATTAGTAGCATCACTAATAAGGATACTAATAATGATAACTACGCTAACTAAGAGCAACGATTCATGCTAAAAATAATAATAATAAACTTATCTATTTACCCTTTTTTTTTTTGAAAAAATGGGAATGCTATGGAATGATTTGAAGTGGGTTGAGTTTGAGGTATGGAAAGAAGTAAAGGATATTTTGGTTGTGGCTCGCTATAGATATATGGCTTTTGATTTTGCTTGTGCTTTTGCTCCCCTCCTTTTTTTTTTTTAGAAATATGACGTAGCAACAGGTTTGATGTTGGCTTGTAGTGGGGTAGCTCAAGAAAAAGGAAAGGAAAGGAAGAGTAGAAGAAATTCGACTGAAGTGGGGATCCAAGCAAAGCAGCTCAGCTAAGTGGTTATTTGTGAAATCAGGTGAGGTGCGGCTAGTTCTGGCGACTGGATTAGCTCTAGTGTGGGAAGGTTAGTGTTGAATGGAGTGAATCGGCTTAGGCAGAGGTGAGTATTTGAGTTCAGGAGATGTGCCGTCGTCTCTAAAGGAAAAGAACTGGACGACCTGTCAAGTAGGAGGTGTGAGTATCCCAACGAGGGTGAGGAAGACGGGCTGTCCAGCTAATTGGAAGCAGAATGAGGTAAAATTAAGGGAGAAGTCGTATAGCTGCTGTAAGAGCCTGCGGCTGGCTTGCAAGGGTCGAGAGGCTCAGCTAGGGTCGTTTGTGGAGTTCGGTTGTACGAGAGCAGGTAAAGGCTCGAGTGGAGGGGTTTAACGTGGTTCTGATCAAACGGCTCACATCAGAGGTGGATGGTTAAAGTAGAGATTTGATTTGTGTGAGCGGGAAGGGAGTTTGAAGCTTTACTTTGGCATAATGATTAGCACGGGAGAAGTGACGGACGACTTGGGTTGCAAGAGAGTCGGAGAGAGCTGAAAGCTTTATTGATTCGTCATTTTAACGACGATGGTAGGCAAGATCGAGGTGAGTGATTTGCGCAAGAGGACTTCAACAGCCATCGTCAACAGGATTTACGAGATCCGGTCGAAGATTTTGACGATACGAGGTGCGCATTTAATTCAGTTTTTTTTATAATAATTTTAATTAAATTAAAAATAATTTTAATAATAATTCATTACTATTACTATTATTATTAATTTAAAATGAAAGTAATGCATTGATCACTCAAAATCACCTTGATTTGCATGTGATTTTCTTGATTACCTCAAATTTTATATCGATTTGTGCACACAATTTTTGTTGAAAAAAATTATGATTTTTTGGGTATTGTCGACCTTCCAATTACAATGGCACATTCTATTTTGCGATTGAAAGTCATATGGGTGCTGATTTCCTTGGAATTGGGTGTTGTCTCAAAATACGCACTAATATCTTCACACGACTTTAATTGAATAAATTGATAGTCATTTTTTGTGTATTGATGAAATTTAAATGCAATGGCAAAGTATGTTTGGTGATCGGACATCATTTAGGCAATGTTGCGCATTGGTTTTAGGTGTCATTCATCCCTTTAGGCCGATTTAGTTCAATTTGACTGCGAGGGGTTCCCTCTTTGGAGAATATGATGCTGTAATCGCAATGATGCAATCCGTTTGGTGATCAGAGGTTGTTTGACTCTTCAAGTGATGTGTCGTGCATCAATTCACCTTGTTTGGCGTGTTTTAATGTGTAACAAATTCCCCACAATAAATGTGTTCTGCATCTAGAGCACATAAAGTTTGTGGTGATGCTCTTGACGGTCATCTATAGCTTTCCTTTCATGCATTTAGCTTCATTATATTAGCTTTTGACCCATTTTCTCTTCTTCTTGTGTAGGAAATGTTTCATTGCGAGAGTCCCGATGACTTGCCCCTTGGCTAGCCTAGTGAGGCTGCCATCTAGGATGCCATTGATCGGCAGGATCCTCGGGGCTTATGTCTGGGATAGTCTTGAGTAATATGAGGACATGTTTTAGGAGCGTTATATCTTCCACAGCTTCTTTTCCCACTCCCCTTTGCTTCCAGAGTGTTTTGCAGATTTTGTGGAGTTTGAAGACCCCAACAGGTGGGTCAGTAGCCTCAAGCAGAAATGTAGGGAGAACAAACCGCTAGAGAACACTGTTTCTCAGGTCAGTTAGGGTATTTGTGACATTCTGGATCCAACAGTAGATGTTCTTGAGCTAGTGGGGTAGTCAAGATTATCGAGCCACCGCTGGCTGCAGTAGTCTTCTTTAGAGTGGCCACGTGATTCAACATTTGGGGAGATTCAAAGCCCGACTAGTGGGTACATTCACCGGGCTAGATACGTACTCAAGACCCATAGGCACATGTTGCAGGAGGAAGGGATTTATGAGGTAATTTACATTTCACTATTTGATTGTGGGCATCTTTCGTCTTTTTGGGCCTACAGTTTGGTAGAGTTTTGGGATGCTAGTAGCATAACTTGCTGGGTTGGGGTAGAGGAGCTTACAGTTACACTCTCGGACCTACAGATAGTGTCCAAGCTGCCTATTTTTGGCTACTATTTTGATGGGTGCATTCCCCTTAATGAGCAGTTTTTTTATAGGGTGCCTTCAACAAACAGTGACAGGAGAGGGAGATTGATGGTGCCAGATGTCTACCCGGTACTTTTTCAGTATTATCAACAGACGTTTCAAGCATCCTACCTATTTAGGCATGCCATGATTACTATGCTTGTGGACATTTTGATCCATAATTTTTTTTAAGGCCAGCTACTAGTTTCCTACCATGGTGTCAATACAAGACCCCTTTGGATGTGGCTTGCAGCATGGGGCTCCATTGTTAGAGGAGACCGCGAGCCATCCTCTTCTGTTGGATATACTTCTCCTGCACTATTGGGCATCATTGAGGATTTGCTTCTTGCCTGGCTTAGTACTTTCTTGCTTCCTCTTTGAGTAGCATCCGTCAGATATGGTGTACTTCTAGAAGCTAGCTAGCTGTCATAGGGATAGCACCTCTCTCTGGCTCTAGTAGTACTTACCAGAGTCTATAAGGCTTTACACACAACTTTTAAGGTGACTTCCCTTGAGCTACGAGACTTAGTACTGCCATGGCACTACTTATATGGATGGGTCCATCTTCATGTGCAAGGTGCTTTCTCTTACTTGGATGTCCTGCGTACTTCCCAAAGAGGGAATACCCTATAGTTCTTCAGTTGTTACAAGCCTCTTCTACCCTAGAGAAAAAGAGGATACAACTTTTCTTCATCGCTCCACACCTGGTGGTAGACCATTTTGCTTTAGTCCAGAAGTTAGATACTGTTGACCTGCCTTCCCACCTGAGAGGGACAGTTATTATGGACAAACTCAACCAGAGGGGGAGGTGCACTTTAATATACAGTAGGCATACTTTATCATTGGCTGAGTATTTCATCAACAAGTGCCCAGGTTGGTTGTGTCACTACTCAAGTATTATCATAACATTGGAGGGATATCAATCGAACAAGACGGCTAATTAGTTTGAATTTTCCCAGGCCACTGCTTATGATGGGCTTCTACTGGTTCATATGGTTGTAGATGTCAGAGATATGGATGTTATTCCGGAGGAGACCTAGTTCTATGCATTGAATTTAGCATGGTTGCACTTATTGAGGCTCGGTACCAGCTCTAGCTTCCTATTAGCTCCTCCGTCTAGTAGCACAGGCATTAACTACACAAGGCTGACCTAGGTACAATTTTCTTTTATTCCTACTTGGAGCATGGCGCTTGGAGATACAAGCACAAGGTGAAGGATTTAAGAGTGGTGAGGGGTCAGAGACTCTAGTGGGACTCTTTAAAAGCTAGAAATGTTAAAGATACTTTCCTACCCTATCTCTTTTGGTCTTTTGTTGAGTAGTTAATTTATATATACTTTGACATTTAGATTTACATCTTCATCTGTTCTTATTACAAAATGATATACTACTAAGGGTACTATGCTCTCCCCTTTAAAAGTACAGGATGTAGTGCCTGAGTTACATCATATGGAGGTACCATAGCCTTCGAGTGGACACACAGGCTCTCAGTGCACTAGAGCTTTCCAAACTTTTGCTGACTTGGCGACTAGCCCTGCGCTATGACATTTTTTGACCCTGGAGGGGGCGTTGATGGGCCCTTAGATGTCTCTTGACGTGAGATCTTCCTCCTGAAGTTTTGGGGAGAGTTCTCCGGGAGAGAAGATGTCTGACTTTACCGGATACACCATGATTGACTCTTTTGTGGATTTCTCCTTCCCAATGGACTCTTTTAGGTTATTTTGGACTGGCGAGTCTTCTAGAGCTGGTGTAGCATCACTGGCGAAGGTGTTTGAAATGCCGACGTATATGCCGACAGTTCTAAAGCTAGCTTCTATAGCTTCAACCTTCATTCTGGAGGGTTACGCAGCCGACTTCATGAGCTCCTCCATAGGTTTGTTTTTATTATGTGTTGATTCTATTTTTATGCATTATTACTATATTTATTCTCATACTTATTGCCTATAAATCTTTGTACAATGCTTGATGGGGAAGATTACATTTCAGAGATTCACAATTATGCTCTATTATCTCTTTATCCTTGGAACACTTCTATGTGGGACAATTATACAGAGATCTTATAGGGTTTGCTATCTCATGTTGACCCTAGGTAGCCCGAGTCCGTGGACCAATTTTTTTCCATAGCCGACTACATCCTTGGCCTACTAGCATGCCTTGGGCTAAACAGTTCTGAGTTTCTTTGCTGGGAGATATTGTGTCGTGAGGTGAAGTTTCACATTAGATGGCTGAGGTCCCTCACCATTCGCCAAATCAGAGTTACACTCCCAGAGCTGCAGGAAAGGGTTACCAGGTGATGGGCGACAGTTGATGTCACTCATGACCAGTTTGACAAGAATATAGAGGACCTGAGTTGACACCGACAGAGAATCTCTAGCATGGCTAGTGAGATAGAGGAGATGTTAGCTCATGTGAAGGGTCTCTAGAAGGACATCAAGGGGGTGATGTCAAAAAAGTTGCATTGTGGGCTCTGAAAATTCGGCCCCAGCCTCCGCCCGCTTTGTGCTTTCTTTGGGGGGAGTTTTAACGGACTAAGTTCCGGGGTAAATTTTGGAAGGCAGATAGGTTTGTAGATAAGACACTACCCAGAGATTTCGCCCTCATTTTGTGAGGACTTTATGATCTGAGTTCTAGTTTCCTATAGGCGCAAGCCCCTATAGTTAAATACCCCTCCCGACAACGAGAGAGAACTTTCGATTAAGGCTAGTCGTCAATTAGATACGTAAAGATACGTGTTATCTGGCATATAGTAGCAGCATAGGTTGAAGTTTTGAAAGATTGGAAGGGTTTGATATTTAAAATACAGATTTCAACATCTCATACTTAAAGCGGATAGTGGGGGAATGGATGATGGACCCGATCAAGATCCCATGGTTCCATCATCCCGGGCCATCATGGTCCCTGGTCTACTTAGTTAGAGGAGGTAGTCGACCCAACCTGATAGAAGGATCCTTGTCGGCAGCCATGGGTTGCTTCGTCCAAGGGTACCTTGTAGACCTGGGGTGGATGTTTGTCTAAGGGGAAAATTTTGAATCCACCTTAGCTAACTGAGGGCTTTGTGCCCTATCGATCATATCCTATTGATTCATGTCTCAAGGATTTGATGCCATTGGGGAGCATACGGGCTCTGTCCATAACCATAATATAATGGTGCAATTTGGCGGCGACCACCTGGTTCAGAGGGCCCCGAGTCATAACCGTTTATCCTGCAGTGCCATTTGGCGGTGAAACTGCCAGTTAGAGGACTCTTACCACGTTCTTGCTAGCAGGAGATTGTTTGAGAATGGATCCAAGTGATATTTTCGACCAGGCATTAGCTCTTTGTGAGCTGAAGTAAATTTTAAATTTATCCACCTCGACAAACTGCTGCAGAGGGTGAATGGATTTGCTCTATGTGTTTGATGAATTTATTTCGATTTTTAAATATCTTAGAATTTAGGATTTTTGGATTTTTTTGGATTTTAAAAGATTTAGATATTATGGGAGTTTGGGTAGCATTTGAATGATTTGTATGGACCCCACCGGTTGAGATTTACATTCAACACGGCCATCATCGAGGTAACTTTAGGGTCCTTTATATTTATGTGTTGAACCTCGTCTACTCTATCGAGCTGTCGATTGAGGATCGGGTTTCATAGGCTTTAGATCTTTGTTAATGAATTTCTTTGGTCAGAGACTTTGAAGGCCTAATATGAACTATAAAATAAATATCCCGGTCAACCTCGCGACCCATATTTATTTGATAGTTCGAGCCATGTCAACTCATATCTACCCTTATAGCAGGATCAGGCTCGAACTGGAATTCACTTATTGACCCGTGCAGCATCCCTAGAAGTTACATGTGTACCAATAACACGCTCATCAGGGCCCATGCGGGTTTATAATACATCCCCTTATGTGTACCTATGTGTATACAAATTACAGTGCACATGCGGGGGTATTTTAGAATACTTGTTGCTGCTTGGTTGTACGGGTGACCGCCATTTGAATGTAGCATTCTACTTGGATGCTCATATACGCCTTCTGTCCGCTTGTAAGGATGTTGCGGATCCGGTGGCGTCTTGTAGTATCTCGTGGATCGAGCTATTCATTGCTTTGTACAGGCAGACTGTCGTACACTAGTTGCTTACTGCAGGGGGATTGTAGTGCACTAACGAATCTCCTACTTCGGGGTATAGATGTCGCTATCTACTATAATTCCTTTGCATTCTTCTTGTAAACAACATAATAAGTATGCAGTGGGTTTCCTACATGAGTTCATAGAAACTTCCATTTGTTGCATTCCACTTGCCTTTGCTTACTGGGGATTGGTGTACTTAACTGGTGTTGGATAATTATTGGTCGTGGAAGTACTATCGTGTCTTTGTTACAATAATTGGTAGGTACCTCGAGTGTACTGTGGACATGATGTCTTTACCTGCATAAGGACTAGTGTATTTGACCATTGATGCTTGATAATCTTTCTACATACATTTATGGGCAAGCTATAGTGTCTTTAAGCATCTATAACCCTTTCACCAATATTCCCATATGAATGCAATAGGGACTGCTATATCTTCTTTCATGACTGTCACGAAGAATATCATCAATTCTGATTTTTGCTGCTTTTGGGATGTGTCTACTTGTGCTTTGAAGATAGTCGCAGAATACCGTTACACCTGATGTGCATTGGTCTCATATCATAGAAGATTGATGCATTAATCTATATTTTGATAAGTGTTAACCGTAAGATCCTACCATACCCACTTCCCCTTACTGGATGCTTTCACTTATCACAATGTCCTCTATGCTTCGCTTGTGACGTTTTGTATTCACAACAATTCAGTGGTTGCTTGCGGATGCATCCATCACCTATATTTCCATTATTGATTGGCGAGCTCCTACCTTCATTAACAGCTTCTTCATATGTATTGATTGGTGACTTTCTACATCGCTTGTACATGTTCCAGTGCTCGTAGGGACCATTGCAGATGCTCATATGTAGAACAGTATCGATTCTGGATACTGCAATACTCATCCCCTATTGATGGTCCTCACTTGGAAATGTGTTAGTGTTTGTGATGGATCCTTGGCTTCATTGTACACATTGGTTGATGAATTAGCACGTCCATTGGGCATCAGTCTCAATACTTGTAGGGGACTAAGATATTTGCTAGAAGTTTGGTTCGTTGGTTGTAAAAGTATCCTGACCTCTAGTAGATTGCAGGGATGTCCCAATATTTTGTTGCACAAGTGATATGAGCGTTGTTTGCTAGTCACTACCATTTACATGTGTATTCAACATATGAATTTTATGGAGAAGTTGTTAGATTCCTCTACCTTGCTTATGAATATATTCTTCATGAGTAATTCATCGTATGCATCAGAGCTTCTTTATTACTTGATTTATTTGCATGCAAAAGTGATACAAGAGTCACACATTAATCACTACCACTTGTATATGGTTTGCACCACTTGTTGAGACACTTTTGTGCATAACAAATCTTTCATTTGACTTTTGTTTGAATACTTGGTATTTGCAAAGTCCATTTTCTCGTACATCTATTTGAATTCAAGATTTGTGTCTTTGCTCAAGTCAAGTTCATGTTCAAAATGAACTTTTCTCATTCGTTCAAGTCCTATGTGTCCTTGCAAGCTCAAGCTCCACCTGATGTTATACAGTTTGAGTTTAACATTCATTTCTAGTTCAAATGGAATGAATTCCCTACGTTCCAATATTGATTCAAGTCTGAGTTCTGTTCAAGTTCATATTGTTCTCTTGCAAGTTCAAGTCTTCATGATTTATTCAAGTTCAAATTCATTTAGGTTTGAATTCACTTAGATCAATTGCATAAGGTTCACATATCCCCTGCAGTCCAAAATTTGTTCAAATCAGGTCCAAGTTCACCCGAAATTTCGGCAGCATTCCAGCATCTCCCCCGTTTAGGAGAAATTACAAAAAACTGGGCCTTTCCTACCACGCTAAGAAAAATGTGTATGGTAGGAGCCTTTTTTCGAGGACACCGCGGCCGTGTAAAGTCTTCAATCCCCACCACGCTTAAGAAAGCGTGTATGGGTCTTCAAATATACCTAAAAAGAAGAGCAGTTGTTTCCCCGTAGGTATAGAGCCGTGTACGGGTACTTAAGATTATCCCCACCATGCTAAGAAAAGCGTGCATAGGGCCTACCCGCCTCTCCGTAGGTGTCGCACCGGGTTCCCTTCCCACCATGCTTAAGAAAGCGTGTATAGGCGGTTTGCCGGCTCGACACGAACGTCGAATGCAGGATTTTGGTGATTACCCGCCTTGCGTAGGCGCCGCACCGGGGTCCCATCCCACCACACTAAGAAAAGCGTGTATAGGCGATTTTTCGGTGCGCCGCCAATGACAAGGACGAGCTTTCAGAGTTTTAAGTTTGAGGAGTTATACCTTGGCTAGCGTCGAGGTGATGGTGTTGGCTCGTGGACTGAGGCAAGTGAGAAGGGTCTCTTTTTGCATTTTCTTCTTTTTCTCTCTTTTTTTCTTTTCTTTTTTCTTTTTCTTTTCTTTTTTTGTTTTCATAGACCCCCTTTTTTTACAACAATTATAATAATAATAAAGATAATAATAATAATAATAATAATAATAATAATAATAATAATATTATTATTATTATTATTATTATTATTATTATTATCAATATTAATTATAACATTAATAATAATAAAATATAATTAATACAACTAATAACCTATAATAAAATATAACTAAACAAGTTATAATAATAATTAAGATAACAATTAATGATTAAAAATAAAATAAAATACACACCTAATTACCTAAGGAAGTCGGGTCGGGCTAGGGGTCCTAGCTGGGTTGGATCGGGTAGGGGCAGAGGAGGAGCAAGGAGAAATCTTTATTTCTATCTCTCTCCTTCTTTGTGGACTGAAAAAATAGGAGGTAGGGGCGTCGGGGCTTGCTGCAGGCGGAAAGGATGGGGAAGATCGGTCCTGGTTTGGCTATGGACGTCGATTGGAGCTAAGAGGAGGTCGGTTGAGGTAAGGAGAAAGAACTCTCTCTCTCTCTCTCTCTCTCTCTCTCTCTCTCTCTCTCTCTCTCTCTCTCTCTCTCTCTCTCTCTCTGTTTCTCTCTAGGCTTGCGGGAGGCAGTGACGGACAGGGAGGGGTCCGGCTAGGGCAAGAGAACCGGAGCATGTAGAGGAGCTTGTGGTTTGATTATGGACTCGGGATGGAGAGGGAGGCATCGCAGGAGCAGGGTCGACGGGCCTTCTTGGCGACCGGGATCTGCAGCTTGAGAGGTCCTGCTTGAGAGGGAGTTCGAACAGAGGTGGAGGGATTTTGGCTGTGTGGAGGAACTGGAAGTGTCGTGGGGTTGGTATTTAACGATAATGGCGGGAGTGGCGTCGAGGCACGATACAGATTTTGCGGAGTATTTGGCGGAGAAGCGACTGTTTTGGAGCTGAATTCAGCGAGATTCGAGCAGGGTTTTGGCAGGATTCGTGGATCCAATGGGTACTAAGTATGTATGCAGGGTTTCTACCTTCTTCCCTTTTTTGTTCTTTACCTTAGAGGTCAACATGGATCTTTAGGAGGGGTGTGATCGATAAGATCACATTTTTAGGAGGGAGTTACAGCACAACCAGACGTTACACCAGGTGATGGTGGTTGCCGACACTACATTGGCACAGGTTGTGAAGGAGCTCCATATTACTTATGTAGAGTACCAAACTCTGACTGAGGTTGTTTCGCATATGAGAGACTTATAGGCTCATCCTTTGATGTGTCTTCCCCCCTTTTCTCCCATTTTATGAGATGTGCTTAGTAATTTTTTTTACTCCTGGTTATACTTGTACCTCATAATGATGGTTAAATACATATACATGGAGTATTTTTTTTTGTTGTACTCTGAGCTATGTTGATGGGATTGTAGAGGATTTTAAATATTCTTTTGGGGATATTGACACGCAGAACAATATTGACCTAAATAAATATTTTAAATGCCACTATCTTTGAGGGTAGTTATGAGTGTTGTTGCTTTAGTCACTGGTTAGAGTAAGTAGTTGTACTCTTTGCATAGCTTGACTTGAAATTTAGGATTTTGGTATCTTTTATCTTGTGCTTGGTATGGCAGACTTTGTGGAAGATTTCATAGGATTTAGGTTTAGTTTATATTACTAAATATAGGTAATATATTGACCTTTAACTAATTGAGAAGACTTCAATCTGAGTCATTTGAGTTCATCAGACCAGGTGAGCTATAATTTAATTGCTCTTGTCATCTGATTACTAAAATAGGGGTTCCTCTATTGTGACCTTTCTTATAACATATTGAGTACGTGGAGCTACCAGTGATTTGACCACGTTCAGACATGTTGAGTCTGACCTCAAATACTAGTTTAGATTTTAAACATGAGCTAAGTGAAATGCGCTCCCCAATGCTGAATATACTAAAGTTGATAGATTTGGAGTCATCCTTTATGGTTGAAGATTTTAGAGCCTATGTATATTCGTTAGTTGCTCGTGACACAACTTTCCCACTATAACTTTGACTCTTTGGCCAATTAGAAGAATTTAGTGGACTACAACTACTTGAGCTTGTCGGGTCAAATAAGCCTTCGTTCTTCTAATAGTTCCTACTAACGGGTTGAAGAAATGGGGGTTCCTCTACTACAGCCTTTCTTATGGCTTATTGAGTAGATGGAGCTGCTAATGACTCAGCCATGTCTGGGCTTGTTGAGTCCAACCTCATACACCTATTTGAACATTAAGCTTCAGGTTACAAAAGAATTTAAGTTGTTCTAGCTTTACTTGGTGTGTGTAGTCATGAAAATCTTATTTTCTAACCTTTAAAGTCTCTATATATTGGAGAAGGTGGTGTCCCAAACTCTTGAAAGATCACTTATACATGCATTGATAGAGGAAATTATTGTATCTCTCTAATTAAAGGAATATTTATAGTTGATGATCTTAAATATTTATTTAGGGATTTCAGCATATAATATAATGTTAACCCAAATAAATATTTAAAATACCCTTATCTTACAGGGAGATTTTAGATAGGATAAATTTGGCATTTTGATATTTTAAATACTTATTTGGGGATATTGGCACGTAGCATGATATCAACTTAAATAAATATTTAAAATGCCCCTATCTTTTAGGGAGGCTTTCTTTTTGATGGGTTTTAGTTGTAAACTAAACTAAAAAAATGCCCCTAACTTGGAGGGGAATTTTTATAGGATGTTTGAAATGCATTCTTATACAATAAAAATATTTCAAAAAATATATTATACATATATCAGTAAATATATATAAAGTACATAGTACTTTAAATATATATTTATCTTTATACATGGTACTTTTTTAAGTATCGACCATTGATCGGTGGCATGAGTCTCCGACCGTTCAGATCAATCAACTGATAAACTCATTGATATACCTCTTAATGACGAAAGGATCCTCTCAGTTGGATACAAATTTGCCACCGATTTTTTGGTGTGGGATGATTGGCCTTCTCAGTACTAGAACCAATTCTCCTTCTTGAAATGCTCGATGATGCACCATTCGATCAAATAATTTGTCCATCCTAACTCGATAGATTTTTAGGTTTGGTTGAGCATGCAGTCTAATCTCTTCGAGTGCACAAAGCTCTTCCATTTTTAATCGAGCATTTTACTCTTGTATGAGATCATATTGAATAGATATCCGTAGCAATAGTGGCTCAATCTCTAGTGATAACACTGCTTTAATCCCAAACATAAGTGCATAAGGAGTGTCTTTGGTCGATATCTTGTAGGTTGATGGAACACCCATTGCATTTATACCATCTTAGTGTGACACTCTCTTTTATTTTTGGTGAGAATCTTCTTTAATAATTTTACCAAGGTTTTGTTAAATGCTTTCACCAGGCTATTTTCCCTTGGGTTGTATATAAACGAGTATCGCCACTCGATTTTATGCTGATTGATGAACTTGTAAATTTTAGCGCTTTTGAATGTTGTGCCATTATTTGAGATTATACAATGTGATGCACTAAATCTGTAGACAACATTATAGATGAAGAAGTTAATCATATGCTTGGATGTGACTTCTTTAAATGAGGTCTCTTCTGCCCACTTAGAAAAGTAGTCGGTTGCTACTAATATGAAGAGGTGTATGATTGATGATGGCGAATTTATCAGCCTGATTATAATAGTGCCCAGGCATTCGAATAGTTAGGACGCTAATATATGGTGCAATGGATTTGGCAGTTGATGTATAACATTATCGTGAATATGAAACAAATGGCACCTCTTAGCCTGGTCAATACAATCCTACACCATTATTGGCCAGTAATAACCCATTCTCCTTATTTTAGTTAACATTTTAGGACTTGACTGGTATGCGCGACAAAGTCCTTCATGGACTTCTGCAACCACCATATCAGCTTCCTTGGTTCCCAAGCACCTTAGCCACATTTAATCAAAAGCTTATCGATACAGCATATAGTTAACAAATGTATATCATAAGGCTCTTTTTCTGAGTTGTGTAGCTAGAGACTTACCTATTGGGAGTTTATTTTCTCTGAAGTAGTTGATGAAAGGTTGCCTCCAATTATCTTCTTCTTCAACATCCAAGTAGTACCACCATGACTCCGAGCATCTCCTAGATCCATGCCTTCTTTAGGCTGAATGGTGTTTATCTGGCTAATTTTAGAAGTAATTATTAGGGAGATTGAGGATCAACTAGAGTTACATTCTATTGGATTGAATTTAGTATTCCCTCTACCTGTGAGAATTGCAAGACTACCAGCTCTAAGACCAAATGGGTGCAGACTCCAATTAATATAGGCTCTTCATCATTAATATTTGTTATTTCCTTAGATAATTTTACTAGGAAATATGCTTTGCTATTCTAACCTTAAGGAACTAAAGTTATCTTAATATTTAAAACTTATTTTAAAAGCTCGAGAGCTCGCTGGCGGTAATAGGCTAACATAAGCTTGCAAATCTTGTAGATGACAAGAACTTGATTTATGACAAGTTGAGAGTTACCAAAGATATGGAGATTCTAGATTCTGACTAAAATAGAAATCTCCAAACCCACTATCAAAATCTCATTATGCTTCCCTCAGGTGTTATGAAAATGAGACCGATGTCAGCTCAGGCTTTTGCTAGATTTGGTGTTTACGCGGGTTTAATCGATGATGCTCTAACAAAATACATATCCCAGACTTGTAATTGCTCCTTTTCCTCGACCTGCATGATCTATTTATTAGGCAAATCAATATTGAGTGGAGAATCTATAAGGATAGGATGAGCGGTGAGGAAATCCAGCAAGGCTTGTCCCTTCACCACCTTTTATGGCATGTATGTGATATCAAACTGTAGGAGTATTGCTGCCACCTTACTAGGTGACCTATCAATGTTGGTCTTGTCATCAAAAACTTCAACAGATTGATATTTGATATCGATGTGATTTTATGGTAGAGCATATAGTGGTGGAGTTTTTGGATGAAAAAAATCAACGCCAAGCAATGCTTCTTAATCAGAGAATATTGTATTTCTACTCCAATTAGCCTCTGACTGATGTAGTAGAGTGCATTCTCCTTGCCTTCTTCACTGTGTTGAGCAAATAATACTCTGAGGGACTCTTCTAGTGTTATTGTATATAGGATAAGAGGCTTTTCCAAAGTTGGTGCCATGAGAATAAGCAGGTTTAATAAGTATCTCTTGACACTATTAAAGACCTCCTAATATTATTTGTCCCATATGAAGCAAGATTCTTTCTTCATTTATTTGAAAAATGGCTAGCACTTACCAAACAGACTCTATATAAATCACTGAATGAAATCCAGCTTCCCTTACAATGAGCGGATTTGTCAAAGATTCTTTTGTGGTGGCATCTCCATAATTTCGTTAATTGTAATGGGGTTAATTTTGATGCCTTGAAGATGGATGACATATCCAAGAAATTTCTCCAAGGATACCAAAATCATAGTTGGCAGGGTTTATCTTCAAATCAAAATTTTTGATTCTATCAAATATGACTTTCAGATTATTTAGGTGATATTTTCTGATATGCTCTTAATGGTAAGGTCATCTATGTAACACCCAATCTTTTGATGTATTAATTTATCAAAACACATGTCATCGCTCGTTGATAAGTGGCCCCAACATTTTTCAGGCTGAAAGGCATGACCGTGTAGCAGAAAATGCTGATGGGTGTTCTGAATGACCTATGCTTTTCATCTTCAGGCACCATACTGATCTTATTATAGTCCGATGATCCATCCATAAATGAGAAGATATCATAGTTGAAGGTGTTATCCACTAAGAATTTTGACACTAGGAGGAAAAAATCATCTTTTGGATACGGCATATCTAGGTCCCTAAAAAAATGTAGATGTGGATCTGACCACTCTTCTTCTTAACAGGGATAATATTGGCGATCATGTTAGCATATTTTTTTTTCTCGAATGAAGCCTGTATCTATAAGCTTCTTTATCTCTACAATTACCTCTTCTTCAATCTCTAATCTCATTCTCCTTGGAGCTTATTTGATGGGTGCTACATTTAGTTTGATGGCTAATCTATGAACTGCTACATCAATAGATAAGCTAGGCATCTCAGCATATGTCCAAACAAAGCAATCCATAAATTCATTGAGAAGATCCTTCATTTCTTCAACTTGCTCTTCTGGTAGAGGGGCACTGATGAAGGTTGGGCGAGGGCCCTTCTCAGTTCCCAAATCAATTTCTTTTAGTTCATTTATAGTAGCTTCCTGTCCACCATCTTTAGGTTATTCTAGTATAGTCTTAGCTTCTACAGGCTGATCATCTTGAATATATACTTCATATATTTTTTCCTTACTGCTGTCATCAGATTTAATTTCCTTGCATGTGATTGTATGGAAAATCTCCTTTTAAGGGTACTTCTACACAATGAATCTGAGACCTCTTCTTACAAGAATATCCTTTCTTTGTAATGCATGAGGATGTCTTCGATGCCAGATACTCATATGGAGATGAGCTTGTCATCTAGTGGTACTGATATTAGCTTATTTTCATAACATTCTTTAAATATTTATGGGGCAATACCTAGGCATTCTCCTAGGTATTCTCTCCCTAGAATCAATGAGCTCAATAAGCCAGTCAAATTTTTTATCTTTATGCTCCCCATCCTTATAGTGTAAACTCCCTGGTCTGCTCTCTCTGCTGAGAAGAGGTACATAGAGTGTTTTCAGCTCTTAAATATTATGCATCTCTTGAGGGATGAACTCTTTAAAATATCATGGCGAAAGATGCATGACCACAAATGTGTTATCTGAGATTGACAAGCTATATATTCTTCTTGAGAATACACATTGCACATTTCTCATGTAGGTAGATTCATAGTCATAATCTGAATCTGAATATTCTGCCTTCTTCTTCCCCTTGACTTTACACATCTTCTTTAATTTGGTAGGGATGATATAATCTTCTATATGTCACTCCCTAGGGAGGCACATATTTTCTGTGGTTAGAAGTTGTGGCTGCTTTGGGAAGAGTAAGCAATGCCTTTTTCTCCCCACTTACTTCTTCTAACCTTCTTGTTGGGCTACTTTGACAACCTTTGAATTTCATGTCTCTGCCTAAAAAGAGCTCGATGGCTTTTACTTTTTTGTAATAAAATACTTAGCATCTTCGTATATCTTTACCTCATGGACTACAAAGGCTTGGATGTCGACAGATATCCTAAACTCTTCTCCATCCCTAAGGTACTTCATACATTAATGTAAGATTGAGGGGACAATGCCATATTCATGCAACCAGGGGTGACCTAGAAGCGCCTTGAATGAGGTGTCCACATCAATCACATGTAAATTAGCTTTAGTAGACAATTCTTTGAATACAAGAAGGAGTATGAATGACCCTAAAGTCTTATGTCCATTCTTATTGAAGCCGTGCACCATCAGCTTATCATGCCCGATGTGCTGCACATTGAGGCACAATGATCATAATGCTTTCAAGCTTATGAGATTTATAGAAGATCCAGTATGGAGCTGACTTATATGATGCTCTCACTCTCTACAGTGACGTATAGAGGGTGGTTGTGATCTGCTGTTCCAAGCATCATACCATCCTCAGCGAAGGTGATTATCATCTCATTCCGAGCTTATAAAACTTCAGTCATGTGACGCTCAACAAAGTATGCCTCATATCTCCCGAGAACTTTGAGAGCTTGAATAAAAGTTTTTTGAAGATCTTTAGATATTATAAGTGCATCTTATATGCTAAACTGTGTAGGGATCTTTCTCAAATGAGATAAGATATTGCAATCCATCCCTTTAGTTAAAGCATATTTCTTCTTAGGGTCTATAGGAATGATGTCTTCATTAACAACTATTTTTTTCCTTATCTTTATTGGAGACACCCTGCTTTGTTGGAGATGGCATTATCTTATCAATTTTTAACTGTACCTAGGTTGCTTTGTCTGGATCAAACTTATTTAGTAGAGAATTTTTTTCAGGATAAGCCATTATTACTTCAGGATATTCATCTATTAATTTAGAATCACCAACTGGATTTATTTGCTCCATCAATGATGCTATGTCGGAATTTGATTCACCTTCATCTAGAAAATATAAATCCTCCTCTAAACTATATTTCATAGTGACCCCATCAAATAGGATTCAGAAGCTACCTCCTTGGCATATTCTTCTTTTATTGGTGTATCTGATGTGACCGAGATGACTCAACATGTCTATATAGGAGGCAAATCTTCATCATCATCCTCTTTATAAATTTTAAGCTCTGACATGAAGTCAACTAGCTTAATGGGTCACCTCATAGTCTGGTAGTAATTATCCAAACTGTTGGTAGCCTTTTGAGTGGCTATCTTTTTCTCTTTGGGCTTCTTCAGTTTGTTTTTCTTCCTAGAGGATTTTTCCTTACCAGATCTTTAGGAGCTAGCTTGGCTAAGGTGTTTCTTGGAAGTAGATGCCTGTACCTTAGACAATCCCTTTAACTCTAGCATTGACTTGCTAGGAGATTTCCATTTCACACCCAGAATCCCTTCAAGCTGCTTCAATATTTTCACTATTTTCTTAGATACCACAGTCCCCCATTGCTCCTCTTGGGCTAGCTCTTATTCATTTCCTCTTCCAATTGAGGGTACGAAAGAGGACATAACCATCTGAGTTGATTCTCTTCTAGAGTAAGCCAATACATTATCCGATAATGTGAGTTCTCCCATTTTATATTTTCTTTCTAGCCAATTCTTGAAGATATAGTAATCTTCAATAGGATGGCTAATTACACGATGATATGGGAAATTTTTTTGGGTTGCTAGTACGATCGAACTCTTCGGGCCTCTTGTATTTTGGGAGCTTTAGGCCCGATTTGAGTACATGTCAGAACAACTTAGCAACACTTCCCCTCTTGAATGAATATTCTCTACCATTTTCTCTTTATGGGATGGGAACACACGATTACCAGTTCCTGTTATTTTCCTTGGACATTCTCCTCTACCGTTAAAATATTATGGCTTATCATTTGGGCCATCATCTCAAACTTTTTCTCATTTAGCTGAGAGATTTCACTGTCTTTAGCTCTCATTTACCATCTCATCTATCTTCACATGTCTGCGAGCATGACATTTTTGGCATTGAGGGGATTCCCCTCAACATCTTCTTTTCCTTCTTCTAAGGAGTGGCCACCTCTACTGACGACAGACCCAGCATTATGGTGGCATCGGTGTACTTATCTAGATGGTGGCTACCAATCACCCTCATCTTCACTATCATCATAATCACCATCAACATGCCTTACTATGTAGACCACCTCGACATCCATGGTGTCTTCTTCATCTTCCTCCTCTTGAATTTAGATCTCTGAGTGGCGACGCCACTAGATTTTTGGTGAATTATTTGGTAGTATGATTTCTTTGACCCACGGTATGGAGAAAGTTGACATCCTCTTTTGATGGTGTTGGCAAGTGATGTGATCCCATGGAAGATTCTCCAAGGTGTTGACCGTCAGAAGGGGTGTCATCATGGGCCTTCTTTGGTACCCATTTTTATGGTTCTTACAAATGGAGGCGATCTCTAGGAAACTATACCAAATGTCACACCCAGGTGTATTTCTCTTCGTGTCTTCTCTTCTCTATGAGGCTTTGACCTCTATCTCTTTTCCCTTTTCTCTGGACCTCTCTATGGTGGATTCCTGAACTCGAGGTTTATGTTCATGTCACAATGTTCACCTTCAGGGGATGGCTTGAATTTTCTATGATTTATCAAGGGAGACAACTCTTGTGGTAGGGTTCTCATGGCCTTGATCACCAGTGGCATTTGGAGCTTCTTTTTAATCAGCCCCCTATCCTTCATAGTCCTTAGGACCCTATATACTCGAGAAGATAGGTTCTCAGGCTCATTTTACTGGGGGACTGGGGCATCAGGCTATTGGTGGCAAAAAGATTTCTTCAGCTTGCTTGTAGAGCTATTTCTTTTCACTCAGTTCAGACCCATGATCCTCTTCTGGGTAGGGATGGTTGCTTATAGCTCTTGGGACGTCTGGTTAGAAAAATGGATTAGCAGTTCTTGCTGAGCTTGAAGCTCAGCATTCTTCTTCCTTCTCTATCTCCTTCTAAGCTTTCCTCTAGATGAGGAAGCTTCAGCATCATGTCTCCCAGGTACAAGTAACTCAATTGATAGAGGGGTGGTTCTAGTAGGCACCACAAAAATCCTTCCACCAGCTATAACCCTCCTTATAGTTGGGACTTCTGGTTATGATAGCTTTTCAAAGATAGAAATCCTTTTATGAGGATTTTCAGCAGTATTGGTGATAGTAGCTCATGACGTTGGCATATGTGTGTGATATATAATAGTTTCAATAGAGTAATTCCTCCTAGCAGGCCCTTCAAAATCTATGTTATACACAGGGATAGAGGTTGCCCTTATAGTAACTGTAGGGAATTGTAGCTCACCAAATTAAATAGTGGCTCTGGAGTTTCCAGTGTTGATGATAACATTCGCTAGTTGAATGCTAGCACCACATCATAGTTAGATGATTAAAGAAGTGTTCTGCAGATCCTTTTGAACAAATGAAAGGCCAGGGTTAGTAATCAACATTTGATACATCACCTCACATTTTCAAAATATTGGGACCACATAGAAAAGAATAATAAAAGCAAGTAATTAAAATCAATTTAGACCCTGCTTAGTGAATATTCGGTAAATTTATTGATGGTTCATTTTGGGATATTTTGAAATTTTTGTCCATACTGATTTGCTCTTCATATAACACTTAAACAACTAACAAAGATGGAAAGATAAACTATTTCCAGCAGAGTAGCCAGAAATCTGTGGGCTCCAAAAATTTGCTCCTCGGCCACTCCTCTTTCGAGAGAGTTTTAATGAATTAAGTTTTGAGGTAAATTTTCGAAAGGTAGATTATTTTGAAATAAGACACTATCCAAAGATTTCTCTCTTATTTTGTACAGACATTAGATCTGAATTCAGGTTTCCTATAGGCGCAAGCCCCTATAGTTAATTACCCCTCCCGATAATGAGAGAGAACTTTTGATTAAGGTTAGGCATCAAATAAATACAAAGAGATATATAGTATTTGGTGTATATTAGTAGCATGGGTTTAGGTATGGGAGAATTTAATACTTAAAATTAAAAATTTCACCATCTTGAACTTCAATTAAGGTGTGCGAAGTGATGATGAGTCCGATCAAGATCCCATGATTCTATCATCCCAGATCATCATGGTCCCTGGTCTACTTTGCCAAAGGAGGTAGTCGATGCAACCGAATAGAATGATCCTTGTCGGTAGCCATGAGTTGCTTCATCCAGGGGTACCTTATAGACTTGAGGTGAATATTTGTCTAAGAAGAGAAATTTGAATCTACCTTAGCTGACAAAGGGCTTTATGCCGTATTGATTCATATCTCAAGGATTTGACGTTATTAGGGAGCATACAGGCTATGACTATAACCATAATACAGTGGAGTCATTGGACCAAATCACTAGGTTAGAGAGCCACCGTTATAATTGTTGACCATGCAGAGCCATCTGGCCAAACCAAGGGTTCTTTGCAGAGCCATCTGGCCAAACTATCAATTAGAGGACCAATGCCATGTCCTTACTAGTAGGAGACTGATTTAGAATAAATCCTAGTGATATTCTTAACTAGATATTAGCTCTTTGTGAGCTGAAGTAGTTTTCAAATTTGTCCACCACAAAAAATTATTGTGGGAGATGGATGAATTTTTCTTTAAGTATTTGATGGTTGAATTCCAATTTTTAAATATTTTAGATTTTGGTAAATTTCATTTGGGAGGCATTTGAAGTATTTGTGGTACCATCTGGTTGAGATTTTGTATCAACACGGCCATCATCAGGGTGACTTTATGGTTATTGAAACTATTTGTGGAAGTTTAAGGGCATTTAAAAATATTTGATCCACTCTAGTTGAGATAAACATTCAAGACAGCCATCATCAGGGTGACTTATGGGTATTTTTATTTTGTCTATTTAACCTTATCGACTTTGCAAACTTGCTGATAAATGATCAGGTTCTTTATTGGCTTTATGATTTTAATAGTAAATTTTTCTAGTTATAGGCCTTGAAGGCCTAATATGAAACTATTAAAAAAATATATCTTGATTGACATCATGACTGTAAATTTATTTGATAGTTTTCCTGTAGTGCTACTCACATAGAAGGATCAGGCTCGAACTTCAATTTATTTCTTGACCTGCGCAGCATCCTCAGACGTCACATATGTACATGCATCATACTTGTGATTGGCACGGGACAAGTTATGGATGACTTAGGTTACTAGGGAGTTAAAGAGAGATGAAAACTTCATCAGTTCATTATTTTAACGACCATGGTTGGAAAAATCGAGGTGAGTTATTTGCACGTGAGGACTTCAGCAACCATCATCAGTGAGATTTATAGGATCTGATCGGATATTTTGACGATACAAGGTGCACATTTAATTCAATTTTGATTTTCTTATTATAATTTTAATTTAATTAATATTAATTTAATAAAAATTTATTATTATTTGTATTATTATTAATTTAAAATGATAGTCATGCATCGATCACTTGAAATCACCTCAATTTGCATGCATTCGCCTCAAATTTCAAGTCAATTTGCATGCGCAATTTTTGTTGGGTAGAATTATAGTCTATTTTGGTTTTGTCAACCTTCCAATCATAATGGTGTAGTCCATTTTGCAATCGAAAGTCATTTGGGTGATGTTGCAAGTCGATTTCCTTAATTTGTGCATCAATCTCTTGAAATGCGCATCAATTTTTTCACGTGACTTTAATTGAACAAATTGAGTCATTTTTTGGTATTAATGACGTTCTAAACACAAAGGTGAAGTTTGTTTTGTGATCTGACGTTATTTTTGCAACATCACACATCTATTTTGGGTGTCGGTCATCCTTTCGACTGATCTCATCTGATTTTACTATGAGTGGTCTCTCCTAGGTGAATTCTATGCTTTGATCACAACAACATAATCAGTTTGGTGATTGAAGGTCATTTGACCCTTCAAATGATGCATTATTAGTCAATACACCTTGTTTTACATGTTTTTGCATGTGTGGCTCAATAATATCAAAGGTAGAACCCCCTCTCTTTAGTCTCTATTATTAGCATGCCTCTAGAGTAGAAGCCTGCCTCCCCTCCCTTGCCCTCTCTCATTTGCATGCTTATAAGGGAGAGGCCGAAGCCCCCTCCTCCTCTTAACTTTCTTATTAAAATAAGACAGAGCAGACCCACCCCTCTTCTCCCATTCTCTTTTCTCTCTTACACTAGAAACCACATACAAGGCATGGACTGTGCCTAATCTACCTTCGCCAACTTTCTGCCAAGCCAAGTCTGATGCCAGCCACTGAAGCCCCTCTCATCGACCCTCTCTCACCCGTACAAGTAATCTAGTTCCCTCTCTTCCTCTTCTATCTTCTCCTTCTTCTTGTACATCTTCTTCTTCTTCCTCTGCATTTTCTTCTCCTACTTCTTCAGCATTTTCTTCTACACACTTGATATTTTCTTCTTCTTTTATTCTACATCTTCTTCTTCTTCTTCTACACTTTCTCCTTCTCCTTTCTCCATATCATCTTCTTCTTCCCCTTTCTCCACCTCCCTCCTTCCTCCTTCTCTTCATCTAATTTCTTCGTCTCCCCTTTCCTATCCTCTCTCCTGTTTACTTCTAAAAAAAATGAAAAATCAGTAACAATGTATGCCTAATTACCTTTGGAATCGAAGCCAAACACCTCATAGTTGAGTTTTATTTTGACTTGATGCATAGACAAAAGCATTGTGTATTATGTTAGTTTGTATTGTTATCTATTCTTGATCAATAAGTATGATAGTTGTGGAGTGTGTCGAGGCATGTTATTTGTCAGAATGAGTTATGTCGCGCTTCTTAAGTGTGATTCACTTCACAATCGCAAGTAATGATGATGTTCCATTCATATTCATGAGTTCAATTCTAGCTATTTTGAAGAAATCAAACGTGTATGTTAAAAGAGCTTATATATTTGTACATGTATTGGATCCATCTTCATATAAAGAAATATGTTCCTCTTTATCTCTCTTGATGATATGAGAAGGGGATGGATATTTATGTTGATGTTGAGTATTATTTAGTTTATTCTCTTATTGTGGTTTATGATAAAACATATGTAATCAATAAACTCACCAATACTAATCTCCATGAGCGATTCTAATTTTTTCTACAAAGAATATTTGGTTGAGTTATTTACATGCTTATATGATTCATGGTTGATTAGATGTATGTTTAGCTATAAAAGAAGTCAACCATGTCATAATAAATGCATTCACACATTCATGAATCTTAACATTACATAGGAGTTTGATACTATGCAATGAAGAATGTGATGTTTATGTTATACAACTTCATTTACTTCATGCCTCGATCATGAACATGTATAGATCTAGTGTAAATACATGATTTATGTTGAAAGATTTCATGAATTCTTGAAAGTTCTTGATATGAAGCTTGTTAAGAGTCATGTTAGATTTGATTGTGGGATTAATGATGTTGTTTATTATCTAGGAGTGATGTTCTACTTCATGAATCATGATTGGACTAAGATGTTTTCTATGTATGCCTATGTATTACCCATATATGAGGTTCCAATTATCTCTATGAAGAACATTTAGTGGAGTATTCATATAGTTTTATGATTCATGGGCAATTGAAGGCTTGCTTAGTTTCAACAATAGAAAAAATAAGGTCATAGTAATATGTTAATATAAATTTGTGAATCTTAATAATCTAAGGCTTAGCAATCATGTTAGATAACTTCACCTATTTCTTATTTCAACTGTGAGCATTCATAGATCTAATATAAAGTATATTGTTATTACTGGAAAAGGACATGCATTCTTGGAAAGAAATGTGCTTGTATTTGTTAACTTTCATATGTTGTCTTGAATATCTTTATCAAGTTTAAAGAAATAAGGAGAAAATGATGTTGGTTAATACCCTCTTTGTTAAAAAGTTGCTTATGGTTGATAATAAAATTTTATATGAAACCTAGGATTTTGTGCAAGGGATTTTTCAAAATTTTTATGTATATCTATGTTTTGAGCATGAGTATATGAAGTATGATATGTAGAATGGCGTATTTGGTTTGATGCCTAGTAAGGGAGGATGTATTGCATGTTAGTCAAATATTCTTTCATGAGTTCTTGTTGTAATTAAATGAGATATTAAATTTAGACATGCTTCTTATGATATTGATAAAGCATATGTTGAATATATTAATCATTGTCAAAGGTATATATAAAGTGCTTGCATATCGAGAGCCCATCGATAGATGGGAAGTTTGTTATGAATAGTTGTGCACCAATAATATGTATATGTATGCAAGAAAACCTTGATTAGATTAGAAAATCTCATATACACTTTTATGTTTGGATGTTAGATATGGATGCAATCAACTCACCTACTCGATTTAATGATTTGTGGCTTTATTAAACCTGCATATACACATTACTCTATTCTTTCACATCATGTCCATTCATTTAATAGAGAATTTGTATGCTAATTAAGTTAGAAAACACCTCATTAAAATATCTTGTTAATGATAATTATTTTATGTTTAACCAAATTATGTCATTGATAAGTACTCGTTGTGTTAATGATTAGAAACCATTTGGTACATCATTTTCATTTATCAAAAGATAATACATGTGAAGTGTTCACACCTATAAGATTGAACTTCAATGTTATGTGAATATTTGGCATGAAATGAAACCTATAAAGTGATTGGTATGTTTCTCGTGTATGTTTGAGATTATGTTGTATAAGGATTGATACATATGTTAATAAGTCTTTATGTGCTTCATGTAAAGGTGTATGTTCAATGCTAAGAAATTAAAATATGCTTCACCTAAACTCTTCATTATCATATTAACAAGCTTTCATATACCTCCATCTCTATGCTATGATTACTTGTTTGCATTATTTACCTACACCTATTTTCTTTATGTTTTCTTGTAAGGCACTTATGTTTTTTCTTGTGTCGTTAGTTGGTGGATTATGTTTTCTTAGGCCTTATAAGAAGGCTCTTATGTTTTAGCCAGGGTATATTGATACTCCTCGATATACCACGATTAGGTATAATTTATGCAACCCTATAAATACTTCTTATTATATGTCGAATGGCTACACTAGCACACACATTATATACTATTATTTTATTTACCCTCCTAATGATATATGATAGGACATATTACTTAATTGGCCTTAGAGTAGTGCACTAATGAAGCCTTAGCCTTGTTGGCCAAGGCTTGCTCCCTCTATGAACCTTAGAGACCTCCACGGTCACCTAGGCCTAGAGTGTAGGCTCACCTTTGTGCCTTGTGCATCATTATTTTTCGGCATGAAGCGGGCCTTGTTAGGGTATTTTCTTTGGGGTCTTAAAAAAATACTTAAATAATTCTAAAAATTACATCTTTAATGATTTTGAGCTTTCAAATATTATGCCCATTAACATAATGAAGAATGTGAGAAATAATAAAAATAAAATTTGGCTTTAGTATGTCAGGATAATCTGTGCTTTGGCTTTAGAATGTTAGGATAATTTGTGTATGTTAGTGTATCTCATTGTAGGTGATAGAGTTAGGTTTTGTTATTGCAATCTATTATAGAACCTACATTTAAAATTTGATTTGCTATAGGTGTCAAATAAGAAATAAATAGGTTAAGTTACAAAAAAAATTGATTAGACAACAAGGTGAATGTTGGGTAACCCAGACCTATGAGGTTATTATGTTAGCCCCAAGAAAGGTGAAATAAATCTCATAGCCCTAGTGTAAACAAAGATAATCGCCACTAAAATTAAATAATGAATGTGTAAATCATTAATTAGGCAACAGACCAATCTAGTTAGAAAACTAAATTAACTTAAATTAAAAGATAATTGATGGGTAACTTGGGCCTATGTGGCTTTTGGCTAGTTTTGATTAGCCCTATCCATGCATACATAGCCTGAGTCAGAGCATATAGATTTTTTATTTTGTCCCATAGAGGGATAATTCACCATTGCATTTGTACAATGCCACTTATTGTTAGGATTAAGGCCTATTTCCCTTATGTGCCTCCCACCACTCTTGTATTTGCATATGATCGGACTACATGGATTTGAGATGCTAGGTGGAGTTTAGCTGGTACCCCTTTCAGAGTAGGATAGTAAATCTAAGTTGGGGCTTTTTATATCCCTAATGGGGTTTAGTTTATACATCCCCTCCGTGTCTTATGTTAACTAGGTCAGGGGCATTAGTACTTGGAGTGCGGTATATGTCTTATTGATCTAGGATCAAAGGTAAGTGGTATGAGTATATCATTGCATGCCTTATCATTAGGTAAGCTCTCTAAGAATGGGAGGTTATAAATCTCACTCATCTACACCACACTAATAGTGTCCCTTCTATTCTTCCCTCCTACATAGTTTATATATAACCTCCCTCCTCTTAATTTTTCCATTTATGACTGACTGAATAACTGTATGATCTTTGGGTGTATTAAATAGCTTGTTGAGCCCATCCTTCTTCGATTTAAAGAGCTTAAGAACCCTACTATGCATCAAACAAAGAAGAGAATTAAATAATATCCCTAATCGAGAGTATTTTTGGGTCAAGGCCTAATATGCAATTAACCATAGCGGCTTACGCCTATAGAAAACTAACACCCACATCAAATAAACCCCATTCAAACTGATATACTAGATGGGGGAAATCTCATGATTATCAGGTTATATATATTATTATCCATTGGGATGTATAAGAGAAAGCTGCTATTCTCCATGGATAATCGTATGTATTATTACATCAGCTCTTTTATTATCCTACTTACATATAGTGTAAAGGTCTATGACCATTTTATCCTACGGGATAGTGTGGTCATACCATTTGCATTCTAAATTTATAAGCAGCAACCTTTTGGAGACCCATAGATTTCTGGTAACCATGGTGGGATAAATTTTTTTCTTCATCTTTAAATGTTATATTATTCTCTTCTGTGCGCAGTCTAAATTTGGTGCTCCTTAATTAGGTTCTTCCTTTCATAGCCTTCTAGGCTATTCCTCCCTCTCATGATTTTTTCTTATTTTAATCTTTCAGTTCTTAGTATATATTACCATGGTGTACTCCTATCCTTCAATTACATTCTCCTTTAGTATGGATTTGAGGGTGACTCTTCTAAAGTCCCTATTGTTCAGCCTTCTTAAAGGGGCATCACCTTTGGCTCCTTCACTAACTAATCTTACATCACTCTTGGTAGGCCAACCCCTTTAAAGGCTTCCACCTTTTCTCCCCCACAAGCAAGAGGCTGTGTAACCATATGCCCTTTTAGTTATCTAGTTACTTGATAGCCAACATGGGCTCCTACTCGACCAGATCCCATTTGTGCGAAGCAAATACACCTAATGGCTAGGAAACTAGTGCCTTGGATAAGATCTGTGTAGCTTCCAATAGTTAGGTGACCTTCACCTATAGTACTGGTAGTCAGGCAACCTGTGCCTGTATTACCAATAGTTCAGATGACCCCAACCCCTCAGTGCAAACAGCTGGCAGTTCCTTTTCCCACTACTCTAATAGAGGCTGCTTGTGCTCAGGTCTCTCCTCCTCTTTCCTCCTAAAGGAATAGGGGCGCCTATGTCGAGCTTCCTTCTCCTTTTTCCACTCGTTAGGTTCCTATATTTTCCTGACTTTCTTGTCTTGAGATCATCGGGTAGATGCTAGCACTGACTCCTCCAATAGTTCATGTTCCTACTGTCACTTAATTAGTTGGTTACAATGTTGCATCTTCCTCCACCTTTGACCTCAGGAGAAGGGCTTAAAGAAATAAGAATTAGAGGCTACGGTTAGCAGCAGCAGAGGTCTAGGCACGGTAGATGGCTAATTTAATGGCTCATCAGGAGTCAGTACAGGATAAGGTTACTCCTTTGTAGTAGGAGCCACGCTAACCACCGGTCCATTGGTCCCCAAGATTATAGTCACTCCAAAGATTAATATAGTTCAGGGAGGATTCTTCTCTCCACTGGTAGATAGTGGTGATGAAGAGGATATTATCCATATTTTGGTTGCCTCTCTTATCCTTACTACTCTTCCATGCACCAAAGTCCCTAGGGATAGTGTTTTTTGAGTCCTTTCTTAGAGGATTAGAAGTATTATCCATTCGGTGTGTGGTAGGGGTCATATTAGTGAAGAGAAATTTCTTTATCAAATCTCTCAAATCCAAGCTCAATATTAGTGGTAATCATCTAGACAGAGTTTTAGGTGGCAGAGATGATAGCAACCACATGTTACAACCCTGGCTCCCGAGTTTATGATTTTAATAATAACAAATATTAATGGTTGCCACTTTATTTCTCCTAGTATGTGCAGTGTATTTTGGTTTGTGTGCTGACTAATATTTTAGGTACAACAGGCACAGTTCTTTGAAGATTTAGGGCCCAATATTAGGTAGAATAGGTTTTGTTGAAAGAGTCTGTAATTTTTATTTATTTATTTTTAACTTCTTGAGTCAAGTACTGTAAGGGTGTATAATAGCCTAGTGATCGTGCACACACACACAAGATAAGCAAATATAATATTAAATATTTTTATTTTTTTATACATCATACTGTACGATCTAGATCATACTCTATGATCTGATGTTACAGAAATTAATTAAAATATTTTATTTTTCTAAAAAAATAAATTTGAAATATAACTATTTGTACAGTACAAACACCACATTATACTCGATGATCTATTATAATTAAAAACCTGTCATTTATTAAATTAGGCAAAAAATTTAAATTTGAAAAGTTATTCTATTCGTATTGTACAAACCTAATTGTACTGTACGATGCTTAAAATATTGCCTAATTTAATTCTGTGATTAGTCAATCAAATTTACGTAATTTTGATATTTTGATCGTACTGTACAAACTGCATCATAATTGTACGAACTGGATCGTACTGTACGATCAACAGAGATGATTTTGGTCATCCCATGATTCATCTTGGATGAACTGCATTTTAGTTAAACTAATCATACTGTACAATTGGTCATTCATACTGATGTTCGTACAACACTTATAGGCAAATTGAACTATTTGTACTGATGTTCATACTGAATCGTACGATACTAACAGGTCAAATTCTGCACATTATACTATACGATCCTACGATCCTACGATCATACTATACGATCTTTGACGGTTAAATTGGTTTTTTAGGATTTTTAAAGCCCTCTATTTCAGCTTTCTCATAAGACTTTCTAGGAGTCTTTTAAGCATTCATTTAGTTATTTTCTTCTGGAGAAAGCATGAAGAGAGAGCTTTAGGCTAAGGAGAGAAAGGGTGGAGTTTGTAAGAGAGGGAGAAGATCCTTGTGGGCTTCAAGGGAGTGTGAGAGGGGGTTTTCACATGGTTGCTCCGACGAACTTGCACCTAAGTTCCTCCAAGAGTAAAGGTTTATCTTGAGGGAAGCTTTGGGAAGAAGATATCTCTAGTGTCAAAAGACCCGGCTACTCCGCCACACCATGGAAGGTGAAAGTGATTCCATATTCTCTACCTCACTAGAAGGGTGAAAAAGAGTTCAGGTTCTCTGCCTCACTAGGAGGGTAAAAAGGAGTTCAAGTTCTCTGCCTCACTAGGAGGGTGAAAGAAGTCAAGGTTCTCTGGCTGTGAAAGGAGTATGGTCCTCTGTCACACCAGGTTGTGGAAGAGAGTTTGTAAGGGCTTCTCCGCCTAGGTGTGGTGGTTAAAGGAGAGACACTATAATTATATTGTAATACCTAGAGAGGAGGACTCTAGAGAGTAAATGTTGGTCATGGTTTGACCGAACCACTATAAATTGGTGTGCTTATTCTGATTTTTACTTTCGCACTTTATTTTCTGTGATAACTGCTTGGAGAAAATCTAAGATTAATATTTTGTTGTGATAATTAGAATATAATTACCATCTTTGTAATTATTTACAAATCATTAGCTTTTACATTTGATTAGTTAAATCATCCTTTTAAAAATATGAAAAATCCTTAAAAATTAGAACTCTTGGCGCATCTAATACTTTCAAGTGGTATCAGAGAGGAATTTCAAAATAGTGTTTTAGAAAACCTAGAAATATATGATCCATGGCACATTTTGGTAACCTTAACACTGTAGAGGGTTATTCCATAATCCGTCCACCCTTATTTGATAATATACCATTTGATTTTTAGAAACTTCACATGTCTATATTTTTACAATCCATTGATTTCAGGATGTGGCATATGATTCAATCTTGATATTCTGTACCGTCTCGTATTATTAATGAAGTGAAAATTGATATTCGTTTTACTAAATGGAGGAGAGAAGAAAAAAATTATGCTTAATTGAATGCTATATCTTCAAATTACTTTTTCTGTGCTTTAACTTCTGAAGATTATATGATTGTTTCTACTTATATCACTAGCAAGGAAGTTTGGGATAAACTATGCATTATATATAAAGGTAATACTGAAGTCAAACAATCTAGATTAAATGTATTATTGCATAACAAGAAACTTTTTTGCATGAAATCTTATGAGTCTATCTTAAATATGTATACTAGGTTTACTCAGATTGTGACATCATTGCATGCTTTAGGTAGAGAACTTTCAAACTTAGAAAAGGTCAATAAAATTCTAGGTTGTCTACCTAATAAATTTGATGCCAAAGTGACTGCTATATGTGAATCAAAAGACTTGAATACTTATTCTATTAATAATTTGATCGGCTCACTCATTGCCTATGAGCAAAGTGTGAGTCAAAGACTTTTGGATGCAGGTGATGAAAAGGTTATAGTGCTAAAAGTATAAGACATAAAGATAACTTAGGAAGTGATGAGAATGAGAAAATAGTATTAATAACAAGCTAATTCAAAAGTCTGCTAAAGCATAAGTACAAGCGTGAATAAAAGTGGAATAAAGGTAAAAATGATAAGTATGTTAAGCCTGCTTTTGACATTATTTGTTTTGGGTGTAGGAAACCTAGACATTTTAAAAATGAATGCCCCAATCTTAAGAAGCACCTTATAAAGAAAAAGAGCGAGGATAAACCAATTGCAATAAGGGGAAATGAAAAGAAGCAAAAGATCTCCTAGGCAGACTTAGCTTTTGAATCATCAGAATAGGAGCAAGATGATGAGGTAACAAACTTATGCTAAATCGACAAGGATTTGATTGGTAATTCTAATCAGGTATAAGTATAATAAGGTTTGTTTGTGTGTTTTATTTATGTATTTTATGTGTTTGTTTATCTATTTTGTGTGTTTGATTTTTATTATATTTTAAGCATGATTTTATGGTTTAGTTTCTTTTTGTATGTTATTACTTTCTTTTGCATATAGTTTAACTTATGTGTTGCTTTTTATCTCTTCTTTTTGATAATGTCAAATGGGTAGAATGTATTGTGGTTGGTTGCATTTGTGGTTTAGTTTTTCTTAATTTTCTATTATTTAGTTTTTAAATTTTTATATTATTTAGTTTTTAAATATTTATTTTTCTTAAAAAAATATAATTCTCTTAGTGAAGGGGAGATTAGGAGAAAATATTTTTAAATTTGTAAATTCAACCAATAATATTTGTCATCATCAAAAAAAGGGAGATTGTTACAACTCGGGCTCCTGAGTTTATGATTTTGATAATAATAAATATTAATGGTTGCCTCTTTATTTCTCTTACTATATGCAGTGTATTTTTATTTTTAGGCTGACTAATATTTCAGGTACAATAGACAAAGTTCTTTGAAGATTCATGGCTCAAGATTGGGTAGAATAGGTTTTATTTAAAGAGTGTGTAATTTTTATTTATTTATTTTTAACTTCTTGAGTCAAGTCCTGTAAGGGTGTATGATAGCCTAGTGACCATGTGCACACACACAAGGGGAGCAAATATAATGTTAAATATTTTAATTTTTCTATATATCATACTGTATCATCTGGATCGTACTATATGATCTGGTGTTACATAAATTAATTAAAATATTTTATTTTTCTAAAAAAAATAAATTTGAAATATAACTAATCGTACAGTACGAACACCACATCGTACTGGATGATCTGTATAATTAGAAACCATGTCGTTTATTAAATTAGGCAAAAAAGTTGAAATTGAAAAGTTGTTATATTCGTACTGTACGAACCTAATCATATTGTACGCCTTTTAAAATATTATCTAATTTAATTCTATGATTAGTCAATCGAATCTGTGTAATTTTGATATTTTGATCGTACTATACAAACTGGATCATACTATATGATCAACATAGATGATTTTGGTTATCGCATGATGTATCCTGGATGAACTGCATTTCGGTTTAACTAATCGTACTGTATAATTGGTCATTCGTACTGATGTTCATACAACACTTACAGGAAAATTAAACTATTTGTATTGATGTTTTCACACAGTTGCTCCGAAAAACTTGCACCTGAGTTCCTCCAAGAGTCAAGGTTTGTCTTGAGGGAAGCTTTGGGAAGAAGACATCTTTGGTGTCAAAAAACTCGGTTACTCTGTCGCTCCATGGAAGGTGAAAGTGATTCAAGATTCTCTGCCTCACCAGGACGGTGAAAAGGAGTTTAGGTTCTCTGCCTCACTAGGAGGGTGAAAAGGAGTTCAAGTTCTCTGCCTCACCAGGAGGGTGAAAAGGAGTCAAGATTCTCTGCCTGTGAAAGGAGTACAGTCCTCTACCGCACCGAGTTGGTGGAAGATAGTTCGTAATGGCTTCTCCGCCTAGCTGTGGGGGCTAAAGGAGAGACACTATAGTGATAGTATAATACTTGGAGAGGAGGACTTTGTGGAGTGGACATAGGTCATGGTTTGGCCGAACCACTATAAATCTGGCGTGCTCATTCTGATTTTTACTTTCACATTTTATTTTCTGTGATAACTATTTGGTGAAAATCTAAGATTAATATTTTGTTGTGATAATTAGAATATAATCACCATCTTTGTAATTATTTGTAAATCATTAGCTTCGCATTTGATTAGTTAAATCATCCTTTTAAAAATATGAAAAATCCTTAAAAATTAGAACTCTTGGCGCATCTCGTACTTTCACATGTTAGCAGCATACTAGGGTAGTTACTATAGCTAGACCTCATTCAGATACTCATATAGTTTGATGACGACCACGTCATCATGGGCGACTCCTATAGTTGAAGCCTGTTCGATCTCAGCTTGGCTATGTGGTTGTTGTTCCCCCTCTACAGTCAAACATTTCTATTGGGTCCCATAATAATAAATGGGTGTATAGGCACAAATAGATAGATTGACCTTCCAAGACAGCACTGGTAGTTACTACGACTCAACAGTTAAACATCGATCGTCCATTGGGATCTCCACACGTCCCGATAATTTGTGATGCTCTTATAGATGAGCAAGTTATTCCTTCAGATAGTTCTCTAGCTTGCCCAGAGTCAGTTCCTACTCCTGGTCTCCATAGGATTTCTTCTCCTATGGGTCCGTATATTGAGGCTCTTTATTATATCTTCTACAAGGATGACCTATTAGAAGAAGAGTCAGATGGATACATCCCTATCCACCACATTTGTGTAGCACTAGGAGGGCATTTTAGATGTCTAAAGAGAGATAAATGAAGGTATGGAGGAGTAGGGGAGGCTGATGTACCTTCTACCTCAACATAAGGAAGTCCTCATTAGTCTATTAGATATGGGTATTATAGTATTGCAGATGCAGATTCAGATAACCGAGATGGCTAGAACAATGGAGGCGATGATGGCTCAATTAGCAGCATTGGGGGCTTCACTTTAGGTTATCGATGTGGGCACTCCTGCGACATCCAGGGACAAGATGATAGTGCCGCACATTTTGATGACATAGCCTATGAGGAAAGATAAGGTCCAAAGGGCAGTTCCAGTAACATCCCCAACAGTACCCTTCAATGTTATTATATAGAGTCAGTTAGTGTAGTTGTCGCTTGGCTAGATTAATGATATAATTTCCCAAAAGGTTAAGTAGGCCATCTCCTTCAGGAAGTCTAGAGATTTAGTCAGTAGAGGTAGTTCATACTCGATAGAGAATGAGCAGGAGCCATACACAATTAGTTTTTTCCCTCTGCACTTTTGATAGTTTGATGGGTTGGGAAACCCCAAGCAATATTTGGCTCATTATCAGGCCATAAGTTACAATATTAGAGGGAACAATGCCTTTATGCTCAAGTTATTTGTTAGTAGTTTGATTGGGGTGGCATTTGAATGGTATGTCAATCTCCATAATAATTTAGTTTGTACCTTTATAGAGCTTGAGCAGATTTTTATTCAGATATTTATCAATTCTGAGCATAGAGTCACAGTTAATGAGTTAGTGCTGGCCAAACAGTATCCTCATAAGTCCTTACCTAACTATATCATTATGTGGAGGAACTTTAGCCTACAGTATGAACCTTTACTACATGAGAAGCATGTAGTTGAGATTCTGTTGAAGAATATTGATGGCCCTATCACTCCATATTTAAAGAGTTTTAGTATTCAAACTTTACAGAAGTTATTGACCAAGGTCACCAGTTCGCAGGATAACATGTCCACCATACTCCCTCTTAAGATTGAGAGTCAACCTCCACATAGAGCTCAAACAGAGGAGTTTTTATGAGCACCACCTCCTAGGAAGCACCTTTGATGACCCATCCGACCCTGTCAAGTTGTTTGGCATATTAGTTCATGATCTTACTACAGTTTGATATTACCTTTGTTCCTTAGTGGGTTGTCAAAGGATATACTCTAGCTAATTTTCTTATTACTCACCCAATCCCTATTAATTCTCCATTCAATGATGATCTACTGATGAACTAATCATGAGTGTCAAAGAAAAGGAGTCCCCAAGTTGGGAGTTTAACTTTAATGGAGCATCCTCCATCAAATCACTTAGTGCTCATAAAACCCCTGTAGTTATGGTAGATTTGTCCATCATTTTTGTATCTATTGAAGGCCACACCCTAAGTTATTCTTATAGTCTCTCAAAATCTCGTACTAATAATAAAGCTGAGTATGAAGCTTTAATTTTAGGACTTGAGTTAGCCATTCAGATGAATATTATATGGGTGAAGATCTTTGGAGATACCCAACTAATCATTAATCGAGTTGTTGGGACATTCAAAGTCTTAAAGCCTGAGCTCTAGCCTTACCATAGTATAGCAATGAAGCTCTTATGTCTTATCCATGAAGTAATGTTGGTTTGTATTCCTCACTTTAAAAATGGTAGAGTAGATGCAATAGCCAAACTTGCTAAGGAGTTAATTAACCCAACTGGAAGCCTAGTGCCAATTACTATCCATTACTGTCAAGCTTTATACCCCATAGATTTATCTTCTTTTAACCAGAACCTCATAAATTTTACTGTTGAGGAAGATTCAAATTAGAGAACCCATTTTATTGAGTATTTAAAGCATAGTATGCTTCCAGATGATTGCTCTCTTACCACTTAGATAAGGAGGAGAGCTCTATCATTCTCTTATATGAATGACACTTTGTATCGACACTCTTTTAGCCAAATATGGTAGCCATTCCTTAGTAATAAAAAGGCCCACAAGGTCATAGGTGAGATACTTGAGGGGCTTTATGTTGCTCATCAGTCTAGACCTAAAATAAAGGTTAGAATTAAATACCTTAGCTATTATTGGTTGATCGTGATATATTATTATATGGAGCACACTAGGAAATGCTATCAGCGCTAGATTCATAGCATAATTATTTATCAACTCCCTAATCTATTACACCCCACTATATTCTATTGGCCATTAGAGAGTTAGGGCACATATGTAGTGGGTCGTATTGACCCTCCTTCCTCTAAGGGTCATAGGTTTATAGTGGCTACAACTAATTACTTCTTTAAGTGGGTAGAAGTTGTTCCCATAAGAAAGTTAAGTTAGAGGATATGATGCGCTTCTTTCATGATCATGTTATATATCATTTTGGTATTCCATGTCGTATAAGTTTTTGATAATGACTCATCATTTAGAGGCACCAAAATTTTTAGATGTACCCGCCATTATAATATCAATTGGGGTTATCCCTCTATTTATTATCCTAGAGCTAATGGCTTGGTAGAAGCTTTTAATAAAGCCTTTATCCAATTGATAAGAAAAATACTCATAATAAATAAACGAGAATGACATGATAAGTTGCCTAAAGCGCTGTAGGCTTATAGGTCCATTTATCATACTCCTACTCAATCCATACCATATGCTCTAGCTTTTAGTGTTGAAGCAATCCTCCCACTTGAGGTTGAGCTCCCTCTAGCTTTTAGTGTTGAAGCAATCTTTCTCATGAGGATAATGCCCGACTATGGTAGGAAGAATTTGATGGTTTAGAGGAGTTATATTTACAAGCTCATTAGAACCTCAAGTTATATTCGACCCCTATGGCCCGGGCATATAAACACCTTATTCGACCCTGAGCTTTTCGGTTCGTTGATTTAGTTCTTGTACTACATAGATCTATCATCTAGCATCTCATCGAGGTGATAAGCTTGAGCCTATTTGGGAAGTACCCTTCACCATAGATGAAGTATATAAAAGCGGGGCTTACATATTAGTAGATGCAAATGGTGTTCACCCCAGGCCTATCATTGATCATCAGTACTTAAAGATGTATTATGTTTGAGTTTTGCACATCGCGAGAGGCATCCCTTTACCAAACGTAAACATTCCTCTATATAGATATTTCTTGAAAGAATCCCTCCTAATTTTAAACTGTTTGTAGCCATGATGATTTGTCCTCTACCACATGATGTTCTTCATGCAAAGTATGAGATTGTCCTTAAAAGTTACATAAAAATGTGCCATAGGAATATTTATACTTATCTCCATGCACATCGACTATCTTGGTGTAATAGCATGGAACCTTTACATTATCTCCTTTGAGGTTTGATTTCTCTAGTTCATTCATATGCGTTGAATGAGCTTTGGGTTGCCAAAACCAATCTATTTGGTTGTCTTGGGTTATTCTCATTCCCCAGTATAAGCCACATGATTCATTTATATATGAGCTATATGATTTATTTAGCTTGTCGTAGACTCTTATGAGATTTTGATATCTCCATATTCATTATGAGCTTGGCTCCTCATTTTCACTTGTCACCCCTCAAGTGTGGTTTGGGTTATTAAAACCATTCATTTAGATATTTCATGGCATATGAATATTTCCCCTTCCATTAATATCTTCACTATAGTTATACTCCCCACTTCATTCATATGAGTTGAATGTGGCATGGGTTATCCAAGACAATATGTTATTCTTTAATAGAATCGATGTATAAAATCTATCACCCCCAATTTTATTCATCTGATGAATATGGCCTAGGTTATCAAAGCTAACCATATCTCCGTCGCTCTACATTCCAATCATTAGAGAATATCTCATACTAGAAATAATTCATGAATATGGTAAATATTCCCTCTACCACATGTTATCTTCGATAGTGTGGGATAGACTTAATCTATAATTGTGAATATAATATGAAATACATAATAATGATAAATATAGAAAATATAAAAGAGAAGAGCTCTCATTCAAGCGAAACTGGTTTCCCTTATCACATAAGTAACCTGATTCTAGGCTCCAAGGGCTTTTGTTCCTCCTAGATCATAACACTTTTTCTCCTTTGAGGCATTCTATAATTGTTTAGGAGATTACCCTGCACTCCTTTCCTTTATGGTAGGATTTGTGTGTTCCATGCCATTGATTTGGTACATCTAGTGTTAGGTGTTAGTATCATTTCTCAGTGAATGCTGGTTTCCTATTAGAAAACCATTCCTTTACCTACATTGTGTTGCAAATCTGGTTTTGATGATGACAAACATGTTTCCAGTGTGTTTTTCTTGGCTAATCAGTTTCAGGCACAAAAGACCGCAAGCTACTCAAGCCAACTCAAGATCGGGTCCAAGTGTGTCAAATGTATGATTTTTTCTTTTATTGAGTCAATTGTAATGTAACTGATTCCCTAGCTAAGTAACCTTGCACACACACACTCAGGGAGAGAGATTGAGTGAATTAGAGTTTCTGTTAAAATTTTGTTCAGATCGTCCTGGACGATAGTATCATCGTCCTGGACGATCCAGTTAAAACAGAAACCCTAATTAGGGCGACTAAGTTAAGAAGGACTGATTAAGCCGATCGTCCTGGACGATCTATGGATCGTACGGGATGATATGCCCAAATCAGAAATTCTCAGCCGCCAGATTAAGTTAGGCAAGTTTTATTTTAAGTATTTTGGTCTGATCGTCCCGGACGATACGTGTATCGTCCTGGACGATTTACTACAATCATGCCTAAATTAGTCTGGTAGTTAAGGAAAGCAATTAATGTTTAATTGATACGATCACATCGTCTAGGACGATCGCAGGATCGTCCCGGACGATCGTGATCGTCTTGTGCATTTCAGCTGTACGTCCAGAACTATGTACAGGACAATTTGGGGCCTTTTTGAACTAATCGTACCGGACGATTATTCTATCGTACGGGACGATCAAGTCATTTTTTGGTCGTCCAGCACAGATTTCTCTGGACGACCCGAACTGTCTTCTGGACGATTTCCTTCATTTTGAACTAATCGTCCTGGACGATCGCAGGATCGTACGGGACGATATGAACAACTTTTTCTACTGATCGTCCAGAAGAGCCAGATCGTCCAGGCTGAAACAGCTGAATTTGAACTGATCGTACAGGACGATCTACCGATCGTCCTGGACGATCTTGGCCGACAAGTTGAGATTTAGGGCAAGTTTTAAGCCCTCCTTTAAAAGAACTTTTTCCTAGATTTGGAAAAATCTTTTGCTGCCTTCCTTCCCTGAGAAATCCTAGAGAGAGAGAGAGTTGGGAGAGAGAGAAGAGATCTTGTGAGGGGGAGTTAGTGAGGGATTCACTAAGGTTGCTCCAAGCACGGATCAGAGTCGTCTTCTCCGCTCGTCGTCTGTCGTCTAGTCGGTGTTCTTCGTGGGAGGATCGTTCGCAAGAAGATCCGGGTTCTCTGCCCGCTTCAGGAGGAAGCGAAAGGAGTTCGTGGGTTCTCTGCCCGCTTCAGGAGGAAGCGAAAGGAGTTCGTGGGTTCTCTGCCCGCTTCAGGAGGAAGCGAAAGGAGGTCGGGTTCTCTGCCTCACCGTGTGGTGAAAAGGAGGTGTTTTGTACAGGCTTCTCCGCCTTGCTGTGGGAGCAAAAGGAGAGTCACTTTCGTTTAGTGCAATACCCGGAGGGGAGGCTCCGGGGAGTGGACGTAGGTCAAGTTGACCGAACCACTATAAAATCTGGTTTGCTTTTCTGATTCAGTTTTGCATTTTACTTTTCAATATAAGCTGCTTGGGTGAATATCGTTGGTTGATCTTTTCGTTATTGTTTACTTGTTTCCGCTGCTAAGTATCGAAAACATTTTTGTAGTTATCGTGAAATTTTTAAATAACCAATTCACCCCCCCTCTTGGTTAGCCTCGGGACTAGTTCACTAGGGCTTAACATCCCTTTCGAACTTTCAAGTGGTATCAGAGCGGGATTCAAAATTTCTGTTTAAAAACTTTTGAATTTGATCCAATGGCTAACTGTAACAATCGTAATACTGCTGAAGGTTATTCTATAACTAGACCACCGTTGTTTGATAACATTCCATTTGATTTTTGGAAAACACGCATGTCTACTTTTCTTCAGTCTATCGATTATCGCATGTGGATGTTAGTTAAGGACGGATACGAACCACCTTTTCGAATGGTTAACAATGTGAAAACTGAATTGCCGTTTGCTGATTGGACGTTTGATGATCGTGATTTAGCACAGTTAAATGCCAAATGTTTGAACTGTTTCTTTTGTGCTTTAAAATCTGAGGACTATATGCGTGTTTCTACTTGTACAACGGGAAAAGAGATTTGGGATAGATTATGTATAACATATGAAGGTACAACTGAAGTCAAACAGTCTAGGTTAAACATCTTGTTACATGATTACGAACTTTTTCGCATGAAACCTAGTGAGACTATTTCAGAAATGTACACAAGGTTCACTCAGATTGTTACCTCTTTGCATGCTTTAGGTAGAGAACTTACCAACTACGAAAGAGTGAACAAGATTCTTAGATGTTTGCCTGCTTCTTATGATGCTAAGATTACTGCTATTACTGAATCCAAAGATTTAAACACTTATTCTATTGACAGCTTACTTGGATCACTCATTGCTTACGAGCAAGGGGTGAACCAAAGGCAACTTGATGCAGGTGAACGCAAGAAAGAGAAGACAGTGGCACTAAAGGCCAAAGATTCAGATGCTAGCACTTCCGGGTCTGATAGCGATGATGTTGCCTTAATCACAAGGCAATTCAAAAGCTTTCTAAGGAAGAAACATAAGAACCATCAGAAGTGGAACAAGGGTAAGTTCAATAAAAACTTTAAGGGTTCATCTGAATCGGTTTGTTTTGAATGCAGGAAGCCTGGACACATAAAGGCTGATTGTCCAACACTTAAAGCTCACTCAAGCAAGGAGAAGGGTGAGGAGAAACCAAAGTACAGAAAGGACAAGAAGCAGATTCAGAAGGCGTTCTGGGCAGACTCTGCATCCGACTCTTCTGAGACTGAAGCTGAAGAGGAGGAAACAAACTTGTGTCTGATGGCGGATGATCACCCTGGTCAGTCCGACCAGGAAGAGGTATGTGAGCTTACTTACGATCAGTTATTTGAAGTTTCTGAAAAGATTCATACATCGTATAGGAAGCTTAAGAAAACCCATGCTAGTTTGAAACTAGATTATCTGACTTTGCAAAAAGAGCATGAAGTGTTGATTAAGGATCATTCCACCATTGATAGCAATCACATGTCTTTACTAGATGAGTTTGATGAACTGAATAAAAAGCATTCTGATTTAATTGTTGAGCATAACTTGTTAAAAACAGCGCATGTTGAATTAGAACTTGCTTTTAAGAAAGTGAATGATTTGGCATCTGAGTTAGAAAGTACTGAAAGTGCAAAAACGTTTGAAATTGGAAGTTTAAACAAACACATTGAGTTTTTGAAAGTAAAAATCAGTTCTTTTGAAAATAACAAAACACCGCCTACTTTTGAACAATTTTATGCACCGCCACCTTTTAAAAATTCTGTTGCAAGTTCTTCAAAGCATGTTTCATACACTACTAGGAAGAGGCACTATCACTCACGACGTTTAGTTAATCCTTTTCCTGGTGTTAGATGTTTTTCATGTGGCATGTTAGGACACATATCACACACTTGTACTGTTCACCGTAGTACACATTGGGTGTGGAGACCCAAACTACCTGTTGCACAGCACAGCACACATGCATCGCATTCTTCTTTTCATAAGATGGAACCCAAACCTGTTTGGGTTCCTAAGACTGACATTTGATGATTTTGTAGGTGTGCTCTCACACAAGACCTCGTGAGAGCATGTGGTACCTGGACAGCGGATGTTCTAGACATATGACTGGAGATGCAAATCAGTTCATTTCGCTGGAGGCCAGAGCTGGAGGCAAGGTTACACTTGGAGATAACACCACTAGGAAGGTGGTAGGCACAGGTATGATTGGTGATTCAAAGAATTTTGTGATTGATAATGTTTTGCTTGTAGATGGACTGAAACACAACCTGCTGAGCATCAGTCAACTCTGCGACAAGGGATACAGCATCAAATTCCTGCCCACTGGCTGCATTTTAAGCTTAAATGATGAAGTTGTTTTGCAGGGGCAAAGGATCAACAACATCTACAAGCTGGATGTAAGTAGCATCAAATCTGATAATTCAATTTGCTTAAAAATTGCTGCTGATGAGTCTTGGTTATGGCATAGGAGATTGTGTCATGCCAGTATGAAAACCCTTAGGAGAGTCACCCAAAAGGACTTAGTTAGAGGTGTGCCCAAGCTTAAGTTCACTAAGGATCACCTGTGTGGTGCCTGTCAGTTGGGGAAGCAAGTCCAGTCCTCTTTTCACTCAGTTAAGGACATTAGCACCTCTAGACCTTTAGAAGTTCTTCACATGGACCTCTTTGGACCCATTAGCACTGCCAGCTTAGGGGGGAGAGTCTATGGTTTTGTGATTGTTGATGATTATTCAAGGTTCACTTGGGTTAAGTTTTTGTCACACAAATCTGAGTCATTTGATGAGTTTAGATCTTTCTCTACTTGGATTCAGAAGAAGTTAGGATGTGAGATTATTACCATCCATAGTGATCACGGAGGGGAGTTTGAAAATGAAAGATTTGGAAGTTTTTGTGAGAATCATGGGATTAGTCACAATTTTTCAGCTCCTAGGACCCCTCAGCAGAACGGGGTAGCTGAAAGGAAGAACAGGACCTTAGTGGAAGCCGCTAGAGCCATGCTTGCTGAGTATTCACTTCCAAAATACTTTTGGGCTGAAGCGGTGAACACTGCCTGTTATGTGCTGAATAGGGTGAATGTGAGAGTCAAACTGAACAAGACACCTTATGAGATCATTAAGGGTAGAACTCCAAATCTGTCCCACCTCCATGTCTTTGGCTGTAAGGTTTTCATTCTAAACAACGGGAAGTCACCCTTAGGAAAATTTGACCCCAAATCTGATGAAGGAGTGTTCTTAGGATATTCAAGTGTGGGGAAATCCTTTAGGGTGTTCAATAGGAGGACTTTGGTGGTGGAAGAAACAACCCATGTAGTGTTTGATGAATCTGATCCTAAGGAGTCTAGATCTGAAGTAGAAGATGAAGAGATTGTTGAGGTTACCCAAGGAGTTGGAAATACAAATTTGGAGGAAAGGGTAGAACCTCAAATCCCTTTGCCTAGAGATTGGAGATATTCTTCGAGTCATCCTAAAGAACTGATCTTAGGAGACCCTTCTGAAGGTGTTAGGACTAGGCATGGACTTAGGAAGGAAGTAAACCATTCTGCCTTTATCTCAATGACTGAACCCACCAACATCAATCAAGCCCTGTCGGATGAATTTTGGATTTTTAGCTATGCAGGAAGAATTGAATCAATTTGTAAGGAATGATGTTTGGGAGTTAGTAGAAAGACCTAAAAATCAAAGTATTGTGGGAACCAAGTGGGTCTTTAAGAATAAGATGAATGATTCTGGTGTGGTGGTGAGAAATAAGGCAAGATTGGTGGCTAAGGGGTATAATCAGATAGAAGGGATAGATTTTGAGGAAACTTTTGCCCCTGTAGCTCGATTGGAAGCCATTAGAGTGCTACTAGCCTTTGCCTGTTATAAGGGATTTAAGCTGTTTCAAATGGATGTCAAGAGTGCCTTTTTAAATGGGGTAATTAAAGAAGATGTTTTTGTAGAACAACCCCCAGGTTTTGAGAGTTCCCAATATCCAAGTCATGTCTATAAATTAAAAAAGGCCTTATATGGATTGAAACAGGCACCTAGAGCTTGGTATGAGAGGCTTAGCACATTCCTGTTAGAAAGAGAGTTTGTTAAGGGGAGCGTAGACACTACCCTTTTTCTGAGGAGATTAGGAGATGACTTACTCATTGTCCAGATCTATGTTGATGATATAATTTTTGGATCTTCTGATAAATACTTATGTGAAGAGTTTTCTAAAACAATGAGTAAAGAGTTTGAGATGAGTATGATGGGAGAATTGTCCTACTTTTTGGGGTTTAGCATAAGGCAAATGGAAGATGGAACTTTTCTCAATCAATCAAAATACACTAAGGACATTTTGAAGAAATATGAAATGGACAAAGCCAAGCCAATCAATACTCCCATGCCCTCTTCAGTTCAGTTAGATAAGGATTCAAATGGAAAATCTGTTGATCAGAAGAAGTATAGAGGGATAATAGGTTCACTGCTTTACCTGACTGCTAGCCGACCCGATATCATGTTTAGTGTCTGTCTTTGTGCTAGGTTTCAGGCTGATCCTAAAGAGTCCCACCTGACTGCTGTTAAGAGAATTCTTAGATATCTTTTGGGGACCCCAAACCTAGGAATTTGGTACCCTAGGCACAGCACCTCTTTTGAGATCATTGGATATTCTGACTCTGACTTTGCGGGGTGTAGGGTGGATAGGAAGAGTACCTCTGGGACGTGTCAATTCATAGGACAGTCGTTAGTCTCCTGGTCCAGTAGAAAACAGAACTCAGTTGCACTTTCCACTGCTGAAGCTGAGTACATTGCCTTAGGAATTTGTGTGGCCCAAGTTCTGTGGTTGAAACAACAAGTCTTGGATTTAGGAGTACCCGTTGGCACAATTTCTGTTCTGTGTGATAATACCAGTGCCATCTGTATCTCTAAGAATCCAATCCAACATTCTAGGACCAAACACATTGACATTAGGCATCACTTCATTAGGGACCATGTTACAAAAGGGGACATTGAGCTACATCATGTAGCAACTGAAAATCAGCTGGCTGACATATTCACTAAACCACTGGCCTTTGACTCATTCAGCATTTTGAGAACCAGATTAGGAGTGATTGATATAAATGCTTGATTCTGATGACTGCTGATTTATTATCTTTCTGATTGGTATTCTGATTTCTGTTAGGTAGGTTTAGTTTTTCTTTTGATTTCTGATTTCTGTTAGTTAGTTTTTGGCTTTGATTATTTACTTTCAGTTGATTTTATGTCTTTTGCTGATTTCTGTTTTAGCCTTATTGTTAGTTTGATTTAAGTATTTACTCTGATATGATTTTATACCTATTTTTTTATTCACTAGCTCATATCTTGCACTTACTGTTTTATGTTTTTCAAAATCTGATCACCGCTCACTACTTCTGATAATCTGAATTTCTGACTGGGAGTTTTTACCTTGTTCTGATTTGGAAGCTGGTAAGCAGTGATTGATTCCATTGAATCTGTTAAAGGGAAGAAACATTGATGATTGTTTCTCTTCCTCTAACTCCTTTACTGGTGTATGGTTTCTTTTGGATAAAAATCTTCTTCAAAATTAAAATGTTAGTTTTTTGAAATAGAGATTATTTTATCTTCCTACAGTAATCTGCCTCATATCAATAGTGTTTTTCAAAGTCTTGAGTCATTAGTTTGATTTTCTAAAACCAAGTGATTGCATTTATCATATGATGTGTGTTTTTTTGTTTTGTGAATCATTCTTCCCTACTGTGGAGAGACATCTCCTATGTCTGGAAGATAGATTCACAGCTGAGACTCTTTAATGATTATGAAAAGGAGAAAGCTTACAAAAGATGCGCAGTGCGCCAACCAAATTGAAAAAGAGGCATAAAATGAGCCCAAAACTGAAAAGATGCGAAAATGCCAAATACACAAAGTGTATCAAAAAATCAAAAGATGCGCAGTGCGCCAAATAAATTGAAAAAAAAGAGGCACAAAATGAGCCCAACCTAAGCTTTTTTCTCTTTCAGATCTTTAAATGTCTTAGAAAAAAAACTCGTGTGTCACTTAATATTTTCAAAAGCTTGAGTTTTGAAAATCCCGATTTCTGATTTTTTACTTTGTAACACTATTATATCAGATATTTTTCTGGAACGAGGCTTGAAAGGATTTCTTTTCAAATCTAATGTCTTTTATTCTGAATCGGATTTTTGTTTTGAAAGAGGTTTGCATCGATAAGGTGCCCGGGGTCAGAGTTACGAAAGTTGATTGTTTCCAACCTTTTTGGATTTCAGCGCTGTCAATCGTCCTCTCATTGGTTTTTGAATCTAAAATCAAGGAAAAATTCTGATTTTCCTGTTTTGTTGTTGTTCTGTGTATGTTTTATTTTATATTTTATTTCCGTGTTATGTTTTTCCCTCCTCCTTTTTGTGATGTCAAAAGGGGGAGTCAGTTGTAGTCGTGTCTGTTTCTATTCTCTGAGTCAGTTGTAGTCGTGTCTGTTTCTATTTTCTGAGTCATGTTTTCTGTATTGTTGAAAATTTAAAAAATGTGTGTTTTGTTTGATTTCTTAGTTTCATTTTATTTTCATCTTAGTTTCATTTTATTTTCAGACTACTTTACAAATGTTTGCCATCATCAAAAAGGGGGAGATTGTTGCAAATCTGGTTTTGATGATGACAAACATGTTTCCAGTGTGTTTTTCTTGGCTAATCAGTTTCAGGCACAAAAGACCGCAAGCTACTCAAGCCAACTCAAGATCGGGTCCAAGTGTGTCAAATGTATGATTTTTTCTTTTATTGAGTCAATTGTAATGTAACTGATTCCCTAGCTAAGTAACCTTGCACACACACACTCAGGGAGAGAGATTGAGTGAATTAGAGTTTCTGTTAAAATTTTGTTCAGATCGTCCTGGACGATAGTATCATCGTCCTGGACGATCCAGTTAAAACAGAAACCCTAATTAGGGCGACTAAGTTAAGAAGGACTGATTGAGCTGATCGTCCTGGACGATCTATGGATCGTACGGGACGATATGCCCAAATCAGAAATTCTCAGCCGCCAGATTAAGTTAGGCAAGTTTTATTTTAAGTATTTTGGTCTGATCGTCCCGGACGATACGTGTATCGTCCTGGACGATTTACTACAATCATGCCTAAATTAGTCTGGTAGTTAAGGAAAGCAATTAATGTTTAATTGATACGATCACATCGTCCAGGACGATCGCAGGATCGTCCCGGACGATCGTGATCGTCTTGTGCATTTCAGTTGTACGTCCAGAACTATGTACAGGACGATTTGGGGCCTTTTTGAACTAATCGTACCGGACGATTATTCTATCGTACGGGACGATCAAGTCATTTTTTGGTCGTCCAGCACAGATTTCTCTGGACGACCCGAACTATCTTCTGGACGATTTCCTTCATTTTGAACTAATCGTCCTGGACGATCGCAGGATCGTACGGGACGATATGAACAACTTTTTCTACTGATCGTCCAGAAGAGCCAGATCGTCCAGGATGAAACAGCTGAATTTGAACTGATCGTACAGGACGATCTACCGATCGTCCTGGACGATCTTGGCCGACAAGTTGAGATTTAGGGCAAGTTTTAAGCCCTCCTTTAAAAGAACTTTTTCCTAGATTTGGAAAAATCTTTTGCTGCCTTCCTTCCCTGAGAAATCCTAGAGAGAGAGAGAGTTGGGAGAGAGAGAAGAGATCTTGTGAGGGGGAGTTAGTGAGGGATTCACTAAGGTTGCTCCAAGCACGGATCAGAGTCGTCTTCTCCGCTCGTCGTCTGTCGTCTAGTCGGTGTTCTTCGTGGGAGGATCGTTCGCAAGAAGATCCGGGTTCTCTGCCCGCTTCAGGAGGAAGCGAAAGGAGTTCGTGGGTTCTCTGCCCGCTTCAGGAGGAAGCGAAAGGAGTTCGTGGGTTCTCTGCCCGCTTCAGGAGGAAGCGAAAGGAGGTCGGGTTCTCTGCCTCACCGTGTGGTGAAAAGGAGGTGTTTTGTACAGGCTTCTCCGCCTTGCTGTGGGAGCAAAAGGAGAGTCACTTTCGTTTAGTGCAATACCCGGAGGGGAGGCTCCGGGGAGTGGACGTAGGTCAAGTTGACCGAACCACTATAAAATCTGGTTTGCTTTTCTGATTCAGTTTTGCATTTTACTTTTCAATATAAGCTGCTTGGGTGAATATCGTTGGTTGATCTTTTCGTTATTGTTTACTTGTTTCCGCTGCTAAGTATCGAAAACATTTTTGTAGTTATCGTGAAATTTTTAAATAACCAATTCACCCCCCCTCTTGGTTAGCCTCGGGACTAGTTCACTAGGGCTTAACATCCCTTTCGAACTTTCACATTGTAATATAGTTCTCCCACTGGAATCCCTCTCTTAGCTGTAAGAGAGATTCTTTGGCTATGTCTAGGCAGCCTATACCTCTCATAGGATCCCATTATTCAGCATGAGTATTGCCTCTATGATTCTCTAGTGACTGTTGGTTTCCAACAGAACTTCCACTTCTAGTTACAAGGGTGTCTCCCTCACTACTTCAACATCTTTCTCCCTATTATGGAGTCACTTCCTCTCTCTACTACTTGTATCTAATTCCCTATTCTAGGAAATATGCATCATTTTGTTACCTACTTCTTGCATGATATACTTGCATAACATAGTCTTGATTTGTCTAAAAAGTCTTGTTTGTTCTTAGATACTCATGGCCACGATAATTTGTCCTCTACCATAAAGTAACTATAATGCAAGCTTGGGATTTCATTAATGGCCCTTCATTTGGGATTTCCCCTTTACCTTCCCTTTCTCTCACCATTTGGCATACGATCCGGGTGATGGTTGAGTGCTTCTTCTTTATTCTACCATCAGGCATATGCGCTAGGTTGGGAGTCTGCTATAGGCACACACACTAAGTGGAGGTGGCTCCTTCCCTTTTATCCTACCATAAGGTATATATGCCAGGCAAGGGTGATTTCTTTCGACTTCATATCACCATCAGACATTTACGCTAGGTGGTTATTGAGTGTCCTTTCATCTTCATATTACCATTAGGCATGTACGCCAGGTGATTATTGAGTGTTCTTTCCTCCCTACCTAACTATAAGGAATATATACTGAGCTGAGGTGATTCGTGTTCTCTCCACCTCACTGCAAGGCATATGCATCGAGCGGAGGAAATTTGTGTTCTCTCCACCTCACCAAAGGTATATGCACTGAATAGAGGTGATTCATGTTCTCTCCACCTCACCATAAGTCATATGCATTGAGTAGATGTGATTCATGCTCTCTCTAATCACTGTAAGGCATATGCACTGATCAGAGAGGTGATTTGTGTTCTCTCTACCTCACCGTTAAGCATATGTGCTGAGCAGAGTTGATTCATTTTTTATTTACTTCACTGTCAGACCTACGATTAGGTGATTATTAATTCTTACTTAGCACTTCTCACTATTTTCATCTGGTTATGTGAGCTTCTGAGTTATCCTCATTCGCTATTTTAATTTGGTCAAGTGAATTTTAGAATTTTAATCCTTTTATCCCACCATTTCTACATGATTATATGATTATTGCATGGTTGGGTGATCATTGCATGGTTGAATGATTATTGAATGGTTGTATGATCATTGAGTTTTTTTGGTTTACTATTGGGTTATATTTCCCTAGAGATAGCGAGGACAATTCCAACATGTGTGGTTCGCTTGTCATTCACCACACTTATTGGGGGTCTATTTGTTGACCTTAATTTTTACATGTTTTCCCTCAAGCATGCTCGCCTGACATGAATGAGCCTCGTTGAGCCCAATTTGAGTCAAATTCGCATCAATTTAGACATTCGCATCAATTTGACTTTAATGTCTAAATTGATGCAATCAAACCAGATTGAACCAAAATTGACATTAATTGACTCGAATTTGGTTTGATTTGAGCCAAGCTCAATCAATTCTACGTAGCTCTAGTTAAACTCTAATTGACTTTTTAATAAATTTATAGTAACTTCCAAATTAAGAAAGTTAATCAACAGCTTTGATTTACCCCAATTGTGCATGGTCTGTATTTCTGCCAAACTCCCACAACTCAGACTATATTAGTGGCTAAAATCAGACTGAGGGAGGGACTTTTGTTCAGACTTCTGTTGTTCAGTCTGCCCTAAGTACAGCTAACTCTCTGCTTCATGTGAGATATCCCAAGTAGAACTCCCTCTCTCTGGTCTCTATTATTCACACGCCTCTAAAGCTGAAGCTCGCCTCCTTGAAAGTTCATAAAGGCTATTAAACCTAAAGGAACTAGCCCAAGGCACACTAAGAGGGGTAGTGAATTGATAATTTTAAAAATTTTCTTAACTCCAAAATAACGATGACATTATTTTTGAAAAAGTTTTCAGAAATTAAAGATACCAAATTCTAATTGATTATGGAAGCGAATGAGATTATTAAAAATATTAATTTAACTATGATGATATTTTAATTTATGAAATGAAGCGATAATCACCAATTTTTCCAAGAAGTTATAAAAGAAATAAAATATAGGAAATATAAAAATACAAAAAGGAATAGACACATCAAAGCTTTCTATAGTGGTTCGGTCAACCTTGACCTACATCCACTCCTCGGAGTCATCTGCTCTGAGAATTGCACTAACACTAAGTGACTCTCCTTTTGCTCCCACAGTAAGGCGTAGAAGTCCTTACAGACTCACTTTCATTAAACCTGATACGGCGAAGTGCCGGATGCTATGTCACCCTGTGGATGATAGTAATAAACTTTGACTCCTTTTTCTCCCTCCTAGAGAAGGTGGAGAACCTCAGCCCCTTTTTCTCCCTCCTGGAGAAGACAGAGTACCTCAAAGAATTGACCTACAAGAGCTTTCAAAGACCCACCAAGGCCACAGGAGGAGCAAGGGTGTAGCTAGCCCGGAACAACCATGTGATCCCTCATACTCCTTCTCCCTCACACTCAACCTCACCTTCTCCTTCCTCTCAAACACTAGAATTCTTAAAAGCTTCTCTCTCAAAGTACCCTCAATAGTCATATAATCATCTCTCTCTTACTAAGAGAATCTCCAAAACTTGCTTAAGTATTAGGCTTCATGAAACCCTAAAAAAATCAAGTTAGCCATCATTGTTTGTACAGTACAATTTGAGCTCGTATAGTATGATTAGTTCAAAACTAGTCACATCCAGTATAATGTAAATAAACATTCAAATGAATCATTCATCTTTTTCAAATACAAAGTATAACATGATCCAAAGATCATCCAGTATAATCTATTTGACTTCCTCTATTCGTATAAGATGATTCCTAGGATGACTGGAAATCATCTCTATTAATCATCTCGTATTGCTCTCATCGTGCAGTATAGTTAGTTGATTTCAAGAAGGTCACCCAATACAATATGAATATCGTATTATACGATTAGTTCAAAAATTATAGTTTCATTTGGTATGATCTTTGGGATGACCAAATTTCTTTTTTGTTAATTATTTAGTATGATTAATATTTTACAATACAATCGGCTATCAGTAATTGAGGTTCTAAGGACATGCTTTGGGTATAATTGAGGTAGGTAACTACAGAAAGAAGTGGAGTTATGTTAACCCGATCCCTAGCTTTGGGTATAATTGAGGTTCTAAGGACATGCTAGATGACCTGAGCATTATGATTTAAGGTGTGGATAAGTGGTTAATGTTAGTTTATGGGCACATTCATAATGATCAAGTTGATAGAAGTCTAGTCAAAGTCATTTAAGATAAGGGATTGTGGGCGAGGTCCTCTAGTAGAAAGACCTATATATTCTGCTAAATTAGCCTTGGTGATTTCTTTGTGTTGTCGGCAAATATATGAAGTCATGGTAAAGGTTTCCAATTTTAGCCTAAGGTTGGCTAAGAATTCATACAACAGTTCAGAGTTGAAGGGAAAAGCCAGTGTGAGGAGAAATTGAAGAGTAGTGGAGGCAAAGAGGTTCATCACCTCAAAATTAAGGACCGGTTGATTTAATATTCTAGAAGGGGTGATTTTTTCCTCCTTGTACTTATTATCAGCATATTCATCCCTTATGGACAAGAAACGATCATCAAAGCGATTAGAGGAGGAGGACTGCCTCTGAGTTATTTAGTTGCGTTTGCTTCCACTGGCCATTGGATAGGAAGGTTCAGAGGGTACAAATTTGAGGAAGTAGTGAGTTGAGTGAATCAAAACGTTCAAATCCTTCCAATTTATAAATTTTAGGTAGATCAAACAGTACGATCAAGGTTCATACATTATAATTAGGAAGTCAATTTATCTGGATGACTTGTCAAAAAAGTGGTCAAATCATACAGTACGATCAAGTTTCGTACTGGACGATCTTAAGGAATTACATTTGTCCAGAGGAGTCATCTGTACAATGTTTAATAAAAAGTATCGTATAGTATGAACTGGTGTTCATATAGTATGAAATGTAATTATTATCATACTAGGTGAATTGAATTCGTCCCAATCCAATTTAACATGTGTATCGTATAGTATAAAGAAAGGTATCATATCATACGATTGGCAATAATTTTGTACCAAACAAATTAAATTCCTCAATGATTAGTTACACTTAGATCGTACAGTATGAGTAGAGGTTCGTACAATATGATGTACATATCATGGATCTAATCTGGATCGTTGATAAACTAAGGGTTATGATCTGTGTATATCGTATAATAAAATCAGGAAATATAGTATGATATGCATAAAATTTGAAAGATTTTATGAGTCAGTGAGGTGTGTGTATGATGTTAGGAAACATCTTAAATAATTTTTTTTAATTATAAACTTCAAACAACAACACATAAATATGCACAAGAGCAAACACATACAGTTAACACATTTAAATGAATGATTTTAAATGAAAATAATTTTTTATTAATTATCTAGAATTAAGTATGAATGTCTATGGCACCTAGTTTTTTCCTCAAGGTGCTAAAGGTGTCATGGGCCAGGGATTTTATGAAGATTTCTGCCAATTGATCTCCTATAGCTATATGATGCAATTTTATATCTCCCTTGGCTACATGATCTCTTATAAAGTGATGCCTAATGTCTATATACTTTATACAGGAGTGTTAAATTGGATTTTTATATATGCAAATAGCACTAGTATTGTCACCCATAATTGAAATGGTTCCTACATATAGTCTAAGATCTAAGAGTTATTTCTTTAGCCATAAGACTTGAGCAATATAACTCCCTACTGCTATATATTCTGCCTCAGTTGTGGAAAGGGCTACTGAGTTTTATTTTCCACTACACCAGAAAACTAAAGATTGTCCTATGAATTGGCAAGTTCCAGAAGTGCTTTTTCTATCTAACATATATCTTGCTAAATCAAAATCCAAATATCCTATTATTTCAAAAGAAGTGTTGTGTCTAGGATACCAGATTCTTAGGTTTGGAGTGCCTAATAAATATCTAAGGATTCTCTTAACATCAATCATGTGGGATTCTTTTGAATCAGCCTGAAATCTAGCACAAAGACAAACACTAAATATAATATCCAGTATGTTAGCAGTTAAGTAAAGAACTGATCCAATTATTCCTATATACTTTTCTAGATCTATTGATTTTTCATTTGGGACCTTTTTAATTGAAGAGTAGAGCTCATAGGAGTGTTCATTGCCTTAGCATTATCCATTTCATACTTTTTAAGGATGTCTTTGATGTATTTAAGTTGACTAAGGAAGGTTCCATCATCCATCTGCTTTACATTAAATCCAAGAAAGTAGCTTAGCTCTCCCATCACACTCATCTCAAATTCTCTACTCATTACTTTTAAAAATTTATCACATAGGTTTTTATTTGAGGATCCAAATAAGATGTCATCAACTTAAATTTGAATAATGAGTAAATCTACTCCTCCTTTCTTTATGAAGAGGGTGATGTCTACACTACCCTTAACAAAGCCTCTATCTAGAAAGAATGTGCTCAGCCTTTCATACTAGGCTCTAGGTGCTTTCTTAAACCCATACAAAGCCTTCTTTAGTTTGAATACATGATTTCGAAATTGTGAATTTTTAAAACCTGCGGGTTGCTTAACAAAAACATTCTCTTGAATCTTCCTATTTAGGAAGGCAATCTTAACATTCATTTGATTCTGCTTAAAACCCTTAAAGTAAGCAAAGGCTGATAAAACCCTAATGGCTTTTAGTCTAGCTACAAGGGCAAAGGTTTCCTGAAAATGTATTCCTTCAATTTGGTTATACTCCTTAGCAACTAATCTAGCCTTATTCCTCACTACTATTTTAGAGTTATTCATCTTAATTTTGAAAACCCATTTTGTTCAAACCACACTCTAATCCTTAGGCCTCTTGACTTGTTCCCATATATCATTTCTCATAAATTGGTTTAGCTCTTCTTGTATTGCTAGGATCTAGAATTCTTTAGCTAGGGCTTGATCTATGTTTATAAGTTCTATTATAAAGATCAAAGTTGAATGACTAACTTCCTTCCTAAGTCCATGCCTAGTTATAACACTTTCAGATGGATCTCCTAAAATAAGTTCTTTAGGATGACTAGAAGAATATCTCCATTCTCTAAGTAATTTTTTATGAGGTTCTACTCTATCTCCTATAGGAATGGCTTCTACCCCTTGAAAGACCTCCACTTCTTCTTCTTCAGGTTTAGATTTAGAGGTCCTATTTGATTCATCAAATACTATATGGGTAGACTCTTCTACTACTAAGGTCCTCTTATTGAAGACTCTATAGGCCTTACCTAAATATGAGTAACATAAGAAGACACATTCATCAGAATTGCCATCAAATTTTTCTAAGGGTGATTTTCCACTGATCAAGATGAAGCATCTACAACCAAAGACATGCAAGTGAGAAGGTTGGGTGTACTACCCTTAAGAAGTTCATAGGGTGTCTTATTAAGCTTGGATCTAACATTCACCTTATTTAAAATATAACAAGCAGTATTCACTACTTCTGCCCAAAAATATCTAGGGAGTGAATAGTCAGCTAGTATTACCCTAGCAGCTTCCACCAAAGTTCTATTTTTCCTTTCAACTATTCCATTCTGCTAAGGGATCCTAGGGGCAGAGAAGTTAGGTTCTATTCTTATCTCTTGGCAAAAGGATTCAAACATATCATTTTCAAACTCTCCACCATGATCACTATAAATTGTTAAGATTTCACATCCTAATTTCCTTTGAATCCAGGTAGAGAATATTCTAAATTTTTCAAATGACTCACTCTTATATGCTAGGAATCTAACCCAAATAAATTTGGAGAAGTCATCTACTATTACCAAAAGTCTTTCCTCTTAGGTTGGCTGTGCTAATTGGTCCAAATAGGTCCATATAAAAGATTTCTAGTGGCCTAGAGGTGTTAATGTCTTTGATTGAATTAAATGAAGATCAAACTTATTTTCTTAGTTGGTAGGCATCACATAGGTGGTCCTTAATGAAGTCCAACTTAGGTATGCCTCTAATTAGATTTTTTTAGGTGATATTCCTAAGAATCTTCATGCTCTCATGACATAGTCTCCTATGCCATAGTCAAGATTCAACAATTATAGTTTTTAAGAATAAGGAATTTGAATATGCAATGCAGTTCAAGTCTAACATGTAAATATTATTCATTTTTTTTCCTTCTAACACGAGTTTTCCATCTAAACTAATCATGCATTTGTTAGAAAGAAATTTTATATCAAAGCCTTTATCACACAGTTGATTAATTCTTAATAATTTATCCTTTAAATCATCAACTAATAAAATATTTTCAATCATAAAGTTTTTAGAGTTACCAAGTATACCTAAGCTTACCATTTCCCTAGTGGTACTATCCCCTAATGTCACCTTGCCTCCTGATCTGGCCTCCAATGTGATGAACTGCTTCATATCACCAGTCATGTGCCTTGAGCATCCACTGTCCAGGTACCACAAGCTCTCACTAGGTTTTTTGTGAGAGCATCTCGACATAATTATTCAAAGGATAGATTTAGGAACTCAAGTGAGTTTGGGTTCCACCTTATGCTTGAATGAATGAGATGAATGCATGCTATATTATGATAAATGCAATTTAGGTCTCCATATTAGATGTGTCCTATAGTGTATTATGCAAGTGTGGGCTATGTGACCTAACGTGCCATAAGAGTAACACCTAACACCAAGAAATAGATTTATTAACCTACATCGGCTATGGTGCCTTCTCCTAAGTTTATGCGATGCATGCTGTGTTGAGGGCCTATAAAGTAATTCTAAGATAGGTGGTGGTTTTTTATTCTCAAGTGCAGATAGTTTTATTTCTAAAATTTATTTGTACTTACAAGAATGGATATTTCAATTTTCAATGCATGCTCCCTGCCTTCCAATTCAGTTGCACATGCATTTAATACCTTGTATACTTTTTATAGTTTAATAGGTGATATTTTTAAGGATTTATGTGCATTAGTGAAGTCAGTATGCTTCTTATTTAATGCATCAAATTCATTCAATAAATTTATATGCTCATTATCTCAAGTAGAGTGCTCGGTAATTAAACTAACATACTCATTTTGTAAACTAAAGAATTGAGTATTAAGGCTAGCATGCATCTATTTTAGTTTTCTATATAAATTATGAATAATTTCAGAAATAATGAGTAATTCATCATAGGAAAGTTGACATATCTCATCTTGATCTGATTAATCAAGATTACTATTAGCCATAACACAGGTTTGTTACCTCCTCCTCTGCTTCTGCTTCTAATGATTCTGAAGTAGAGTATGCCCAAAAAGCTTTCTACATCTTTTTCTTTCCCCTCTTAAACTTTGGCTTCTCTGCACCCTTTTCCTTGATTGGGTTAGTCTTCAGGTTGGGACAGTCAGCTTGGAGGTGGCTTAGTTTCCTGCACTCGAATCAAATTATGTCAAAAGAAGCTTTAATGTTTTTGTTGCTTTTACCTTTACTCCAATTATGCTAATGGCATCTCTATTTTATTTTCAAAAAACTCTTGAACTATCATGTCATCAAGGCGATGTCGTCATCCTCCTCTACTGCAAAACTATCACTGTCCGAATTATTTACTTTTAGTGCTATAGTTCTCTCCTTCTTCTTCTCTCCTGCATCACTTTGCCTTTGACTCACTCCTTGCTCATAGGTAACGAGTGACCCAAGCAAAATATTAATAGAATAAATATTTAAGTCTTTAGATTTAGTAATTGCAGTTATCTTGGCATTATAAGAACTAGGCGAATAGCATAAAATCTTATTAACTTTTTCAGAGTTTTATAGTTCTCTATCTAGTGCATGTAAGGATGTCATTATCTGGGTGAACCTAGTGTACATTTTAGATACAGTCTCGCTAATTTTCATGCGAAAGAGTTCATAGTCATGCAGTAGAATATTTAGCCTAAATTGTTTAACTTCACTAGTTCTCTCATAAGTGATACATAATATATCCCAAATCTTCTTTCCCGTAGTGCATGTAGAAACTCACATATAGTCCTCAGATTTTAAAGCCCAAAATAAATAATTCAAATCTTTAGCATTTACTTGTGTGAGTTCCCTATCCTCATAACTCCATTCAGTAAAAGGAATATCAGTTATGATACCATTAACTACATGCGATGGAAGTGAATAGCCAGTTTGAATCATATGCCTAATTCTATAGCTAATGGATTATAAAAAAGTAGACATGCATATTTTTTAAAAATCAAAAGGAATATTTTCAAACAGTGGTGGACAGGTTATAGAATAACCCTCTGTAGTGTTACGATTACCAAAATGAGTAATTGATCATTCTTCAAAAGTTTTCTAAAACCTTATTTTTGAAACCCACTCTGATACCACTTGAAAGTTCATGAAGGTTGTTAAACCATAAGGAACTAGCCTGAGGCTCACCAAGAGGGGGTGAATTGGTAATTTAAAAAAAAATTAACTCCTAAATAATGATGATAATATTTTTAAAAAAGTTTTGAGAAATTAGAGATACCAAATTCTATTTGATTACAGAAGTAAATGAGTTTATTAAAATTATTGATTTAATTATGATGATATTTTGATTTATGAAACAAAATGATAATCACCAATTTTTTAAAGTAGTTATAATAGAAATAAAATGTAGGAAATATTAAAGTACGAAAAGGAAAAAAACACTAAAGATTTTTATAGTGGTTTGGTTAACCTTGACCTACGTCCACTCCCCAGAGTCCTCCATTCCAAGAATTGCTCTAACATTAAGTGACTCTTATTTTGCTCCCATAAAAAGGTGGAGAAGCCCTTACAGACTCATATTTACCAAATCTGATGCAGTGGAGTACTAAATACTATGTCACCCTCCTGATGACGGCAACGGACCTTGACTCATTTTTCTCCATCCTGGAGAAGGCCGAGAACCTCAACTCCTTTTTCTCCCTCCTAGAGAAGGTAGTGTACCTTGAGGACTTGACCTAGAAGCCTCTCTCCCTAGAGGACTTTCAAGGACTCCCCAACGCCACCGGATAATTAAGGGTGTAGCTAGCCCAGAGCAACTGTGTGATTAGTTCAAAAATTAAATTTAAAAATCCTACTTAAATTAATCTAGCGGCTAGGGTTTTTAGATCGTAACGAATCATACAACATGATCAAGATCGTTACAGTTTATAGTTCATGAAAACTAATTTTTTTAATTAGCTGTTCAGCCCATTCTTTCTATACAGATTGTATAGTATGATTGTAAGTCATACAGTATGATTAGTTTAAAAATATTAACTTTTAAAATTTATCTCACTCCCCCTATGTGTGTGTGCACGGTCATCCAATTACATACACTCTTATATTGCTAGACTAAAAAAATAGAAAGTACAAAAAATAAAATTTCAGACTTTATTTACTTGAAATTCCTATTCTACCCATTCTTAAGCTTTTAGTAGCCTTAAGTAGTGTATATCTTAACTACAATGTTAGTGCTCACAGATAGAAGAAATATTTAAAATATTTAGTGAGAAAAGTAAGAATTCAAATAATAATATTTTTCATCATCAAAATCACAGACTAGGGATCTTGGATTTCAACACTCCCATTTCTCGCTCTCTCTCATTCGCACGCTCAAACGAGTGAGGCCGAAGCCCCCTCCTCCTCTCACCTCTCTAGTTTGAACATGAAAAAGTTGACCCACCCCTCCTCTCCCATTCTCACTTCTTCTCTTACTCTAAGAACTACACGCAAGCACGAACTATACCTGACCTGCCGTCATTAACTTCCTACCCTAGCCAAGCCTGACGCTAGCCATTGAAGCCCCTCCTGTCGACCCTCTCTCACCAATACATATAATATCCTTCCCTATCATCATCTCCTATCTTATCCTTCTTCTTCTACATTTCTTCTTCTTCCACTACATTTACTCCCCTTCTTCTTCTATATTTTCTTCTCCACTCTCTATGTTTTCTTCTCCTTCTTCTTCTACATCTTCTTCTTCTTCCTCTACACTTTCTCCTTCTCCTTTCTCCATATCATTTTCTTCTTCCCCTTTCTCTACCTCCCTCCTTTCTCCTTCTCTTCCTCTAATTTCTTATACTCCTCTTTTCTATCCTCTCTTATGTTTACTTCTAAATAAATAAATAAATAACAATGTATACCTAACTATCTTTGGAATTGAAGTCAAACGCCTCATAATAGATTTTTATTTTGACTTGATGCATAGACCAAAGCATTGTGTATTATAATAGTTAGTATTTTTATCTATTCTTGATCAATATGCATGATAGTTATGGACTACGTCGAGGGAGAGGTTATTTGTTAAAATGAGTTATGTCACACTTATTAAGTGACTCACTTCACAATCGCAAGTAATGATAATGTTCTGTTCATATTCATGAGTTCATTTATAGCTATTTTGAAGATATCAAATGTGTATGTTCAAAGAAATTGTATATTCATACATGTATTTGATCCATTGTTGTATAATGGAATATGTTCATTTTTATCTTTCTTAAGAATATGGGAAGAGGGATGGATATCTTCGTTGATGTTGAGTATTATTTAGTTTGTTCTCTTATTATAGTTTATGACAAAACATATTTAATCAATATACTCACCAATATTTATCTCCATGGGGAATTCTAATTGTTTCTGCATATAATATTTAATTGAGTTATTTACATGCTTGTATGATTCATGGTTGATTAGATGCATGTCTAGTTATAAAAGAAGCCAATCAGGTTGTTGGAGTTTGAAAGCGGGTTTTGAAAATTTTAGTTTTCTTTGAAAAATTTAGATTTGACATTAAAATTTGATTCTAAAATCAAACATCCCATCAAAAATATTATACAACCTCGGGAGGTGGAAATAAAATTTTAGAATGGGGTTTAGATTTAGAATTATAAATCCTATCTCGAATATCATAGCTGGATTTAAGAGAGAACTTCATATGGCCCCTAAAGGGTCAAAATAAGGTTCAGTCAAATATCGAGCTACGATAATCAAGAGGAGCGATCGTTAATTTTATATTCAAATTCTTTTTAACAAAAGATATATCTCCTTGAAGGGAGAAGATACCATTTGCAAATAATCGTTCGAACATAACGATAACGATCATTAGTGATTTAACTTCCCAAAGATGACTAATTGAGTTTTAAAAAATCAGATGTGGGTTCTAAATCTTCTATGAGCGCAAGCCCCCGTAGTTAATTACATCAGAGGAGACCAGAGTCTCCTAAGAAAACACTCGATTAAAATAATGGTAGAAATTTTATTTAAAAGATTTTTGAGGAGTGATATCAAGGAGGTGAGTTTGGAACTCAAATAGGGAGTGGATAAAGTTTGAACTGTTATTTTGGATTCAAAGGAGGAAGGGTAGGAGACACTTTAGGATTCTGAAATAATTCAGCAGTGTCCTGACCTAAACTAAGTGTTGGGCTTTAAATTTTAGATTGAGAGAAGATTTAATTTGAGTTGAGCATTTTATTAGAAATTTGGGATTATATTCCCAGAGGTTGGGGTCTTATGACTCAAAGGAAACCTGCCCTGAATCCTAACTCTAAATTTGGTCACTGGAACACAGTAGTCCGAACCTAACTAATGCAGCGCAAAACCTGGACTTACTCTGGCCTAAATTGGGGAGCCAACTAACCACCTAGGCGATAAAAATACATGAGTCAAGTCATTTTGATGCAAGAGTGGTAGGATATTTTTATTAAAGTTTTTGAGAGTTGGGGCAGACATCTAGAGATTGTCCTAAGTGGCCCCTAGACTTATGTTGGGTGAAAATGTTAAAATAAATACAACTAAAATTTTAGACACACTTTTTTAATTGATTTCTAATACAATGCATGCTGATCGACTCGATTAAAAGCTTTAAAATGGGATGAAGCACTTTTAAAGAAAGCTTAAAAGCAGATTTTATCCTAAAGATGCACAGATCCCCTTGGACAGAACTGTACCCTCATAGGCCATGTGGTCTGCCAGATCCCGCAGGCAGGGAGGTGCCTAACAAAGAAATAGAATAATGCAGAAAATATGAAATGAGAACTTCCGGTGATCCCCGGCTTACTTCTTAAAAGCATTAGAGTTTCTATGTTGTCCTTAATTTTTTATTAAAGTTTAAGTAGAAGAATTTTTCATGTCCTCACGAGCCTCCACATATCCAGGCTAAAATAAAAGTGACATGCAAATGCTAAAAAAACTAGAAAAAGTAGGCAATCCTATACGCAATCAAATTAAATCAAACATATTAAATAATCAAATTAATTAAGTAAATGTCAATAGGCAAATTACCTTTCTTATTATAACCCAGATTTATATAAATTAAAAGTGGTCGGGCACCACTAACAACAATCCAGATTCTAATCCTAATACAGATACAAGTGGCTCTGAGTGGGATACTCTTTATCTTCAACTTCTCGATCCTCTCCTCTTCGATCTCCTTGGATTCTTCGTGACTGGATACCCAAATGGAAAAGAGAACTCTTCCCTTGAGGGGATGGTTACTCTTTCCACTTTGAATAGTAAACTGATCCAAATTTGGAGTTCCAAATGGATAAGGACTATCCCCCAGAGGGGTATCCTTTCCTCTTTGGAATCCAACATTTAGATCTATGTATCCCAAACTCAAAGTGCTACTTTCACAACTCAATACTCAAATGAATTACATAAATATAAAAATAAAAATTCTAGACTCTCCTGTAGGATTATCCTAAGCATTTAAATATTAAATCACATCCTAAGCAGCAGTATATATATGTGCAAAAAAGTAAACATGCTTGGCCACGCTCTTTTTTATTTGGGGGCTAAGCAGCTGAAGCACATGTAGTATTTACATTTATAATTTATTTAGCACCCTTTATTATCATGCATGAGCATCACCACCTGCATAAGATTTTGTGAGCATCCAGATCGTTCCTATCCTTAGGGTAGTCTAATCACCCATCACATCAATTCACAGAGTGCAGAAAAGTAAACAAACACATCAATCAAGTTCAATCACAACATGCAATAAAAACTCAGAAAAAATTGGTACACAGCAGAAAAGTATACACCGGCCTAGCCTGGATCTATAGTTGGTTATCCTATCAAACCATCTAAAGTGAGTTTAGAAGGTCGTGTGGTTAGGGTAGATCCTAAGTTGGGTAATTCGTTGAAGTTGTTTAATGTTTGAGTTTGTTAAAGGTTGAAGGGAGATTTATGTTTGAATTTAAGTATTACTATGTTAAAGCTTAATTTAAATGCATTTTAGTTGTTAAATGATTACTACTTTTATTTTTCACCGAGGCCATGAAGTTTATTTCACCTTCCTTGGGGCTAAGTTAATAGCCTCATAGGCCTGAGTTATCCAGTAGCAATCGGGGTTAATTAAGTTGATTTAGTTTGTTAGAAATTAAGGATCAATTAATATTAATTAATTCAATTAATTATTGATTTTAAAATTTAAATTATTTTATATTTTCCATCAACAGGTTCGTGGCAATGTGCCACCAAGCTCGAGGAACCAGGCCTCCATAGGACACTTAGCCCCGCAGCCTAGAGTAGTCCATCCTAAAAACCTTACTGATGTAGTTGAATTAAAGATTTTAATTTGGTTAAGTAATTAAAAGTAATTTATTTTTTATGTTTGACACTTCATTAAATCCATTCGTGGCATTGTGCCACCAAGCTCGAGAAGCCAGGCCTCCTTAAGACACTTAGCCCCGCAGCCCCGAGTAGTCCATCAAATAAACTTCATCTTAGGAGGGTTGTTATATATTTGAGTGTTGGTTGATTATTTTATTAGTCGAATTAAAGTTTTTTGAGATTTTAATGAATTATTGGATATTTAAAATTTATTAAAATTATTTAATTATGTTAATTAAAGGGGCCAAAAGTTGACTTTTCAATTTAGAGTTAATTTTGTAAGTTTTAGATTTTTAATAAATATTAAATCTTATGATGAGTTGTTAGATTATTAGCACACTCAATTTAGAGTTTTTTATGAAAAGTTACGATTTTTCGAAGTTTAGGCCTAGATTTGAACTACGGTTAACCTAAAAGTTGACTATTTGACTTTGACCAGATTTTGGGGGTTTGACATTTTTAGAAAATAGTAAACCTTAATTGGAGTTGGTTTACACTAAGTTTGCTCAATTTGGATTTTTTTGTAATTAGTTATGCATTTTCAAAGTTTCCCTAATTATTAGAATTTTAAAAAATTGCTTAATTAGAAAGGTTTTGATCATTTTGATCCAAACTCATCCCAAACTGCATGGAATCAATCCCAAAGCTCAGGAATGACCCATGGGGGCATTTTCAAGTGTTTGGAAATTATTTGAAATTTTTAATGATTTTTAATTAATTAATTTAATTAATTATTTGTTTTTATTAAAAGTTAAATTAAAGTTGAACTAGGAGTCCAGTCATGGGGCTTTTATTTTTCCTAGGTAGAGGGATAAGTTTTGGTCAATTTGAGGTATTATTTATAATTTTTGAACTAAATTTGGATTTATTACCTTTTTGAATTTTTTGGGTCCTTAAAAGGGCTGAAACTTTGGGTGATTAATTTTCTAACCTAATGACCTCCAAATTCAATGAAATTTGAACCTAAGATACTTGATGTCACTAAGTTTTTAATTTTCAAGTTTCACCCCTATTGGGTGTGTGTACAATCCCCTAGGAATTTTTTAAGTTTTCCAGACTTTTCCTTAATTATTTTTCCTAGGTGTCTCTACTATTTAAATAGGCTTGAAATTTGGTATGTCTAACCCTGATACATATGCAATCATACCACACAAATTATGCAATCTAACTCTACAAAAAAAATGGAGTTATGAATTTTCAAAGTTTTGGGTCCAAAATGGACCCATTACATTTAAAATTCACATCACAGTAATTCAATGGGTATATGAACCTAAGATAATTATAGCGCATGCCTAAGATACCCAAATACCTTCCACCAAAATTTGGGGCTCAATTGACCACTGGATCGTGAGAAAATCACAAAAAACCGATTTCAAAGAAATAGAAATATCTCACAATCCAGTAATCAAATCAAATCAAAATTAATTTTAATAAATAATAGGCTTAATTATCTTTCTAACGAGCCCAAAAATACTTAATTTGGTGGAGAAATGAATTTACTATGAATTTTGATAGTTATGACTATTTTCTTTTTGAATTTTTAAGTCCATTAATAACCGACGCCAAGCATTGGCAAAGATCGGCGCCAAAATGGCGACAGCGTGTGGCATTTTGACATGTGAAGTGCTATTTATCAACAACCTATCCACGCTATAACTAACCTCGAGCCGTCCGATTGAGAAAGATAGAAAATCGGACGGCCGAGATCGATCAAAGCCGTTTTAGTTCAAAATGAACTAGAAAATTGAAATACTCATAACTTTCAAAATACTCATCAAAATTTAACAAAATTTGAAACATAGACTTATGGGAACATGAACTTTCATTGCCTAGAGTTTGGAGACCCCATGCAATAAAATGTTTGAGCAGTTTCAAATTGAAATATAAACTTAAAATGAGCATAACTTACAATCCAACAGGCAAATTTTTGAGATCTTGGGCTCATTGGAAATCTGCAGTGATCCGCTATAACTTTGATGAAGACACCAAGAGCTAGATCTTTATGGATAAAAATTTATGTTGGAAAATCCTCTTTCTCTCTCTAGAATGCTCTCTCATCACTAAAATGGTGGTAAGAGGCTTGAGAAAGCCTTAGAAATGGTTGGAGAAGATGGGAATGGGTTTTGGAAGGTTGAAGGCTGGAGGAGAGTTGAGGGAGAGTTGAGGGAGAGTAAATAATGAAGAATCTCTCTTAGGTTAGGTTTCTCCCACCTTAACCCTTGGCTTTTGGATTGGATGGTCTTGATTTGTTTGGAGGGAGTTTGGATGCATGACAAGTGACCCCTAAGCTACCCAAAGCTAGGTAATAGGGTTGGTGGTGAGTGTGACCTCTCTTGGTCCATGGGAAAGGGGACCACAAGCCTTTTCCCCCATTTGAATGAACCAAGGCTTGGCTTGGTTTAGGGTGTTGGATTAGGGCTTCTTAAGAGAGGAAATGGGACACGTTCTATCAGGTTTGAGCAGGTTTTGGATTAAGCCATGGATTGCCAAGGTGGCTTGGTGATGTGGCCATGATTTGACCTCTTTTCATAGGCTTAAAGGGGTTTTGAGAGGGTTTTGACTCCTCCAAATGGGTTGACCAAGTCAACCCAAGGGGGAGCTTGACATGGAAAGCTTTGGACATGTCAAGAGTGTCCAATTAAATGATTTCGATGGATTGATTTGATTTAAAATGGGTTCAAGCATTGAAATTGACCTTAATGTGGGTTAAGGGTTTATTTGGTCAACCATGGTTGACTTGATCAACCTGGTCTAAACATGGGTTTACTTTGAGTCAAAAGGTTCAAATGAGTATTTTGAGTCAAAAGGTTCAAATGAGTCTAATTTGTTCCTAATGATATTTAGGATCCATTGGAATATGTTTTGAAGGTTGATATGGTAAGGTCATGTTGAACTTTGGGGAAAAGACCAAAAACCCCTATAAAGGGTATTTCGGTCATTTTGACCCCTGGTCAACACTGGGTCAAATTGGGTCTAGCAAAGTGTAGGTTATTGGTCAAAAAGTTATAACAAATGTCATGGATGTGGTTGAAAGCTTTGGAAGGCGTCCCAAGGTCAAATTCCACCGGATGGCAAGTCTAGTGGCATAGACTGTAAATAACTGAAGGCTTTGCAGCCTTTGGGAAAAGATTCAGTTTCTGGGGTTAGAAGTGTCGGATTGAGCTCAAATTTGGAGGGTTAGTCCTAGAGACATGTCCGGACAATATGAAATTGATGGAGTATGATTTGGAGGTCACTTGATTGTGTTTCTAGATGACAAAAAGTTCACCCATAAAGGGTTTCAGGACCTAGGTCATTGACCTTGAAGGTTTGATTTGGAATGTTGGATTTGGGTTGGATTTGAGAGTTAAATGATTAACCTTGAACCATTCATATCAATAGAAATCAAATGAAAGATTGAAATTAATTGGATATGATTCAAAATTTTATTGAATATTGATTAAAGGCTTGATTAAAGATTGAGTTGAAAGGTAGAGCTGGGTTTCATTGGGATTGAATTGGGACTTTATTAGGACCTTTAAGACTAAGGGGTGGATAATTCCCCATCATTAGGTTACTAAAAGAAATTCAAGTGAGTCCTAGTGACCTCATATAAAAATGAGGTCAACAAATGGACCGCCAATATGTGTAATAGAACGAAGTTCTAGTGCACATATTGGCGTTGATCAAATGTGAGGGTGAAATTAATTTTTGAAAGTCTAAGGAAGGGCATCACCCAACCTTAGGTCTATAGGATGTTGATAGAAGACTTACACCTGATAGATGAATTAACTGGGATGATCATGTGGGGAGGAAGTTTGCTCCATATAGAGGATCAAAATTGGATTGGAACTAGAATGATCGTATAATGGGTGTAGGAATTGGCCCATTACAGAGGATCAAGATTTGGATGATCATATAATGGGTGTAGGAATCGACCCACTATAGAAGATAAAAACTGGGATGATCATATAATGGGTGTAGGAATTGGCCCACTATAGATGATCCAAACTGGGAGGGAGCTAGGATGGTGCCAGGAAGGGCGTACTCCACCACTAGTGAGTCTTATCCTAAGAAAAGGAAGAATCCTAACCTTAAGGAAAAGAAAAGGTAGAAGGTAGAACTAGGATGGTGCCACGAAGGGCGTTATCCATCACTAGTGATTCTAATCCTAAGAGAAGGCAGAACCTGTCCTAAGGAAAAGAAAAGATAGAAGGTAGAACTAGGATGGTACCACGAAGGGCGTTATCCACCACTAGTGATTCTAATCTTAAGGGAAGGCAGAACCTATCCTAAGGAAAAGAAAAGGTAGAAGGTAGAACTAGGATGGTGCCACGAAGGGTGTTATCCACCACTAGTGATTCTAATCCTAAGGGATGACAGAAACTGTCCTAAGGAAAAGAAAAGGTAGAAGGTTGAACTAGGATGGTGCCACGAAGGGCGTTATCCACCACTAGTGACTCTAATCCTAAGGAAAGGCAGAACCTATCCTAAGGAAAAGAAAAGGTAGAAGGAAGAACTAGGATGGTGCCACAATGGGCTTTATCCACCACTAGTGATTCTAATCCTAAGGAAAGGCAGAACCTATCACAACGAAAAGAAAAGGTAGAAGATAGAACTAGGATGGTGCCATGAAAGCCGTTATCCACCACTTGTGATTCTAATCCTAAGGGAAGGCAGAACCTATCCTAAGGAAAAGAAAAGGTAGAAGGTAGAACTAGGATGGTACCACGAAGGGCGTTATGCACCACTAGTGATTCTAATCCTAAGGGAAGATAGAACCTATCCTAAGGAAAAGAAAAGTTATTAGGAAGAACTAGGATGGTGCCACGAAGGGCGTTATCCACCACCAGTGATTCTAATCCTAAGGGAAGGCAGAACCTATCCTAAGAAAAATAAAAGGTAGAAGGTAGAACTAGGATGGTGCCCTAAAGAGCATTATCCACCACTAGTGACTCTAATCCTAAGGAAAGGCAGAACCTATCCTAAGGAAAGGAAAAGGTAGAAGGTAGAACTAGGATGGTGCCACGAAGGGCGTTATCCACCACTAGTGATTCTAATTCTAAGGGAAGGCAGAACCTGTCCTAAGGAAAAGAAAAGGTAGAAGGTAGAATTAGGATGGTACCATGAAGGGCGTTATCCACCACTAGTGATTCTAATCCTAAGGGAAGGCAGAACCTATCTTAAAGAAAAGAAAAGGTAGAAGGTATAACTAGGTTGGTGCCACGAAGGGCGTTATCCACCACTAGTGATTCTAATCCTAAGGGAAGGCAGAACCTGTCCTAAGGAAAAGAAAAGGTAGAAGGTAGAACTAGGATGGTGCCACGAAGGGCGTTATCCACCACTAGTGACTCTAATCTTAAGGAAAGGTAGAACCAATCCTAAGGAAAGAAAAGGTAGAAGGTAGAACTAGGATGGTGCCACGAAGGGCGTTATCCACCACTAGTGATTCTAATCCTAATGGAATGCAGAACCTGTCCTAAGGAAAAGAAAAGGTAGAAGGTAGAATTACGATAGTGCCACAAAGGACATTATCTACCACTAGTGATTCTAATCCTAAGGGAGGGTAGAACCTATCCTAAGGAAAAGAAAAGGTAGAAGGTAGAACTAGGATGGTGCCACAAAGGGCGTTATCCACCACTAGTGACTCTAATCCTAAGGAAAGGCAGAACCTATCCTAAGGAAAAGAAAAGGTAGAAGGTAGAACTAAGATGGTGCCACGAAGAGCGTTATCCACCACTAGTGATTCTAATCCTAAGGAAAGGCAGAACCTATCCTAAGGAAAAGAATAGGTAGAAGGTAGAACTAGGATGGTGCCACGAAGGGTGTTATTCCCCACTAGTGATTCTAATCCTAAGAAAAGGCAGAACCTATCCTAAGGAAAAGAGGACAAAAGTCGATTTATTTGACATTTTTTTTATTTTGAATTGATTTCTTTGAATTTGGAGAGGCGAATTTGATGTTAAACTTGATACTCATCAGGCATGATATTTACTAAAGAGCCGCCCAAATATTAAAAACATCAAGTGGCATCCTTCAAAACTAACTAATTAGCATGAACCTCTTCATAGATTATTTTTAAGGTGAATGATCCAGTCAACATTGATTGAAAGTTTCCATTGATCTTATGGCGAACGAAATTGGTCTCCAAAAGACTACGGCTAAGTCTTCTACTTGGAAAGTCTTGAGGTGACATAATTTATCATGCCCTTGAATCATTCATGACTTGTATGATTTCAATTTTTCTTGAGCTTGAAAATAACTTTCTTCGAGGCCCCTAAGCTCCTCTAATCAGAGTTGGGCACTCTACTCAGTTGTAACTTAATTTCAAAAAGCAATTTCCAGCTATGTAAAACACTCCTCTAGATGAGAACAATCTTAGACCCAGCATAGAGTCTTATTTTATGGAGTGGATTTTAAAGGAAATGATGCCCATGCGTAAGTACTCACATATTTCCCTCAAGAATGAGATTTGGATACTTATCAAGACTAAAAGATTCATTCTTTTTATTGGAAATTTTCCTCTTAATCATTTGGACCTTATCAGAATGATAGGTGGGAACAAATTCAAAAGTATAGTGAGAAGTAGATTGACTCCAACTAACCCAAAAAAGGCCAGGGTTTGGATCATGTTAACCCATATCAAGTTTCATAGAAACTGAACTAGAGTTCTTCCTTATATATTTTTTTAAACTAAAATTAATTTCAAAATGTTTGAGTTGGAGAGAGAAATTTAATATTTTCAATTCTCTTGCATGAATCTTTTTGTATCTGATAAACTGTCCATGCATGATGATAAATCTTGGTTCAAGATTTTTCAAAGTCAAGCTATTAAGGGTGATCGGGCTCTTTGAGATTTATGGATTAAAATGATGGAAGCCTCTTTTTTTATTTTTTTGTGTGATGCGCTTTGCACATCTTTTGATTTCTTGGCGCACTTTGTACATCTTTTGTTTGATTTTGGCGCACTTTACACATCTTTTGATTTTTTTTTTTTGTTTTGGAGCACTTTGCACATCTTTTGATCTTCTTTTTTTTTACAAGAGGCTTCATCTCCTTTAAAAACCTTAAAATGATTATAAATTTTTTTATCTAGGATTATATCATAAGTATAAGAGAAGAAAATTCATTCTCTCATACAAGGAAGAATAATCCCAAGATCGGACCCAATCTTTTAATAAGAAAATGAGCTTGACTGGGAAAGTCATTGAATAGATATAAAGCATACAAGAGGCGCCTATTAAGATAGAAAATTGTGAGAAGATAGAGAAGATCTTCATTTCAAAAACCAACTTAAGTTTTATATAGATTTTAATTCAACAGTCAAATCAATCCACAGAAGTGGTGGGAGGGAAGGGCCTTTAAGTACCCGATGGAGTCAACTATAACTCTCTCCTATTTTTGATTTAAAGTAGAGGTCAATCTTCATTAAAAAGGTGAATCAACTATCTTAAAAATTCGGACCCAATACACTTGAGAAGTGGTATGTTTTCCTCAAAAATTGTAAGTCTATGTGGCAAGACCCTATCAGTATAGAACTATATTTCTACAATCTCTTAGGAGGAAGAGACTCTTGTGGGGTCTAAGCTATCCCTAGTTAATATTGAATCATTTCAATCTAAAGATCTATTGCGATAGGACCCCTTTAGAAGTTAAATTCAAATGGTGACACTATCTGATAAGATTTCAAATCCATTATTATTCCCTCCCTAATTACTAGCGACATAGCAATTATGAGAGTGACACCCCAGGCAGTTTCTACACCTCCTCTATAGATGTAGTGGACCACGTATAGTAACGTGACCTAACATCATCTGGTAGAGTGGATGGGTTATAAGCTTTAACTAGGGGCCTATGGTCTATTATTGGATATTGCTTATTTATGGTTTAGTAGATATTTTCTATGCAGTAGTCAAAAGGGCACGGTAGAGATCACACTACCTTTCTCACAACCTCCATTCCTTGAGTGGTAGGAAAAGGGTGGAAGTGGCTTACACCATGGAGGGGGGTATGTAAGAGGAGTAATGAACTCTCTATTGGCCTCATATTTAACTTGCTTTAAGGCTTTTAACTTAGCAATTTTTTTTTGCCTTAATGATTTTCTTTTGACTCTATGCAGGTACTTCTACGGTCACACTACTGTGTAGTGGGAAGGTAAGTTTTCCAGCCATTTAAGTATGTTTGATTTCTTAGAGTTAAGGAAAGGTGACTTGAATCAATTGATTTTAAAATAGAATTTGAATCTTGAAATTAATAGATTTCTTCAAATTTTGAAACTCAAGATGTTGAGTTTTCACCCAACATGAAGATTCACAAAATTGATAAAAAAACTCTAGAGAATTAGGCCAGACTCTTTCATCCCGCCAATTAACTTGGGGGTAAATGTCAAAGCCTAAATTTTTCTAAAGAAATTTGAAGTTTGATTTTGAGATCGAAGGGTCTTCCATAGATTATGAAATTTAATATACTTGAGATTTGTTTGGATATGTGAGTTTGCAACATTTATAGGAAGATCTTAAAAGATTTGGCTTGACTCTTTTGCTCTACCAACTCACTTGGAGGCAAAATGTCAAAGCCCAACTTAGACAAAGGTTTCCTCGCTCACCTCTCTATTTAACATGTCTTTTTCTTTTTGATGTTCGCCACACTTACCCAAGGGAGAAATGGATAGAGGGACCAATAGAAGAAGGGTAGTTAAGACTACTGATGAAATAAAATTTTGCCATTATTAAAGATGGAGAGAGAGATTTAGTCCAACCGTGGTCACCATTTTTTTGTTGGAGTTTGAAAGCGGGTTTAAAAAATTTAGTTTTCTTTGGAAAATTTAGATTTGACATTAAAATTTGATTCTAAAATAAAACATCCCATCAAAAATATTATACCACCTTGGGAGGTGGAAATAAAATTTTAGAATGTGATTTAGATTTAGAATTATAAATCCTATCTTGAATAACGTAGCCGAATTTAAGAGAGAACTTCATATGGCCCCTAAAAGGTCAAAATAAGGTTCAATCAAATATCCAGCTACCATAATCAAGAGGAACGATCGTTAATTTTATATTCAAATTCATTTTAACAAAAGATATATCTCCTTGAAGGGAGAAAATATCATTTGCAAATAATCGTTCGAACATAACCATAACGATCAATAGTGATTTAACTTTCCCAAAGATGACTAATTGAGTTTTGAAAAGTAGTTTTGAAAAAATAGAAGTGGGTTCTAAATCTCCTACGAGCACAAGCCCCTGTAGTTAATTACATCGGAGGAGACCAGAGTCTCCTACGAAAACTCTCGATTAAAATAATGACAGAAATTTTGTTTAAAGGATTTTCGAGGAGTGATATCAAGGAGGTGAGTTTGGAACTCAAATAGGGAGTGGATCAAGTTTGAGCAGTTATTTTGGATTCAAAGGAGGAAGGGTAGGAGACACTTTAAGACTCTGAAATAATTCAGCAGTGTTCTGACTTAAGCTAAGTTTTGGGCTTCAAATTTTAGATTGACAAATTTTAGATTGAGAGAAGATTTAATTTGAGTTGAGCATTTTATTAGAAATTTGGGATTATCCTCCCAGATGTTGGGGTCTTATGACTCAAAGGAAACTTGCCCCAGATCCTAACTCTAAATTTGGACACTAGAACACAGTAGTCCGAACCTAACTAATACAGTGCAAAACCTGGACTTACCCCGGCCTGAATTGGAGAGCCAGCTAACCACCTAGGTGATTAAAATACATGAGTCAAGTCATTTTGATGCAAGAGTGGTAGGATATTTTTATTAAAGTTTTTGAGAGTTGGGGCCGATCTCTAGAGATTGTCCTAAGTGGCCCCTGGACTTATGTTGGGTGAAAATGCTAAAATAAATACAACTAAAATTTTAGACAGACTTTTTTAATTAATTTCTAATGCAATACATGCTGATTGACTCGATTAAAAGCTTTAAAATGGGATGAAGCACTTTTAAAAAAAGCTTAAAAATAGATTTTATCCTAAAGATGCACAGATCCACTTGGACAGAACTGCACCCTCATAGGCCAGGTGGTCTACCAGAACCTGCGGGCGGGGAGGTGCCTAACAAGGAAAAAGAATAATGTAGCAATTATGAAATGAGAACTCCCGATGATCCCGGGCATACTTCTTAAAATTGTTAGAGTTTCTATGTTATCCTAAATTTTTTATTAAAGTTTAAGTAGAAGAATTTTTCGTGTCCTCACGAGCCTCCGCGTATCCAGGCTAAAATAAAAGCGATATGCAAATGCCAAAAAAACTAGGAAAAGCAGGCAATCCTATACCCAATCAAATTAAATCAAACATATTAAATAATCAAATTAATTAAGTAAATGTCCATAGGCAAATTGTCTTGCTTATTACAACCTAGATTTACATAAATTAAAAGTGGTCGGGCACCACTAACAATAATCCAGATTCTAATCCTAATACAGACCAAGTGACTCTGAGTGGGATACTCTTTGTGTTCAACTTCTCAGTCTTTTCCTCTTCGAGCTCCTTGGATTCTTCGTGATTGGATACCCAAATGAAAAAGAGAACTCTTCCCTTGAGGGGTTGGTTACTCTTTCCACTATGGGTAGTAAACTGATCCAAATTTGGAGTTCCAAATGGATAAGGACTATCCCCTAGAGGGGTATCCTTTCCTCTTTGGAATCCAACCTATGGATCTATGTCTCCCAAACTCAAAGTGCTACTTTCATAACTCAATACTCAAATGAATTACTAAACACAGGCCTAGCCTAGATCTATAGTTGGTTGTCCCAGCAAACCATCTAAAGTGTGTGTAGAAGGTCATGTGGTTGGGATAGATCCTAAGTTGGGTAATTCATTGAAGTTATTTAATGTTTGAGTTTGTTAAAGGTTGAAGGAAGATTTATGTTTGAATTTAAGTATTACTATGTTAAAACTTGATTTAAATGTATTTTAGTTGTTAAATGATTACTACCTTTGTTGCTCACCGAGGCCATGAAGTTTATTTCCCCTTCCTTGGGGCTAAGTTAATAGCCTCGTTGGCCTGGGTTACATAGTAGCAATCGGGGTTAATTAAGTTGATTTAGTTTGTTATAAATTAAGGATCAATTAATATTAATTAATTTAATTAATTACTAATTTTAAAAGTTAAATTATTTTATATTTTACATCAATAGGTTTGTGGCGTTGTGCCACCAATCTCGAGGAACCAGGCCTCCTTAGGACACTTAGCCCCGCAGCCTGGAGTAGTCCATCCAATAAACTTCATCTTAGGAGTGGTTATTATATATTTGAGTGTTGGTTGAGTATTTTATTAGTTGAATTAAAGTTTTTGAGATTTTAATGAATTATTGGATATTTGGAATTTATTAGAATTATTTAATTATGTTAATTAAAGGGGCCAAAAGTTGACTTTTCAAATTATAGTTAATTTTGTAAGTTTTAGATTTTTAATAAATATTAGACCTTATGATGAATTGTTAGACTGTTAGCACACTCAATTTGGAGTTTTCTATGAAAATTTACGATTTTTCAAAGTTCGGGCCTAGATTTGAACTACGGTTGACTGAAAAGTTGACTTTTTGAGTTTGACCAGATTTTGGGGGTTTGACATTTTTAGAAAATAGTAAACCTTAATTGGAGTTGATTGACACTAAGTTTGCTCAATTTGGATTTTTCTGTAATTAGTTATGCATTTTCAAAGTTTTCATAATTATTGGAATTTTAAAAAATTGCTTAATTACAAAGGTTTTGATCATTTTGATCCAAACTCATCCCAAACTGCATGGAATCATTCCCAAAGGTCAGGAATGACCCATGGGGGCATTTCCAAGAGTTTGGAAATTATTTGAAATTTTTAATGATTTTTAATTAATTAATTTAATTAATTATTTATTTTCATTAAAATTCAAATTAAAGTTGAACTAGGAGTCCAGTCATGGGGCTTTTATTTTTCCTAGGTAGAGGGATCAATTCTGGTCAATGTGAGGTATTATTTGTAATTTTTGAACTTAATTTAAATTTATTACCTTTTTTTGAATTTTTTGGGTCCTTAAAAGGGCTAAAATTTTTGGTGATTAATTTTCTAACATAATGACCTCCAAATTCAATGAAATTTGAACCTAAGGTTCTTGATGTCACTAAGTTTTTAATGTTCAAGTTTCACCCCTATTGGGTGTGTGTACAATCCCCTAGGAATTTTCTAATTTTTCTAGACATTTTCTTAATTATTTTTCCTAGGTGTCTCTACTATTCAAATTGGCTTGAAATTTTGTGTGTCTAACCCTGATATATATGCAATCATACCACACAAATTATGCAATCTAATTCTCCAAAAAATTGGAGTTATGAATTTTCAAATTTTGGGTACAAAATGGACCCATTACTATTAAAATTCACATCACAGCAATTCAATGGGTATATGAACCTAAGAAAATTATAGTGCATGCCTAAGATACCCAAATACCTTCCACCAAAATTTGGGGCTCAAATGACCACTGGATTGTGAGAAAATCACAAAAAAATTGATTTCAAAGAAATAGAAATATCTCACAATCCAGTAATCAAATCAACTCAAAATTAATTTTAATAAATACTAGGCTAAATTATCTTTCTAACGAGCCCAAAAATACTTAATTTGGTGGAGAAATGAATTTACTATGATATTTGAAAATTATGACTATTTTTTTTGAATTTTTAAGTCCATTAATAACCGGCGCCATTCATTGGCAATGATCAGCGCCAAAATGGTGGCGGCGTGTGGCATTTTGACATGCAAAGTGCTGATATCAACCACCTATCCACGCCAAAACTAACCCTGAGCCGTCTGATCGAGAAAGATAGAAAATCGGACGGCCGAGATCGATCAAGGCCATTTTAGTTTAAAATGAACTAGAAAATTGAAATAATCATAACTTTTAAAATACTCATCAAAATGTAACAAAATTTGAAACATAGAATTATGGGAACATGAACTTTCATTGCCTAGAGTTTGGAGACCCCATGCAATGAAATTTTTGAGCAATTTCAAATTAAAATGTAAACTTAAAATGAGCATAAATTATAATCCAACCTCAGATTTTTGAGATCTTGGGCTCATTGGAAAGCTGCAGTGATCCTCTACAACTTTGATGAAGATACCAAGAGCTAGATCTTTCTGGATCGAAAGTTATGTTGGAAAATCCTCTTTCTCTCTCTAGAATGCTCTCTCCTCACTAAAATAGTGATTTGAGGCTTGGAAATGGTGGGAAGATGCTTGGGAAAGCCTTATAAATGGTTGGAGAAGATGGGAAATGGTTTTGGAAGGTTGAAGGCTGGAGGATAGTTGAGGGAGAGTTGAGGGAGAGTTGAGGGAGAGTGAATAATGTAAAATCTCTCTTAGGTTAGGTTTCTCCCACCTTAACCCTTGGCTTTTAGATTGGATGGTCTTGATTTATTTAGAGGGAGTTTGGATGCATGACAAGTGTCCCCTAAGCTACCCAAAGCTAGGGAATAGGGTTGGTGGTGAGTGTGACGTCTCTTGGTCCATGGGAAAGGGGACCACAAGCCTTTTCCCTCATTTGGATGAACCAATGCTTGGCTTGATTTAGGGTGTTGGATTAGGGCTTCTTAAGAGAGGAAATTGTCACTTTCTATCAGGTTTGAGTAAGTTTTGGATTAAGCCATGGATTGCCAAGGTGGCTTGGTGATGTGGCCATGATTTGACCTCTTTCAATAGGCTTAAAGGGGTTTGGAGAGGATTTTGACTCCTCCAAATGGGTTGACCAAGTCAACCCAAGGGGGAGCTTGACTTGGAAAGCTTTGGATATGTCAAGGGTGTCCAATTGAATGATTTTGAGGGATTGATTTGATTTAAAATGGGTTCAAGCATTGAAATTGATCTTAATGGTTGTTAAGGGTTGATTTGGTCAACCATGGTTGACTTGGTCAACCTGATCTAAACATGAGTTGACTTTGGGTCAAAAGATTCAAATGAGTATTTTGAGATCAATGGAGGTGATTTCATACATTGGTAAGGTCATTTGGATTGAAATTGTCATTTGAAACCTTAAGGGATATTTTTGGTCAACCTTGGTTGACTTGGTCAACCAGGTCAAACCAAGAGTTGAGTTTGGGTCCAATGTGTTCCTAATGACATTTAGGATCCATTGGGATATGTTTTGAAGGTTGATATGGGAAGGTCATGTTGAACTTTGGGGAAAAGACCAAAAAACCCTGTAAAGGGCATTTTGGTCATTTTGACCCCTAGTAAACCTAGGTCAAAATGGGTCCAGCAAAGTGTAGGTTATTGGTCAAAAAGTCATAACAAATTTCATGGATGTGGTCGAAAGGTTTGGAAGGCATCCCAAGGTCAAATTCCACCGGATGGCAAGTCTAGTGGCATAGACTGTAAATAACTGAAGGCTTTACAGCCTTTGGGAAAAGATTCAGTTTCTAGGGTTAGAAGTGTCGGATTGAGCTCAAATTTGGAGGGTTGGTCCTAGAGACTTGTCCGTACAATATGAAATTGACGGATCATCATTTGGAGATCACTTGATTGGGTTTCTAGATGACAGAAAGTCCACCCAAAAAGGGTTTCAGGACCTAGGTCATTGACCTTGAAGGTTTGATTTGGAATGTTGGATTTGGGTTAGATTTGAGAGTTAAATGATTGACCTTGAACCATTTATATCAATAGAAATCAAATGAAAGATTGAAATTAATTGGATATGATTCGAAATTGGATTGAATATTGATTGAAGGCTAGAATAAATATTGAGTTAAAAGGTAGAGCTGGATTCGATTGGGATTGAATTGGGTCTTTATTAGGACCTTTATGACAGAGGGGTGGATAATTCCCCATCATTAGGTCACTAAAAGAAACCCAAGTGAGTCCTAGTGACCTCATACAAAAATGAGGTCAACACATGTTATAATATTGCATTCACACATTCATGAATCTTAACATTACATAGGCGTTTGATACTATACGACGAAGAATTTGATGTTTATGTTATAAAACTTCATTTACTCCATGCCTCGATCATGAACATGTATAAATCTAGCATAAATGCATGATTTGTGTTGAAGGGTTTAATGAATTCTTAAAATTTCTTGATATGAAGCTTGTTAAGTGCCATGTTAGATTTTATTGTGGGATCGATGATGTTGTTTATTATCAAGGAGTGATGTTCTACTTCATGAATCATGATTGAATTAGGATGTTTGCTATGTATGCCAATGTCTTGCCTGTATATGAGGTTCCAATTATCTTCATGAAGAATATTTAGTGGAGTATTCATATAGTTGTATGATTCATAGGCAACTGAAGGCATGCTTAGTTTCAAAAATTAAAAAAAATCATGTGATAGCAATATGTTAATATACATTCATGGATCTTAACATAAGTATTTGATGTAAAGCTTAGCAATCATGTTAGATAACTTCACCTACTTCGTCTTTTAACTGTGAGCATTCATAGATCAAATATAAAAGAGTTTGTTTATATTGGAAAAAGACATGCATTCTTGGAAATATATGTGCTTGTATTTTTTGTTAACTTCTCATATGTTATCTTGAATAGCTTTATCAAGTTTAAAAAATAAGGAGAAAATGATTTTAGGTAATACCCTCTTTGTTAACAATTTGCTTATGGTTGATAATCAAATTTGATTTAAAACCTAAGATTTTGTACATGATATTTTTAAAATTCATTATGTATATTTATGTTTTGAGCATCAGTATAAAAAGTATGATAGATAAAATGATGTATTTGGTTTCATGCCTAATATGGAAGGATGTATTATATGTTAGTCAAATATTCTTTCATGAATTCTTGTTGTAATTAAATGAGACATTGAATTTACAAATGCTTCTTATGATATTGATAAAGCATATGTTGAATGTATTATTCATTATCAATGGTATATATAAAGTGCTTGCATCTCTAGAGCCCATGGATAGATGGGAAATTTGTTATGAATAGTTCTGCTTTAATAATATATATAAGTATGCAAGAAAACCTTAATTAGATTAGATAATCTCGTATACACTTTTATGTTTGGATGTTAGATATGGATGCAAGAAAACCTTAATTCCATTTCATAGTTTGCTAATCTAGTAGCATAGTTGATGGGTGTGGCCTGTAGAAGGATTTCCTTTTTAAGATTTGATGATTTTGATAGGCTCTTACATATATCCCTGAGATTGAAGCCTTTGAGGTTTGAAGGTGCAGTAGATCCCAGGATAGCAAACATTTTTTTGATAAGATTGGAAAAGACTTTTTATTGGATGTAGTGTCCTTCTATACAGAGATTACCATTGATTATTTTCTATTTGATGGGGAGGATGAGTAGTGTTGGTTGGACCAATATAGGAGAGGTTTTAGGGGAGGCTAAATTGCATAATCATTTGGGAGGAGTTTATATATATTATTTTGGTATGGTTTGTACCTCCGTCTGTGCTGTAGTAGATGCATGAGGTTTTTTTGAGGATGGTTTAGGGGGGCAGGACAATTATGAAGTATAAGATAGAGTTTGATGGCCTAATTTGATATGTTCTATAGTTGATTAAGACTCTCAAGTAAAAGTGTTATAGGTTCTTGAGAGGGCTTCGAGATAATTTGAGGTAGCAACAAGTTCAGTTTCACATTACAAACTTTTTTAAGTTGATAGAGAGGATCCATCTGATTGAGGACTTGTTGGATACTCAATATTTGTGGGCTGCTAATAAGAAGAGGTTTGACAGTAAAGCATTTGGTAGTAGATTTTCTACAAAGTATATTTAGACCTAGAGATTCTAGAAAAGGTGGTTTGTCTATGTTAGATCCAGGTGGTGACAACATCGCTAGATACGAAAGTTCTGTTGGAGGGGCACCTATGTGCTAAAGTTATGGCAAGAGACATTTTGGTCAGTATTATAAGATATTATGATAGTGTGCTCGATGAGGTTAGACTGGATATAAGGTAGCTAAGTGTTTACAAGCAGGAACTGATCAATATTTTGAACCTAGGACTGAGATTTTGTTAGATCGATAGGAAAACTAGGGATAGATTCACCTCATATGTGTCTTGAGGGTTCATCAAGCAAAGGTAGTGATTCTAGTTATATAGTAGATTTTGCAGTAAGGAGGTCATCTTAGAGTGGACATAGAGAGTTAGGTTATCCTATTTCTCGAGCTCCAATTTATTATATATATATATAGTCTGACTCAGTATGAGGCTAGATATGTTCCAAACACGGTAATGGGTATGACCTATATTTTTGATCTATCATGTTGTATTTTATTTGATTCTCGAGCCATTCACTCATTTATTTTGAGAGCTACTTTGATTTACTGCACTTACCCTCAATATTTTTGTCTTTTTCTCTATTTGTTATTTTATTAACTAGGGATGGTATGCTCGCTAGTAGAGTATGGTTTTGTGATTTAGAAATATCTATCAAAAAGTAAAGATCTAGTCAAATACTATTACCCATCTCTAAGTTTAATGTCATTCAAGGTATGGATTGGTAGAATCAATATGAAGCTAATATCAATTTCTTGAAAAAGAGAGTTACACTATTTTTAGGCAACTAAAGCAATTTATTTTCAGGAGTTAGAGAATTTTTATCCTATCTGATATTTATTGTTCATGTGGACAAGTTATGAAAGAAGGATTGTAGTGTAGTTCTAGCATCTCTTCAGGATAGAAGTATAAAATATTAATTTCTATGTGATGTCCCAATAATGTTGGAGTTTCTTGATGTCCTTCCCAAGGAGTTAGTGAGATTTCCTCCTGATAGGTAGATTAAATTCAATATTGATGTGTTTCTAGGTACTGCTTGATATTTACGGCTCCATATAGATTGGCACCTAAGGAGCTTCAAGAGTTAAAGATACAACTTAAAGAGTTTGTCAATCAAGGGTTCATTCATTTTAGTGTATCTCCATGGAATACCTATTCTATTTATGAAAGTAAAGGATGGTATGATACAAATATCCATCAATTATAAGGAATTGAATAAGGTCACAATCAAGAACAAATATCCTTTACTCAAAATTGATGATCTTTTTAATCATCTAATGGGAGCTTCTATATTTTCCAAGATCAATCTGAGATTTAGATATTATTAAGTGAAGGTGAGACAGACATATGTGGTGAAGATAGCATTTAGCATAAGGTACATGCATGATGAGTTCTTGGTCATTCCATTTAGGTTGACTAATGCACTTGCCATTTTTATAGATTTTATGAATAGGGTATTCATAAATTATCTAGATCAATTTGTTATTGTATTCATAGATGATATTTTAGTTTACTCAGCTTCTAAAAAGGATCATAAAACATATATGAGGATTATTTTAAAGATACTGAGGTAGCATCAGCTATATGCTAAGTTCTTCAAGTGTAAATTTTGGTTGAAAAGTATCTCTTTTTTGGGGCACATGGTGAGTGGTGCACGTATTTATATAGATCCTGAGAAAGTCCAGGATGTTGTTGATTGGTTGAGGCCTACTATGGTGTCTAAGGTATGCAATTTTCTAGGTATGGCTAGCTATTACACAAAATTTATAAAATAATTTTCCGAGATTTCTACACCTCTGACAAGACTAACTAAGAACTCAATGGTTTTCATCTAGATGCTTGATTATAAGGTGAGCTTTTAGGATTTGAAAGATTATTTTACATCTATTTAGTGAAGCTTCATGAAGGGACTGGGATGTGTTCTGATGCAGTATGGAAAAGTTATAGCATATGCTTCCAAGTAGTTAAAGCCACATGAGAGAAACTAATCAGCAAATGATTTATTATTGTTATGTTTTCTCTAAAGCTTTGGAGGTAATATTTATATCAAGTTAGGTGTGAGATTTGTACTAATCATCCTAGTCTAAAGTATATTAATTATGAGACTTTTACTGATCATCAGAGTTTAAAATATATTCTTACTTAAAATGATCTAAGTCTGAGGCAAAGAAGGTGGCTTGAATTAATCAAAGATTATGACATGACTATTAAATATTAGCTAGGTAAAGTGAATGTGGAAGTAGATGCTCTGAATATGATGTATTTTGGAGTGTTAAGCCTTTTGCTTACATATGATACTCTTTTGATTTAAGATATGGAAAAATTAAAGTTGGAGCTGATTACTCTTATTGATCAAGATTCTAAGGTTTTGGCTCAAATGATTATTTAACCATCTATGTAGAAAGAATTTAGGAATTTAAAGGTTAGATATAGAGTTTTTGAAGTTGATTGCATAAATTAACTCTGATATGAAACCTGAACTATGATTATCTAACTGTAGAGTCATTTTCTATAAGGATAGATTATGGGTCCCTAGCTTTAGAAATATGAGATAAATGATTCTACATGAAGCACATTATTCAGGATATATTATTCAACAAAGGAGTAGCCTAAAAGGTATGTTCTAGTGGCATGGATTTAAAAAGGATGTGGCATTTTTTATTTAAAAATGTGAAGCTTGTCAGTCAATAAAGCAGAACACTAGCAACTGGAATGCCTTCTGTAATTTTTACCTATTCTAGAATGGAAATGAGAAGAAGTAATAATAGATTTTTCTTAGGATTTTTAAGGTTGAGGTAGGGACATGATGCTATATGGGGTGTGGTAGATCATCTAACGAAGTCTGCACATTTTATCCCTATTCGTTAAGCTAACTTTGTGGAACGATTTGTATAAGTTTATATAAGTGAGATTATCTGACTACATGTAATACCAAAGGTGCTAATCTTTGATAGAGTGGCATATTTAGCTCTAGGATGGAGAGGGATTTAGTATGGTTTTGGTACTAAACTATATTTCATTATGGTTTTTCATCTGAAGGCTGACATACAGTGTGAGATGAATATTTATATTCTAGAATATCTTCTAAGATTATTTGCTCTAGATTTTGGCGGTAGCTATGATGATCATTTACCTTTAATTAAATTTTCCTATAATAATAATTTTTAATCAAGCATAGGTATTGCCCCTTATGAAGCTCTATATGATAGAAAATATAGAACCCCACTATTTGGACTAAGGTGGGTGAGAGGAGTCTGATTTGGCCAGCCTTAGTTGATGATGCTACTAAGAAAATCTATTTGATAAGAGATAGATTAAGGGTTGAGCAAGATAGAAAGAAATAATATTATGATGTAAAGCATAGATTTGTAGAATTTTAAGTTAGTAAAGATTATACCTATGAAAGGTGTAAGCAAGTTTGAAAAGGAAGGAAAGCTGGGTCCAAAACATTTTAGACAATTTGAAATTATTGAAAGGAGTGGAAAATTTTCCTATAAGGTATAGTTACTAGAGCATATGTATGATATTCATAATTTATTCCATGTATCATCTCTGAGAAAATGGATATCTAATTTGCGAAGTCGAGTATCTACCTATGAGGTAGAAATATTTTTGAATTTGAGCTACATAGAAGAACCTAAAAAGATTCTGGTATATGATGTTAAAAGGCTAAGAAAAAAAATAGATCCCAATGGTTAAGGTATAGTGGAAACACAGAACAAATATAGAAGCCATGTGGGAGAAGTTATTTAAGATAAGGCAGTTATATCTTAATCTAATTTACTGATCTGACTTTGGGAATGTTGAGGATGATATTTTTCTAAGAAGTGAAAGATTGTAACACCTACTAAGAATCCTTATACAATTATACCTATTTTGACATGGTTTACTAAAGGTAATCTCATGAATTTATGTGATTATTAGCTCCTAAATGTATTTGTTAGTGTTTTGTATGCATGAGAGTATTTGAGTCTATTCTAAAGTAGGTCCCAGGATTCTATATGCATGATTTAGAAATCTAAAAATTTTTCTCTTGAGGTGTCATGACATCAGAATCGAAAGTGTCATAGCATTTAGCTCTCTATCTATTGGCCAAAATAATTCCATACTATAGTGTCGTACTCTCCAGTGGAGAGCACTACAGTGTAGTAAGGTAGGATGCCATGATGCCAGGTTTAGATTTAATAAAAATATCCATTTCCACCAAAATATTTTAAAACTCAAGCCATTTGATTCCCCTTAGTTCAATTGGCTAGACAAAGAGAAAGGATAATTCTTAAGAGATAAAGCTAGGATTTAGGTGACTTCTATCCATTTTCTATTGTCCGCCCTGTTCTAAAAATTATTTGGATCACTGTAAGTTATATATTGCTTATCTTAGTTTTTAAATTTTTGAAAATTTTAAAAATTTCCTATTCAAATTTATAATTTTTTATTGTAAAATTGAGGATGAATTCCTAACTATAAAATTTTTATTGTGTAACTTTCCATATGTTATAAAGACAATCATTCTAGACGTTTAGTTATTTTCTTGAAAAAATTTTGATAGGTGGTTTGAAAAGTGCACTATTTTCTTAAGTTAGAAAATAATCCATACCCAAAAAATAATATTTTACTGAAATGAAAGCTTAAAAATAGTGTTTTGAACAATCTCTGGTAATCTGATAAAATTTAAAAATTATGAAATTCTTCTTAATAATTAAATCTATTGCCTACCTATAAAGAATTATGTAAATTTGTAATGTTCATTCATTTAACTATAATGTAGTAATATATCTACTTATCTTCTTGAAATTTGTGATTCTGAGGAGATTGATGTTAGAGAATGTTCTGGTGCTAAATGCATGCGAATTCATTAGGGTTTGAATTTCTATAAATATCTGATATGTGCTAAGCATTGGGAGTCATAAGTGTCTATTTTTTGATATACTAGCACAAGAAGTCATAAGGTCCTAAATTTTGATATTTATCTTTAATGGGGTATAGGGCCTTACTTTCTACTCTGATATATGAAGTTCTTGTTTATTTAGTTTTATTATATAGTCTGCTTTAATTCATTTATTTATAATTAATATTATGCTCCATATGATATACTGCTTATGAATTGCCTTTATATTTAGTTAATTATAAAATAAGTGAACTATTGAAAATTTAGGTTAGTAGGTGTGACCTACTGAGCTATATTAGTTCACACCTACTCTGCATTCTATTTAAGGTTTATGGAAAAGGGAAGGAGCTAGTTGAGTAGCTGAGGATTCACGATCTGATCATTTGAGTTTGTATAGATATTTTTTAAATTTTTGAAACAATCAAGGCTAGTTATATATTTTCTTTGTTCTAATCTGTAGCCATTCAATGTAATATATAAATTATTTTTTTATATATTTTGATGATAAATGAAAAGAATAATAATTATGGATGAGTATTTTTATGTTTACTAGAAGTCAATTAGAAGCTCTATGGTCTACGTAATTTTGAAGAAATCTGAAAAGCCCTCAAAACTTTGATCTTGGGTTTGATCTGTCACAAGTCAATACGATATGACCTATTATGTTTATGAGTCATATTCAATTGTATAGTGACACCATGTCCTTATGGGACCCAGCTAGGTCAACTCAATTAACCTTTCATTAGCCCTAGTTTCAAAAGTTAAAATTTGGCAAAGCCAAATTAGTTAGCTAAATCTCTTGACCTAATCCTATCCAGACCAACCTAATTTGGAATCCTTGGACCATAAGTAGTGATCTCATTCCTTAAAAACCTATGTAGGTTAATTTAAGTCAACTTAATCAATTTTAGATTTATTAATTAATTTGGCAAACTTAGATTAATTATATTAAATGTTTAACCTAATTCAACCTTGGTTATTCTATTATGATCTCCATGAACCTTATGACCTAACTAAACAATTAAATACCCTAGGGCCCACCTAGCCAAATACTTGTGATTTAATTAAACCAAGCAAATTAAAAGGTCAACTATAGTTTAACCTTTAAATTAAAGTTAAGCATGTGTTATCTAACCTCATGTATGGATAGAATACTTGTCACCATCTCCTAAAAATCTCATAAAGCTTAAGATGAAACCCTAGTTAATCCTAATCTTATCGCTAAGCTAAAACTAAGAGTGATGAGGGAACAATTAATCCCAACCAATCCACATTACCTTTGGCTTCGAGCTCTAACACTTGAATTACCTCACCTCAAGAGTATATCCCTTCAACCTAATTTATTGGAACCCTAAAGAAGGAAAATAAAAGGGTACATCAATCTGTTACCTTGAGGCCTTATTCATGTCCAATCACCCACATGTTAATTCATCTCTCAGCTGCCTAAACACTTAAAACTTATTAAGTGCTATAAAAGACAAATTTTAAGCTAGAATAACCTTAAATAACTTTCTTAAGCTTGATTAAAGTTTAAATCCCCTCTGCACTAAAAGCTCAATCCTTTTTTTATATAAAAAGGAGTTTGCTTTGTCAGTGGTAGCATAACCTTGACCATCGATGAGGTCCCAACTAGCTTGCCACTATATGATAGTCCTAGTCCACATATTAGCCTCCCTAGCTATAAGTGATGAGGGATTAAAGAAAGTACCATTGGATATCAATTCTAAGATCCAATGGCTTATAATATGTTACAAACCATGCCTTTTCTCGCCAACTAATACAAATGTGCATGCCTCAACAAGTGCAACCAAGAAGAAATTCAAGAATTAAGAATTAATCACCAGAGCTTTTGACATAAAAAAAAATCTTTCGAACAAAGTCGGGTCTAATTTTATAAAACATAAATGGCAAATATTTTACTATTTAAATATTTTATATAATTTTATCATTATTTCCTTAATTATTTAACATTAATTATGATGTTGAAAATTTATGGAAAACTTTGTATAAATTTTATATAAAATATTTAAAAAATATACTCTTAATTTAAAGGCATGTTTTCATTATTTTACATTTACACTACATATTTTCTTGATTTTATTAACATTGAGATATTCATTTAATATTTTTAATTATTGAAATAAATTATGCCTAGAAAATAACATAAAACAATCAATATATTATTATTATCATATAATCTCGGATTTACATAATTTATTATAATTTTATTTAATATTAAACCTTCATTTTAAAATTGAATATATTATAAAATAAATTTTATTTAAATCACACTTATCTTTGTTGTGCATTCATGCACTTTAAAAAATGTGAATTGAATAGTTTATGTTTGAATACATATTTTAATGTTTTGTTTAGTATTAAAATTAATTTTTATATTAAATAAAACTATAAAAACAAGTTATTAGAACATAATTTATTTAACATTTTTATTATCATCATGTATGTAAAGTCATTATGCATCAAGATGATTTCATAACATTGAAAACATTGGAATGAATGCTTTAAAAAATCCAAATTTTGCATTTAGGTGTATGTGATAGGATCAATGCATAATTTTTTTACATTTTTTATTTAATTAATAGAAAAATAAAATATGTATCCATGCATATCATGCATTCATGAAATCATTGTCATATAATGCATGCTTTTTTGTGGAATTGTGGTGGTTGTCCAAGTTTTTTTATTTTTTTTTCTATTTTCATGATCAAGGATTATAAGCACTATTGAGGGCTAGAATATATGCGGCGATAGAGTTATAATTCTACGTCTTAGCGTTGCATGAATATCCAGTTCACACACGGAGAACACAATATTTTTTACATAGAAAACCCAGGAAAGTGAAAAAACCACGGGGCCTAGCCCAGTTGAAAATTATTCCACTAGAATTTGAGTGGACGACCAAATTAAAATTATCAATTGAAAGTTTCACAAAAGTATAGCGTCACTCCAATGTCAGGTGGTGGTTCGACAGCACTCCGGTGTCAAGCGATGGTCTGGCAGTGGCACTTCAGTGTTAGGGGGCACTTCGATATCCTTTGGTGGTCTGGTGGTGGTTCGATAGAACTCTTGCATCCCTTGGTGGTTCGGCGGTGGTGCGGCAAAACTCCGGAGGTAGGCAGCTGGAGCTTTCTTCCTTCTCTTCCTTCCTCTCTCTTGGCTCCGTCCCCTATTCAAGAGGAAATAGGTTCTATTTATAGAATTATTGAGTGGCATGGCTTATAAATAAGTGGAAGATCATGGGTAAATTTGGAGTGGTCCGGAAGGACGGCCGATCTTGATTCCTATGATCATGCACCGTTCAATGGATCTTTGACTGTCTTAATGATATCATAATTTGTTGATCCTAGGCTCGTTAGATTCATCTCATCAAGTCGCTCGATTTGACTCTAAGCATGTCACGATTGGAGACCATTTGGTAAACCAAATTGTGGTTTGATCCTTCCAAAAGTGCTTCAAGTCATTGATTTGGACTCATTTGGGCTCGAATTGGGTCGATTTTGGTGTCGTTGGGTTCAGGTTTTCAAGACGCTCAGTTCAACTATAAGTTTGCAGAAATCAGAGTTTTGATGGTCTTAATTTTAATTTTTGAAGCTTCCAACTTTATTTTTCCTTAAAATTCGTGTCTGATCAAGATAATTTTTTGATGATGTATTAGTTGCCCCCCTATTTTTGGACATCGAAGTTCTACAAGTCTGAAAATATATAATATAGCCTATGAGAAATTTTTTTATGATTCGGAATAAGAAATTAATCCAATCTCAATTGTAGAGGTCCCGGATAATTTTAAAAGTATCAAAATTGAGTCTGGAACGTCGAAAAATGGTTCCGGGGACCCAAACAATATCCGAATTATACCGTCAGGGCCAAAAATTAGGCCCGAACAATACTGGCAGCTGGCGACCGCTGCCGCCAGCAACGTCGCTGGTGCACGTGATCCCCCCGCGCGATCTGTGTGCGTACAGGTGCACCGTTTATTGTTTTTTTATTTTTTATTTTTTTCGCATTTTGGGAGGCTGTTGGCCTCCCGCTGTTCCATGATGCGGGCAGTTGAAATGTCGCCCCCCATATAATAATTTTTTATTAATTAATAATTTTGTTTTTATTTTATTATTATTATTATTATTATCTTATTTTAATAATATTATTATATATTTTTAATAATAAATTTTTTTAAATTTAATTATTTATTAAAAACTTTTGGAATTATCTCATCATTATTCCACTTAGTTATGCCCTTTTGAATTCTAAAAATTAATGAATATTCATTAATTTTATTTATTTTTCTTTTCTTTTATTTATTTATTAAAAACTTTTGGAATTCTCTCATCATTATTCCACTTAATGATGCTCTCTTGAATTCTAAAAAGTAATAAATTTTCATTAATTTTATTTTTTTTATTTATTAAAAACTTTTAGAATTCTCTCATCATTATTTCACTTAATGATGCCCTTTTGAATTCTAAAAATCAATAAATTTTTATTAATTTTATTTATTTATTAAAAACTTTTAGAATTCTCTCATCATTATCCACTTAATGATGCCCTTTTGAATTCTAAAAATTATTAAATTTTCAATAATTTTATTTATTTTTTTTATTTTTTTTATTTATTAAAAACTTTTGGAATTCTCTCATCAATATTCCACTTAATGATGCCCTTTTGAATTCTAAAAATTAATACATTTTCATTAATTTTATTTATTTTTCTTTTATTTTATTTATTTATTAAACTTTTTTGTAATTCTCTCATCATTATTACACTTAATGATGCCCTTTTAAATTCGAAAAATTAATAAATTTTCATTAATTTGAAGTGGCTCTTCATCTCTTCCTCATATAACTATAAATACCCCCCTTTGGGGTATAAAAATTTGTACCTTCCCCTCTCTTCTCTTCTTTCTCAAGCTGAGGGCTTTCCCTAGCTCGGTTCAAATAGGTATCCCCTGTTCAGCCTTAGGGCCCCTCACAGAGTAGGAATTTCCTCCTCTTTCTTCTCCTCTTTCTCAAGCTGAGGCCTTCCCATAGCCCTGTTCAGATGGGTATATCCTGTTCAGCCCTAGGGCCCCTCACTGAGTAGGAGCTTTTTCTTCTTTCTTTGTCTCTTCCTATATAGAGATTATGGTAAGCGATCACCATCCTTTGAGAAATCCGATAACCAAAGGAGATTCACATCCTGCTACCCAAAATGATGGTGAGAGGGGGTCTAGTAAGGGAGCTAAATTAGATGATGTTGCATCCACCATTACTGGCAATTCCCTGATCATCTTTTACAAAAAAATTCATTTCCTAATGACCTCATGGCAAAGGTTCCTAAAAGGTTAGATCGGGCATGTCTTCCTCCACCAGGATATCTGACCATTTCTGAGTCTAGTCTACAAGCTAGGCTGCAGTTTCCCCCTCCTCTTGAGCTGATTGATATCTCTATAAGGTGAGGAGTAAGTTTAGCACAATTTTTGCATAGAGCTATATCGGTGATGATGGGGCTAATTGCATTCTTCAAAGATTGAGGAGCCATTTTGACACCTAAGTATCTTTTGCGGATGGGTCAATTCATTATTGATATACAGGGGCACGTAATATTTATATCCAAATGGTTAGACATGCATACCTAGGACCCATTGAAGAACTGGGCCCATGCATTTTTTTATGTGAAAAATAACTAAGGTCTCATAGATAAATGGGGCAGGATGAAGGACCTACCCATCCCTTTGCATGTCAGAGAAGAAGACATCCTGAGGATTCTTAACATCCCTGACGTCGAACATCTTTTATTTGAGACTGGTTACTAGACCAAAGATATTGAAGAAGAGTTTATATTCAAAATGGGGCTGTTAATTCAAGCTGGGAGATTAGAGGCAAAGATGTTGAAGAAGTCTTCTAAATTTCATGAGCCACTTGCCCCATCTTCAAAAGTTCCTTCTAAGAAAAAAAGTGATGATCCTTAGGTTCTACTGAAGAACAAGAAATTAGAGGGAATTTTAACGAGCACTAGCCAAGTTCCCCCTGACTCTTCCTCTGCCAAATTGCATGTTCATGGAGATGTGTTGAAACATCACTGCCTCAGACGTCGCAAAGCCAATGACTTGGTGAGTAGCATCTTCTCCTTTGTTTTTCACACTTCTTTTTTTTGCATCAATTAAAATATTCTCTCATACACCCTTCTATCTTGTTTCATCTATTACATCGCATAAAGCTTGAGGTTGAGCTTACCTAGACCTTAAATGAATGGAAAGATGAATTTATAAAGGTGAAATATCTTAAATGAGAGTACAAGCAGAAGTATGACCATAAGACTAAAGTGGTGAAGGTACTAGAGGTGGAATTAACCGGCTACAGAACTGTATTGGCCAACATCCTGACCACTACATTTCTTAAGAACCAGCAGATAGATCGACTCCAGGTTAAACTTGCGGAGGCACAAGTAATGATCACACATCTTCTAAAGAATCAAAAGGTATATGGAGAGAAGGTAGCGGTACGTAAAGCTAAAAATAAGAAATCTTGGACACTTATAGCTGAGAAGGAGGTTGCTTTGTTTGGCTTAGAATCTTTGAGAGTTATCAAAGATTTTAAGAAGTCTATAGCCTTCAAGACTATCATCTAGGATCACCTTCAGGAGGATCAAGAGCATATATATGATGTAGAGGTGAAGGATCTGGAGTAGTAGTGCATGGATGAAGGTTTCACCCGGGTTTCCTGAAGAGAGTTTGACTGGTATAGCATAAGGTCGGAGTTAAAATTGATGGGCTAACTTCTAGCTAGGCCTCTGAGGATCCTTCTTTAGATTTGAGTGGAGCTGAGATTAAAAGCGAGTAGAGGAAGGCCTTTTCTAGTGATGACGAGTCTGTAGATATTGGGTAGTATTTTTCTTTTTATTAATTGTATCATTTTATTTTTCTTGGTGATTATTATGTGTAGGATATTTGTATCCACATGTGTATTCTCTTATGATTTAATAAAGAGTTATTAAACTTTTATCTCAAATTAACTAGTGAAGAATATTTTAGTACTTTTACTCAACTCAGGTGATTTTTTAAAATGCTATCTTAGAGCACTTGATTTATCCGAGGTCATTAGTTACAACACTCTTAATGCCTTTTAACTTGTGTGGAATAGGTTGAGAGAATCTACCGAAGATGTATGACCCATCCGAGGTTGTATGTTAGAGCATTGCTCAATGACGTTAACATATATGGAAGAGGTCGAGAGAATCCACCAAGGATGTATGACCCATCCGAGATTACATGTCAGAGTATTCCTCAATGATGTTAACCTATATGGAAGAGGTTGGGAGAATCCACCAAGGATGTATGACCTATCCCAAGTTGTATGTTAGAGTGTTGCTCGATGACATTAATCTATATGGAAGAGGTTGAGAGAATCCACTAAGGATGTATGAACTATCCAAGGTTGTATGTCTGAGTATTGGTTAATAATGTTAACCTATATGGAAGAGATCAAGAGAATTCTCTAAGGATGTATGACCTATCTGAGGTTGTATGTCAGAGCATCACTCGATGACATTAACTTATATGGAAGAGGTTGGATCGAATCCCCTTGGGATTGATCATCTAGTGATTGAGACATAAAGATTACGTATTTCTCAAATCATGGCTAAAGAGATTAGATTCATCGTTAATTTTTATTGCCATTTTAATCCTTTTTTAAAGAAGGAGACAATATCAAAATAAAGTGAACAACACATTATTGTACTATGTAAGATAATATAAAGGCTCCCTAGTATGACTTAGGGATATAAGAGTTACATCACATAAGATATACATACGGGAAAACATGATATTTAACTTGGAAGAAAAATACTAGGGATATTAAAGTGACACCCTATTTAATATGAAGGAGCTGCATGATGAAACAAGATAAATATTAATACTAACACAAAGGCCCAAATTGTGTAGTCATTTAATCTCGCCAACCATTTGAATATTATTCAATGGTTATCTTTGATGTTGTTGATTTTTACCCTAGTGGAATGAGCCTCATCTCGAGCAGGAGAATTTTGAATGAACTGTCGAAAGTAGCCTTGTTGGATAAGTCTCTTAATTTCATTCTTGAGTGGCTTACAAGCTTCAGTGGTGTGTCCACAACTATGATAAAAATGACAGTATCGATCCTAATTTTTCATATTCGGCTTCAAAGTGTTAGGCCACTTAATATTTTCTTGATCTCGAATGGCCATCAGTATATTTCCTCAAGAGGCATTCAATAGTGTATAGTCCTCTTGACGAGGCTCTTGTCATTGCTGTGAGGGTCGAGGGGGAAAATTATAGTTTCCTTGCTTCTTTCATTGTGATAATGAAACATCCATCCCCGACACATTTTTATGTTTTCTGATTATTTGCTCAAATTGCTTCTTATGAGTATGTATGGCCTCATCTACCGAGATCTGGCCTCCACATGATAAATTAAGTCAACATATGAATGGATTGTATCTCACATAAGTGCTAAATAAAAAGGTTCAGGATGAAGTCCTCCAAGATAAACTCCTCTAAGCAGTTCAGGATCCACCCCTAAAATTTATCCAGCCTTCATAGAAAATCTTTAAAAGTATTCTTTAAGGGACTCATTTTCATTCTGTCGAATTCCTGAGAGATGGGAAGAATCTTTAACCATCCTTCCATTAGCAACAAATTATTCAACAAACACTTTGCCCAATTTAACAAACTTGAAGATGGTTCTGACAGGAAGCGAGTAGAACCATGTTCGAGCCTGCCCTTTAAGGGTAGTATGAAACACTTGACAAAGGAGCTCATTTGAGGCTCTCTGAATATGTATAATGGTTCTGTAGTGATCGATTTGCTCATAGGGGTTGGACATCCCATGATAAGAATTAATGCTTAGTAGTTTGAACCCTGTAGGAATGGGGTGTTGAAGGATGGCTTCCGTCAGTGGTGAGGTCTCCTATAAATCCCACTAATGGAGAGATTTTCTTCCACCCCTACTGAGTAACTCTTCTTAGACCAACTGCCTCAGTTCATGGCATAGGATATTATGTGGGAGGTCAGCAATGTGAGGTTGGGCCACGTCCTTAGGAATATCTGACGGAATGTAGACTAACTAACTGTGGCAAAAAGGATGGGTAGAGCTAACAGTATCAGCAAGTTCAACATCTTGTTGTGTTTTAGGATGACCCCTTGATTGAGGGATAGGAATATCTGCCTGAACATGTTCGGGTTGAACACCTCTGGCTAGTGACAGATCTTGAGAAAGATGAACCTCCTCCTGCTCTGCTAACATTGCTATCGGGCCCCTTGCAGGAGTTGAAGGATCTCCTTCTAAGATTCCTTTATTTTTTGGATGCAGTCTTCAATAGATGGTCCTGATGTCCCTTCTCCAATAGGGTTTTGTCCAACAGGGTGAAAAGAGGCAGATGCCTGGCATCCCTGATTTATAAACTAATTTCTGGACTAGTGAGAGTTGGAGCGAGAGGCTCCCTTATGGCGCTTGCTACGCCTGTTGGCCATTAAAGTAATAATTAATATTATGGGACTATCTTTCCCACAGATGGTACTAAACTATTATGGCTAGAATATATGCGGTGATAGAGTTATAATTTTATGTCTTAGTGTTGCATGAATATCAAGCTCACACAGAGAGAACATAATATTTTTATATGGAAAACCAAGGAAAGGGAAAAAACCTCGGAGCCTAGCCCAGTTGAAAATGATTCCACTAGAATTTAACTAAAGTACAATAGTCTAACTCATCCTTAAAGATGACCATATTACAAATGTCAACTAAAAGTTTTACAAAAGTCTAGCGTCACTCCAACATTAGGTGGTGGTCCGTCAGCACTACAGTGTCAGGCGGTGGTCCGGCAGTGGCACTTTAGTGTCAGGGGGCACTCTGACTTCGGGTGGTACTTTGACATCCTTTGGTGGTCTAGTGGTAGTTCGACAGAACTCCGATGTCCCTTATTGGTCCAGCGGTGGTGCGGCAGAACTCCAGCGGTGGTCGAAGAGGAGCTAGGCTGCTGGAGCTTTCTTCCTTCTCTTCCTTCTTCTCCCTTGGCTCCTATCCCCTTTTCAAGAGGAAATAGGGTTCTATTTATAGAATTCTTGAGTGGCATGGCTTGTATAAGTGGAAGATCAAGGGTAAATTGGGAATGGTTTGGATGGACGTCCGATCTTGATTCCTGCAATCATGCACCGTTTAATGGATCTTTGACTGTCTTAATGATATCAGAATTTATTGATCTTGGGCTCGTTAGATTCATCTCATCGAGCCGCTCGATTCGACTCTAAGCATGTCATGATTGGAGACCATTTGGTAACCCAAATTGTGGTTTGATCCTTTCAAAAGTGCTTCGAGTCTTTGATTTGGACTCATTTGGGCTCGGATTTGGTCAATTTTGGTGTTGTTGGGTTCGTGTTTCTGACACTCTCAGTTCGATTGTAAGTTAGCAGAAATTAGAGTTTGGATGGTCATAATTTTAATTTTTGAAGCTTCCAACTTGATTTTGCCTCAAGATTCATGCATGATCAAGATAATTTTTTGATGATGTATCAAGCACAAATAATATAATATTGGTAATTTGAAATGACCAATTATTTCTTATCAAATTTCCCCAAACTTTAAGCTTTTACTTGTCCTTAAAATAGCTAAATTTACACTGGGATAAAAATAATTTATCTTTTACCTTGAGTATGAATTTTGAAAAGAAATAAAATTAATTATCTAAGAATTTATACATTACATAAGTTGGAAGAGTTTTCCAATAAACTAATTTATAATATCTTAATCCCATAATTTAAATTAATATTCCTTTAAACCAAACTCCTCTAGGTGAATAATTTTGACTAGCTTACTTAGGTTTACTAGAATTTTTGGAATTAATGAAATCCCTTATTTAGCTAATCATTAAATCTACCAATAAGTTTTTTTAAGTATTATGATTCAAATAATTCCTTCAGAAGTATTTAGGTAGAGCTAGATATTGTAGGTATGAATTTTTTATATATAGATATTAAGCAATTAAACATTTTAATTTATTTTATTTTTATTTTGCTTAGTACCTTCTAAAGATTTTGAATATTTGTCCATCACCTTCACTTATTATTTTTAAGCTGGTCTAGCCATCGCAAGTACCAATTTTTGATAATCTGGTATTTTTACCTTTTTCAATAATTATTTTTCTTTTGCTTGCTAAAATACCTTATTTTGATGTTGAATACATGTTTATTGCCTATTTATACTAATCTAAAGTTGTTAGAGGTTTCATAATTCCCTACTTACTTGCTTTCTAGGTTATTTAGGATAAATATATAAGTTAATTTATACTAATCCTAAAATTTAGTTGTCTTTTGTACGTTGTAAAAAGCTTAATAGAAAGTTTTTTTTTCTAGAATTACTAATTTTAAATGAAATGATTAGTTGCTATTTTAATTTTATTAGGAAAATTTTATAAACTGTAAACTATTAAATACTTAAGGATCTTAATTTTCAATTTTCTGCAATCCATAACTCAAAAAAAATTGTAATAGTAAGGCAAGTAATAAATCAAAATTTGGAGAAATTTTATTTCATTAATTTTTTTGCCAAATTACACAAAAAACATAAGAAAACTTGCAATAAATTTAACTAAATATAATAAAATATTAAACAAACTTAAATAAAAGAAAAATATGAGAACTAAAAAAAATACTAAAAATTAACAACAATTTTTAACAAAATAAATAAAAACTAAAAATAAAAACTACAAAAAAAACAAAAGTAGGTCTCTTTGTCCTCCTCATCTTCATTTTCTTCTTCTTCTTCTTGTTCTTCTTCTTCTTCTTCTTCTTCTTCTTCTTCTTCTTCTTCTTCTTCTTCTTCAGGTGCTACTGTCGATGGTCCTGCTCTTGGATACATTGTAAAGGGGGTTAGGCTAGCGCAAACGTTAGGAGTCCATTTCCCAACTCTTAAACATGCATATCAAGGTTGCGTTATAGTAAGCCTGTTATTTATACTATTGTTGATGTTGGAGCTTCATATGGTTGTAATGGGCATACAACCCTTGTTCTAACCAAGTTAACTGTTGCCCAAAGTGATCAATAGAAACCATGATATGATCAACTCTATCCCAAAGGTTCGCCACTTGATCTCTTACCATCATAAGATCTTTTCCCCACAACTAGTTGGTTGGTTCGGTAAGCCAGATCCCTCATCATGCTTTGACATGGTGATTTTGAAAGATATGATCTTTAATCTAGTTAGGACAAAAGTATGCATGAACTACTCCTCCCCTGAGTTCCCTACTACCTTGGCTAACTCACATAGTTCACAAATTAATTTGGGATGCCATTGTCCTACTTATGTTGACACCCTAAGCATAAATTGGATAGAATAAAAAATACTTTTACCAAAATCCATAGCCATATCATTTGAATATAATAGTTTAAAAATGCCCGATCCTTAGTTACCTCACTAATATCTCTTCAAGGCATAAGTTTTGTAGAGATACAATACTGTCAAGCTTTGGACTACTAGGTAAGGGTAGAAGCAGAAAAGTTTAGAATCCCTCTAGGTTAGGTACCTAATAATCTTTTTGTAGTCAATACCAGCAGTACAAAAATTTAAATAATCGTCCCTATTAAGCTGGAAATTAGGTGTTTGGAAGACTTGGTTAATTGAAATAGGAGTCAAAGGGACCCACTTTCAACATATAAAAGTACACTCGTTCTGAGGCTCCTTCATGTTAGCAAAGAATTCATGGACGATCACGACAATGTTAGGGTGAGGCTACATGATAAGGAAGTCCCAATTATGATCAACTATTTGACCCTTAATAATCCCCTAAGGTTGTCATATCCTCTCAAGGATAATTGACTTCCCTACCAAATTATTATATTGCTCTTCATTAGCCACACTAATAAACCTATGGGATTTATAAGATATGATCTTCGTTAGACACCCACAACTAGTTAGTTGGTTTGGTAAGCCAGATACCTCATCATACTTTGACATGGTGATTTTGAAAGATATGATCTTCGATCTAGTTAGGACAAAAGTATGCATGACCTACTCCTCCCCTGAGTTCCCTACTACCTTGGTTAACTCACATAGTTCACAAATTAATTTGGGATGCCATAGCCCTACTTATGTAGACACCCTAAGCATATATTGGATAGACTAAAAAATACTTTTACAAAAATCCACAACCATATCATTTGAATATAATAGTTTAAAACTGCCCGATCCTTAATTACCTCACTAATATCTCTTCTAGGCACAAGCTTTGTAGAGATAAAGTACTGTCAAGCTTTGGACTGCTAGGTAAGGGTAGAAGCAGAAAAGTTTAGAATCCCTCTAGGTTAGGTACCTAATAATTTTCTTGTAGTCAATAGCAGCAGTACAAAAATTTAAATACTTATCCCTATCAAACCGGAAATTAGCTGTTTGGAAGACTTGGTTAATTGAAATAGGAGTCAAACGGACCCACTTTCAACACATAAAAATACACTCATTCTGAAGCTCCTTCATGTTACCAAAGAATTCATGGATGATCACGACAATGTTAGGGTGAGGCTACATATTATGATCAACTATTTGACTCTTAATAATCCCCTAAGGTTATCATATCCTCTCAAGGATAATTGATTTCCCTACCAAATTATTTTATTTCTCTTCGTTATCCACACTAATAAACCTATGGGCTTTATAAGATATGATCTTCGTTAGACACCCACAACTAGTTGGTTGGTTCGCTAAGCAAGATCCCTCATCATACATTGACATGGTGATTTTGAAAGATATGATCTTTGATCTAGTTAGGACAAAAGTATGCATGACCTACTCCTCCCCTGAGTTCCCTACTTACTTGGCTAACTCACATTGTTCACAAATTAATTTGAGATGCCATAGCCCTACTTATGTAGACACCCTAAGCATATATTGGATAGACTAAAAAATACTTTTACCAAAATCCACAGCCATATCATTTGAATATAATAGTTTAAAAATGCCCGATCCTTAGTTACCTCACTAATATCATTTTGAGGCTCCTTCATGTTAGCAAAGAATTCATGGATGATCACGACAATGTTAGGGTGAGGATACATATTATGATCAACTATTTGACTCTTAATAATCCCCTAAGGTAATCATATCCTCTCAAGGATAATTGACTTCCCTACCAAATTATTTTATTGCTCTTCGTTATCCACACTAATAAACCTATCGGCTTTATAAGATATGATCTTTGTTAGACACCCACAACTAGTTGGTTGGTTCGCTAAGCCAGATCCCTCATCATACTTTGACATGGTGATTTTGAAAGATATGATCTTTGATCTAGTTAGGACAAAAGTATGCATGACGTACTCCTCCCCTGAGTTCCCTACTTACTTGGCTAACTCACATTGTTCACAAATTAATTTGAGATGCCATAGCCCTACTTATGTAGACACCCAAAGCATATATTGGATAGACTAAAAAATACTTTAACCAAAATCCACAACCATATCATTTGAATATAATAGTTTAAAAATGCCCGATCCTTAGTTACCTCACTAATATCTCTTCTAGGAATAAGCTTTGTAGAGATAACGTACTGTCAAGCGTTGGACTACTAGGTAAGGGTAGAAGCAGAAAAGTTTAGAATCCCTCTAGGTCAGGTACCTAATAATTTTCTTATAGTCAATAGAAGCAGTACAATAATTTAAATACTCATCCCTATCAAACTGAAAATTAGCTGTTTGGAAGACTTGGTTAATTGAAATAGGAATCAAAGGGACCCACTTTCAACACATAAAAATACAATCATTCTAAGGCTCCTTCATGTTAGCAAAGAATTCATGGATGATCACGACAATGTTAGGGTGAGGCTGCATGATAAGGAAGTCCCAATTATGATCAACTATTTGTCCCTTAATAATCCCCTAAGGTTGTCATATCCTCTCAAGGATAATTGACTTCCCTACCAAAGTATTATATTTATCTTTGTTAGCCACACTAATAAACCTATGGCTTTATAAGATATAAATCCCCCCCCCCCCCCCCCCCCCCCCCTCCCTCCCTCTCTTCCTACTAATAATGAGTTTAAGGGCCATCTCTAAATAAGGAAAGCTAGACAGAGAACCTAAGACATGAATACAATAAAACTCTAGAACTCAAAGGTACATGAATGTAAGTAAGAAATAAAATTTAACCTCTATCCCTATTTATAATCTGGTCAATAATATGATGCTAGCTTGACTAGTGGTTTGGTGCCCAGTCAAATTTGATCAATATGGGTACTATCGACATGGCACTAGGGATAGGTAGCACTACCCTTGGGAATTAGAATCAAAGGCTTTGACCACAACCATGGTTCTTCATCTACCCTATTTATTATTTGACCAAGCACTACGATGCTGCATGGGTTGCACTACGACACTCAATATAATATAATGATTAGAGAGCTCAATACCATGACACTACATGGATGATGTTGTAGAGTTCCAGAGGACAATTTAGCATGGCTGCACTAGATTGCTCCAGCATTGTGGCATAATTGACTTTAATCATATTTTCAATAATTGTTAAAGCATTGTGGTGCTTTAGGGGGAAGTGCTGCGATGTTGGGATGAATTTTTTAGTTAATTCCAATACTCTAAATGAATTACAATGCATACACATATATGGATTCATTTAAGCTCACTTTTACCCAAAAAATTTTCTAAACTCACAAAAATATGAATCACAATACCTAACAATAAACATAAGGATCAATTATTTTGCCTCTCAAACAACGCTAAGTTTACAGTCTTCTATTGGACTATACTAACATACTATTCAATATGAGCCAACTTTATAGAGCTCCTAAGGCGATCAACATCTCCTCCAAGATATGGTTTCAATTTCTGACCAATAACTTTGAAAATTTTGATAGTTATAAGGTTACGGATATCAACAACACCATAAAGATACACATTTACTATAGTGAATGGTCATAATCACCTAGACTTCAATTTTCCAAGAATATTTTCAATATCAAGTTATATAGAAAAAAAATATTATTTAGCTCAAATTACTGTCTAATGAGCTTACGATCATGCCACTTCTTAATTTTCTCCTTAGATAATTTTGCATTCTCATAAGTCTCATGTCTAAACTCGTCTAACTCATTCAACTATATTAATCTCTTTTCCTTAGCATCCTTAAGATTGTAATTCACTTCTTTTATAACCTGAAAGGTTTTATGCCATAATTCCATTGACAAACGACAAGCTTTTCTAAAGATTAATTTATAGGAAGACATTTCAATATGTGTCTTATTTACAGTTCTGTAAGCCCAAAGTGCTTCATTTAACTTTAAAGCCCAATACTTCCTATTAGGACTTGTAGTTTTTTTTTAATTCTCTTAATCTCTCCATTACTAATTTCAGCCTGGCCACTAGTTTGGGGATGATAAGCAGTTGCAACTCTATGTTTAATGCCATATTTTAAAATCAAAGCATCCACCCTCTTATTGCAAAAATTACTTCTACCATCAATAATAATCACTCTAGGTACTCCAAATCCAAAAAAAAAAAAATTCTTAAGAAATTTAATAACCACCCAAGCAATCATTTTATGGGTTGCTAGTTCGTCAATCCACTTGGAGATATCGTAAACTAATATTAGAATATATTAATTTCCATATAATTACACAAATGGTCCAATAAAACCAAGTCCCAAAGTATTAAAAATATCCACTTCTAACATACTGCTAAGAGGCATTTCATTTCTTCTAGTTATGTTACTTACCCTCTGACAACAATCATAATTTTTAACATACTCATTTATATCCTTTAATAGTGTAGGCCAATAAAATCTTGATTAAAAATCATAGAAGTAGTTTTAAAACTTCCAAAATGACCCTCATACTGCAAATCATAACATTGCCTAATTATGGGTTTAATTTTATTTTTAGAGACATATTGCCTAATGATTTGGTCTTTATATTTCTCAAACAAGAGCGATTCATCCCAAAAATAGAATTTAGCATCATGCAAAAATTTAAACCTTTAGATATAAGTCATATTAGTAATAACCACATTAACAATATAATTCACAATATCAGCATACCAAGGCATACCATATGAATGCATAGTAAATAAATCATCATTGGGAAAGATTTCATTTATTTCACACTCATGACATGCAGGTTCTTCTATCTCTATCCTAGATAAATGATCAGCCACCTGGTTCTCAATACCATTTCTATCAAAGATTTCTAAATAAAATTCTTGCAACGAATGAATTCACTTCACCAATCTTGGCTTGATTTTTTTTTCATAAAAAAATTAATAAAATAATGATCAATGTAAACCAAAACACGAGTGAAAATCAAATAAAATATAAACTTATCAAAGGCAAACATAATGTCTTATGTTTATTTTTCAGTGGTTGTATAGTTAAATTGAGTTGAGTTTATGGTTCTACTAGCATAATAAATAGCTTGAAATTTGTTATATTTTCTTTTCCCTAACATAGCACCAAAAACATAATCACTAGCATCACACATGATTTCAAAATGCAGTGTCCACTCAGGTGTAATAATGACATGTGTAGTAATCAAGTGTTATTTCAAAATGTTTAAAGCTTTTGTGCATTCTTTGTTATAGTTAAAGGGGCATATTTTTCAAGTAAATGGTATAAGGGTTTTGAAAATTTAGAAAAATCCCTATTGAATCTTCTATAAAAATCAGCATGTCCTAAAAAACTTCTTATTCTTCTAACCGAAGTGGGTTATGGAAGGTTTTTAATTACTAGCACTTTAGCTCTATCAACTTTTAAATCTCTCTTAAACATTTTATGTCCTAGGACTATGCCTTCCACTACAATAAATTGACATTTCTTTCAATTCAGCATTAAATTTTTTTAACACATCTTTTTAAAATTATAGTTAAATATTCCAAACAAGAATCAAAAGTGGTACCAAAAATAGAGAAATCATCCATGAATATCTTAATGCCCTACTCAATTAAATTAGAAAAACAAATAGATATTATACACCACTTAAAAGTAGCAAGGGCATTAGACAAATCAAAAGGCATCCTTCTAAAGGCAAATGTTCGATAAGGGCTGGTAAACATAGTCTTATCCTGATCTTCTAGTGCTATAGGAATCTGGTGGTATCCTAAATAACTATATATGAAGCAATAAACCAGATGTTCTACTAACCTATCTAATATCTGGTCAATAAAAGGTAGGGGAAAATGGTCCTTCCTAGTCACTTTTGTTTAGCTTCCTATATTTTATACAAACTCTCCATCTAGTAACTTTCCTAGTGGACATCAGTTCATTTTTTTCATTGGATATTACAGTTAGACTTCTTTTCATAGAAACATAATATATTGGACTAACCCATGCACTATCTAAAATGGGGTAAATTATTCTTGCATCTAACCAGTTGAGTATCTATTTTTTTACTACTTTCTTTATAATAGGGTTCAGTCTTCTTTGGGAATTAGCTTTTGGGAAAGAATTTTCCTCCATTAGAATCTTGTATGTTTATAAGGATGGACTAAATCCTTCGATATCTATTATGGTCCAATCTAAATCTATTTAATAATTACTAAGAACCCTAATCAACTTACCCTTTTGGTCTTTTTTTAATTTAGTAGAAATGATAATAGGTAAAGTTGTCTCTTCTACTAAAAAGGCATATTTAGAATGGGTAAGCAAGGCTTTTAACTCTAACGCAGGTACCTCAATAATATAAGGTTTCAAAGGTCTACCTAAGGATGAGGTATCAAGAACTTCAAGCCAATCCCTAAAAATTATAGGGCCTTCACTAATCATTTAAATAGAATCTCTATCTCCCTTTCCAATATCATCCTCACATAAAGGAATCTTCAAAGAACTATCCAACAATAAATCCTCCATATAATCTTTTACACAATAATCAACTAAGTTTACTATATGAAAATCCTCATTTTGGTCACTAGAAAATTTCATTAACTTTGAGATATTGAAGGTTACTTTTTGATCTTGCACTCTCATTATCAATTCACACTTTTACACATCTTTCTTGGCCCTACTAGTAGATAGAAAAGGTCAACCTAAGTTAATCAATATATCCTTATCTTCTTCTATATCTAAAATAATAAAATCCATAAGGAAGATAAATTTATCTACCTTAATTAGCACATCCTCTATTGCCCCTTTTGAATAAGTAAATGAAGGGTCTACTAACTGAAGGGTGACGGTGATAGGTTGGACTTCTCTTAGATTGAGTCTTTTTTGTTGCAAATCTGGTTTTGATGATGACAAACATGTTTCCAGTGTGTTTTGCTTGGCTAATCTGTTTCAGGCACAAAAGACCGTGAGCCACTCAAGCCAACTCAAGATCGGGTCCAAGTGTGTCAAATGTATGATTTTTCCTTTTATTGAGTCAATTGTAATGTTACTGATCCCCTAGCTAAGTAACCTTGCACACACACACTCAGGGGGAGAGATTGAGTGAGTTAGAGTTTCTATTTAATTTTTTTTCAGATCGTCCTGGACGATAGTTGCATCGTCCTGGACGATCCAGTTAAAACAGAAACCCAAATTAGAGCGACTAAGTTAAGAAGGTCTGATTAAGCAGATCGTCCTGGATGATATTTGGATCGTACGGGACGATATTCTCAAATCAGAAATTCCCAGCCGCCAGATTAAGTTAGGCAAGTTTTATTTTAAGTATTTTGGTCTGATCGTCCCGGACGATACGTGTATCGTCCTGGACGATTCACTACAATCATGCCTAAATTAGTCTGATAATTAAGGAAAGCAATTAATGTTTAATTGATACGATCACATCGTCCTAGACGATCGCAGGATCGTCCCGGACGATCGTGATCGTCTTGTGCATTTCAGCTGTACGACCCGAACTGTGTACAGGACGATTTTGGGCCTTTTTGAACTAATCGTACAGGACGATGTACTAATCGTCCTGGATGATCAAGTCATTTTTTGGTCGTCCAGCACAGATTTCTCTGGACGACCCGAACTGTCTTCTGGACGATTTTCCTCAATTTGTACTAATCGTCCCGGACGATCGCAGTATCGTACGGGACGATATGAACAACTTTTTCTACTGATCGTCCAGAAGAGCCTAATCGTCCAGACTAAATCAGCTGATTTTGAACTGATTGTACAGGACGATCTCCCGATCATCCTGGATGATCCTTGCCGACCAGTTGAGAATTAGGGAAAATTTTAAGCCCTCCTACAAAAGAACTTTTTCTAAAATTAAGAGAAATCTTTTGCTACCTTCCTTCCCTGAGAAACCCTAGAGAGAAGAGAGAGTTGGGAGAGAGAGAAGAGATCTTGTGAGGGAGAGTTAGTGAGGGATTCACTAAGGTTGCTCCAAGCACGGATCAGAGTCATCTTCTCCGCTCATCGTCTGTCGTCTAGTCGTGTTCTTCGTGGGAGGATCGTTCGCAAGAAGATCCGGGGTTCTCTGCCCGCTTCAGGTGGAAGCAAAAGGAGTTCGAAGGTTCTCTGCCTGCTTCAGGAGAAGCGAAAGAAGGTCAGGTTCTCTGCCTCACCGTATGGTGAAAAGGAGGTGTTTTGTACAGGCTTCTCCGCCTTGCTGTGGGAGCAAAAGGAGAGTCACTTTCGTTTAGTGCAATACCCGGAGGGGAGGCTCCGGGGAGTGGACGTAGGTCAAGTTGACCGAACCACTATAAAATCTGGTTTGCTTTTCTGATTCAGTTTTGCACTTTACTTTTCAATATAAACTGCTTGGGTGAATATCGTTGGTTGATCTTTTCGTTATTGTTTACTTGTTTCCGCTGCTAAGTATCGAAAAGATTTTTGTAGTTATCGTGAAATTTTTAAATAACCAATTCACCCCCCCTCTTGGTTAGCCTCGGGTCCAGTCCTCTTTTCACTCTGTTAAGGATATTAGCACCTCTAGACCTTTAGAAGTTCTTCACATGGACCTATTTGGACCCATTAGCACTGCCAGCTTAGGGGGGAGAGTCTATGGTTTTGTGATTGTTGATGATTATTAAAGGTTCACTTGGGTTAAGTTTTTGTCACACAAATCTGAGTCATTTGATGAGTTTAGATCTTTCTCTACTTGGATTCAGAAGAAGTTAGGATGTGAGATTATTACCATCCATAGTGATCACGGAGGGGAGTTTGAAAATGAAAGATTTGGAAGTTTTTGTGAGAATCATGGGATTAGTCACAATTTTTTAGCTCCTAGGACCCCTCAGCAGAACGGGGTAGCTGAAAGGAAGAACAGGACCTTAGTGGAAGCCGCTAGAGCCATGCTTGCCGAGTATTCACTTCCAAAATACTTTTGGGCTGAAGCGGTGAACACTGCCTGTTATGTGCTGAATAGGGTGAATGTGAGAGTCAAACTGAACAAGACACCTTATGAGATCATTAAGGGTAGAACACCAAATCTGTCCCACCTCCATGTCTTTGGCTGTAAGGTTTTCATTCTGAACAACGGGAAGTCACCCTTAGGAAACTTTGACCCTAAATCTGATGAAGGAGTGTTCTTAGGATATTCAAGTGTGGGGAAATCCTTTAGGGTGTTCAATAGGAGGACTTTGGTGGTGGAAGAAACAACCCATGTAGTGTTTGATGAATCTGATCCTAAGGAGTCTAGATCTGAAGTAGAAGATGAAGAGATTGTTGAGGTTACCCAAGGAGTTGGAAATACAAATTTGGAGGAAAGGGTAGAACCTCAAACCCCATTGCCTAGAGATTAGAGATATTCTTCGAGTCATCCTAAAGAACTGATCTTAGGAGACCCTTCTGAAGGTGTTAGGACTAGGCATGGACTTAGGAAGGAAGTAAACCATTCTGCCTTTATCTCAATGACTGAACCCACCAACATCAATTAAGCCTTGTCGGATGAGTTTTGGATTTTAGCTATGCAGGAAGAATTGAATCAATTTATAAGGAATGATGTTTGGGAGTTAGTAGAAAGACCTAGAAACCAAAGTATTGTGGGAACCAAGTGGGTCTTTAAGAATAAGATGAATGATTCTGGTGTGGTGGTGAGAAATAAGGCAAGATTGGTGGCTAAGGGGTATAATCAGATAGAAGGGATAGATTTTGAGGAAACTTTTGCCCCTGTAGCTAGATTGGAAGCCATTAGAGTGCTACTAGCCTTTGCCTGTTACAAGGGATTTAAGCTGTTTCAAATGGATGTCAAGAGTGCCTTTTTAAATGGGGTAATTAAAGAAGATGTTTTTGTAGAACAACCCCCAGGTTTTGAGAGTTCCCAATATCCAAGTCATGTCTATAAATTAAAAAAGGCCTTATATAGATTGAAACAGGCACCCAGAGCTTGGTATGAGAGGCTTAGCACATTCCTGTTAGAAAGAGAGTTTGTTAAGGGGAGCGTAGACACCACCCTTTTTCTGAGGAGAATAGGAGATGACTTACTCATTGTCCAGATTTATGTTGATGATATAATTTTTGGATCTTCTGATAAATATTTATGTGATGAGTTTTCCAAAACAATGAGTAAGGAGTTTGAGATGAGTATGATGGGAGAATTATCCTACTTTTTGGGGTTTAGCATAAGGCAAACGGATGATGGAACCTTTCTCAATCAATCAAAATACACTAAGGACATTTTGAAGAAATATGAAATGGACAAAGCCAAGCCAATCAATACTCCCATGCCCTCCTCAGTTCAGTTAGATAAGGATTCAAATGGAAAATCTGTTGATCAGAAGAAGTATAGAGGGATAATAGGGTCACTGCTTTACCTGACTGCTAGCCGACCTGATATCATGTTTAGTGTCTGTCTTTGTGCTAGGTTTCAGGCTGATCCTAAAGAGTCCCACCTGACTACTGTTAAGAGAATTCTTAGATATCTTTTAGGGACCCCAAACCTAGGAATTTGGTACCCTAGGCACAGCACCTCTTTTGAGATCATTGGGTATTCTGACTCTGACTTTGTGGGGTGTAGGGTGGATAGGAAGAGTACCTCTGGGACTTGTCAATTCATAGGACAGTCGTTAGTCTCCTGGTCCAGTAGAAAATAGAACTCAGTTGCACTTTCCACTGCTGAAGCTGAGTACATTGCCTTAGGAAGTTGTGTGGCCCAAGTTCTTTGGTTGAAACAACAAGTCTTGGATTTAGGAGTACCCGTTGGCACAATTTCTGTTCTGTGTGATAATACCAGTGCCATCTGTATCTCTAAGAATCCAATCCAACATTCTAGGACCAAACACATTGACATTAGGCATCACTTCATTAGGGACCATGTTACAAAAGGGGACATTGAGCTACATCATGTAGCAATTGAAAATCAGCTGGCTGACATATTCACTAAACCACTGGCCTTTGACTCATTCAGCATTTTGAGAACCAGATTAGGAGTGCTTGATATAAATGCTTGCTCTGATGACTGCTGATTTATGATCTTTCTGATTTGGTATTCTGATTTCTTTTAGTTAGGTTTAGTTTTTTTATTTCTGATTTCTGTTAGTTAGTTTTTGCCTTGATTATTTTATTTTCAGTTGATTTTATTTCTTCTGCTGATTTCTGTTTTAGCCTTACTATTAGTTTGATTTGAGTATTTACTTTGGTGTGATTTTCTACCTGCTTATATTCACTAGTTCATATCTTGCACTTACTGTTTTTATGTTTTTCAAAATCTGATCACCGCTCACTATTTCTGAAAATCTGAATTTCTTACTATGAGTTTTTTACCTTGTTTTGGTTTGGAAGCTGGTACGCAGTGAGTGATTCCACTGAACCTGTTAAAGGGAAGAAACATTGATGATTGTTTCTCTTCCTCTAACTCCTTAACTGGTGTATGGTTTCTTTCGAATAAAAATTCTTTTCAAAATTAAAATGTTAGTTTTTGAAATAGAGATTATTTTATCTTCTTACAGTAATCTGCCTCATATCAATAGTATTTTTCAAAGTCTTGAGTCATTAGTTTGATTTTCTAAACCAAGTGATTGCATTTATCATATGGTGTATGGCTTTTGTTTTGTGAATCGTTCTTCCTTACTAAGGAGAGTCATCTCCTATGTCTGGAAGATAATCTCACAGCTGAGACTCTTTAATGATTATGAAAAGGAGAAAGCTTATAAAAGATGCGCAGTGCGCCAGATAATTTGAAAAAGAGGCATAAAATGAGCCCAAAACTGAAAAGATGTGAAATTGCCAAATTGGATACACAAAGTGTATCAAAAATCGAAAGATGCGCAAAGCGCCAACCAATTTGAAAAAGAGGCACAAAATGAGTCCAACCAAGCTTTCCTTCCTTTCCGATCGTTAAATGTCTTAGAAAAATCCGTGCGTCACTTAATATTTTCAAAAGCTTGTGTTTGAAAATCCTGATTTCTGATTTTTTACTTTGTAACACTATTATATCAGATATTTTTCTGGAACGAGGCTTGAAAGGATCTCTTTTCAAATCTAATGTCCTTTCTTCTGAATCGGATTTTTGTTTTGAAAGAGGTTTGCATCGATAAGGTGCCCGGGGTCGGAGTTACGAAAGTTGATTCTTTCCAACCTTTTCTGAATTTCAGCGCTGTCAATCGTCCTGTTACTGGTTTTTGAATCTAAAATCTGAAAACAAAAAAAAAATTCTGATTTTCTCGAGCTCCTTGATCAAAAAAAAAAGGTTCTTTTATGTGTTTTTGAAGTCAATTTTATTCGGTTTTGTGTTATTTTTTATTTCATGTGTGTGTGTTTTTTTTTGGATCCTGATCGATCTTTTTCATCCTTCACTTTTTTTTCTGTTTTCTTCACATCGTCCTGGACGATACCACTATCGTCCGGGACGATCCACTCTGTCCTGGACGATCCAAACATCGTCCTGGATGATTCGTTCAGAATCGTCCCCCCACTGCTCCTGCTGCTAAAAAATTCCAATTATTGGTGATCGTCCTGGACGATACTCACATCGTCTTGGACGATATGATCCGTATCTTCCTGATCTGATCAAACGGTTGAGATTGCACCAATTATTGCCCATCGTCCTGGACGATCCCCTTATCGTCCCGGACGATCCACCTGTCAAGCCACTGGACGATTCAAATTCAGCCTGTCCGACATATTTATTGTAAATCGTCCTGGACGATCCACCTAATCGTCCGGGACGATACCTTTTCGTCAACGGTCGTCCAGCTGACTCCTCGGGACGATCGCCTGTGTCTAATCGTCCCGGACGATATCTGATCGTCCTGGACGATCGGACCGCTTTTTTGACCAATCGTACAGGACGACATAAATGCACCGATCGTCCCAGACGATGTCACGATCGTACGGGACGATCAGTCCATTTTCTTTATAAACAGCAGTTTTCTTCAGTTTTTTCCACACCTTTCTTCCTCCACTCTTCTTTCATCTTCTTCTCCCTTGGTTTCCTAATGGCTGGTGGCAAGAGGTCTCGTCAAAAGGGTGCCAGTTCCTCTCGGGGGCCGGTCGATCCTCGCTTCCCTAATGCAGCCGATCAGGCTGCCTACGAGCGATACTGCGAAGTGGGGATAACGCCTTCGAAAATAGTAAATCCTCGCACTCTCACCTATCCAGTCCTTGATCTCTTCGCACACACCTCTCTTACCTTCATCCTCACCCTCGCTTTTCCCTTTAGTTCCGAACTTCTTCGCATTTTCTTTGCGAACCTCCGAATTTCCGCTGACTACTCCACTCTCCGTTCCTATGTCAATCAGCGCCCTGTCGAGCTTACCTATCAAGACTTTCACGACATTCTCCAACTGTCCATCACTGGCGACAAACTCCACACCCTTATCACAGACCCAGATTATAATTGGAGTGTCGCCAATCATTTCCTCCGCAATACCAATGCCCCTTATCATGACAATGCCTCCTCCACCCTTCTTAAGGACGCCCGAACCATTCAACATGTTCTTCGTTCCTCCGTCGTTCCAAAGGCGGGGGATCGCATTCACATCACCCCCCTCCTGTCCTTGACCACCTACTACATCATGGCCCATCGAGAATTTAATGCTGCCGATCTCATTATCCGGTACCTCGAGCACCTTACCACCATCCGGGATCCAGGTCATCGCCGTCGCCCAAATCTAGCCTTAGGACACCTCATTGCATATGCTCTTGAAACCAAGTATGACTTGCAATATCCCGCAGCCCCAGATGTTCCTACCTACTTCCTCACCAACAATGCCTTCCATGTCCTCCACAGCACCCGACTACATCCGGAGCCCGCCCCGGATGGTGAGGAAGAGGAGGAAGCGGCCATTCCCGCTCCTGCTGCACCCGAGGCACCTGCTCCCCTTAGCATTGCCTCTCCCCTTGACCACCTGGTGCAGCGATTTGACCAGTGGGAGGCCCGTTTTGACTCCTACGTGGTTGCCCAGGAGCAGCGACACAACGAGGACCTCCAACGCTTCGCGGACTATGCTGCGCAGCAGCAACAGCAGCATGACCAGGACATGGCCTGGTTCGAAGCTCAATTTCAAGCCATTCACCATTACCTCAATCCTCCACCACCACCTCCTCCTTCTGATCAGGATCCACCTCTGTTTTAGTTTCCTGCTTTTGTAGTTGTTCTATTTTATGTTTTATTTCAGTGTTCTGTTTTTCCCTCCTCCTTTTTGTGATGTCAAAAGGGGGAGTCAGTTGAAGTCGTGTCGTGTCTGTTTCTATTTTCTGTTTCATGTTTTCTGTATTGTTTGAGCTGTTAAATGAAAATTAAAAAAAATATATTTGTTTTATTTGATCTCCTAGTTTACCTTTATTTTCAGACTACTTTACAAATGTTTGTCATCATCAAAAAGGAGGAGATTGTTGTAAATCTGGTTTTAATGATGACAAACATATTTCCAGTGTGTTTTGCTTGGCTAATCTATTTCAGGCCAAAAAGACCGCGAGCCACTCAAGCCAACTCAAGATCGGGTCCAAGTGTGTCAAATGTATGATTTTTCCTTTTATTGAGTCAATTGTAATGTAACTGATCCCCTAGCTAAGTAACCTTGCACACACACACTCAGGGGGAGAGATTGAGTGAGTTAGAGTTTCTGTTCAATTTTTGTTCAGATCGTCCTGGACGATAGTTGCATCGTCCTGGACGATCCAGTTAAAACAGAAACCCTAATTAGGGCGACTAAGTTAAGAAGGTCTGATTAAGCAGATCATCCTCGATGATATTTGGATCGTACGGGACGATATTCTCAAATCAGAAATTCCCAGCCACCAGATTAAGTTAGGCAAGTTTTATTTTAAGTATTTTGGTCTGATCGCCCCGGACGATACGTGTATCATCCTGGACGATTCACTACAATCATGCCTAAATTAGTCTGGTAATTAAGGAAAGCAATTAATGTTTAATTGATACGATCACATCGTCCTGGACGATCGCAGGATCGTCCCGGACGATCGTGATCGTCTTGTGCATTTCAGCTGTATGACCCGAACTGTGTACAGGACGATTTTGGGCCTTTTTGAACTAATCGTACAGGACGATGTACTAATCGTCCTGGACGATCAAGTCATTTTTTGGTCGTCCAGCACAAATTTCTCTGGACGACCCGAACTGTCTTCTGGACGATTTTCCTCAATTTGTACTAATCGTCCCGGACGATCGCAGTATCGTACGGGATGATATGAACAACTTTTTCTACTGATCGTCCAGAAGAGCCTAATCGTCCAGACTGAATCAGCTGATTTTGAACTGATCGTACAGGACGATCTCCCGATCGTCCTGGACGATCCTTGCCGACCAGTTGAGAATTAGGGCAAATTTTAAGCCCTCCTATAAAAGAACTTTTTCTAAAATTAAGAGAAATCTTTTGCTACCTTCCTTCCCTGAGAAACCCTAGAGAGAAGAGAGAGTTGGGAGAGAGAGAAGAGATCTTGTGAGGGGGAGTTAGTGAGGGATTCACTAAGGTTGCTCCAAGCACGGATCAGAGTCGTCTTCTCCGCTCGTCGTCTGTCGTCTAGTCGTGTTCTTCGTGGGAGGATCGTTCGCAAGAAGATCCGGGGTTCTCTGCCCGCTTCAGGTGGAAGCAAAAGGAGTTCGAAGGTTCTCTGCCTGCTTTAGGAGGAAGCGAAAGGAGGTCAGGTTCTCTGCCTCACCGTGTGGTGAAAAGGAGGTGTTTTGTACAGGCTTCTCCGCCTTGCTGTGGGAGCAAAAGGAGAGTCACTTTCGTTTAGTGCAATACCCGGAGGGCAGGCTCCGGGGAGTGGACGTAGGTCAAGTTGACCGAACCACTATAAAATCTTGTTTGCTTTTCTGATTCAGTTTTGCACTTTACTTTTCAATATAAACTGCTTGGGTGAATATCGTTGGTTGATCTTTTCGTTATTGTTTACTTGTTTCCGCTGCTAAGTATCGAAAAGATTTTTGTAGTTATCGTGAAATTTTTAAATAACCAATTCACCCCCCCTCTTGGTTAGCCTCGGGACTAGTTCACTAGGGCTTAACATCCCTATCGAACTTTCATTTTTAATATGGACAACGGAATTAAATTGATGCTAGCTCCTAAATCACATGGTGTTCTAATCCAAAATTTATCCCTTATAGCCATAGAAATGGTAAAACTCTCAAGGTCTTTAGATTTTGAGAAAGTTTCTTCTGCAAAATTGCACTACATTCCTCAATCAAAGCTATGGTTTCAAAATCTCCTAATCTTCTCATCTTATTAAGGAAATCTTTCATGAACTTAGCATAGGTTGGCATCTATTCTAAGGCTTCAAAAAATGGAATATTAATAGTTAACTTTTTAAAGATTTTCAAAAACCTTAAGAACTATTTATCTAAATTTTGTTTTAACAATCTTTGGGGAAATACTGGCGGTGGCCTTTCTACTGCCTCTCTATCAAGTTTTTCTTTTTTCTTTTTCAAGTTGACATGCTTCCATAGGTTGGCAGACCTCTACTAGTTCTTCTACAGGTGAGTCTAACTTAGATTAATCCTTATTTCCAACACATTTTCTAACTCTTTCTCACTCCTTAATTAAATAGCTTTATATTATTCTTTACCCTTTTATTTATAATTTATTTTAATATTATGAGGTAAAGTTCTTTGAAGTCTATTAATTAAAGATCCAGTTAGTTGTCCTAATTTTTTTTTAATAATCCTAATGGCAGCTGCTTAACTTCACAATTATGTACCCATTTTTAGAACTAATTCTTCTAAAGAAGGCTTCTTATCCTTAGGTTGGGTATTAAAGTTGAATCTAGAGGGATAATTAGGCCTTGGGGTAGCAAATTAAACTTTGAGGAGGATGGTTATAGTTCCCTACTTGATTTGGTTTATTAGAGTTCCAATTATTATTTTAATTTGATTATTATTCTAACTAAAATTTGGATGGTTTTTCTAGTTAGGATTTTGAGTGTTAGAGTAGGTGTCCTTGGTATTATTATTTATTGGATTAATTGATTCAACTCCTGAAATATTAGGATCACCTAGAGGCTCCAAAATATTTTCTTATAAGATCACATGTGAATTTTAAGGTAAATTAATTCTAAGGTTATCTAATTTTCTAGAAATGATAGCTACTTATTAGTTAAGATTGATAGGCATCAGATTCATAAATACTAGCCACATTTGTAGGATTAATTATTTTAGATGGCCATTAAGAACTATTGATAGCCATCTCCTCAATCAAAGCATAAGCCTGATCAAAGGGCTTTAACGTTAGAGAACCAATAGCAATGACATCAATAATTGGTTTAAGAGAACCTATAAGGCTAGTATAAAAATTTGGGATGATTAACCAATTAGGAAGGACATGATGAAGACATTTTCTAAGAAATTCCTTAAATATTTCTCATGAATTATAAAGAGATTCACCATCTAATCGATAAAAGAAGTGATGTCATTTCGAAGTTTAGCAATTTTTGATGGTGAAAAATGTTTAGCTAAGAATTTAGGGGCAAGATCATTCTATATTGTTATTGAACTTGAGGGAAATAAATTTAAACACATTTTAGCTTTATCCCTAAGTGAAAATATAAATAATTTAAGTCTAACAGCATCATTACTAACACCATTATATTTAAAAGTTGTATAAATTTCTAGGAAATTAGCTATGTGTAGATTAGGATCTTCTAATGGTGTTCCATCAAACTGAAAGTTTTGCACCATTTGGATGATGATAGATTTTAGTTTAAAATTATTAGCTTATATGCTAGGTTTATTTTTAATTTGATAAATACCCCCAATAGGTTAGGTGTATTCCCCAAGTGGTTTAGGTTACTCAATTTCAATAAGTTGTTTAGCCATTATGAAATCTTTTTCAAATTTTCAAATTTTGCTAATTTTTCTTATTATTTATTTAATTTTAGTGTCTAACAATAATGCTACTAGTTGTTTAATACTACACATGCAATCATAAGCAACATAGTATAAAATTTAAAATATTAAGCTATAAAAGCCAATTAGATATCAAAGTAACACTAAGCGGGTAAAAATTTAAGCAAATGAAAATTAAATAGAAAACTAGATTAAATTAATAGCTATTTTGTAATATAAAAGTAAAACATGAAAGCAATTTCACTAGTTGTGTTCCCCAGTAATTGTGCCAAAAACTTGATATAATACTACTGTAACTATTATTTAACTTGTGCATATATAGAGTTTCATGCTTTAACTTACACATACTACTCATTTTCTAATGGAAGTTTAATTTTTCTATGGTGTAAGTCTTATTTTAATCCAAGTGCACATATGATATCAAGTATAATGATAGAAAGTGTGTCTAACCCATGAGCAACAAACTATAAATATCCTAGGTTCTCTTTACTACTACCTACTAAACTGCTAAATTAATCTAGCTAATTTAAAAAGGTGATGAGGGTTAAAAGTAATGGGCTTCAAATTGCAAAAAAGAAAATTCACTAATTTTAAAATTTTTGAATCTATGATTTTTCAAAAGACCATGATTTCTTTAGAGAGGTTTACTTCTTATTTTTTCTCTAGATCAAAGTAATTGTACTCCTCATCTCTATCAAGCTCATCGAAATAAAAGCTAGGATCCTCACTAACCACAATTCTTATATCTTCTTAAGATCCCATAATCCTAACCACCATATATTATGTTAAAACCACATTTTATGTTCTCTAATTATTCTTCTATTCCTCTATCAAGGCTTTAGATCACACAAAGTTTTTAATTTATGTATGGCCTATACATAAACCAATTAAAGCATGGAGAAATTAAAAATAATATAAATACATTAAAGATTAAACCTACTCTAAGCAATACATGCCTTTTAAATCATCATAGGTTAAAAAAATGTTTATCTACATGTGGAGGCATTGTTATACATAATAAATATTTTATTTTATTGAATGATTAACCAGTTACAAAGTGACAAACACAAGGTAACAAAATAAATAAAGTAAAACAAGGGTTAGAAATGACTTGAAATTAGGATTACTAATCTTTTGCACTTTTCACTTTGCTACACTCTAATATAAGACTCCAAATACAAGAACACAAGCTACACTCTCCCCAAGATAACCCTAACATTTATGCACACTCACACAAAATGACTTCATAATGTGCCAACCCCTTTACAAGATGTCTAACACTACTATTTATAGTTTTATAAATTAACTAAATAAGGGTTGTAGCATTGGCTTAATAGCACTGTGGAGCTGGCTTGATGGCATTGTGATGCTATTGAATTAGTGTATCGTTTCAACACTAGTCACATCAGTTTACCAGTTCAACAAACTCCCACAATAGTGCTCGGTGATTTAGTGTTGCATCACTTTAATGCAGGACTGTGGTGCTTGCTGGATAGCACTTTGGTGCTAAGCTCTCTAGTAGATTTTTTCTAAGCTCTCTACTATGGCGCTGAAGGCGTGGCGGTGCGACGTTACAATGAGTTCTGATGCTACGGTGTTGGTCCAATTTTATAATTTTTTATTATTTTCCTATACAAAATATAAGGATTACAAGCATAAAAAATATAATAACGGTAATCTTTAATGAAAATTTTTTATTTTATCACCAGGTTTTGATAAAATTTCCAGTAAAAGTAAAAAAAGCCCCAAAATATTGAAATAAATATTATCTGTGATAGTTTTATGATTAGCAACCATTTAATTGTATATGAAATTTACCCCAAAATTTAGACTTCTATGTAATAAATGTACAATTCTATGAAATTATGTGATGTGTATGATTATGTTTATCTCTAATGAAAGTGTGATGGTTTTGTAATTGCATGATTGATTATGTGTGAAGAAATGGTAGTAGTTATTAATGATTCTACATGTATCTGAGCGAAGGTATAAGGGCCTAAATTTTTCTTGGAGAATTGGTGTTATGCACTGGGAATCATCATGGTTTGATACTGATATACCAAGAATGTGAGTTATAAGGGCTTATTTCAAATATGTTGTGCATTAGAAGTTCTAAGATCCTGATTCTATATATACTCTGTTATCGTATAAGGGCCTGAGACTGATCTAATCTAATGTGATTAGAACTGTATTTAATGTTATATGTTTAATTCTAATATCTGTAAATGTATGTTACTTCTATTACATAATAGAATTATTATGTTAAAACTATTCTAAACCTTCTAATACTATATTAGGAGTTTCTGTATGTGTAGTCTGCTTCTCTATTTCTATAATTCAAGAAGGTTTAGTGTAGCCTATTAAGTTATAATTTGCCCATAACTATTATCTCTTTATCTTTTAATTTCTGCTAAAAAAAGGGAAAGTGATTAGGTATACTTCTATGTAGTGAATTCTTTTGGCAATCATAGTGTGATTCTGATGATGATATACTATGATTCTGTAACATGATTATTGCATATACAAATATTTTATCTATAAAGTTTTTTAAAGATGAATGAAAATATTTTTGTGTTATTCATTGTATTATTAATTTGATGTTTTAATGGCTCTATATTCTATTATAAAATGAAAATTCCTTCCAAATAGATATTGAGAATGAAATTATTGTAACTCGACATGATGTGACTCATTTGATATTACGGTTATGTCTATTTGGGTTATCAGAATTAATTTTTTGTACCAGAGTAATATTTTTGAAGGAATTATATATAGTAGAGCCATAGGATTTATTTGTAGAAGGTTAATAGCCTCAAGGTAATTTAAAGCGTTTATATCTTTTTCTATTTTGCATCTACATATGATCATTTAGAAGTGTGGATTTTGAGATTTAATTTGATGAATCCCCAAGAGCCTAAAATGAATGACAAGTAGAGTTCTAGCTAGATTTTGATAGTACAGAGTATAATATATATCGTAGTTTGTAGGGTTGTTGATAGGGGTTGTATTTAATTTATGTTTTATTGGATATAACCTAAATAAAAATATAAGTGTATGTGCTGATGAAGTAATAAAATATATGAGAGAGTATCGATCTCATGAGGAAATACTATACTACACAAATTTTCCAGTAACGTCTTCTCAAACTACAATATTTATTCTACAAAATATAATTAGGGGTATTCTCTATCTCTAATGAGAAATGCAAAAAATAGTGAAGATACCATTAATTAAAGTGGTTTGGACTAATGATAGTAAATATCCCAAGTTATTCTTAGTAGACTCCTCTACATTAGTTGTGAATCAAAGCTCATACATTCTTAGATCTCTATCGAGTTTGTAAGGATGTAAAGAAAGGTTTATGACCTTCCTACAATTATTAAATCTCCATAGACCCTAGAATACTAAACATCCTATATCTAAGCATGCAAGCATTCCATCTAAATTCTATTAATTATTCCAACATTCTTCTGTCAATGTAATATATCACACTAGATGCTAATTTTATACATGACCATTGCATAAATTAAATGAAGAGCGGGCAATTAGAAACAATCATTCATACTCTAAAATACATGAGTCTACATTAGGAATTATAAAGGTTTTTACATCATTAGTCAACAACTAAGAGTTTAGTTAGCTATTGAATAAAAATTAAACAATACAAATTCCATGATTTGCTCAAGAAAGAAAGTACAAGTAAAGAAGATGAACAAAATATCACCCAAAATAAAGAATCCCAAATAGATCATTGGATGGACCCTTCACTAAGTGAATCTCCACTTACAACGTCTCTCTCGACACTAATGTCCTCTCTAAATGATTGTTTGTTCGCTACAATGTTGAGCATCTACTCTAAATGTTTATTCCTTGGTCTCTCTTAGATTCTCCTCTAGACTTATCTAAAAAGCTACCATAGAAAAAGATAGAAACTAATTATACTTAATACAAAAATAGACTCAGGCGCTGCAATGCTTAACAAGGTAGCGTTGTGGTGTTTGAATATGAACTAGCACCTCGACGCTGCTTGAGTTACTCTGCTGTAGCATTGGGCTGACCCAGTGCAGGTGTTGAATGAATCGATGAGACTTTTGGTTGAGTCAGCATGGTGATTCTTTTCCTTAACTATTTCCCTGTGATGCTGCAAAAGATGAGTATTCCAGTGCTACGGTGTTTTATAGTTCAGTGCTCTAACATTGAATTATTTGCAATTTTTCTTGAAAATTTGACACTAAAATGTTCATTTTCAGCACTGCGACATTATCCTTTAATTTTCTAGGGAATTGACTTTAGTGAAATTTTCCCAAGACTCTAGCACTGTAATGTTCAAAATTGGCACTGGGTTGTTGGCAAGGCTACAACGCTGATAGTTTTGGCATTGCAGTGATGGTTCTAAACTTTATAAATTTTGCTCCATTTTTGAAACATTCCTGTAAAACATCAACTAAAACATAAATCTTTATTAAAATTTAACAAAATAAAATACAACATAGTTTTCACTTAACAGTTAGTAGCTCAGTTAATGGGTGAGGCATATACTAAAATGTTTGTTGTTAAGATTGAGGAGGTAGATAGGTATCTGCAAATGATTGTGAGATTAAATTCTCCTTAGTTTGAAGGTGTTATAGAATCGCAGGTAATAAAGGACTGTTTATTGAGGCTGGAGAAGACCTTTAATGGGATGAAATGTCTACTGGACCGTAAGGTACCTTTGGTAATGTTTCTGTTGAATAGAGAAGCGAAGAGCTAGTGGTTTGGTCAATAGAGAGAAATTTCAGGGGAGGTTAAATACTATGATCTCATGGGAGTAGTTTACTAATACCTTCTGGGATTAGCTTGTGTGCCCCTTCTATAAGATATCAAATGCAGGAATCTTTTCTGAGACTAATACAAGGAGGTAGGACTGTAATACAATATGAGGCAAAATTTACTGTATTAGTCATGTATGCTCCTCAGCTTCTCAGTAATTCTAAGAAAAAAATGCTACTGAATTTTGTGGGGACTCAAAGACAGTTTGAGGTGGCATTTAGTTCTATTTAAAATTTCTAATTTTTCTAAATTCATTGTGAGAATCGACTGATAAACAATGTTCAAACAGTAACTCGGCAGCATTATGCTACTAGCAAGAAAAAAAGTAGGCCATATCTAAAAATATAAATTCCTAATTGAAAACTAGAAAGCCTCTAGACAAGTACAAGTGATTGATTAGCTATATTGATCTTCCTTAAAAAAACTCAGAAGGTGTTGATAACTCAATTTACATGTAGAGGTGAAATAATAAATTGTTTGACTAGATAACATCAATGCAAAGCTGAACTAATTTATGCTTTTTTTTTTTTTAAGCAAGCGCAAGTAGCAAATTTTATTAAAATGGACTACAAACAATCAAATTCCTCCTTGAACAATTTAAGGAATGAAGGAGGAATCTTATTAGATCTAATGTCATCCCAAAAAAATCAGAAAGAAGAGCTAAGTTAGCACATAAATCTGCTAACTTATTACATTTTCTACTAGAATAAAGAAACAAAACTTGTTTGAACAGATTGAAGAATTCTAACTCCTTCGGATTTAGATAGTCATCCTTGATCTCCACCTTATTCATAAAATCTTGAAAGAATTTGATAACATTAATGTTATCACCTTCAATTATAATACCTTCTGCATCAAACATCCAATATTGTACAAATCTTTTCAATGAAAGAATAGATAACATCTCAAGTTGTGAGCAGTCCCAATGGCGGCAATTGATACCAAACGTGCACAAGAATCTTCCTTGACAATCTCTAAAGACTCCTCCAATTCCTACTTTATTTGTATGTAGCACAGAGGCATCAATATTCACTTTGAGCCATTTAGGAGGTGCAGGACGCCAAGAAGGTAAAGATAGCTTACAAAGTTGGTTGACGTCCCAGTTCTCCCAAATGAAGTTTGAAAGAGGCAATAGCATGGCAAACAGAATTGACCGCTATGAATGCCGAACAATCTTCCACTCCCGCATGAATCAATTTGTTTCTACTTTTCCAACAGAAAAACACCACAGAGCAGTACAAATTCCCTTGAAAAGGATTAGTTTTTGCAAGAAACTTTAACCCATAGAAACAATCCTCCAACGATTTAAATGTCAAAGTACTAAATCCCCATTTAGCAAGAAAGTTGAAGACAATATTTAACTTACTACAAAAAACCGCAATATGTTCAGGGTTCTCCACAGATGTGCAACCTCTCGGGCAATGATCAAAATCAACAAGTTTCCTGTATTTTAAAAAATAATTACAAGGTATTGCATTCTTCTATAGTCTCCACCAGAACAGAGCAATATGAGCCCTTAATTTGGTGTTCTTCATCCAACTCCAGTCATCAATCACCATTGTATTCTTAGTAGAAGCCTCTAAAGCTAAAAATGATATTGTTCTTCTAGAATATTTATATTTAAGTTCCAAATGGTCCTTCGCCAGCTCAGAACAGATCTGGACAAATAAAATAACATCTGCAAGCTCCTTCCCAAAGAAATTCCTCAGTTTGCATTCATTCCACTACCCTTCCTTGATAAAACCAGAAACAAGTTCAATTTCTTCACTCATATTTGTAACAAATGTAGGCCATTTGTTGATTGGTTTATCCCAAATCCAAGTGTCCTTGATTGTGTTGATATCCACACCAGAATTCACTCTCCATCTAATTATGGGCTGCAGAAATTTCGCACCATTTAAAATAATTTTCCAAGTAGATGAAGACTTGTTTCTTTAATCAGCACACCACACGTCACTACCGTACCTTACCGCCAAAGATCTATTCAAAAGTGAATGAGGCTTGGAAATGAAAGTCCAAGCAAACTTGGCCCTTAAAAGTCCAACTTTCTTCACAATAGATTGCATACCCCAACCACCATCCTTTTTGGAGTTACAAAGAACATCTGATGCAACATAATGAAGCCCCTTAGTAGATTCATTTTTGTTCCATAAGAAATTCATGCACATCTTCTCAATGTCATACAAGACACCCATAGGGACTAAAGAGTGAGTAACCAAGAATATAGGGATAGAAAGGCAAGCTGAATTGATGAGAGTAATTTTCCCAGCAATAGAGAAACCCTTATTCCCCCAAGAGCTCAATCTTGTAGCAGTTTTAATCAAAAGATCTTCAAAATCAGAAAAAACCATTCTTCTCAACATGATTTTAACTCTGAGATATTCCATTCCATACACCTCTTTGACACCTAACAATTTGGAAAGAGTTCTCCTTGTTCGCCTTTTCACTGATTTCCCAATCATAATAGAAGATTTAGCCACATTAATTTTTTGACCAGTCCAACGACAGTAGTTTCCCATAATTCTCTTCACCTTCTTCATACACCTATGGTTAGCTTCAGAAAAACATATAATGTCATCGGCATACATCAAATGAGATATTAAAGGAGCATTGGGAGCCACCTTAATACCTATCTTCTTACCTCTAAGAGCAAAGGCATTAGATAAAAGCTATGAGCACATAATAAATAGATAGGGAGACAAAGGAAAACCTTGTCTAAACCTGCTTCTAGCTTCAATCCATTCAGAGAAATTACCATTAATTAAAATAGCAAATTTCGGCTCTCTGACACACTCCAGAATTAGATTAGAAAAAATTTTCAGAAATCCAAACTCATCCATGATTTGAGTTAGAGTAGCCCAACTCATACTTTCGTATGTCTGCCCCATATCAATTTTAATAGCCATGAGCCCCTTCTTAGATTTAGAGTATCTGAATTTGTTAAATACCTCATGGGCTGATAAAATCTGATCTGACATGGATCTACCTCTTATAAAAGCAGATTGGGTTTTAGAAATAATTTTTGGAAATAAAGGAGACATCCTATTTAATAACATTTTAGCCACAACGTTGTAAATGGATCTACAAATGCTAATAGGACGAAAATGAGCTGGACTCAAAGGATTTTACACCTTTGGAATCAAAATTACATTCGTCTCTTTCCATTTAGAACATAAAACTCCAGAAGTGAAGAAGGAGCTTATAGCCACCAAAACATCATGTTTAATAAAGTGCCAATATACTTTAAGAAACGAATAAGTAATACCATCATTACCTAGGGATTTGTTCAGATCAAGATTATTGATGACTTGTTCCAGCTCATGAAATGAAAAAGGCTTTTGAAGTAACAATGAGTCTTCTTCATTTAATCTAGAGGAAGATGAAGGCCAACCAGTTAGCAAACATCTACGATCTCTCCATTTGGCTTTGAAGTAGTTGTTGAAAATTCTTTCAATTTGAGATCGGTCTTCAGTCATATCTCCTTCTTCATTTTTAAGTTGTTTAATCCAATTTCCATTCTTCCATGCCGAGGCATAAGCATGAAAGAATTTGGAGTTAGAATCACCATCCTTCATCCAATGAACTTTTGCTCTCTGTTTCCACCAAGTGCACAACCGACCAAGAGTAGAATTTAGTTCACAAACTTTGGATTTTAATAGAATCAATCTTTAATCCGAGAGCCCATCTCCTATAGACTCCTCAACTTGTAATTGCAGAATTTCTTTTTTGAGAATTTCCTTCAAATCATACAAGCCTTTATGTTTTGCTTTACTCCAGAAAAATAGAGCCTTCAAGGCCCTTTTGAGTTTAACATTCAAACCCTCCACATTGTTACCTCTCACGGGTTTCTTCCAAGAACTAGAAACAATAGCATATGAAGCTGGAAATGACGACCACACATCCTCAAACATAATTGCCCGATTTCTACCAAAACCTGTAGAAAAAATTTTCATCATTATGGGACAATGATCAGAAGCCAAACTCGCCAAGTGTCTTACAACCGTCAACTTGATAGTCTTCAAAGCCACCGAGTTAATAAGACAGCGATCCAACCTCTCCAAAATACGGGATTTACCAACCTTGTTGTTACACCAAGTGAATTTTGGGCCCACAAATCCCACTTCATTAAAATCACAATTGCTAATGAAGGAAAACATGTCCTGACTACCTTTGGACATTACAATTTTTTTACCTCCTTTCTTATCATCTTGGGAAAGCAAACAATTAAAATCACCACCTACTATGGCCGGACATTTCAACCCATACATCATCTCTAGGCTACTCCAAAGCTTCATTCTTTTGAAACAGTTTTATTGCCATAAACCGTGGCAATGTACCAAATGCCTTTGTTAGCTATGTTGAGTTCACCAATCATAACTTGAGGGTTTGCTTCTTTAACAATAAAGGCAGCAATGTCAGATCTCCAACATATTAAGATGCCACCGGAAAGTCCATCAGCAGGGAACAAGTAGAAATCCCATTTCTCTCCTATAACTTTCTTAAATTCAAATCACTCAATTGATGAGATTTTAGTTTCAACCAAACCAACAAATAAAGCTTCATGATCTTTCACAATTTCCCTTAAATAACGAGAGGCTTCTACCTTCCTAGCCCCTCTACAATTCCAAAAAATAATGGAAGTCATTTGTGGGTGTTAATGGGATTGCTCCCATTAGCACTTCTCTTTAATAGCTCCAGTCTTCTACTTTGAGGATGCAATTTATTATTACCAAGTGATTGTAGCTCCTTTTGAAGTCTAAACTTGACCGCCCCCTTTGCACTATTCTCTGTTTTATTAGAAGAAATCATTTCTTCTAAAGAACCATTACTGAGTTCTCCATCTTCTTTATCAACTTTGAGTTCTCCATTATCTTCACCAGTGATAGAATTGTCCTCAGCAACATCTGCTTCCAATAAGTTGAACTAGTTAGTATGAGTAAAAATAGAACTCTTCAAAGACTGCACCTGTAACGAATTTTCCAGATCTTGCTTATTAGAAGAATTTCCCACCAATGCCGTTGAGCCATCATTCTTCTCCAGATTATGCACAACCAGCTCCTCTTCGCAACAAGCCCCTACATTGATTTCAGACAACATAGGTTTATTATCTTCATTAGAAGGTTTCACAAATTCACTTATCACTTCATTGGCATCTTCATTAACTGGTTTTACATTGCCTTGTTGTTTCTTTATTATATAAGTAGTGGTAGTTCTAGTTTGAAAACTTTGAACACCTTTACTAGGAGCTTGAACTTTCCTTCCTCTTCCATATTTGACATGTATCCAAGGGCCATAAGAACTTATTTTGTCTTCAACTCCCTTCTCAGAATTTGCAACACAGTTATTACTAGGATTTGTAGCTCTTAGATAATCAGGAGCAACCACCTTCTTCTCCAAATCACATTCTTCAACTAGATGGCCAATCTTTCCACATTTAAAACAAAAATTAGAAATCCTTTCATATTCTATTTTTTGAAAGAAACGTCCCTCCAATCCTTCCACCCATACTCCCAAAGGAAGCTGTTTATCAAGATCCACACGTACGCAAACTCTAGCAAATTCCCTTCTACTCCATTGGAACATATTCCCATCCAAAAATAGAGGAGTGCCCACCATAGAAGCAATACGAGCAACATTAGTCTCATCCCAATAGTAAAGAGGTAAGTGAGGCAACCTTACCCATATAGGAGATGATAAACCTTTCATAGTAGTGGGAGAGAATTCTGCTAACTACTTATCCAATCCCACAATATGGCTGCGAACAAACCAAGGACCTCCAGCTAGAACTCCTTCCATAGCTTCTGGTGAAGAAAATGAGCATAGAACCCACCCTAACCCAAGACTGGTTAGGTGAAACTTTCCAAACTGTATCCATTGACGCCGCAGTTTCTCAGCAATAACAAAAGCCAGAATGTTGTTTGTAAATACTTTAACCACAACAGAGTTATTCAGTTTATTGGAATTGGATTTAACATTAGGTTCAAATAGTTTCATAGCAAGACCATCTTCCGATAAGAAGGATTCATCCTTCCAAAAGTTGATTTTGACGTTGGGACGTCTTGCCCAAGGATTTCCAATCCTCTCAATCGCCATCTCAGGTTGAGTATTATTTTCTTCAATCACCGTTGGTTGAGCATTTCCATAACCATTTGAGATGACATTGTCAACAATCACTTGAACAGAGCTTTCTCTAGCATTACCATTTCCAAAACCTTTGACGATCAGATTCATTCTAGATAAAGAAGACGCCTCAAAATCATTACTTTCGTTATCCAACGATACTTTATTAATTTTCTTAGGTGTTTTGAATTCTAATTCTACTAGGATTTCCTTTCCTTTGCCTTCAACCGGAAAGGATTTCTTAACAATAACTTCAACAAGTTCTTTAATTACTAGAGGGCCTGCCTTCCTATTGAGGACCTTTGGGGAAGAACTTCGTACCAGATCATTACGGGAATTAGAGGGAGCCAAACTGGATGACTTACGGCGGTCAGAAGTAGCCGCTGGTGGTGCCTCCACCATGAGCGGGAAGATCACCCCAAAACGAGGGACGAAAAAATTTTAAAAAAAGTTGTTTCTCTCACTAGAAAACCAGAGTCTCTCTCACTAGAAAAAAATCATTTAAACTGCAATAATGAAAAAACTTAACAAATAAGAGAAAAAAATTGCTATTCAATAATTTAAATGATTTGAGTTAGGATAACTCATTGAAATGCTACTTTGGTTTCAAATGATATTAAAAAAATGTATCACTATTTTAATTATGATGTATTAATCATTTTAACTTACTCAAAATAACTCTTTATTAACATCTAGTACTAAGTACAATAATATTATTTTATAAAATTTAACAAAAAATTAGTTTTAAATTAAAAACAAACAACTTTGCGGTGTTGAAATAAAAATAATAATTTAACCCCAAATCACTTTGCCATGAAGAAATTTGGTTTACTACAATGGGGTGCTAGGTCAAAATTATTTTTTTTTTCTTAATAATTTGGTAATGTTAAGAGAAATTTAAACAACAATTATTATAAAACTCTTCCTAACTAAGAGATATGGAAGATTACTAACATGATAGATATCCTCTTCCCCGAGCTACGATGCAAGGTGTCAAACATGAAGTTAACATCACCGTCATCGACAAATAGTAGAACAAATTTGCTGCCCCTCAGCTTTCATTTATATGTATGTAACTGCTATTTATCATTAGTACCACAACAACTAACAACAAATCCAAGAATTTGAAAAATTTTTCTAGCTCGGCCACTATATACACTACAAAACATGATCATAAAAAGTTTATATGCAATCATCTTGGGTTTTTCTCCTTAAAGAAATTGTTGAATTAAATACATGTCCTCTGCACATGATTTGAATATTATGAGTTGATTTTGAATTAGATACAACTACAATAATAACAAGCCTTTATCCCACTATGTGGGGTCAGCTACAAGAATTCTTTTTATGTATTGTCTCCTATTAAGAGTTACATTTTCATATAAATTTAATAAGAATGATTATTTCTATTACTTTCTAACTAAGTATTTAATAAGTTGTTTTCGAATCATGAAAAAAAAAAAGTGCATGAAGTTTCCCTCAACAATGAATTCAATAAGGAATTGATTTACTTAATCTTATTTTTTATTTTTTCAAAATATTATTTTAATGAATCAAACTCATAACCTCCATACCATAACAGAACTAGTTGCTAATAATTTTTATTTCATAACTATTGATACTTGCAATTATATAAAAATCTTTAATATTAGATGGAGGGGATTAGGGTTATAAATGAGTCTAGTCGAATATCCGCCTAATTGAGTTAAGCCTGTTTAACTCTTGCTGAGCTTGAGCTCTGCTCATTCAAAAATAATTAGGCTCAATCTCGGCTTGCTTATTAAAGCTAGTTAAAAAAAGCTTGAGTAGGGGTGTCAAAATGAGTTTTTGGATTGGATTCGGGTCCAAACCGAAGTTGTCTCGCCCGCATATGATCTGACCCAAACCCAACATGATTACACAATCGGGTCAGTAATTGAAACCCCGACCTAACCAGCCCTAAACAAGGGTCAACACAACTCAACATGCTGACTCGATTGGGCTAGGTGAGAGTGATGTTAGGGCAGGTGGTCCACGAGTTAGAGGCCATTGAGTGAGGCAAGGTGAGGCAAGCGTAAGTGTTGGGACAGGTGAGGCAAGCATAAGTGTTAGGCCAGGTGAGGCAAGCGCGAGCACTGGGCGGAGTGAGGCAAGGCGAGGCGGGTGGGTGCATATGATTCATGTGAGTGGGTGTGCTCCTACGATCACGAGCGCAACGGAGAGCCAGAGCGAGCGATTGCGAGACCAACAGAGTGCGATCTGAATCTAGGTTGATTTTGGGTTTTTTGGTTATCCTGAACCCGACTAAAATTAAAAATGGGTCAAAATACAAAACCCGAACTGTTACAACTCGGGCTCCTGAGTATATAATTTTGATGATGACAATATTATTGAGTGCCTCTTTATTTCTCCTAATATTTGTTGTGTTTACATGTTTATGTGTTGACTAACATTTCAGGTACAACAGGCACCGATCTTTAAAGATTCAGGGCTCAAGACTGGGTAGAATAGGTTATGTCGAAAGAGAATGTAATTTTCATTTATTTATTTTAACTTCTTGAGTCAAGTCCTATAAAGGTGCATGATAGCCTGGTGACCGTGCACACACACACAAGGGGAGAAATTTTAATGTTAAATATTTTAATTTTTCTGTACATCGTACTGTACGATCTGGATCGTACTGTATGATCTGGATCGTACTGTATGATCTGGTGTTACAGAAAATATTAAAATATTTATTTTTTTCTGAAAAAATTCCTTTGAAATATAACTAATCGTACAGTACGAACACCACATCGTACTGGATGATTTGGTATAATTAGAAACCCCGTCGAACATTAAATTAGGCAAAAATTTGAATTTGAAAATTGTTCTATTCGTACTGTACGATCTTAATCGTACTGTACGATGTTTAAAATATTACCTAATTTAATCCTGTGATTAGTCAATCAAATTTGCATAATTTTGATATTTGGTTCGTACTGTACGAACTGGATCGTACTGTACGACTGACAGAGACGATTTTGGTCGTCCCAGGATTCGTCCTGGACGATCTGCACTTCGATTGAACTAATCGTACTGTACGATTATGAGATCGTACAGTACTAACAGGTCAAATTCTGTACATAGTACTGGACGATCCTGCGATCGTACTATATGATATTTGACGGCTGAATTGGATTTTTAGGGTTTTTTGAAGCCCTCTATTTAAGCTTTCTCATAAGACTTTTTAGGAGTCTTTTGGGCATTCATTGAGTTATTTTATTCTAAAGAAAGCTTGAAGAGAGAGCTTTGGGCTAAGGAGAGAAAGGGTGGAGTTTGTAAGAGAGGGAGAAGATCCTTGTGGGCTTCAAGGGAGTGTGAGAGGGGGTTTTCACACGGTTGCTCCGGCGAACTTGCACCTGAGTTCTTCCAAGAGTCAAGGTTTGTCTTGAGGGAAGCTTTGGGAAGAAGAAGACCTCTTTGGTGTCAAAAGACCCGGCTACTCCGCCGCACCGGGGAAGGTGAAAGTGATTCAATGTCCTCTGCCTCACCAGGACGGTGAAAAGAAGTCAAGGTTCTCTGCCTGTGAAAGGAGTACGGTCCTCTGCCACACCGAGTTGGTGGAAGAGAGTTTGTAAGGGCTTCTCCGCCTAGCTGAGGGGGCTAAAGGAGAGACACCATAGTGATAGTGCAATACCCGGAGAGGAGGCTCCGGGGAGTGGACGTAGGTTATGGTTTGACCGAACCACTATAAATCTGGTGTGCTCTTTCTGATTTTATTTTCTGCACTTTATTTTCTTGCATCTTATTTTCTATTATAACTGCTTGGTGAAAATCTGAGAATACTTTTTTATTATGATAATTAGAGAATAATCACCATCTGTATAATTAGTTACAAATCATCAGCTTCCGCATTTAACTAGTTAAGTTATCATTGTAAGAAATCTGAAAAATCAATAAATATTAGAACTCTTAGCGCATCTCGTACTTTCAAGTGGTATCAGAGCGGTACTCAAAATAGTGTTTTAGAAAACCTAGAGAAAACGATCAATGGCACAATTTGGAAATAGAAATATTATTGAAGGTTATTCAATAACTCGTCCACCACTTTTAGAAAATATTCCTTTTAATTTTTGGAAAATTCGCATGTCTGTATTCATACAATCCATTGATTTTAGGATGTGGCATATGATTGAATCTGGATATTCTATACCATCACGTATTATTAATGGTGTGAAAAGTGATATTCCTTTTACTGAATGGAGTAGAGAAGAAAAACTTTATGCTCAATTGAATGCTAAATCCTTGAACTGCTTTTTCTGTGCTTTAACTTCTGAATATTATATGATTATTTCTAATTGTATCACTGGCAAGGAAGTTTGGGATAAACTATGCATGACATATGAAGGTAGTAGTGAAGTCAAATAATCTAGATTAAATGTATTATTGCATGACTATGAACTTTTTTGCATGAAACCTTATGAGACTATCTTAGACATGTACACTAGGTTTACTCAGATTGTGACGTCATTACATGCTTTAGGTAGAGAACTTTCAAACTTAGATTTTATTTTTACTATCGAATATGAAATTAAACACACTCAATAAGTTCATATGCCTCACAAACATTATTGTTCAATATAACTTGTAATATAGTACATCAACCAGTGCTGAATGAGAAACATTCTGATAATAAGCATGACTAAGGATCCATTTGGGATGACGGTAGTTTTTTATAAAGATAGTTATAAAACTGTTGTGAAAAAAAATAATTTTTTTGAAAGTTATAGAAAGTAGCATCCTAGTACAAAAAATTATTGAAAGCGGTAAAAAAATTAATGGCCAAATAAAAATTTTTATTACGGTTTGAAAAATAAAGCAATAAAAAAGTTGTCCCAAATGATGCCCAACTCTCTTAAATGCTTGACAGTTATTGATCTACTGCTCATTCGTGGCACAAAGAGTAAGCGCAAACCATTTTATATCTCTTAACTACTATAGAGGAACTAAAACTATCAAAGGAATAAAGTGTGGCTTTTCTAAATTCAATCAAAGAATTCATTTATTGACACATGATTAAAAGCCAGAAAGATCAATATATCATAAAAAAGAGTATAAAAAATGAAGAGTATAAAAAAATAACTCAACAAAAGGAAACTGAAGAAAGAGAAAAACTTGTGATAAAGCTTAATGCAGAAAAGGAAATGACAGTAGGAAATATAGAGTGCAGCTGAACATTTATATTTCTATGTTAATTAATTCTATCATACATTCTGTTGTAGCTTTTGTGTCTTTATATAGATGTAAGTTTGTGGTGTAGCTTTACACGTGAATGGTTTTAATTGATTTGGTTTGTTAGGATCATGTGGTGTTTATTTGTTCTACTATGTGTATGACTACTCCACTTGTAGGATATTATCAAGTAATGGTTTTGCTCCAGCATGTAGTGTAGGTTGTGCTTTTATGCCTCCGTAAGCTGATAATTTAGAAATTGATAACGTGGTGTTGAGAGCGGTTTGGTGAGGATGTCGGCTATTTACTTTGCTGTACTAATTGATACCACACTAACTTCTTTAGATTGAACATGATCATGGATGAAGAGAATGTTGAATTCAATGTGTTTAGTTTGGGCATGGAAAACCAGGTTATTGGCAAGGGAAATTGCAGACATGTTGTCATAGTGAATATTGATTGGATCAAGTTTTGGATGATTGAAGTCAGAAAGTAGACGATGAAGCCAAATAATGTATGTAGTCGTAGCAGCCAGCGTGCAGTTTTTTGCCTCCGTGGAAGAACGAGCAATGGTGGGCTATTTCTTGAATATCCATGAGATGAGTGTAGTGTTAAAAAAAGGCACAAAACCAAAAGTAGAGCGGCTAGTCCCAAGAAAGGCACAATAATTGAAAGTAAAGCGGCAAGTTGAGGGATCAGTTTCCCAATCAACATCTGAAAATGCGATGAGATGAAGGGAGATTTTGGAGACTGGAAGGCCAAAGGATGATGTGACTTTTAGATATCGAGTAGTCTTTTGAGCTAGAGAAAATGCTGAGGTAAAGGGATGTGCGTATGTTGGCATAGATTGTTTATAGAAAATGAGATGTCCGGGCGAGTTATGGTAGCGTATTGTAGTGATCCAGTAAATTAATGGTAAATGCTTAGATTGGACATATGGAGATTGGTGGTGATATTTGTAGGTAATTTGGTAAGAAGGATTAAAGAGGGGATTATATTGAGTGAGACCGGCCTGTTGAATGATTCCTTGAGTGTATAAGGACTGAGAGAGATGAATGTGGTCATGATGGTGAGAAATTTGAATGCCAAGGAAATTGGAGGGTGAACCGAGGCTCTTCATGGAGAAGTGTTTGCTTAGATGTGAGATGATTTGAAGTAATGTGGGGGGGGTGATTTCTGGTGAAGAGGATATCATCCACATAGATTAGTAGGTATGCTTCAGTGTTGTTTTGATGAAGTGTGAATAGGGATGAATCAACATTGCAATGTTGGCAGCTGTGGGATAGGAGAAATATGGAGAAGGTATGAAACCATTGACGAGGGGCTTGCTTGAGGCCATAGAGAGATTTTTTAAGAAGGCGGACATGATTTGGAAATTAGGAATCTTCAAAGCCATGGGGTTGTTGCATATAGATTATTTCATGAATGGAGCCATGTAAGAAGGCATTGGTGACATCCAGTTGGAGAATAGGCCAGTTGTGATGAAGAGCAGCTGTGAGGAGTAAACAAATTGAAGCAAAGTTTTCCACGGAGCTAAATATTTCCGTGTAGTTAAGGCTATATTCTTAACGATGACCTTGAGCCATAAGATGGGCTTTGTGTTTAGCAATGGAGCCATTAGTGTGATACCTTATTTTGTAAGTTCAGCGAGGGCCAAGGATGGTTGTATTTAGTGGAGGGGGAACAAGGGTCCATATACCCTGTTGTTGGAGGGCAAGAAACTCAGAGGCCATTGCAGCTCTCCAATGAGAGTGTTTGGAGGCTTCAACATATGTAGTAGGATCATATTGTATTATAGTGGTTCGGTGGTGAAGATCGAGTATTTGGTACAGTTTGAGTGAGCTCATCTGAAGTCGAGTGACCAAGGGATGGGTTTAGTGTTGGGTAGAGATGGAGTGGTGCACAGTGACGGAGATTGGGAGTTTTTCTTCAGGTGGGATGGACGGGTTGGGTTGGGAGGTAGTTATAGAGGTTGTAAGTGTGGTGATGATTCAATGGAGTGTGGTGGGGTAAGATGAAGAGAAGTGGGAAGGAGAAGATTAGGATTGGGAGGATGGTTGGTGGTGGGTGATGGAATGAAATATGGGAATATTGATTCATCAAAGGTGACATCCCTAGATATGGAGATACGTCCCGAGGTGGGATCAAGACATTTGTAGCCCTTATAGTTGGTGGCATAGCCGATAAATACGGATGGTAGTATTTTATGGAGAGTTTGTGGCAAGCATGAGGTGGAAGGAGGGGAAAATATGTGTATCCAAAGACCTTGAGGTGATTATATGTGGGTTTGCTTTTGTAGGGAAGTTGGTATAGAGATTTGTTGTAGGTGTTGGATGATTACATTATATTAATGAGGTGGATGGTAGTGAGTAAAGTGTCAAGGCATATATAGTAGGGGAGATGAGCCGTGTGAAGTAAGGTTCACGTGGTTTCGATTATGTGGTGGTGTTTTCTTTTAGCCAAGCTATTTTGTTCAGGGGTATAAGGACAGTTTATTTGATGAGATATACCATCTGATTGCAGGTAGTTTTGAAGATTATGATTTAGGAATTCGGTGCTACCATCACTGCGTAGATGTTTAACTTTGAGAGATAATTGGTTCTCAATTACTGTATGAAATTTAATAAAAGTAGAATACACATCTAATTTATGCATTAGTGGGAAAACCAAAGAAAAATGAGAGGTATCATAAACAAAAAGTATATAGTATTTGAAACCTTGAGTAGATGGAATTGGGGCAGGACCTTATACATCAGTGTGAATGAGTTCTAATGGTTTATAAGGATGATTAGTGGACCTAGAGAAGGGAACTTATGGCCTTTGGAGGCCTTACATGATGAGCAGAGCATTGGAGAGAGGGGGATAGCTAAAGATCTATTTTGTTTTGATATAGCGGTCATGACTTATTGATGAGGATATCCCAGGCGATGATGCCTATGGAGCGAGGTGAGATTGGTTGTTGATAATGCTTGGCGATGTGAATGTTGATGAGGAAGATTCAGGATCGGATAGATGCCATCACAGCATCGTCCTGAGAGTAGAATCATATTTGTCTTCAGATCCTTGATAGAGAGGCCAGAAGAGTCAAAGGAAATGGAGAGATTCTTGTCATTAGCCAGAGTTAAAACAAAGAGAAGATAGTGTGATAATTAAGATAGATGAAATATTTTTAGAAGAAGAAGCTTACGAGTTGGAGTTAGAAGCAATCCATGACAAGAGTAAGCTATGGACAGTGTGTTGCTGTCTCCAATGGCAATGTTGTCAGGGCCACTATATTCCTCTGGCTGAAAGAGTTTGTCAAAGATGTTGGTTAGGTGGGAAGAGGCACCTAAGTCAAGAATCCAGTCGGAGGTATGTGTGTTGTTAGAGGCGACAAGAGAAGCCGGAGATGGAGTGTGGGTAGGGTATTGTGTATTATGACAATACCAGCAAAGGTTGGCCGAGTGGCCTCATTTCCCACAGATCTGGAAAGTAATGACTAGAGAGTTGTATTGCCTAGTTTGGAGGTGTGGTGACGAGCGTCCACAACCAATAAAGGTGTTGAATCAACCTCTATTATATTCGTTACCAAGACTAGAGTAGAGGGCGGAGTAGTGGTTTGAAATTATTTTCTCTTTAACAGATTCCATAGAGAAAATTATTTCTTCACTGATTAGGAGGGAATAAAGGCCCTCGAGGCTAAGAGGGGATAGTTCTGTGCAAATGGATGTCTTGAATGCATGATATTATAGAGGTTGTCCATTGAGCATGTAGAGGAGGATGTCTTTGCTATCGATTATGGAGCCTACTGCTACAAAATTGTCAACGAGTGTTTTGACGTTAGTAAGGTACTCGATCATAGTGAGTTGGCCCATTGAAATGTGATATAGTTCATTTTTAAGTTGCATTACCCTTGAGTGGTTAGTTTCTTGCAGTCGACGCTCTAAGGTTAGCCAAATGTCAGAGCAGGTATCCAAATTGAGAACGTAAGGAAGAATATATATATATGGAGAGAGAGTGTGTGTGTGTGTGTGTGCGTGTGTGTGTGTGTGTGTGTGTGTGTGGAACAGATAGCCGTAGTGAGGTTCTAGTTGATAAGTATCCACTGGTAATATGTCGGGTTGGGTCTTGAGGTGTTGTTAGGGAGCTATATGAGGCGAGACGGTGACATGGTGGTGTTGTCCAGAAATTTTGCATAGTCATTAGCTCGAAAGAGCTTTGATAACTGTAGATAATGTTATATTTTATATATTAATTTATCAGTGAAAATATATTATTTTAATTGTGTGTGCAGAAAAATATAGGAAATGAGCAAAATTTTAAAGTATGGTACAGCACCTCGGCTTCAAACATAACACCACAGCTGCACCATCATTGACACCGTCGGAGCGCCCAAATATGGACATGGCGGTGCCCAGTCTCTATTTGTCAGCGCCACAGTGTCAGAGGAGTTAGCACCACAAAGCCCATCCAACTATCCCAACATTACAAAATTTAAGGAGTCAGAGCCACAAAGCTCAATCTTTATCTGCATAGCACCACAGTGCCTAATTCTAGCGTAGCTAAGTCAAGAGATTTCCATGTGGATGTTATAATGCCCAAACTATCAGTAGCGCCGCAGTGTTACAATTGTAACTGTTCAGGCCACGACCTTCCAGCAAAGCAACGCATCGATTTATTAAAAAGTGGGTCCACATCAGCAAGTGTCGCAGTGGGGGAAATCTTCAACGTTGCAGCATTAGTTCATCTTATGGGTGTTGCAGTGCAAGTGTCTCGAGCACCGCAATGCCAGAATCTATTTTTTATTATTTTTTATAAATAGTTTGTCTGTAATGTTAGTTGGGGAGTTCAATCACTTATTTAATTTTAGTCTTTATAGTGCTTCTCAAAATTTTCCTTAGAACTAACAACTAATGGAATTCAAAAAAGTACTAGATATATTCCATTAGAGTGTTTGGCTTGTGTTTGTGGAAGCAACTCTATAAGTTTTAGGAGTGCAGATGAGATCATTGAACCATTCGGTGATATTTTTTTCTATATTTTCTTTCTTTTATGCAATTAATGAAAATGAATATGCTTCACTTTTTCTTCATGTCTGGCTAAATTCTCTAGTTTTGGATTGATGGTGTAAATGAAATATGGAGTACTAATGAGTTCTCTTCCTTAATAATTTCATGATATTTTTAATATACCAGGTTTTTATTTAATATACATAGTGGTCATATGTGTAGTTAATATCAGGTGTAATGTGAATCATAAGAATAGGAAAGCAAACACAATCAGATATGTTGGATTGGTATGATGCAAGCATAGGCATAGTACTTATCATGTATCAAATTTATAGAGATGAACTATCATAAGAGGGTTTTAACAATACATGCTGTGCTTACTCTTCTAAGATTTTTAAGGGCGACAGACTATGAGAGTTTAGAGTAGTATTTAGGTTGGAAGAATTTAATATATCCTTTGTCTCTTCACGCTTGACTAAGAGGTCGGTGATGCATATGCTCTGAATAGCACCAATATAGAAGAGAATTATTAGGAAACATACTGTATTTGTATTCCATCAATCCAAAATAATTTATCCTAATAGTATTTCATTTAATTATTTTTTATTTTAAATTAAGTGATTGAATCTCCATAAAAACTTATTTTTATTGAGTAGAATAATTATTATAGTTATAATATATAGTACTAGCATTTGTAAGAAAATATTTTTTCTCATGGGATCGATACTCTACTTTCACTATATTACTTGATTCGGTGCGTATACTTATGTATAATAAGTGGGGTTCTTTATAATTTTTATATCAAAGAAAATCTAAGCATTAATTAGGGATTGATAGAGCCCTAAATTATTTTCATAATTCCTTAGGTTACTCCCCGCCTCCATTAAGTTTTTAGCACCATTGTCGGGGAAGAATTTATTTTGTTTGCAAATTTATTATATTGTTGAATCAATTAAATAATTAGTCATACTATATTCTTTTATTCTTTTATTTTAATTTAATGATTGCATATCTGTGGTTGCATGTTTACAAAACATAAAAGAGAAGCACGTTTAAATTTTAATTCTGAAATTGAGAGAACTCTTTCTAAAATTAGAACCACCAAAAAAATTTTTAAAATGGCTGACCCTATTCAAAACTTAAAATATTCTAGACCTCTTAAGGATTTTGCAAACCCTTTATTGGACAGAATTCACTAAAGCATAAATAAGCATTCTATCCAAGCAAATAATTTTGAATTAAAACATACAATCATTCAGATGGTATAAAATTCTTAATTTGGGGGAACTCCCATTAAAGACCATAACCTACATTCAGCAAGTTTCTTAAAAATTTCTGTAATATTTAAATACAATAGTGTTAGTGATAATGCCATTAAACTTAGATTGTTCTCATTTTTTGTAAGAGATACGATAAAAAATGTGATTAAATTCTTTATCTCTAGGCTCTATTACCACATGGAATGAGTTGGCCTACAAATTTCTAGAAAAGTATTTCCCACCTTCTAAGACTATCAAGCTTAGAAATGACATTACTTCTTTTACTCAGTTAGAAGTAGAAACTATTTATGAGAGTTAAAAAAGATTCAAGGAGATGCTTAGAAAGTGCCCTCATCATGCATTTCCTGATTGGTTGATAATTCAAACTTTTTACAATGAATTGTTAGGATCCTTTAGAGTTATACTTAATGATGCAGCTGGAGGTTCTTTGATGTCAAAGCCTTTTGAAGATGCTTAAAAATTAATTAAAAAAAGGGCAATAAATAATTTTTAGTGGTCTATTGATATAGTGAATCCTAAGAGAGTGGCTAAAGATTATGAAAATAATTCTTTATCTATTTTGACTGTACAAGTTGCAGCAATATCAAGAAAATTGAGCACTTTAGGCTTAAATTCTGATTCATCTTTATATTTAGAAGATAAAAATACAATGAAAGAAAATGATATCCAAGGGATTAAAAATATAAATTTGATTGAAAGATAAAATAATCCCTATTTAAATACATATAATCCAAGTTAGAGGAATCACTCAAATTTTAATTGGTCAAATAATAGTGATAGAAATCAATGAAATTATGGTCAAAATAACCAAGGCATAAATTAGAATAATCAAAATCAAGCTAATAATAATCCAAGACCAGCATATCCTATTGGATTTAATCAAAGAAATCAGTATGGAACTAGGAAGGCACCTCTAGAAGACATGGTCATGCAATTGGGAACTCAATTATAAAATCAAGCTGCTTCAATAAAAATTTAGAAACTCAACTAAGTCAGCTTGAGATTTCTGTGAGTAATAGGCACATTAAATCTCTTTCTAGTAACACTGAAGTTAATCATAAATAGAAAGAGAGAGATAAACATGGGACCCAATTGAAGAATAACAATTATCCTTCTTAGCCAAATGGAAGATCTAGACAAGTCTGGCTGAAGACTATAAACTTAACGCTGCTTGAGAGACAACCCAAACTTAGGTCTAATCAATTATCCAGTCCACTTAAAGACTATAAACTTAGCACTTTTAGGAAGAAAACCCTTTCCTCTAAATTAGGTTTTTTTTTTTAAATAAGCTTCAAAAAAATACAAATAAAATAAAAAAAACTTGAGAGAGAAGAAGGGAGCGTTGTGGCTCCATACCTTAAACGTTGCAGCGCTCTGACAGTCTTAATGATTGAAATTTCAAAATTTTCAAACTTCGCTTACTAAAATCTATAAAACCAACTAGGTGGAAGTTCACTTTTCAATCTTTCTCTATTCTTGAGTGAGTATCATATTTTCTTCTCTTGAAAATCAAAAATCTAAGCGATGTGCAAAAATCAAGCATACATCATCTTCTTCAAAGAGTCAAAATGAAAATCTTACTAACAATGAGGATTCTTTTTCACTTCTTCATATGCAAAGTTCTGTCATTATTACTAAGTTGAAAGAATTCAAAGAGGAGTTGTATAAAGATAAAAAGTACATAGCAAAAATAAAGAAGATGCATGGTGGTAGAGTTTTCATGTATGATTTATTTTCTAGGTAAGATGTGTTGCTATTTGATTATAAGAAAAAGTATTACCATAGAAAAATCTGGATGGATTGCTCCTTTCACTATCATGAAAATTTTTCTTAATGGTGCCATCAGAATACAAGATAAGAAAACTTAGCAAACCATCAAAGTCAATGGATATAGATTGAAACTATGTGATTAGAGGAGTAAAGGATTCTTAAGGATGTGTTTGTATTTTTATTATTCTACTTTATTATTTTTTTAGAAGAGAATGAAGAGTTATGAGATATTTGCTTGTGTAATTAAATTTAATTAAAAATTTTGGCTTTGCGAGCCATTGTTAAACTTTGAGATGCCTTGTGCATTGATTATTTTGTAACTATGTTATAAATGTCATGTTTATTTTCAACACATATTTTATGCATTTTTTATCACTCATATGAAAGCATGTGTTTGTAATATTTGTTTATGTGTTTATTTACATATTAATAAATTTCTTCATGCTTAAATTATTATTGTCCTCCAATTATTTTTATATTCTGATTATTTAATTAACCCTTATAAAAATGATAATTAAAAATTATGAAAAATTAAGATAATAATAAAACCCTAAATACTAATTTGAATGAACTTTATTTATACTTCATAGGTTAGAAAATCTAATACTTAACTCATTCAAAGATTTGAGTTATTATCCTAATTTAAATTTATAAGTTATACCTTTATGAATTTAATTTAAAAAATTATAAGATGAATAATTAGTATTAAAAATTAGATATGAATAGATTAAAATTTGAAATCATAGCTAATATGAAGATGGAATTAGTAACTCATCAAGTCCGTACATTAAATTATTAAGATTATATGAGAATCTTAAAGTAGAAGTTGATATTCAAAATTATTAATTATGTACTCTACAAATGAAAAAAAATAAAAAAGAATTACAAATAGTTCTTAAAAAAAAAAAAGAAATGAAAAATATCAAAAAAAAAAAAGATGAGTACATTCAAAAATTGATATCAGTAAAAGATTAAAGATTTGAAATACAATCTTATACAAAAATTATAAAGGATAAGATGAGAGAGCTAATACAAGAGATGGTGAACTAATGAAAGTAAAATTTTAACTACAACTACAATCATATTCAATTATTAAAACTATATTATTCACTTCACCACTCAAAAGTTAAAGATTAAATTTATAACCTATAATTTTAAATTAGGAAAACACAAGAATGATTAATTAAGTTTAACTATTAATACTTTTTCAAACTAAAAGTATAATTTTGATTCAATTTTTACTAATTCTAAATAGTGTTTTATTATCTTATATTTTAGTAATTTTAAATTGTTACTTTTTATTTTGGTTAATTAGAATTATACAACTTTTATTTCTTTTAGGACAAGTAAGAGTTTAAGCTGGGAAAGATTTAATAAGTATAAATAATATTATATTTTATGTGTTAATTTGTTGATGAAAATATGTTATTTTAGTTATGTGTGGGTGAAAATAATACAGTAAATGAAAATTTTAAATTATGGTACAGCATCGCGGCGTCAGATACAATATTGCCGCGGCGTCATCATTTACATCATCGGAGTGCCCAAATATGGACATGGCAATGCTCAGTCTTTGTTTTCTAGTGCCACAGCGTTAAAGGAGGCAGCGCCGCAAAGCCCATCCAACTATCCCAATGTTGCAGTATCTAAGGAATCAGCGCCACAAAGCTCAGTCTCTATCTGCACAGCATCACAGCGCCAAATTCCAGTGTCACAAAGACAAGAGAGTGTCACATGGACGTCGTAGTGCTCAAACCATCAGTAGAGCCACATTATTACAGTTGTAACTATTCAGGCTATGATCTGCCAGCGAGGCGACACGTCGATTTATTAAACTGTGAGTGCACATCAGCAAGAGCCGCAGCGGAGGAAATCTTCAGTGCTACGACTTTAGTTCATTTTATGGGCGCCGCAGCACAAGTGTCTCGAGTGCTGCGACGCTAGAATCCATTTTTTGTATTTTTCTATAAATAGTCTATCAGTAATTTTAATATGGGAGTTCAATTACTTATTTAATTTCAGTTTTCATAGTGCTTCTCTGATTTTTTCTTAGGAGTGATAACTAATGGAATTCAGAGAAGTATTAAATATATTACATTAGAGTGTTTTGCTTTTATTTGTGGAAGCAATTCTATAAGTTCTAGGATGAGTGTATAGAAGATCATTGAATCATCATGTGATATCTTTTCTTCTGTATTTTTTTCTTTTGTACACTTAATGAAAATGAATATGCTTCACTTGTTCTTCATGTCCGACTAAATTCTCTAGTATTGGATTGATAGTATAAATGAAATATGATGTACTAATGAGTTATCTTCTTCAATAATTTCATGATGCTTTCAATATATCATGTATTTATTTAATGCACATAGTGGTCATATTTATAATTAATATCATGTGTAATATGGAGCCTAGGAATAGAAAAATAGACATAATCAAGTATGTTGGATTGGTATGATGCAAGCATAAGCATAGTGCTTGTCATGTATCAAATTTATAGAGATGAATTGTCATAAGGTGGTTTTAACAGTGCACACTTTACTTATTCTTCTAAGATTTTTATAGGGTACAGACAATGAGTTTAGAGTAATATTAAAAATTGAAAAGTTTAATTTGTCCATTATCTCTTCATGCTTGATTGAGCAGTCAGTGATGCATATGCTCTGAATAACATTAATATAAAATAAAATAATTAGGAAATATATTGTATTTATATTCCTTCAATCCAAAATAATTTATCTCAATAGTATTTTATTTTAAATTAAATGATTGAATCTCCATCAAAACTTATTTTTATTGAGTAGGATAATTATTCTAGTTAAAGTAGACAGTACTAGTATTTACAAGTAAACATTCTTCCTCGTGGGATCGATGCTCTACTCTATCACTATATTACTTAATTCGGCACATATACTTGCTTATATTAAGTGAGATTTTTATAATTTTTATATCAAAAAATATCTAAGCATTGCTTAGAGATTGATAGAGCCCTAAATCATTTTTAAAATTCTTTAGATTACTCCACTGCCTCCATCAAGCTTCAACAGCTAAGATGTCCAGGTTGGATAATTGTCATTTGAGATGTGTGGGTACAATGATTTTGATGTTTGAGATGAGAAAAATATAGATACATGATTAAAAGCCAGAAAGATCAAAATATCATAAAAAGAGTATAAAAAAATGAAGAGTATAAAAACAAGTACTCAACAAAAGGAAGCACTCAGGGAACTTCAAAAGCATTAGAAGCGCTTACCATAAAGAAGGAAAGAAAGGCCAAAAAGAAGAGAAGATTTTTCATCCTCAAAACTTCCAGGCATTTTGTGTGCTTCTCACTATACACATTGGAATTTAGAGTATTGTCAAATCACACTTCCACTCTCTCTCTCTCTCTCTTCCCCACTCCCTCCTATTGTGGCCAGCTTTAACGGCGAGCTGCCGGACTTCTCAAGCCACCCAAATTCTCAAGCTTCTCTATATAAGAAAATTTCTTATGAGTAACAACATTAGGAGGCTTCTTCAACTTCAACTCGTCTAAACCTAAGATATCCTCAGGGCTACCAGCTGGCTGCTGCTTTTCATTTTCTAACTCTTGGTCCAAAGCCCACCCCATGAAATCTGAAAGTGTAATTGCCGTCGGTGATTCCATTAATTCTACCTTCTTCATCTCTTCTTTAGGATCCAGTTTCTTCAGCGGCACCCAATCTGAATCTGATAGAGAACGCTTCCTGTCAGAGTTCTTGCTAGGATCCTGTGCAAGCTGGTCGGCAAGGAGAACATCCTCAATCATTGACATTACTGTGAAGGCCAATGTCTCGAGGATTCTTGAGTAGCTCTCAAGTACAGATTGTCCCACATCCTTAACATATAAAAATGGCATAGTGTTACCGTGTAAGAATTTACTAAACAAACCATCTAAATGAGTTTGTCAAGTTAGTTAAACTATTTCATTACCTTGTTATATTGAATCTTGCTTGTGTCAAGGGCTGACTGTGGGATTCCAGGAAACCTGTGCTTCAGGAGGTGTAGTATGGTCTCAGCTCTTTCTTCAAATTGTTCCCTCTTTTCTAAGCTGACTCCTGAGCTCCAGGATTTGCCATCCTTGTTATGCATCTTCCTCTTCCAAATAACAACAGAGGCCTCGATGCGGTTCTTTAAATCAAGAACCTTGTGTTCCGTAGACAAGTCAAGTGATGATAGGAAAGATTCAGGGTCGAAATGTTCAACTGTTATGTTGCGATAGAGCGAATCTCCAAGGCTTGCTCTACCATTCTATGTAAAGAAGAGAGCTTTAGTTATGAGGCTTTTTGATGAATTGGAGATCAAGATTTTCTTATAAGATAGGATTTCAATACCTTTGGAAGTGACTCAATATAAGCTTCAGGTATCTCCATTTCCATAAGAACCAGAGCATTAATAGCCATGGCTGCCTTGAGAACCTGATTTACGGATTCTTTCTGGAATTCCAGCCATTTTCTGGATACATCAGAGAGGCCATTTGAAGGGACCTTTACAGTGGGGAGCCACCACTTGTCATCTTTTCTCTGTGCATTGCCGTTTCCTAATTCAACTGTATCACTTTCAATATACCAGAACTCATTCCGATCTTTAAAATTATCTAAATAACCCTGTTGCATATTTTAATGAGTTGAGATATGGTCAGATTTTGATCACAATAAGAAGTTTCATTATCTGTAATCCATGTAAAATGAGTTTTGAAGCTTACAAGAAGCATGGCGTCAAGTTTGCGCAATGCAGGAATGTTCAAAAGGAGATCTTTGCGTTGTTTAGCTGTCATAATCTGCGTATATACATAAAAAATGGTTAAAAGCTTTATAAAACAAGAGAGATTAAGGAAAAGAAAAAGAATTGGTTATAACCTCTATTTTGGACCCATCCTTTCCCACTTGCTGAATAGGGACAAATTCTACAATGTGATCAGTGACAGACAAGAACCAATTAATTTCCCTCCTCCATCTGCACTTAGTTTCAGCAGACATAGGCTCCAATTTTTGTTGCTCACCAAATACAGAAGCTAAAATAAATGCAAATTGGTAAATATTAGGTGCATCTTCTTTTCATACAAGAATCTCATGACATTCAAAAACTTATAAAATACTCGAAGTAGTAACCTTTTTTATCCTTATCTTATCAAACAAATATCATCCTTGTAAAAAATTTGACTCATTATGATTGATTTCTTGAGTAATACCACAAAAACATCAGATAACAAAAAACTATTACATTGCCAGAAAATATAGATAAGAGATTATGCCTGCAAGGTTAGTGATGGTATTGGACAAAGCTAGAGCTGATGAAACCCCTTTGCCACATCCTGACATATCTTCACCCAGAAGCAGCTTCGCGAGCTTCTCCTTCATCTGCTCGATATCTGAATAATAAAATCCCATAATTTACAAAGAATTGTATAAAATTATAACAGCTATTGGCCCAAAAAGAGCCAAAGGGCCAAAAAGCAGTCATATTGCTGCTTAGCGATAAAACAGAGCAAATCAGTACTCTTATACCAAAACTCGCCATTTCAATAGAGATCATGACTAGAATTACTACATATAAGATAAGTTCTCACAGAAATATTATATAAACCAGAGAGAAAATCTAAAGCAGCCAAGATTAATGTTATGCTATTAGCAAATGCCAGTCATTTGACTTTGGCTACATCTTTAGAAATTAGTTTGGCAGATGATATTTCAATTCTATTTTAATGACATACAGATGATGACCAAATAGAAATATGTAATCATCATTGATCATTCTACATAACAGCACATTGTGCTAGTTAGATCGCTTTGGATCAAATGCACTTCATTTGACATTTAACATGTTGGGAAAGAGGCAATACACAAACACATAGAATGAAGAAAAAAAAGGAAAAGATAACAAATTAAAATGCAAGAATTTTACACATATTCACCTAATTGATGACCACATTCTTTTCACCCCACTGTAAATTTTACTATTAATTAGAGAGTTATAACTCTAATTTCTCTTGCATATAAGAAGATGATTCTCCTCTTTAAAAAGAGAAAATCTAAAATTGCTGAAAAATACAATAAAATGTGCAAAATATCTTTAATGAAATGACCACAAATATTAATTATCTTAATATTGCATAATAAAATTTTTTTAGTAGATAACACTCCACAATTTAACATAAAATTGTCATCTTCATATCATTGAGATCAAAATAACACTATTACATAAATAACAATGAACTAAATAGAAAATATATTACATAACCTGAGTGCTGCCCATTCAGGCCAGTGCCGCAGCGTGTGCAAGCGCTCTCCTTCCCAAACCTAGAAATGGGAATCTGGTTCTCAGATCGATCAAAACCCGACCCAATAAGTGAGCCTTCAATTCTCTGCCGCATTTTTGCTTTCTTCTCATTCTCAATAATCATGCTTCCAACCTCCCTCTCCAAAATTTCAAACATTTTCTTCTCTTCCTAAGGTTTCTGCAAGCTCCGTCTCCTCTTCAGATATCGAATTATCACATGCCCTAAGGCGACAAATTTTGCTCTAAGAATCCGAAGGGCCTTTTTCTCATCCTTCTCATTTTGATGGAAACCTGGGCTGGTTTCAGATATAATAAGAGGATTTGAAGAGAAATCCACCTCGAAAACTGGGGGAGAAGATGGAATGGATCAAAAAGGTGGGGCCTTTAATGGGTTCTTTAATGGTGAGAAGAAATTGAGAAACCAGGGAGTGAAATAGAGAAAAGAAATTTATGGTGAAATTTGAATTTTTTTTTTCTGTTTTCTGTATAAGGTGGAGAATGGGAGAAGCAGAAAGTTCAAAGGAGATTTTTTTTTTTTTTTTTTTTTTGGAAAAATAGAGGAACAGAAGAGAAATACTCCTGGGGTTTTAAATTGATTATCTCACGTCCTCGTATTGCGATGCGCGATAGAACGTGCGCGCAGGCTTGGCGATGAGAGCGAGAAAATTTTTTTAATGTTTATTTATTTATTTTTAGGGAGGACCACGCGGGAGTTGGCGGAATTTATGCTTAAAAAATAAAAAGTAATTAAGTTTTTAATTCATAATCCTGTTGACCATTGTCATGACTAGCAATTTTATTTAAAATCAAAAGTTACATAACAAAATTAAAATATATATATATATATATACATTAGTTGATAATAAAAATGAAAAATTAATTTAATGATCTATTTGATTGACTTTTGTAAAAAGAATGCAGTATAAAAAGAATATAATATAAAAGGAATACTTTGGAGTTATTTGGATGAGTGTAAAATATTCATGTAAATTATTTTTTGCTGGTTTGAATAAAAATGAATATAATGTAAAGTCTAAAGATAGTGGCAACCAGTAGATGGCGGCAATAGTGATCGGCAGTCGGCAATGGTAGCTGGCGGTGGTAGCTGGAGGCGGGTGGAGGTGGTTGGTGGCGGTTGGAGATGGTCAAATGAAATTTTATTGCGGTGTAAACCGTTCTCGCTCAAAATTGGGCGAGTTTGGTTTACCTCAAAAATGAACTAGAATAATTTATACTACATTTACTTTACTTTACTTTGCATCTCTTTACCCTGAGAGTGTGTGTATAATCTGGACTTATGTCTATGTGGAGTGGACTGCCCATCTCATAACATAAGTGGAATTCAATTCATTATGAATGCAATAAATAAATCTCTTTATTTAATTAGAATCAAGATTTTTGTTCAGAATTTAATGAGAACTCTTTAAAATGCAAATGCACCTAACTAGCGCAATGCAAGATGTATGATTTATGAAACAATATATAAATAAAACTTTTATTTATTTATTTATTTACAATAAAATGTAAAGTACAAAATAGGATCTATTGTTAAAAAAAAGATGGCCAAGCTCCACCATAATATGCTTAGATTTTGACTCCTATATAATATATATTTAAATATGATTGCTTACTTTACTATTCAAATCTTTTAGCTCCTAGTTCTTTGAATTTCAAAAGACAATGATCTTAAAAAGAAGATAAATCATTTTCTTTTAGAATCTACAAGTGTATATAAGCATCCCTTTTTAAATTTTACAACTCTTTACATTTTTATAACTCAATATGTCTACTACAACAATCTACAATTTTATATTTATATTAACATTTATATTTATATTTGAGCCTAGGTACATTCTACTTTGACTATGGCAGTAAAGAATAAGATGCCTTTGAATATAAATGAGTGCAATGCAGGTATATGCAACCTAAAAAAAGCTAAGGTGCACAAACAAGAAAAGCAATCACGAATGACATACATAGTACACAAAGTAAATACACAAATCAAGAATAACCTCTAACTAAGGTACTCAAATCACAATAAACCATAATAAACCACTAGCCTAGCCTAGGCTAAAGTTGGCTATCCTAGCAAACTATCTAAAGTGTGTGTAAAAGCTATGTGGCTTGGATGGGTCAAAGGTTTATTTGTATTTAAAGTTGTCAATAATTTACATTTATTTATTTTAAAGTTAATGGATACTTAATTTAAATATAAGTCTTAATGTTTTAATGTTTTAATGCTTTATTATTAATTAAAAGAATGTTTTAATTATTTAAGTTAGTTTAATTTTAGATTTTAAAGAACAATGTTAACTAATGACTTCAAAGTGCAAAAGTAACTAATTATGAAGTCCTAAGGTTTATAATTGTAATGCATTTGTTTCCCTCCTACGAGATAGACATATTACATAGAGTCCTTTCATTAAAAAAATTTATTTAATGATTTATCAATAGTTATTATAAAAAACCATATTAATTAACAACTTTAAAGAGTCTTGAAGTTATTAATTGCCAAGTCCTAGACTTATTAATTTAATGCCTTTATTCCCCTCCTAAAGGGATAGAGCAAGAACAAAGTAAATGATAGAGCAGGAACTAAGCATAGATGGGGGTAAGAGAAGGTTTGAGGAGAGAGAAAGGGATTCGTTGGATATGTCGAGGGATGGCCGCCTGCCGTTCGTCGCTGGTCGTAGAGGGGCTCTGGGGGTTCGTGGGGGTCTAAAAGGTTCGTGGCTGTAGCTAGGGGGTTGGGGTCCTGCCTATTAGTGGTGGTAAGAAGGGTGTTGGACAAGGTTTGTTGGGTGGCTCTATGAATGATATATTGTAATTCTGGAATATGGGATGGCATGGTGATTTTTCTTGAAGGTAAAGGGAAGAAGGTTGTGGCTAGGCTGAGGGAGGCGTAGAAAGCATCTCTGATGAGAAGGCTCTTCTAAAAGGTAATTTCAAGATTAGTTATTTTTCTAGAGCTTCTTTGGTTTCTGGAGTGTATGAGGAGGCAAAACTTGGTTTCCCGTCTTTAAAGATTTATCAAATGTTAGTAGGGTATCTATAATAACCCAAACTCTTAACTATTGAGATATTGTTCACTTTGACCTAAGGGCCTCATGATTTTATCATGTTGGTGTAACTTTAAGTAGGTCACCCACCATAAGATTTCTCCTAGATGAGAATGCTTAACTATAGAGTTTCTTAATGAAATTCTGACCATTACACCAAAAGGTGCTTCGATGTTTAATAGTTTAGCTTCTTTTACTTAAGGGGTTTCACAGTATCTGAGGTGAGTCATTATCTCAAGAATAAATTGATGACGGGTAATTCTGTAAATGATGGAATTCTTGGGAAAATTGTGGAAATTCTTAGTGCTAATGGTGTTGAGGGGGAATTCCCTTAACCTGCATGCAAGATGCTCTAGACAATGCCTTTAGAGCCGAAGATAATAGAATTAGTGAAGGAAGGATGGAAAGAATGAAGAATAAAATGTCCCCAGTGCAACCAATAATTCAGGAGAATGCTTGGAAGAAACTCGAGCATATCCAAGTGAATAAAATTAAGTATCTTGCATCTTATATATAGGATGGAAGAACATTTATGTTGCATTTTGCTTCTGAAAAGAAGAATGTGGATCATCTAGAGAATACCCTAGTTGTAAAGCTACTTGGTAAGAAGCTCCCTCTTTCAATTCTTATCAGTGAATTAAAAAGATAATGAATGAAATTTAGGGACTTCCAAGTTACTTGAATTGGGTTAGATTGGGTGGTCTGCATTTTCTCCTTGAAAGAAGCTAGAGAGGGAGTGTTGAGTGGTGGACCTTGGTTCATAGAGGGTCATATAGTAAGAATTGATAGGTGGACCCCATCTTTCTCTCCATTTATAATAAAGGGCTTGTTCTCTTCTATTTGGGTGAGATTCCCGCACCTGAATCTCCACTATTAGGATGAGATTAATATAAAAAGGATTACTTCTTTAATCGATAAGTTATTATTGATAGACACTCAAACCTTCAAGTGGGGTAGAAGGGAGTTTGTAAGGGTGTGTGTTCGACTCAACTTAAAAGGTTGATTGTCTACTGGAGTGTGGATTGAAGGTCTCAATGAGAGGTTCTTCGAGCTAGTGGAATATGAGAGGATTTTCAACTTGTGCTTAAGATGTGGAAGATTGGGGAATAAGAAAATGCAGTGTTATGAAGGGACTAATGAAGTAAAAGGGAATGATGATCAGACAAAGGCTAAGAGCTCACAAGTGCAAGGGGATATAAAGCAAGTAAGGACAGAAGGGAATTGGGTAAAAAACATAATCAATAATCTTATAACGTGAAGAGTCATTTAGAGTATCATAACAGAAGAGTAAGACAAGAATTCAAAGGAAGAAGGGGTGATGGGGTTCATAAAAAGGTTCATATGGACGTTGGATTCTTGTTACAATAAGAAATAGATATGCTAATGGGTCAATTTTTAAATCCATGGGAAGTGGAATGAAGTGCCAAAATAGAGGTAGGTTGGGGAAACCTATTGCCAAAACCTTTGGAATCAAACCCAGGAGGGAAAGAATGGGAGGAGTTATGCGTGCTGACACTTGGATGAAGAAGGGTGTCAAAGGAGGTAAAGTGGAACCAGAGCCTAGTTATAAGGGAAACTTGGAGAATAAGGGCTGTTCTACCAACTTTTAGCAAAATAAAACATGCAGTAGTAAGCAAGATGAAGGCAAGATACATCCTAAAGAGGTCAAGCAATGGGTGATAATGATTCTTCCAAAAAAGCAATCATTGGATTCAAATCATTGGTTGATCATTCATTCAAAGGCTGACTGTGTCATCAAGAGTCTCATAGCTTGGATCTGTAAAAGAAGGATTCTAGTAGAGCTCTACATAATTTTGGGTCAGGGGAAGTTAATGATGAGGAAGGGAAGAAGATGGGAGATTGTAAAGAAGCCAAAGCATTGGGTAAGGAAGAAATCAGTGAGTTTATTAAAATCAATTTTAGGCTTCCTTAAAGCAAGTCCTTGCAAATAAAAGAGGTGATGAAGTTCAAAGTATATGGTTGCAATAACTCTGATCTTGCCTTAGGTGAGGAGGCAGGTACCTCAATCAAGACATTTAAGGAGGAAAGTTCTGTAGATGGCAAGCTAGGTCATAATTCAAGGCTTAGTAAAGAATTAAAAATGTTAGGTCCAATAGAAGCAAATTCAAGAAAGAGGAAAGGGGAGGTAGGTGAAACTCAATGTGGAAGAAGAATGTATATCTATTCTCAATTCAGGATATTTCAAGTCAATACATGGAAGGGGAACTAAAGTCTTCTAGATCAGTCGTATGAACAATTATAATGGTGTATGGTAACAAAGATGTGCCTATGAGAAGATCCCTATGGGATATGATTGGAAAATTCACTATTAAGGAAAAGCCTATCATTGTAGAGGGTGATTTTAATTGAATCCTTTCAAAAGATGAGAAGAAGGAAGGCAGTGGTTTATAATGTCCCTTGGCCAGCTAGAGATGAAGGAATTCTTAGTAAATAATGACTTACATGAAGTAGGTTGTATTGGGCCAAAATACACTTGGTGTAATAATAAGGAGGGTACAGCTCATATCTGGGAAAAGCTAGATAGATTCTTGCTCAACTCAAAAGCTTTCAGTTCGTCCCTTTTGCATCAGTTAGGCATATGTCTTGGGTGGCCTTAGACCACTATTCCATTCTCCTAAGAATGATAAATATTGTGGAACATCAAAGGAAACCAATGAGGTATAAAAACATTTTGGGAACATATGTAGTCACCTGGAGCATTATGAATAAAGCTTGGAAGAAACCAAATGAAGGGGATACTAAGGTTATTCTTCAAAGGAAGTTAAAAAGATCATTGAAATCATTGCACTTCTAAATCAAAAATAAAGTGAAGGAGCTAACTTTATTGAAGGATACACTACAAGACCAGATTTTGAAGCTTCAGGATAATGAATACATGATTGTTGAACCAGATCAGGAACAACAACTGGAATTTAGATTGAAGGTTCATGAGATGAACCATACACTTGCAAGGTTGGAAACTTGGTGGAAGCAAAGAGCAAAAACTAGATGGCTTGAAGAAGAATATTCTAACACACATTTCTTACACTCCTTTGCATCAGCAAGAAGGAATGGGAAGATAATTATTTAGCCACAGCACCTAGATGAGAATTTGGTAGAAGACCTAGTTGAAATTGAGAGAGTCTTCTTCCAGTTCTTTCTGAATAAATGGGAAGCAAGGAACATTATCGTGGATGGATGGCCTGGATTCCCTGCATATCAGTAGGTGGAGGTTGATAAGACAGACCTGTTAATTAAACATTTCACCAGAGATGAGATGTGGGTAGTTATAAGGTAGATGGGGGCCAATAAGTCGCCTGGGTGGATGGAATAAATATTACATTCTTCAAGAATTATTGGGAAATTATTCAAGAGAAACTATAGAGGGTTATAAGAAGTTTTTTTTTTATTTCTAGAATTAAGCCTTCAGGTTGGAAGGAGACTCTCATTGTACTGATTCCAAAGATAAAGAATGCTAAAGACCACTCCAAGTTCAGGCCTATAAGTTTATGTTTAACAATCTACAAAGTGGCAGCAAAGATGATATTAAATAGGCTCAAAGTCTATTTTCTAAGACTTATATCGGAGGAGCGGGTAGCATTTGTGTTGGGCAAGTCCATGTTTAATCACTACCTACTAGCTCAGGAGGTATTCAACAAATTCAGATGATCTATGGCCCAACGTGGGCATATAGCGCTAAAGATAGATATGGATCAAACATACAACACATTATGCTGATCTACACTAGATTAAGTCCTCAAGTGCAAGGGATTCCCTTTTAAATTCATTAACTAGATAATGAAATACATTATGGATAGAAGAAAGTTGTATCTTTAGGTAGGGGTGCCCCTTGTCACCTTATCTATTCATTATGTGCTTTGAATTGTTATCAAAGGAAATGCATCAAAGAGGTCGTGGCTTGGGAATAAAAATAGCTAAGAATGCTGAGAGGATTTCACATCTAATGCAATTTGATGATGTGTTAATATTCTCTGAAGCATCTAAGAAATCAGTGGGAGGGATGAATAGGATTCTGCATGATTATTGCTTATGGTATGGGCAAAAAATAAACTGCAGGAAGTCAATGATGCTTTATGGGAAGTCGCTAGTTGAAGGGAGGAAAAAGAAGCTAGCTAAATTGTTGGGTTTCAACCTAGTTAAAGAGTTGGAATATTTGGGAGTGAAAATAGCTTTAAGAAGGATGGTGGCATCATATTTCCATGTGGTCATACAGAAGGCTTTAGATAAATTAAAATCATGGGGTAGTAGATGGTTGTTTGTTGCTGGTAGAATAACTCTTATTAAATCCTCCTTCTTAGCTTTGCCTTCTTATCTTATAACTCATTCATTGGTCCCAAAGGGTCTATTCAATGATTTAGACTAAATGTGTAGGAAGTTCTTGTGGCATAAAGACCAAGAAAGAGAGGGAATGCATTATGTAGCTTGGGAAGAGTTGTGTCTTCCAACAATTTTGGGAGGACTTAGATTCCTTTCTGCAACAAAAAACCAAGGTTTGATGAGGGCCCGTTTGGCATGGGGGTTTATTCATAGCCCAAATTCAATGTTAAGTAGGATTATCAGTGCTAAGTATGGGATTATTATCTGGGAAGGGGAGATAAAAAGAGGATCATTTGCAGTGTGGTGAATCCTTGTGGAAGGAGCTCAGTATGTAAATCAATTAGTCTGGTGGAATTTTGCAAATGGAGCTAATGTGCAGATTCTAGAAGATGTTTGGAGTAGGGATAGAAGCTTAGCTAGGTGACCTTCTATGTTTGATCTCCATTGCCTTGAAGGAAAGAAAGTAAACAAGCTTATGGATGAGGAAAGGAAGTGGAAGGTTCCGAAAATTCAAAAGCATTTTGATAAAGACATGGTGAAGATTATCCTTAGTACTCCTATATAGTGGGATTTAATCAAAGACCAACCTGAGCTTATACATGGGCTATCAGGTAAATCTGTTACAACTATGGCTTATAAGATATGTGTGAAGATTCTTGTTAAAATTATAAACATGAAGTGTTTGAGAAGGTTGAAGCTAAGACAAAGAGAATGGATGTTCTGGTATAGAATATTTAGTTTGGTAATCTAAATAAGATAAAAATTTAGAGTTTTAGCGAGTCTTCTTGTTAGCATCACTTAAATGTAAAGTCAAATTACCCATATTGAGCCATTAATTTAGAGTCTCATCTAATCCTTGGATCTCTTATGACCAGTCATATTTGCACATCTCATATTCCTAATAAATAATAAAATATATAAAGAATTCAAATGTATTTTTTATAAAATTTAATAATATTTTTGAAGGAATGATTGGTATTAATAATATATATATAAGGAAACTTTCTTATATTTTAATATTAAAATGAGTCTAATCTCCACTTTAATCAAAAGTTTTTTTCTTTGGAGATGTAATTGACTGTAAGGGTTTGCCTCTATATGAAACCAAGATCCCAATATAAAATAAACCCTATCTTAGTTTACTAAGAAAGGGGAAAAATCTTTGGACGTTGACTAAAGTTAATCCTGGGTTAATTTTGTATTTAAAATGATAGATGAATGTTAATTTTACTCTTCGGGATAATTAGCACTAATTATATGAATTTGTTTAAAGAAAATATAAATATCAAATTAGTGGTACATCACATTTGTTTTGTCGCACTCAATGAGGTAGGAGGATTCTTTCCAACTAGATTTAATGAAGAGAGAGATAGAGATTCTCCCTAAGGGGATTTAGATATAATGAATTTGATAATTCTCTAGTTAAAATGGCCTATATCCACTTAGATATTAATGGGAAGAATATTACTATATAAATAAAGATTACATGCTTTTCACATGATCTTATCATTCAAACTTACAAAATAAAATTGGAAGGTTTATTTCTAGGGAGATGGATGTGTCAAGGCAAACTTCTACTTACAAGTTATTTACTCTTTATATGTTTCTTTCATTATCTTACTATGATTTTCTCATGTTATTCCCTTTCAACTCTTTTATTCCTCCTTTTATCACACCTCCTAAACAAATCTTTTACAACCCCTACACCTCTTAACATATGACAACATTGTTGGAGTCAATATATTACTAATGGATCATGATTAAGAGGTATAACACTAAGTAACTCATAACCCAACCTAATATGACCCATAGATATGCAGGTCATACTGTGTTAAATGTTGATATATCAAACCCAAGATCTAAGCTTTGGGTTCATTTAAGATTTCTTTAATTTTAAACATAGTACATAACTACTATTAAACTACTAAATGGAAAAAATTAATTCATCCACAAATTTTCTTTTCATTCTATTCATTATTAAAATGTATTTTAAAAAAATTATACACTATAGTGCATGACTATATACCATAATAGATCAAATTAATAAACAATCATTACAAAATAAAAATTAACAAATATCTCTACAGACTCAAACAGATCAGATCTTGAATCATCAGCTACTCAACTGGCTCTTTCCCTTTTCCATGGCCTAAAATAAAAAGCAAAGTAGGTGTGAGTGAATATAGCTAAGTAGTTCATATCTATCAATCTAATTTTTTAATAATTAACTCATTATGCATATTATATGAGCTTAAGAGTATCTGATAAAAAAAATTTTACTCGGCAGAATATTGCTTGTAGATAACGAAAAAAATAAATTGTACACTTAAAATAAATAAATAAATATTTCATATATCAGAGCAGACAATAATAAATTTCTCTTAGGCCCATGTAACTCCCATCAAAATTAGGCTCTTATGACTCCCCCATGTTAGAAAATTAGAAAATAGGCATCTATGACTCCCAAATGATCTCCATGTGATATTAAAAAAATTAAGCCCATATGACTCCTAGTGCATTTAGCACATCAGAACTTCCTCCAACAACAGATTTCCTTAGAAATCACATAGTTCAAGCAGAGAAGCACATATATTATTACAATTCTGTAATGGAAATGTAAATAAGTCAACATGCAGAAATTTGCAGTGTGTTATACGGGTAACCTACAATTTTAACTACTAAGCAAAAATTCAGTATTTAAAAAATTTACTAGAATACTAGAGTTATTCATAGTGTCATTTTGAAGCTTTTATTATACTATAGCCTTATTTTTAGGGATTAGAATTATTTTTTAAAATGAAGAAAATAGAATATTTTTTAATTTGCTTGGTCCAAATTTTTAAGAAAAATATCAAAATGTCAAGAACTGTTATTTTTACAACATACAAAAAGTTATACAATGGAAGTTTTGTCAGAACAAAATTATTCTAATTATAAATTTAATCATGAATCCCATATTTTTGTATTTTGACAATTGAGATAAGCAGAATATAACCTGCCTTAATTCGAATAATTTCCTAAACTAAGATGACAATAGAAAACATATTGGAGTTGCAAAAAATTACACTTTCTCTCTCTAAAAAATTGCCCTCTCTATCTCTAGAGGGGTGGGTTTAGAAATTTTTGTTAAAATTAAATGATAGTTAAATTTGATATTTTTATAAAAATTTGACTTAGCACTGCAAGGCTTGACCCTATAGTGCCACAACACTTTAAATTATAAGAATATAGCACCACATCACTCGATTAGCGTGCCATGGTGTTAGCCCAAATAAAAAAAAAATAGAGCTTAATATCACAGCGCCACCAAACCAGTGTCGCGGTGCTCCTAGGAAAAAAATCTAGATTTCATATGCATGCACGCAGACCTTTGACATCTGCTTCAGAATAGTTTTAAACACTCATATATATATATATATATATATATATATATATATATATATATATATATATATATATATATATATATATATATATACTCACAGACACATGCAGAAGGTATGAATACAATAGTTTAATTTCATTATTTGTACCATACCGAGTCAGAACAAGTGTAACTGTGTGCTTCAACAATAGGTATTACAATCCTCTTCTCCTCAAAAATGTCACCCTCAGCATTTTAAAACTTAGATCAAAAAAGTAAATTAGGGTATAACTATCTCATCTCAGACTCCTCCCAAATGGCTTATCTTTTAGTTTTATGCCTCCACTACACCTTGACCATTTGAATTTTTTTATTCCTCAATCTTATAATATCATACACCAAAATTCTTTTTTGTTTCCTCAATGTAACTCAAATTAAAACTTATTTTAACTTCATCTATAGATATTTGATTTCTAGAAGCAGATACCCATTTTCTCAGAGATGATACATGAAATATATTATAAATATCAAATATGTGCTCTGGTAACTATAACCTGTGAGCAATTTTTTTCTCTTAATTATCTCAAGCAGTCTAAAATATATGGGGCTCAACTTTCCCTCTTTCTAAACTTGTGTATGCCTTTCATTAGTCTGATCTTCACATATGTCAAATCTCTAATATGGAATTCTATTGCTTAATACTTTGCATCATAATATTATTTCTGCTATTCTACATAGCTTTCAATTTATTCCTATTCAAATAGATCTTTTTCAATAACATCATCCACCTAGGTTAGCCCAATCAGACTTCTTTCACCCATTTATATCCAAGATATAGGGGTTTTATATTTTCTACCGTACATAGCTTTGTAAGAATCCATGCTTATGCTCAACTTAAAATTATTATTGTAGGTGAATTTGATCAAAGGAAAATGATCCTACTAGTTACAATTAAAGTCTAAAATACATAATCTCATAAGATCTTCTAGTACTTGAATAGTCCTCTCAAGCTGTCCATCAGTCTACAAATGAAAAGCCATACTAAAATGCAATTTTATACCCAAACCTTCTAAATGCCCCTCCATAACCTGTAGGTAAATCTACTATCTCTATAAAAAATTATATGCATTTGCCCATTAGCAACTGTGAGTAAAGGAAGACGCGCTCTTGATACTCCATATAGTTGGATAATCTCCTATATTTACTTGTGCCAATCTGTCTATTGAATCAACTAGTCAAATTAGAATAAAATATGTTGATTTCATTAGATGGTCCACTACCACCAAGATTGCATCGTGCTCTTGCCTTGATTTGAGAAATCCCATAGAAGAAACCATCATTACTTCTTCTCATCTCTAGTCTGGAATAGGTAATGATTGTAAAAGACCTTCTGGTCACTGATGCTCAGCTTTTTCTAACAGAAGAGCATCACACTTAGCAACAAAATCTATTATATCCTTCAATCCAATCCACCAAAATATGTCTTAAAGATCATTATACATCTTACTACCCCTTAGATGATAGAATAACTTGATTAATGCACTTCATGAATAATCTTTAGCCTCATATCTCTAAAATTAGGAACCCATGATTTGTTCATATAGAAAATGACACCAGAATAAGCTAATCATAGTTTGGAGTTTCTTACCAAATTTTTATTTGATCAATTAGCTTCAAATATTACGCATTTAACTTCTAAGCTTCCTAGTCCTTTCTTATAGAGAGGGTTGGATAACCATTTGAGGCAAATTACCTGAATTTTGATCAATAGGAGCAATCACCTCGAATTGTAATCTCTCCATATCTCAAATTATATGATCATCAGAAGTAAGCTGAATACTCAATATCCTAGAAGATTTCCATCTATGTGCATTAGCCATTACATTCTCCTAACCAAGTTAATACTGAATAGTCAAGTCATAGTCCTTAATCATCTCAAGCTATCAACTTTTCCTCATATTCAAATCCTTATACATAAATATATACTTTAAACTCAGACAATCAATTAATATCTCACATCTACTCCATAAAAGTAGTGTCTCTATATTTTAGAGTAGATATAATAATAGCAAGCTCTAGATCATGTGTTAGAGAATTCCTCTCATAAAACTTCAACTGCCTAGAAGCATACATTATAAAATTTTTATGCTACATCAAAATGCATTCCAATCCTTTCAGTGAAGCATCACTAAATACCTAAAATTCTTCTATGCTATATGGGATGGTTAACATTGAAACAGATGTCAAACAGTCATTTAGATTCTCAAAACTCTCCTCATAATCATATTTCTACATGAAAGTTACTGGCTTCTAAGTCGGACTTATCAGAGATATAAAAATTTGTGAAATTCTTTCACAAATTTCCTAAAATAGCTTGTCATGCTTAGAAAATTATGTACCTTAAATATTGTAATAGGCCTAGGACAATCATAAATAGCCTAAACTTTCTAGGGTTCCATATAAATACCTATGTTGTTCACCATGTGCCCCAAAAATGAAATACTCTTCAACCAAAATGCACATTTAGAAAATTTTACATACAACCAATGTTATCTTAGCATCGCTAAAATAATCCTCAGATGAGTTGCATGTGCCTCCTCAAAGTGTAAATTAGTATATCATTTATGAACACAATAACAAACTAATTTAAGTGCTCCATGAATACCTTATTCATCAAGTCCATACAGACTACATGCGCATTAGTCACCCCAAAAGGTACAATTAAGAACTCATAATATTTATAACGGTACTAAAAGAAGTATTTGCTACATCTTCCTCTTGCACTTTTACTTGATAATATCTAGATCTCATATCAATCTTTAAAAATATAGAAGCTTCCATAAGCTGATCAAATCTATCATCAATTCTTGGCAAATGATAATTGTTCTTGATTGTGATCTTATTCAATTCCTTATAATAAATAAACATGTGCATTGTTCTATCATTCCTCTTTACAAATAGAATAGATGGTCCCCACAAATACACAATGGGATGAATGAAACCTATATCCACCAACTTCTTAAGCTACGCCTTTAGCTCCTGAAGCTCTTTAGGTGTCATTTTATGTAGAACCTTAGATATCAAAGTTGTACTTAGAAATATGTCAATATATAACTCAATCTCTCTATCAAATAGAAAACTCACTAACTCCTTAGGGTAGATATTAAGAAATTATTATACCACTAGAACATCCTTTAGAGATCCAAAATCTGAACTCCTATCCCAAACAGATGCAAGAAACACACTATAATTATTCCTCAACAACTTTTCATCTTACATAATAAATATTAAACAAGATAGGACTCCTCTAATTCCTTCAAATAAACAACTATCACAACCTAGGCATAATATAACTTGCCTCTTTAAACAATCAATCCAAGCTTTATATTGACTCAACCAGTCTAAACCCAGAATGATGTTGAATTCAAAAATAGGTGATAGTATCATACTAGATCTCCACTTCCTACCAAAAATTTTAATATCACAAAAACATAATCTATTGAACACTATCGTTGCTAAGTCCTAAGTACTATATAAGAAAAGTGGAGGGTTGTGTTATGTGGTCAATAGTGTCACGCACTTGAATCTAATTTGAAAGGATTATCTATTTTATCTTTTTAACATTTACCAGAGCTTTTACAAATCATTCATAAAACTCAATATCCAGTAAAAGCAATTAAATATCATACACCAAGAAATATTTCACTATATTCACTCACCAAAATCACATTTATAATAGCTAGGAGGTCACTAACAATCACTAATCTATCAATAGCTCCTAACTAAAAAAGAATAAAATCAAAAAAAGAAATTGAGGATCTCAATCAGTCTCACTCCATACTGTTTTGACCCCTTCCCTAACCTGAAATTAATAAAATAACATAATGAGCTTACAAAGCCAGTACCAATCCTAAACTTGCTAAAGCTTTCAATACAAGATTTAAGAACTAAATATGCATACTCATATTAATCAATAGAATATGTAGTGTTCATTATCATCAATATTAAATCATCACTTGTACTATTCAATATGATTAATAATGAAAAGTGAGAAACATCATGTTAAAATTCATAAATTTATGACATGTACAAGAATATAAATACATCAGAAATAAATAAATCAGTAATTAATAAATCAATACCGTAGTATGAATATGTTGGTGCCAATGTCATCAGTATTATATATTATAAAAAATCATTATATAAAATCAATATATGTAATGCACACACTTCTTTATTTATCTATCAATGTTATCAATGCTATTAATGTACGAATTGCATTAGTATATGATTCAATAAAGTAAGACATCTAGTTAAGTGGTATTTTTATTCCTTCATCTGTATTCATCATTATTATTATCATTACAACATTTTTATCATTTCATCATTATAGGTGATTTTCAATAATCATTTAAGATTCATCGCCCTTTACCTGTTGGCATAATTCGGTCATATTTTATAGGTTATAATTGGGATAACATCATAAATCATCTTTAAAGGATAGCCCATCCGTTCATCCTCTTGCGCAAGGTATTAGCTAACCCAAATTATAGTGTTAACAGCCAGTCTCTACATGCAAATACTATATTTATTTTATATCAATTGTATCAATCTTCCTTTCGTGCATGAAATGCAATATGAAATGTTGAAATCTATAAATCCTAAAAATTTTGTATAATAATTAATAGCTTTAGAAAATCATAATTTTCATTTTAACTCGTAAAATTCCATAATATTAAATTAAAAATATCTATAAATTATGTATATATCGTATACTAAAGTTACTCAGTAACGGTGTAGTAAATGAAGAGAAAATACATTTTTAACGATTTAAAAGAGCTTAAATTTATCAAACTCAAAATTATTAAAAATTAAAGTAATATTTGAGTTACTTACTATGATCGGAAGAGTTTTTATAAACATAAGAGATGAATGAAAATGACTGAAAACTAGCTTTCTCTCTCCTCTCCCTCTCCCTTCTCCCTTTGCTTCCTGAGTAAGCCACAGCCAAAATGGGGTGGAGGTGGCAGCATTGGAGCTTTAGTACTTAGAATATATATATATATATATATATATATATATATATATATATATATATATATATATACTATTAGTGGCCTAGCATCGTAGTACTATATGTTGAATCTAGAATTACTATAGAATAGAGGCTTTAATGTCATAGCGGAGGTTTCTAGCACTGCTATGCTCAAAGGCCAGTGCCTCAGCACTTATAAGCTTAATACAATAACACTCAAGTTCAAAAAGAAATTCCAATGTTCATTTTAAAATATTTTTTATATCTTGGGTTGTTACAATCTACCCACCTTAGAAAAATATCGCCCTTGAGATTTTTCACGAATAATAATAAATAAAACAAATAGATGAAAACAAATTCAATTTGATTCAAAACAAATTTAATTTTATAAATTTGCTAAAACAAATCAATATGATTCAAAACCAATCAACCAACTTAAATTTGTTCAAAAATCTCCAAAATAATATTGATTATTGACTTATCACTCAATCACAAGTTTAACACACTTATGCCTATAATTCATTCATCATGTAATATAATGTTAATCAATTAAAATTCAATGCACATGATTAAAAATTCTACTAATGGATCCTCCATGTGCATTTATATCATTCTGTTAGAACAAATTGTAAACTTTGGGTCATACTGGTGCCAATACTGGTATGTTAGAATGTGCAGGTTTGTTTTAATCCTAAATAACTCCTCATCCACCTTTCCTGCTCGTAGAACCTTCACTATTTTCTCTAACTCGAACGGCCCTTTATCTATATCCTTTCTTAGCATACTCTCCTCTAAAGCCATACCCTATTCCCTATCATTATAGTAGACAATCAGCCACCAGGTGTGCTCACAATCCATATATGAAACACTATACAATAAAAAAACAATATCTAGTATGTCTCTTTCCACATCTGAAACACTTTGGTACACTGCTCACACTCGACTTAGATCCTTTCTTGCTGTCTAAAAATTTGCTCCGCTTTTCACTACTATCTCACTGAGTCATCTCATCTCCCAATCTCTCCCTGTTTATATCCTGTCTGAACTAGGGAATTGCCAAATCTTTTTTCATCAATCTTGCTCTCTCATATAACTCTAACAATTCTTAAAACCTCAGGGAAATTTGATTACATAACACTAATTTATATATTTTATTTGATTGCATAATACAAATTTACATAATTATTAGTATAATTTATGTAAATAAATATAATAATTTATTATTTTTAATTAATAGTAAATCATATTCATAACTTGACTGTTTAAAAAGAAATTATTGAAATATTCTTTTTTATATATGAAAGATCAAATTTAAATGCATATATAATCAATCAACTATCCATTTAAATTCTTATAAATATTGAGAAAAACTATATAAATTTTATGTTTAATATTAAATACTTTTTATAAAACCTTAGTTTCATGTTTTAATTAATAATATTTTATAATTTATCTTAAAAGAAATGCATCATAATATAAAAATATATAAATATTTTATATTTTATAATTTATAATTTATGCAAAAAATAACATAGCGATTAATAAAGTTTGATTTAGTAAATGAAAATGACAAAATATTAAATCACATAAAATTTACCCATTCAAATGATGAGATTGATCATCTACACAAAAAATTATAACTTTTTATAAAATTGCTCCTGAATAACATGAACTTTATCATAATTGATAAGCATACTTAGAATGCAAGTTTATAGTTACTATTATTTCTTTTTTTTGTGTTAAAACCCAGAAAGGGCTTACACGTTAATATAAAAAAAAGTTTATAAGGTCCTTAAAAGGGATAGAAAACTCGGTAATTGCTCGAGGAGCTATAGGCAAAAAGAAAATAAAACCTATGGAGATTAAGATCCCTTGCTAGTTACAAAATGAAATAAAAATAAATGGCTAGTAGCCAAACCCAAAAAAAGGCCAAAGTATCAAAGGATGAAGCATGAGAAAATGAAGGATGTGAGCAAGCCTACAAAAAGCATCAAAGAAACAAGATAAAATAAAAACTAAAGGAAAAGGATACAAAGACCAACATGAGTAGTAGGAGCATCCAATCACAATGGGTGAAAATCCAAAATAAAGCCAACACTTAGGTCTTTAATTAAGCTCAAGTACCAAAGGAAATATCTATAGAAAATGCACTATAAGGAAATCAAAACAGTTAGAAGAGGATGAATAAGGAAAAAAAAGGAGCACCTATTCTACCAAACCAGAAACAAACAAATCCAACTCATTAGCTTCCACAAAAGCCCCATAAGCTACCTAACAATCAACAAATCAATAAACCACCCCCAAGGAGAAACCAGAGAAACCATCCCAACCACCTGATAACAGCCAACCCAGCCACCCAATACCAACCATGTAATAAAAACCCCAAACTCAGCTTGAAATAAACACCCATCAAGAAGATTAACCCATATAGAGCAAATAGCAGCCAAGCCAAACCCAAACAAGATAAAACCCCAAAAGGAAAAGACCCAGCCACAAAAACCAACCCAAAAAACCACAGAAAACTCCAAAACCCACCAAAGACAAAGCTTGCATTGAGAACAAAGGCATCGACATATCCAATAATATTTAGTCCATCAGGAAAATAATCCAAGAGTAGAAAAAATACAAGCTAGCAGGGCAGCAGACATTAATAGTGAACAAAACCCACCAGTAACATCAACCCAGAAAAACCTTAAAAAAATCCAAAACCACCAAAGACAAACTAGACGGAATTAAGCCACCAGATAATAGAAACCTAGAGAAGCATAAAATAAGCTAGCTCAAAAAGGGAAAAAGAATAATCAAAATCAACCAAAATTTCTAATGTAAGGTAAACCACTTTTGTCAAGTTTAAGCATCCCTTTAACCTGATGTAGATCATTACAAGTGTGAAATATAATTGAATCAAAGATAACAAAATCTTTCCTAGTCAGCCAATCAGCCGCACAATTTCCTTCCCTCCAGATATGAGCAATTTTGAATATAACTTGATTCAAAATAGCCATATTATTTGAAAAAGGTAAAATAAAGTAGCATTGTTATAGATATTAGAAGAAATACAATTCACTAATAATTTGGAATCAAATTCAATCCAAATATTAGTAAATTTATATTCCAAACATATCTTAAGGCCTTGAAGAAGAGTCTCCATTTCTACCACAATAATATTTCACTTATTGATGTTGGAATCAGAGCCCATGATATAATTACCACAAAAATCATGAATAATACCACCACAACCAGCACCCATTTTTGAAATCGATCCATCAATATTTAGTTTATATTGATCCACCTCTAGTTTAGCCTAACAAAAAGGGTTGGTAAGACCACTAAAATCGGCTATATTGGAAAATTTTAAAAAGAATGAAATAGAAGTATTACTCGACAAAGCTTAGGCTTTAGAATTTTAGCACTTTCCAACTGATGAATTTTACTCTTAAGGAGAAAGAAGATCCTACCAACATTCATATTAATGTCATTATGCTTACAATTATTTCTCTCTTGCCAAAGAAGCCAGAAAACCATCATAGGAATAATAGTAAAGATATGACCTTTAGGTCTTTTAAAGAACCAATCCTTAAGAAGATCATAGAAATAATTATAATTAACTCTCAAAGTAACATTCAAATCAATATCATGGTCCACCAAACCTTTGATGCAATGGGCCCATTTAAGAGGCATTGACATTTAGAAGAGATATACAAGCCTTTAGCTTTTAAATTCTCATCCACTAGAATAAAACCTTTAAGAAGCCTCCAAATGAAAATAGAAATATTAGACAAGATAGAAGAATCCCATATTTACCAAAAATAACACTAACATCCTTCTGGGACCTAATTTGATTCCAAACATCCTTAAGGCAAAATTCACCATTAGTAGAATAACAACAAATAGGCAAATCAAGGGTATGAAGATTAGTGGGAATATTGTAAATCAAATACACCAAATAATTAGGAATGAGTTCCGCAAGCCTTTCCCTATACCATTTTCCCTCATCCAAAAAAGAAGAGATTTTGGTATTAGAGATGGAATGAGTGCTAAAAAAAGAATCTATTGAACCAAAACCCATCTAATTATACTGCCCTAAGAAGGAAGAACCATTCTCAATGCCCCACATGAGAGTGAGCTCACCAAGCCCCTTGCTTTTTCATATTCTAAAACAAATCGATGATTGACCATGTTTAAAAAAACACTGAGAAGGATGAGAATCCTTACAATACTTTAAGTTCATAAAATTAGCCCACAAAGATGTGTTAATCCTTAAGTTCAACCAAAGCTTAATAGAGAAACCTTTAACCAAATCTTTTTGCCTTACATCCTAAACCACCCTCAATGAAAGGGCCATAAGAAGAGTTCCAAGCACTCCAGTGAATTTTCTTATTGAACTACGAAGAGCCCCAAAAAAGATTTATTGATGAATTTCTCAATTCTAGAGCAAACCTCCAAAGTAATATTTAAAGTTTGGAGCAAGTAGATAGGCATAGAACAAAGAGCACTTTTAATCAAAATCAATCTACCAAACATAGATAAAAAAATTAAATTCTAAAGTTGCTAGTTTATTCTTAATATTGGTAAGTATTTTGTCAAATAAAAAGAATTTCTTATGACCTTTATGAATGGGGGAGCCAAGATAATAAATAGGGAGAGACAGCTTAGAGAGACTAGTTATAAGTTTAATAGAATTAATAGCCCCCTAATTCATCTTTCCCCCCTACAAAAGTGCATTTTTTCATATTAAAATGAAGACCACTTTCACTAACAAATTTATTCAAAAAATGATGAATAATCTTCACATTATTAATAGCCCCATTATAAAAATAATGATATCATCAACAAAAGAGAGATGTGAGATTTTTATACCATTAGAAGTAATATAAGAAATAATTATATAGTGTAGAAATAGGCTATTCAACCCTCTAGAGAGATATTCAGTAGCAGTAATGTAAAAAGTAGACAACAGGGGGTCACCTTGCTGATCCCCTGACTAGCTTTAAAAAAATGTTTAGATCTGCCCTTAATAATAATAGAAAACTAAACATTCTTAATAATGCCCTTAATCAAAGATATACTTTTATTATTAAAACCAAATAACTTAATAACTTTGAACATAAAATCCCAATTGATATTATTATAGGCCTTCAAATGTAAAGCTTTAAAATTAATTTTTGACCCTTCACTTTGTAATTAGTATCATGAATTAGCTTCTGAGCTAATAATACATTATCAAAAATGTACCTACCTTTACCAAAACTAATATGGTTAGTGTAAATAATTTTAGGAAAGACAAAAGCTAATCTGGAGGCAAGGATTTTGGAAATAATATTATTAAAAGAGGTATAGACACTAATAGGTCTAAAGTCAGACCAACTCTCAGGGTTGCAACACTTAGGAATGAAGATAATGGATGTACTAGAAAACATTTTAGGCAAAATAAAACCTTTGAAAATGCCAATAATAACTTTGTATAAGTACTTAATAGTATGCCTACATTTCTCATAGAAATAAGAAGTAAATCCATCATTACCAGTAATAGAATCCTTATTTAAATCCATAACTACCTCATAAGTTTTTGATTTAGAAGGAATAGAAGTAAGGTTAAGATTATTAGAATCAGAAATCATAGTTGGAATAAATTGCTGGTTAGAGATATCATTAAATTTTTTAGCAAAGCCAAGTAAATCTTTAAAATAAGTGATAGCAGAGTTATAATTCACATCCTAATCCTCAGTCCAAGTGCTAGAATTTAATTTGATTTTTTAATAAAGGATTTAGCTTTCTTCAAAGAAGCTAAAGCATGAAAATATTATTGGTCCTATCACCTTTATAAAGATACTTAGAATTAGCTCTTCACCTCCAAATTCTTCTTCTTTGATCTAAAGATCAATAAGATTGTTCTTAGCATGGTTGAGATTGACCCTATTTGCATCACAAGTGTTATTGATAAGAATTTATTCCAGTTTGGTCACTTCATTTTTATCTTTGATGATGCTATCAAAGATGTTACCAAAAATATTCTTATTCTACCATCTCAAAATTTGTTTCAACCTCTTAATCTTTAAAGAAAAAAGAATAAATTCATTAGAGACATAATAGTAGGGAATGGGTGCCTCTCAATTAGCTTGAACAATCTCATAGAAATTAGAAGAAAGTAACCACATGTTTTGAAATCTGAAGTGGGAGAAACCACTAATCATTTTTTGCCCAATATTCAGAAGCAGAGGGGCACAATCCGAAGAGGTTTACTAAGATGCTCAACGTTAGTATTAGGAAAATTAAATAGCCATTCATTATTAAATAAAATCCTGCTAAGTCTTTCCCATAATCTAGAATTGGACCAAGTAAACTTGGAACCATAGAAACCAATATCATATAAGCTACAATCTAAGATCATATTATTAAAATCATCAATAGCATTAAGATTAGGAGCAGAACCACTTATTATTTCGTTCACATTAGAAATAATATTGATCACCTCCCATAAACCAAGGACCATTATAAGATTGACCTAAATCCACTAAATGTTGTCATAAAGGAAACATGCCATATCTACTAGTACTAACATAAATAAAGGACCACATCATAGAAAAGTACAAAATATAAATAAAGCAGTGAATCATTTGATCATAATCATCAATAATAAATAGATTAATATTATTGTTCCAAAAGATCCAAATTTTACCATTAGCATTAGAGAAAGACCAAGTAGCCTTTAGCATTTATGAAGTTTAGAAACATTAATCATAGGCTCTAAAATCACAAGCACAAAGATATTATGCAACTTATAGATATTTCGAATACTAAAACTAGAATTAAGATTACCAACTCACCTAATATTCCAAATAATAAAATTAATCATAAAAAATAGATTGGGAAGCAGCTCTAGCTCTAGTGATTTTGGAATGGGGATTAAAACCACTCAACTTTTTCTTTTTATGCTTATTTTTATAAATAACAACTTTAAAATCATCCAATTCTTCATGCATACCATTTCATTTAAATTTAGAGAAAGAAGAGTCATGCCATTATCAGAATGAATTTCTTCTTCCTCTCAATTAGAGTCATACCATTCATCTTAACTTTCCATGTCCGATTGAATGGGAAGAGCATTGGCATGAACTTATTCATTAATATTATATGAGGAGTTAAGAAAGATAGCTTTCACTTTAATGTCATTAACTATTTTCATCGCATAAGAAGGAGAGTCTCTAGGAGAAGTAATTTCTTCATTATTCACCAAAAGAATCTCATTATGATTATGCAATTCAATGCCTTCATTTTTAACAATATAAATAAGATTGTTACCCTCAAAGGGAGTAGGAATGTCCACTACCAGATTAATCCCTTATGAATTAACTTCATTAAAAGAAGCATTATTAGGCACTTGATCCTCAGATGAAGAAGGAATAGTGACCACTTGTTCAACATTCAAAACCTTTCCGCCTTCCTAAATCTCAACTTTTTTTTTTTCAACTCTTTCTTTTTATTTAATAGATTTAGATTTCCTCAAATGAGGATGTAAATAGAAACATTTAGCCTTTTCATGCCCAATATATTTAGAATGCTCATATAAGAACAAAAAACCATCTATCACAACTTTTTGAACATATCCAAACTTATTAGGACCTAGCCAAACAATGTTATGGCATTTCTTAGTAATATCTATCTCCACTAAAATGAGAGCTACAGAAGGTCAAGAACTGGAGGCAATGGCATTATCAATCTAAAGGGGACGCCCAAAAAGAGAACCCAACCCAAATAAAATCTAATGAGAAAATTACTGAGGTCACAAATCAAGGAAAGAAATCCAAATGAGAATCACCGAGGATTCTTCACCAATATCAAAGAAAGGGGACCATTTAATTAGTTTCATAAACAAGTTGTTGACTTAATATGAACCAAGAGAAAAGATATTGCTATAGTCAAAATCATTGGATAATTTGATCAACAAATGTTTAGGGTTCAAAAGGGCAACCAAAAATTCACCTGACTGTATAAGGTTAAATAAAATGTTTTAAATATCATTGAGTGAAGGGCAATGGGCCAAAAATTTACCCACTAGGGAAAACTCAAAAGGAACTGCTAATGCTTGAATCTCATCTTTAGAGTTCCATAAATATGGAAAACTACAATGAGTAAACAATCGTTAATTCAAGAAAATAGAAGAGTTGGAAGGTCCAGCCAAAACAACTTCAAACAATTTTGATTGGGGTTTACCCCCTAAAAAATCAGGGTCAGAACGAAATAGGGAGTTATTCTCCATATTCGGTGAAAAAACTCCCCCCAAAACTAACACAAAATTGATATAACACCTAACTATAATAAGAATAATAGGAAACGAAAGAGGAAAAGGATAGATGACTTCCCTAATAGCTCCAAGAGTAGATGGACACAAACGAATGGAAAAGGATTGCAAGCACGAGAAACCCTTGCGATGCACACAAAATCAATCAAGAGAGGATAAACTCCCTATGATCCCATGAGATCCATAAGAAAGAGAGTGGCGCTTGGGGGAGGCAGAAAACCTTAGCAGAGAGCTAGGAGTGCGCATGACTGATAATAAAGTTTCAAAAAATTTTCACTTACTATTTTATTAAGACAACTTTATTTAGCTTGTAAACACCACTTTTGATGGCTATTTGTCTTCATCTAACAATTGATTTACCATTTGTATTTTTTATCTTGATGCATATATATACTAAAAGGAAATAAAAAGTGTGGGGAATATGAAGATGAAAATATGAAGGAGTATTTAATGAATATGAAATAAGACAACAAGAAAAGAAAATATAAAGTGTCGGGATATGAAGGGGTAAAGAGAATAAGAAATATTGGGGATATAAAAAGGAGAATATGAAGAGGTATTTAATGAATGTGAATTTATATCATAAAAAAAGGGAATATGAAGCATAAGGGATATGAGGAGCGGAATACAAAGGGATATAAAAAATAGGATGTGTAGGGGATATAATGAGGGGAATATGAAGGAGTATTTAATGAATATGAATTAAGACCACAAGAAATAGAAAGCATAGGAGATATGAAGAGGGATACGAAGGGGTATTTAATGAATATAAAGGAAGAGTAAGAAGCATTAGAGAATTTAAAAGATTTATTCATTTATTTTCTTAAATAAAAAATAATTACATATTAATTATTTTTAAAATTATCAATTAATCAGAATATGATAATAAAATAAAAGGTCAGGATTCTATTTAAATAGTTAAAATAAAAGGCTATATTTGGGAAGAAACTCAAGCAATTTTTTTAATAGTAGTATTAAGAGGGGAATATAAATGTGTATTTAAAAAATGTAAATTAAGGCCACAAGAAAAGGGAATATAAAATGTAGGAGATATGAAGAGGGGAATACAAAAGAGTTTAGGGAATAAGAAGTGCATGGGATATGAAGAGAGGAATATGAAGGGATAATTAATGAATGTAAATTAATACTACAAGAAAAGAGAATAGGAAGCATATATAGAGGATATGAAGGGGAAAATATGAAGAGGCATTTAATGAATATGAAGGAAGACTAAAAAGTATTAGGGAATTTAAAAGATTTCTTTATTTTTTTACTTAAATAAAAAATAATTATATATTAATTATTTTTAAAATTATCAATTAATCATAATAGAATAATAAAAAATAAAAGGTCATATTCTATTTGAATAATTAAAATGAAAGGCTATGGTTTTGTTGGGGAAGAAACTCAAGCGGCTTTTATAATAGTAGTATAGATATGTATTAGATGATTAAATTTAATTTCAGATGATTTAGTTTTCGTTTAGGATAGCATTTTTATTTTTTTCTAAAATATTTTTTTGGTACAAAAATTTTTTGAATTAAAATTTTTTGTTCAAAAATGCTCCTTTAGAAAGCTGTCTCAAACCACGCCTTAGTAAGAAAAACTATGCTTTTCATATAATTTATTTTGTCAACCTTATATTCAATAATTAGGATAATAATCAGAATTAATTATATTTTTGGCATAAAAAAATTTTATGATATTTTAACATAGCATCAGTCAAGTTTAATGCCGCTGTACACAATTCTAATTTCAAATAAAAATATGATCAAATATTAAAATGTAGGCCTTCCGATGGTCCGCATTAGGAGAATAGATGTATTGAATTTGGCCTATATTAAGAAATGCAGAGGTAGACTTACAAAGACTTGGCTAGAAATTAATACAAATGGTCATTTTTATTAAATTTAAATGAGAATTTTACTCTTAACAAGATACAATAGAGAAGAAGGATTCATGTAGCCGACCCCACGTAGTGGGATAAAGGCTTGATATTGTTGTTGTAATTGAATAGATAGCCCCCTCCATCACTTGATTTGTGCATCATACAATTATTAAGATCAATCACAACATCTTAGGTATTTGGTAAAGTGATGATCGATGATCATTTAATTATGTCTTGATAAGACCTAATCATCTCTTCTTCAAATTCAAGACATGTCTGGTCTCCTTCTCAATCCAAGATTGTTTCATATTATAAGGCTTGGAAATTAAAGATTCCTCCCTTTATTTAAGGCTTGAAGATTACTCCCTCCATAAATCATGGTGGGGTTTTGGCCACTTTTTTTTGGTATTGAAAAGGTCAGTGGCTCCCTCTCATCATTTGAGTTTAAATATTTATTTTCTTATTTTAGGATTTATTAGCTAAATGTCTATCACATTGGATTGTTTAGACATTAACGTGTGTGTGTAAATTGAACAAGATGAATGCAGTATCATTTACTTGGTTTTGATTTCCAATTTGCATTCTCTACTTCGTAGGCTTTGTTTGGGATGGCTTTCTTACTACTTTCTAAAGCAACTTTCTAGCATAAAAATTTCTAGTTCAACAAATGTTTGCACTAAAAAGTTGTCTTAGAAAGCAGTAAGAAAGCCGACCCAAACGAAGCCTTAGCGAGGAGATTTTTATGGTGGCTTCTTATGGTGTAATTGTTATGGCAAGGAATTCTACTTAACTAGCTATTTATGAATGCATTTTAGTTAACTTCAACAATATCTGGTAACTGCCTTTTATTTGTGGTAGTTATTTGACTTAGCAAGATCCATGCATTTTTTTTTTTTTTTTTTTTGAGTTTTTCATCAAGAAAAAAACTATCTCCACTTTGTTGGCTTATTTAATTGCTCAAATTGATTGAGGCTATTTTTGCATGTTATTGTAAATGTTGTCTTATTATACATTGAATGGACAAAAAAATACTATATTTTTAATGTAAAAAATATCTCCTTTTCTATAAGTCAGTTTATATGCTCATAAAAATTTTAGAGATTTTGCACTTTGAAAATACATTTTATATATATTTTTTAGATATCATACTTTATATTTAATGTGAAGCACTCATTCACATATATTATTTTGATATATTAAGAATAATTTTTTAGTATAACAAATTTAGATTTTAGTTCTCCATTATAATTGTAATGAATCAACTTAATTTTCTATTTGTTAATCACATAATCTATCTTATAAAAGACTAATGATGTTAACTTTAATATTTAAAAATTAAAAAGTGATCATTTGAATTTAATAATCTTTCATTATTTAATTATTTTAAAAAAATTATTTTGTTTTGTATTAGGTTTTTAGTATCTAAATTGGCATAACAATTTAGTTACTATCCTACACTTCACTAAAATTATATCAATGTAAATGCCACATTTATAAGAAGGCAAACTTGCATAATTTTTTTTATTTGATTTCTTATTTAATAATTTTTCCAATCTTCTTATATCTCAATGCTTCAAAAAAAGAAATATTTTAGTGGAGATATAAATGTGAAGGAAATATTTAGCAAATTTTAAGATGATTAGAATAAAAAAAAGATAATTTTATTTTTTTTTATTGGCATTAGAATTTCAGAAAACATTAAAAATTATGTTAATTTTGATAGAAAATTAAATATATATTTGTATTATATTTAAATGCAAAATTACAATTTCAAATCATTAGTTTTTTCTTAAAAAAAATCCATTATATTTAATCAAAGCTCAATTATGACTTAAAATTCTAAAAATATTCAATCAATCCAAATATAATTTTAAAATTTAGATAATTTCCAAATTATGCCTAAACTTAATAAATTTTATTTTTAATTTACTTGAATATCCTATTAGTCATATTCAATTATGAAACATCTTTGACTCCTATGATATACCAATTTATTTCAAATCTAAAGATTTAAAATAAATTATTATCCTTTAAAAAATACTAATCAAGTTCATTTACGATCATAATATATAGAAATACATACCATAAAACCAAGAGTCATAAAAAAAATTAAAATAGACAAAGAGAGGTATTAAGAACTTTTGTTGTCTTCAACACTTTTTGGCTTTTCTAAGAGATCCAAAGTTTTCACAAGATGCATGCATGAGATCTAACTAATCTCCAACCTAACATGGGAGCCTTGTGATTTCATCAAGTCAACTCCTCATGACTCTTGTCTCTTTTAAAGGCCCTTCTTAGGACTAATTACAAAACTAGGCCTCAAGATTTCATCTTTACTAGCAAAATAATAAGAAATATACTTTTTTCTCTTTAAATTTGATTTATATGTTACAAGTAAAATAATTATAATAAAAGGTGAAATAAAAAAAAAATTATACATATAAAGATTTTGAGGATAATATAAATTCATAACGATAGTTTTAGGGGTGTCAATTTCGGGTCACGGGTCGGGTTCGAGTCGAACCCGGAATGACCCGCGTTACAAACGGGTCGACCCTAACCCGACCCGGGTAGAAAAACGGGTCGGAAATCCGAACCCGAACCCGACCCGGCGGGTTGCCGGGTTGACCCGACCCGACACGGGAAGGCGGGGCGGAGGCGGTCGCCGGCGGGGCAGCGCGAGGCGGAGGCGGTCGCCGGCGGGGCAGCGCGGAGCGGACACGCGGCAGCGGGGCAGGGCGGGGCGGACACGCGGCAGCGAGGCAGCGCGGGGGCGCGGGCTGCGGGCAGCGGGGCAGCAGGCGTGGGCGCGGGGCAGCGAGTGCGGGGCAGCGGCGCAGCGGACACGCGGCGCGTGCGTCGGCGCGGGGCAGCGGGCTCGATCGGGCGGGGCAGCGGGGCAGCGGGCGCGCGGGCAGCGGGCAGCGGGTAGCGGGCAGCGGGCGGGAAGCGGGAAATTTTATTTTTTTTTAAATTAAACGGGTTATCGGGTTGACCCGGCAACCCGCCGGGTCAACCCGAACCCGACCCGTTTTTCAAACGGGTCAATTTTCGCAACCCGAACCCGACCCGTTTGAGAAACGGGTCGGGTCAAACCCGAAAATTCCGGGTCGGGTTCGGGTCGGGTTTTCGTGTCGTGTCAAAACTTGACACCCCTAGATAGTTTCTATCAAATTACGACAAATAATTTGATCTTAAGATACAAACTGCTTTGTTTTTTATATTTCATGTCACGCACGTATCATATTTTTTAACATCACGTGCAAATATATTTCGAATCATATATGAAATTTTGAAGCCCATTTTGACAGAAATTAGATCAAGATATCTTACTAGCTTTAATGGAAGAATGATTAAAGCATTTTACCTTAAAACAATCTTAATTTAAATAAAGAAAGGAAAAAATTTTAATTGTCATTGTTCTTCAAGGGCTCTTTGGTCTTCCTCCAATGGCATCTTCTTTTCATGATCCATGCCCTCTTCTCCTTAGAACTTGTGACTCATACTCTTTTACTTAGCTTTTTTTGTTCTTTTTTCTTCATTTACAAGAATACAATAACTATTGAGCTCTTTTTCTCTTTCTCATATATTATTGGTAACTGCACCTTAGCATTTGGGGAAAAAATCAACAAAGAGATGATTGAGCTCTTCTCTTCGTGCTCAGATGCATAAGATTCCAGAAATCAGGCAAGTCTACCAAGATTCTATCCATAATTTGATACTTTTATCTTGCAAGAATTTATATATAAGGTTTTTACGACCAGTATCCTGCCCTTCAATAAAAAAAAAAATAAGTTGAAACAAGTACTTCTTTTTGCTATCTCTAGATCTTAAGCTTCATTTGGAACAGCTTTTTTGCTGCTTTCTAAAGCAGCTTTCTAGTATAAAAATTTCTTGAATTAGAAAATTTTGTACTACAAAGCTGTTTTAGAAAGCAATAAGAAAGCTGCATGTCTCAAACAAAGCCTTGGTATGATCCCCAAAATCCAAACATGTATGAGTCAAAAACACAATCCACTGCTCAAGTTGTGCTGATTTGTAGGTAACTGCGAAGATCATTACATTTGCCTGCAATAATCATTCATTAAAATTATTCTATGTTAATTTTATTTTTTTTTAGTAAGCAGTCATATATAACCTCCTTCTTTAAAAGAGAACTTTGCTTTTCCCGTTCTTAGATCCTTCTAAATAGTAGCAATCAAAGAAATTTAGTTCTTATTCTTAGGCTTTATTTAGGACGGTTTTTTTATTGCTTTTTAAAACGGAGTTTTATTGCTTCTTAAATTTTTTGTACTAAAACTCCATTTTAAGAAGCAATAAAAAAGTCGTCCCAAACGAAGCCTTAAACAATGGTCATAAGTTTGAGTATCATTTGTCACCTTCTTTTGACAAACTAGTCACTCGTTCATACATGAAATTTAGGTTTCGTTTGGGACTGCTTTCTAAAGAAGCTTTTTAGTACGAAAAATTTTGAAATTAAAAATTTTTGTACTAAAAAATTGCTCTAGAAAATAGTAAGAAAGTTGCTCCAAATGAAACCTTAATTTGTAATTGATCTAATGCCTACTTAGTTATAATTGGTTTTATATGTACTTTAATTTAATAAAACAATTGTGATGATTTCTATCCTTGCTATAGAAAAAAATCCTTCTAAATATATAGGAACATCTAATTAGCCAAATTAAGGGATGACTTGATTATATTTATGTTTGTTGAGTCTGATCTTATGCACCTACTCGAGTTTTAGGTTTCGTTTGGAACAACTTTCTTATTACTTTCTAAAGCAGTTTTTTAGTACAAAAATTTCTTAAACTAGAAATTTTTTACTAAAAAATTTCTTTAGAAAGCAAAAAAGACAGTAGTTCCAAACGAAGCCTTAGATTTACATTGTGAAAATTATATTTCTCCAACTTGATTTATTGAAATTGTATGACTTAGGCTTTATTTGGGATGACTTTTTTACTACTTTCTAAAGTATATTCCTAATACAAAAATTTCTAATTCAAGAAATTTTTGTTCTAAAAAACCGCTTAGAAAGCAATAAGAAGCTCTCCCAAACGAAGCCTTAAATGTCCTTTCACTTAACCTTTAGAATCTTGGTTAGTTGAAGAGATAACATCTACTCCATGCATATTCAATTGCGTCTATATACCAAGATTTTAAGTGTTAGTCCAATGGAATTGATTCAGAATACTAAATTTATTTCTTGGTCTTTGCAGTTCAGCACGTCAGTGTAATATGCCTCACAACAATCTAAGACTCAAGACTTAAAATCTCCATTTCTGATGAAAAAGAAATCTTAAAACAAGCACAAACAGAAAGGGTAGATCTTCCCGCATTCAATTTATAAAAGGAGGATCAAAAAACCATGGATATCAGGGAGAGAAGTGATTTACAGCTCTTGAGAATCTCTCGCGGCGCTCATGATCTAACCCACGTGATTGATTCATGGTCCAAGACCTCAGCTCGCCGCATCGAATCAACACAAATGGCTACTGAGCTTCTCAGAGGTTCTCTGGAGCTTCAACAGTCATTACAAATGCTTTCAAGGCTTCAGGAGGCCTCAAGAAGGATGTGTAAGAAAAACATTAGACAAAGAGGAAGAGAGGAAGATGAAGAAGATTACTTTTTCATGGAAGCAAGTTCGAAGAGCTATGGGAGTTCTTGCTACAAGTTGCAGGAACCAAGACTCTCGGTTGATTTTTCGACAAATTCGGTGGAAGAGTTAAAGCAAGTGATCAGAGATAGGCTTTGCAAGCAGTACCATCTGACATTAAAATCTGATGATGAGAAGTCTTTTTCAAACTCGGGTTTGAAGTTCACAGGCCAAAAAATCAATTTCAGTTCCCAAATAAAGAAGATGAAAGCTCCAAATTTGATTGCAAAACTTATGGGATTAGAACAATTTCCATCAGGAAGTAAAGATCGCCAAAAAATAAAACAAGTGGATGAGATGAAAGAACAATCTGAGCAAAAATCACTAGAAGAGATCGTTGAAACAATGAGATTCAAAGGTATTCTGAAGAATGATTATTCTCAGAGAAACAAAATTCAGTCAGATACACATGGAATCAATTTTGATCAGGATGATGAGGTCCTTCCCATCGTGATCTTGAAATCTGTGAATTTACCTCCTTGGGATAGGGAAGAGATCAATTTAGCTTCAGTAAAAATATCAGAAAGGGAGAAGCCAACATTAGCTGAGTTGTTTTTGGAAGAAAAAACTTCTGATCATGATTATATGCCAGTGAAGAGAAAGTTCAAGTACAATACTGAACCAATTCAGAATTTGAGCTTCAATGTTGATCAATATAGCAAGCAGCAAAAGGAGGTTAATATGGAAACTAAAAGGATTGTGGATAGAAAAAACTCAGTAAATAAGGGAAAGAGATTTGTAGAGTTGAAGGAAGTGAAAGTCATTGAAGCACCAATCAACACAACTTCCGTGGAATCAACAAAGTCTGAAAAAGGAAAACTCATGAGAGCAAAGTTTAGCATCAAAACATATAAAAGCATAAAGCAAAACAACAAAGACAACTGCTCGGCAAATTCGAGGGCACTGAAATCCAACGGTAGAGAGGAAAAATCAATAGAAAAGCCTGTCAGAAATTTTTTTACAGAAACAAAGGTAAATGTAGATGATACTATTCCAAAGTTCTTCCATGTGCTGTTTCTATTTTACATATCTAACAGTCATATCTTTGGCAATGAAAATAAATATAGTGTTATTAGATTGTTAATTAAATGCTCTATATGTAGACTGATGATCAGAAATTTGAAGATGGAAAATTGAGAAGTTCTGGAACTGAAACTCGTTCAATTTGTACAAGCAACAGCATGTTGATCACCGATGGCCCCCTAACTCAGGAAAAGAAGGAAACAATCATATTTGTTAACAAAGGTAAACTACAAATGATACACTTCTATGTACATTGAGTAGCTTATTTTATTTAGGAAGAAAATTTTGTCATGAGCACCAAATGTATTTTTATGCCAAGATAATAAAACAAATGATCTATATATCCTTCTATTAATATAGCACACAGAAGACTTAACAGAAACCAACCAATTCCTCTTCCTCTTGGAAGGACAACTTATTACTTTTCTCTTATCACAGATGAGATCAAAAAAGACCACAAGATGGTTTGTGAAGTGATGCCAAGGACTAAACAAGGTCGAAGTAACTCAAGACTAAACAAACAATCAACCAAGGTTTTCAACAATGAACCTACAACAAATCCAGCAGCTCAATCTCGAAATATTTTCAAACATCAACTTTTAAACAGCAAATCCTTCCATGACTATGCTGATGATCTCTTCGGAATCGATGCTGGCATACCTATACACTGTCAGGCAAAAAACTCAGAGGTTCTAGAAGTTGGTGATGAACAGTTGCTGCTTGATTGTGCAAAGGAGCTAATGGCTCTCAAAAGCCAAGAGAGTAAGCTCTCAATCAATCAAATGCTTCAGCCACATCAAAGAAAAAGATCAAGGTTTCTCTCTTTCAACAACTTGTTGGAAGAAATTAGTAATGAGATTGAAGAATTGGCAAGCTATAGTGAGAATGGGGATGGCATTATTGCTAAAAATAGTCTTTACATCATCTTGGAGAAGGATCTTAATGCTACATGGGATGTTGGAAGGAACAACTGGGTTGGTCTTGAAGAGGCTGATGCAGTTGCTGCTGAAGTGGAGACGCAAATCATCTCTAGGCTTATTATGGAGGTTGCCATGGATTTAGTTGTTTAGAGTAGAATGACTTCTATGCAACACCCACATAGTTGGGGAAAGGCAAATGATGATAGAGAAAATTTATAAATTCTCGGCAAGCATGAGAAAAAAAGTATATATTTCATTCAATCAATAACAGAAAAGTTGGCTGTTCTAGTAAATTCATGACTTAATTAAGATGAACTTTAAGAACAAAATAATAGTTAGAGTTGTGGCTAAGTGGTTTGGAATTTATCCATCTTTGTCGTCAATCCGAGTTGAAGCACACTAATTTATACTAATCATAATGATTGTACTTTGGTATTTACCATTTATCTGAAACAAAAGGAATAAAAGTTAATCTTATATTGTAAATAAATGCATCTCACACAAAATTAAAGACAAAGTAGGTATAATTTTTTTACGTCAAAAACTCAAAAAAAGAAAAAAAATCGAAAGACTTTGCCTAGTTGAAACAATGTAGCATTAGCATTTGAAAATTAAAAAAAGGTAATCCTTTCTCAAACTTAAGGAAGGCATCAATATAAAGTAAATAAAAGCTTGTTGTTACAAGTATCCTTAAGTTGGCATATGACATGGTGCAAAATGGTCAAGCAAGACATTAAACATGATTTGATCAGATATCCCTTAGAGATGGAGATGGCACGACCTCAAGGTGTCACTAAGGCAATATGAGAAGGTTATAGAAGCCATAGAAAAAAGCATAACTGGTCCTCAAGAATTTGGAGGCTTTCTATAAATAGCTATAAATGGAAATCAAGATAGTTTCTCTCACTATCCTGAAAAGGGGATGATTAAATGACCTGAAGTAAATGAGTCATTGTAGGACCCAAAGTCTGAAAGCATTGTGGATACTCCCTCTTTTAAAAAGGGAGGATTGTAAGACCCAAAGTTTTGTGACTAGAGACTATTAATATAATTATTACACTTAGACAAAGTTAATCTGACAGGTAAAAAATATAATAAATTTTCCAACCCTTTAATGAAATAATGCAAATATTAGATAGTGCAACTAAGTCTATATTGTGCATTTTTTTTTTTTTCATATGATAAAAATTAGGCTTCACAAATTAACAGTTCATACATTTGAATGGAAGAAGATAGAATTCCCTAGAGTCGATGGTGTAGAAAGAATCTAGAAACACTCAAATGGCCCACTAGAGCTCCAAGGGGAGATTAGATTAATAGAACTCATACAAATTAGGAGTTCATAAGTTCTAAAACAAGGAGAACTAGCGATAGATTTTAAGGAAGAAATTTTCAATCCTTATATGGTGTTTAATATTGGACTATTCTTTATTCCTATTAAGAATAAATATACAAAATATGTTCTACCCTAACCAAAATGTAACCGATGCTGCCCCTAAGAAGGACTATTTAATTCTCTCAGGACAAAGTTGGGCATGGTAATTAATCAGTGGCTCATTTTGATGGTTCATTGGTGGTTTAATAATATTAACCTTTCATGAAGTCTGTAATCATAAAACGAAATATATTATTTCAAATCTCTTATTATCATGAATCTAACAGAGTTAGTAGATCAATATTCAAACTGTTAGATTTATTTGGATAATCACAAGAAGTTTTGCAGATTAGTTCTAAGGCTAATAAAAAAGGAAATAATTGGCCACCATTTTCATATCAAAATATTCACCTCCTTAAGAGAAACATTACACCACATACATCTATGAATAGGAGGCTTATAGAGATCATAGGAACTCTTAGTAGTTCTTGTAACTGCTTTAAAAAGTTTGACAAGATGATTGGAATAAAATTGGGACATTTTTTTGTGAAATAACTCCCTTCTCCTTGGCTTGGTAGCTAGAAGGCTTTCTTTTGGTGGGGAAATTGATTTAGCAATTTTTTTCTTTTTATGACCTAAATAAAATAGACACTAATCTTCTCCTACACCTCCCTCTTTAATCTAATGGCAAAAAACTACTTTCTTCTTGGAAAAATTGAAACATATGCAAAGTTTCTCAAAGTCGGCCTAGAAAAAGATTAATCAGACCTAGTTACAGGTTTGCACTATTTTCCTCAGCTAAATCAGCTTGAAAAATTATTACAAACTCTAGATATAATTTACAAATGTCCCTTGATAATCTACAAGTCATCCCAAGCATATAAGGCCCTCCCATTAACCCTAGCTTTTCAAATTTCTACGAATGGTGTCGACTAAAAATGGCTTCTTGGCTTGGCCAACCCTAAGAGTTCCATACTCATGATCCTCTCTCTAAAACCCACTCCTAGGGTTCCTAAGTATTGTTAAAGGCTTCTACAGAAAATAGAAGCCTTTTGATAATTTTATTTCAAGGTTTTATCATGTAGTATTAGAGTAAACCATAAGTGAAGAAGGAGATACACCATTTTGACACTTGTTTGCATAAGAAAGCTTTGACATCATGTAGTTGGGTAAATCTTCATTTCTCATATTTATTTCCTTCAAAATGACATATTTCTTCACGTTTAGTTGTATTTTTTCTATGTTTATCATCAATTTCATAATAACTTTAATTTAGGCTCAGTAGTGAACTCCATACATTTAATTTCACCATATACCATCAACCTACCACCATCAACATCACTAGAGAGTCCAAATTAAGTGAGAGTTCAAGTTCAATATTCATTTAATTATTTATTTAATCTCTGAAATTTTATTATTTACATCACTCACCTAGCTTATATAAGTTGCACATGTAGCTTTCTTGTCAAAATCTTGTTGTCATTCATTCCCTTAGGTCCTAAATGTTGCAACTCAGTAATTAAGATTGAGCTTATAATTTTTTATGACAATAAAACAAATTATTGTGTTGATAATTTTAGTGTTTCTCTTAGTATATCTTGGATAGTTTTGTTTGTTTATGTGTGTACTAACATTTCAGAAAAATCATACTCCAGATTGTTGAAGACTATAATACAGAGTAGAATAGGATTTCATGTAATAGAGTCTGTATATCACTATTTTTATTTTTTGAGTCTGAGCATAGTGTGATTGTAATTAGGTAATCGTGCACACACACATAGGGGGAGAGATAAACTTTAAATTAATTTTTCTTTACTGATCGTACTGTATTAATTATCATACTGTACGATTTGTCATAAGTTTTCTCTAGAATATAGTTAATCAAATCATGGCTTTGAATTTTAAAATATTCATACTATATGATGTCAAGTCATACAGACGACTAACAGTGTATAAAATAGGGTTTGCACCAGATCATACCAGATGAACAGGTTCAATTTTGAACTGTTCGTATAGATGACAGACAGTGTACAAAATAAGGTTCATACCAAAATGTACTAGACGAATAGGTTCAGTTTTGAACTGTTCGTAAAGTATGATGTACGTTCATACAGACGACTGATAGTGTACGAAACTATATTCATCCCAGTTTGTACCAGAAGAAGCCCTGATTTTATGAACTGTTCATATTGTATGATCTACGATCGTACCGTACGATTATAGGATGGATCTCTTGTAAATTTCAGTTTTGGATGATTTTTCTTGGATTTCCTATAATTAAGTCCTAAAAATTGACTGAGTGATTCATTTGCTGTAAACTTATTTTAAGAGTGACCATTGAGAGTGTATTTGGGAGAACTTGTGTGAGTGAAGAGTAAAAGATCTAATAAAAGGAAATTGTGAGGGATTCACAAGGTTGACTAAAGTAAGGATCTCTTTTGTCTTATTCTTCAAGTTTCTATCGGACTTCTTCAGAAGCTCTTGGGAGAAGATCTTTAACATTGGATCAAGATGCTCTGACTTCACCAGGAGGGTGAAAAAGGACATGATGGTGCTCTGCCTTCACCAGGAGGGTGAAAAAGGATGAAGGTTCTATGCCTTCACCAGGAGGGTGAAAAATGATGACGATTCTCTACCTTCACCGGGAGGATGAAAAAGGATAATGGTTCTCTACCACATACCAGATTGATGGAAAAGAGTTTGTAAAGGCTTCTCTGTCTTATAGTGGGAGCAAAAAGAGAGTCACTTGTGTTTAGTGCAATACCTAAAGAAGGAGTCTTCAGGGAGTGGACGTAGGTCTAGTTTGACCAAACCACTATAAAATTTGGTGTTCTTCTATTCTCTTTAATTTTTTTGCATTTTTATTTTCCGCACTTTAATGTTTTGTGGTTGAAAAATCTTTTATGATAATCATATCTAAACAACTGCATATTTTAAGATCAATGATTTAATTATCTAAAAGATTAAAAAAGGTTTTCAAAATCCAAGAAATTTTTAAAATAACCAATTTACCCCCCTCTTGGTTAGCCTTGGGACAGTTCTATATGGTCTAACAACCTACATGCACAAACTTTCACTAAAGATATCACTACATAGGGAATTCATATTACACACTAGCCATCATGCCCTTGATTTATTAATATCAAGAAGAAGCATAACCACAGACATGCAATGTTGGTAGAATTTTAACTGAACTATACTTTAATTTTCAAACATAAGTGAGGTGTTGAGAAAGTGCCTACAAATGCACCATCTAAGGTTGCAATAACCATCACTTTATTAGAGCTTAGGGTTCCAGGATTTGTTAGACTTATGGAGGATCAACCTAATAATCTAGAATTTCATTTGATTTACCATTAGCATAAGAATAATCCCGGCACCTTTGTAGCCTCAAATATATTTCTATTTAGAGACAAACAATTGTGTATTCTTAGAACCTCCCTTAAGTATTTTTTTTAAATATTATAGCTATATTGTAAAGGGTTAGTATGGTATGTATGTAGAGATAAGAACATTAGCTTGGTATTGGGCACAAAGTATTTTTTTAAATGGAACTGGTTCAACCAAGGCACTGTCTAGATATTATACTTTCTTTTGTGATAGTAGAAATGCATAAGAAACATAATTCACTATGGAAGGAGGAGTCTCTCAAGAAAGCATTTCCATCACAATTTCTTTTAGGATAATTTTGATAATCATTATTAACAAAATTTATCTAGATATTCAATAAAAATTATAATTATGTTAGCTACTATAAGTATAAACCTAACAACCAAAACTACAAAAATTGATGGAAGAATTAACTATAAATCACACTTAGGTCAATGTTACTATAATGGAAAATCTTTTATAAGGCAATCCATTAATGATGGTGCACCTCTCAAAACAAGGTTAAAATAAATAGTGATAATCAAACCTCTTAGGATGGCGAAAGAAAGATCTCAACATTATAATGATGTTACCCACTATACATGAATTATTATTGGATTTGGTCGTGCTATATTATGTAACATCTATATATGCAGTGCTCTTGGTTGGTATGGACCTATTCTGGTAATCCCTCAATGTTTAAATTTTTGATGTTGTAACAATTTCAGTGGTTTGGGTTGGTTTAAACCCAATTTGATAAGTCCTATATGTTTAAATTCTCTGTATTTCCATTTTCATGTGTTTTTGAGTAGTCTGTATGTATATAAATATAAGAATTCTATTCTAGAACATATCTCAAGGGTCTATATGTTGGAAATCTGAATTCTGAAATTTTTCCTTAGAAGCATTGTGGTATTGGGTCTGAGCTCTATAGGGTCATGCTTTTGATTTGGTTGGAAATTTAAAGGAAGCGCTACGGTGTTGTGTCTCTGAGCACCATGACCTTAGCACCAAATATTTTATAAATATCAAATTCCACTAAAAATTTTTATTAACAAATCATTTTAACCCCTTAGTCTATCAGGTATAGAGAGAGGAGGAGAATTTTTAGAGAGAGAAAATCCATTTTGGGCTACCTCAACTCAATTTAATCCGTTAGGGTAGTTAAATACATTATTTGGTTCATGGTAGGTCAAGTTTTTTCTATCTCAGTTTTTAATAATTAATTTTTTTAAGATTTTTCTGATGTTTTAATTGAAAATTTGATACAAAATTGGGTATATCTATTCTAGGTGAAGTTTCACTATGTGACATTTGGTATATCGTAGTTGGTAATATTATGCACATTTTGATATTTTATTTATGAATTTTCATGAGATAGTTTTGAAAATATACTATTTTAATGATCTAGAAAAATATTTTAACACTCATAAATAGTGTTGTAGTAGAATAAATACTTTGAAATATAACTATGAATAATGTGTGGTAATTTGATGAATTTTTTAAAAATATTAAATTTTATCTATGGGTTTCTCCTGAATTTCTGATTATTTGACTGTTAGTATGACACTCTGTAAAATTCTGTGATGACTCTGACATTATGTACTATATTTAAGAATGCATTTTTTGTGATTATATTCTTAAATGTATGAATTTGAATGAATTTTGATAATGGGGGAAGTTCTACTATGCTACCTACTAGAAGTCATAAGGTTTTAAAATCTTTTAATATCTGATGTGTTAAGAATATGGTGTTATAAAGGCCTGAGGGAAATTCTATCTATTCTATAATATGAATATGCAGTACTTACCGCTCTATTTCTTTACTATTCTAGATTTTGACTGTTTTTCCATTTTAATTAATGCGATAGAGAAATTGTTTACTACTTCGTTGACATTTATGCATTCTAGACAATATGATCAAATCTCTATACAACTGAATCTAATATATCTCGTTCTTCCTACCTTAATATTGGTTATAATAATTATTAAAGGCTTGGGTAGATTGAATGTGGTTGCTTATGCCTCCTTTTTGTATCTATTTCAGGTCAAGATAAAAGTAAGGGGTGGTCTGAGTAGGGGATAAGTTGTAGGTTCTAAAAGTTGAATATGTATACATATGTTAGTCAATTTTTTTATAATCGTGGCTTTTTTTCCTCTGATATGTATTGTTTGTTCCATGTATTATCTGTATATTATTACTTTGATTGTAAACATTTTTTAAATGAATGAAAATGCTTATCATGATGAGTATTTATCTATTTAATTGAAGTATTAGTGATTCTATATTATGTAAATTTTTAAAAAAATTTATAATTCCCTCTAATTAGATCCTAGAGATTTTGTCTTGTTGCCATCTGACACAGTATGACCCATTCTATCTTTTATTATTATAAAACTCCATTATGACAGAAGCATTTGGTATCAGAGTGATGGTTAGGAAGAATTGATTGTAATAAACCTATATTATTTATCTATAGTTAGAGTGGGAGAATTCTAGGTAGTATCTTGTGTTCATTTCATTTTGCTTTCATATGCATGTATCCTTCCACTGTATGTATTATGTGTTTATATCTGATGAGTCTGTTAGAGCCAGAAATGATAGATGGGTAGAGCTCTAGTCAAACTTTGCCAGTACATCATACAATAAAAGATGTTAGTTATGATTCTATTTCATAATTTGTTGGAGTAGTAGCACAGTTAATGGATGAGGCTCATAGAAGGATGTCTACAATAAGATTTGATGATACTAATAAACACTTATAGATATTTCTGAGGTTAAAACCTTCAAGGTTTAAAGGTGAAGTGGAACCCAGGGCATCAGTGGATTGGCTTATGAGGTTGTAGAAAATGTTTGAGGGATATAGTGCCTGGCTAAAAAAGTGTCACGTTAGCTCTTTCTATTGGATGGGGAAGTTTATTGCTGGTGGTTGGATAATTAGAGAGAAGAGTTCCAGGGGAGGTTGGATGCTATGATATCCATAGGAGAATTCACTAAGATGTTTCAAGGTTGGTGTGTACCTCCTACTAGACAACAAATGTAGGAGACATTTTTTAGGCTAGTACAAGGAAGCAAGTCTAGAATATAGTATGAGGTTGAGTTTACAGCATTGACCAAGTACCCTTTGTTGCTTATTCTTACTTTTATAGAGAAGTGTTGTCATTTTTGAGAGAACTCTAAGATAGTTTCAGACAGCCATTAGTTCCATTCTGCATCATTAGTTTTTTCTAAGCTGGTGGAGAGAGCATGATTGGTAGAGAATGATATGATGGCTACTCATGAGTGGTGGTATGCTATTAGGAAGAGGTTTGGTAGGGGAGAGACTTATGGAGGTGGTTTTAGTGGGAAGATAATTAGGTTTAGACTTGAGGATTCCAAGAGAGGCTTGTCTGAATCTGGTTCTATAGATGGCAATGAAGTAGGTCCTGGGGGATATATTGATAGTACACAAGTTTTTCAGAGCTATTATAGGAGACATCTAGGTCAATGTTATAGGATGACTAGGTAGTGTTTCTGATGTGGCCATACAGCCATAGAGTTATTGATTTTCAACAGGCTTGACTTAATATCCATTCTAAGATGAGACATGAGAGCTCTTAGTAGATGGGGAAATCGAGAGTAGCTCCACCCTAGGTATTTTTTTAGGGATCCTCTAGTATATGTGGTGGTTAGTCTGCAATGAGATAGATTTTAGGAGGCTAGAGGGAGTATTGTGGTTTTATTGCTCCAGCCCCAGTACAGGCAAAAGTGTATAGCTTAATATTAAGTATAAATTGTGTATTATTTATTGTATTTAAATTAAGTAAAAAATTATTATTTTAGTTATGTTTAAAAAAATGTTAAGAAAATGGAAAAAATTACATATGTTGAGCAGCACCGTGGCGCCAACATATATTACACCATAGCACTAAGATCAACTATGCCAAAGTGCCTATTTTAGACATTGTGATGCCTACTATCTCTATCATTCAATGTCGCAGTGATGCAAAGGTTAACATCATATTGCCTCACAGCATCGCTATGCCTGAAATTTAGCACCGCGGCATTTGAGCCTCAGGAAAATTCATGGCAGAGCACCACGCCTTTACGATTCCCAATTCGAGCAGCACAATGCCCAAATTTAGAGTGCTGCAATGGAGTAGTTTCCAAAGATAAGAAGTCACACTGACTTAGTGAAAAGATGTGTTGTTTTAATTTATAACTATGCCATGCTATCCAGCACCACAATGGAGCTAATATTACAGTGCAAAGGCACTAGTTCATTTCTCACTACCGTGGCGCTACCTTATCGAGCATCACGATGCCTGAATTCATCTATGTACTTCCTATAAATAGTTTTTTGGTGATGTTGTTTGGAGAGTTTTGTCACTAAAGTGATTTTCTATAATATCAAGTGTGTTTCTTTATTGCCTCCTTATAGTGAAGTCTAAGGGAGGCTAGAAAAGTGCAAGATACTTTTTCTTATGGAGATCTTGGCTTATTTGTGTAAGAAACTTTATAGTTGGTGGAGGAAGGAGAGTGGAGAAGATTATTTGATCCTTCCTGATAATAATTTTCTTATTACGTCTTCTATATCTTTTCTTCCAATACATAAAATAAAGATGAGTTTGCTTGTTATATTTTGAATGTCTAGCTAATTCTCTAATTTTGGTCTGATGATGTAAAAAGCTTAGTAAGTATTAATGTAGACTCTTATTTCTTGAATGATAAAATGATGTTTTTAATATCTCAAGATCTTCATTTAATCCATGTGTGTAGCTAAAATTTATTGTGATGTATAGCCTCAATGGAGGAATACTGAAATAATTAGTAATATTAAAATGGAATATTGGCATATCTAGAATAAGGATGTTTGAATATTATAGGTTCTAAGGAGATCATAAACCTTTATTTTAACCCCTACAAGCTCAACATAGATCTAGGGATGCATATGCTCTAATCCACATCTATAATTAAAAGTCCCACTATGCAAACTATGTTATTTATATTCAATAGTCCAAAACACTATATTTTCATAAGTATCAAAATCTCCTTGCTAGTTTTTATTTTCTTTTAGTGACAAACTCAAAAATATCATTTTTATTTTTGGTAGGATAAGTGCTGCTTTTGAATTAAGCAGCAGTAGTTATGTTGCAATTAAACAAAATACTTCCTCGTGGGTTTGACGCTATACTCTTTGACTTTATTACTTAATTTAGCATGTATACTTGTGTATTTTAATGGGCTTTTATTAATTTTATATTAAAGAAAACCTAAGCATATTTCATCCTCAACGAGACACCTCCTAGCTCACCATAAGCCCCCATCACTTGACTTAGCATGAGGCCAAAAATGCGCCTGATGTAGTTATATGTACACTTATATTTATGCTCTACCATATTGAATATTGTTTCACTCTAGTGTTACCCCTTCCTTTATTTCTAAGATGTATTTATTTCTGAGAAGTATTTTACTCTGCTATATTTATCTTTTGTATTATTGCCTTCTATTTTATATGTTATTCTACCCACTAGTGCTTTGATGGTGGCTAGTCATGTTTATATATGTGAGATAGAGATTTTTGATAGGAAATGGAAGTCCGATAAGATAATATTACCTCTGTTTGAGTTTAATATCATTATGGGTATGGATTGATTGAATCAGCATAGGGCTAAGATTGATTGTCTGAAAAAGAGGGTGACCTTAATTATGGGAAATGAAAGATGTATTTTTAGGGAGTTAAAGGAGCATTGCCCTGTCTAATATCTTCTTTACAAGTAAGCAAGTTGAGAAGGGAAGGAAATATGGTAATTCTAACTTATCTAAAGGACTAAAGGAGGATTCCTAAAAATATTAAAGAGGGTCCGGTGGTCAAGAAATTTTTTGATGTGCTCCTTAAAAAGTTGGTTAATCTTCCACCAGATAGGAAAATGGAATTTTTCATTGAGATTTTGCTCATTATGGCTCCTATTGCTAATACCCCATATATGATAGTACCTAAGGAACTCTAAGAATTAAAAGTGCAATTATATGAGTTGGTTAATCGAGGATTTATGAGATTGAGTGTGTCCACATGGAGTATATTATCCTATATATCAAGAAGAAAGACATAACAATGAGGATGTGTATAGATTATAGGGAAATGAATTAAGTAATAATTAAAAATAAATATTCTTTTCTTAGGATCGATGATATATATTTGATCATTTGGTAGGTGTGTTTGTATTTTCTAAGTGTTGACCTCTACTTTCATTCGAGTGCCCTCGAGGGCCTTTAATTAATTTAATCAAGCCCCGTCGAGTCCAATTCGAGCTCGAATTAGCTTGAATTGAGTCAAAGTAGACTCGACCGTGTCCGATTGAGCCCGATTAGTTTACCTTAGCCCCGTCGAGGTTAATTTGATTTGAGTCTTCATTTTATTTAAATTTAATTGGGTTAATTTGAGTAAATCAAATTGAATCCCAAATTGACCCGAATCGGATCTGATTGTAAGCTTGATTTTATTCTAATATACTTAATTTAATTTATTTATTTATTTATTTATTTTTTTCATTCTTATGAGCTTAAATTTATTCCTAAATCAAGCAATCAAATGGACGGCTAATTAAATCACCTCAATTCCCTCCTAATCAACCTTAGGATGAATCCTAGCTGTAGATCTAAGGCCTTAATCATTTAAATACTCTTTTAGGGCTTCATGAAGGGGGCTTGCTTTCTTTCTTTTTCCTAACCGCTCTCAACCCTAATTTTCTTAGTGTGAGAGCTCTTCCAACATCTCCCCATCTTCCTCCACTCAAAATTCGTTGTTAAAACTTTGCCGGTCGTGAGATCTCATACAACCCAAGTCTATTCCCCTTCCAAAGCTTCTATCGTCCGATCCAAGATGAATTGGAGCTCGAGTTCAACTAGTGGAATATACGAGGACAATCTACAAGCTCAACCGTTTAAAGATCTCGAAGACCTAATTGTAAGAATTTCTCAAAAAAAAAAAACTTTAGATCTAGGCCACTACACTTAGATCCGTACATCTTTCTAATAAGTGCTTTTCAGAGCTTTCAAATACCTCCCCATGATTTTTGTTCATGTTCTTAATCTACGTTTAAAATTTCATCAAAATCAATAGAGCCATCATTGAGAATGAAATCTTTTTTTTTTTCTTTTTTCGTTTTAGGGTTATGGAATCCATTTTGAGTCGTTGATTTTTCTTTCTTTCTTTTTTTTACTTTTTATATTTTATTGAAACTAAATACTTTTTTTGTAAAATATGTTTAAAATAATTTAATAATTATTTTAAAATACATTAATTTAAAATTAAATTTATTTTATATTATATTTATTATTAGTTAAAATAGTTTTAATTACATAAAATCTAAACACTTAGTTAATACTAATAATTATTAAATACTTTTAAAATGATAATAATAAATATTTATTTATCTATTTTATTTTAAAATAAATAAATAAATAAATAAAAATAAGAAAAATTTTATTATTACTTTTAATAATTTAATTTTAAAAATGTGTTAAAATATATTATTTTAAGTAATTCTTAATTAGTTAATTATTAAAATGTCTTAATATTTAATCAATAATTAATTAATTACTTTCTAAAATTTAAAAAAAAAAATTTTTTTTATTAATTATTTTGAAATATCAGAGAAATTATTATTTTAATTATTTAATTTGAATTAATAATTAGTTTTCTTCTTTAAATTATTTTAATTGATTAATTACCTAAATTACTTAATTAGTAATTAATTAATTTAAAATTTAAATACTTTCTAAATTCATAAAAATTATTTTGAAATCAGAAAATTATTATTAGTTTTATTATTTAATTTGAATCAATAATTACTTTCCTTTTTTAAATTATTCTAATTGATTAATTACCTAAATTACTTAATTAGTAATTATTTCATTCAAAATTTAAATACTTTCTAAATTTATAAAAATTATTTTTTTATCAAATTATTATGAAATCAGAAAATTATTATTATTTTAATTATTTAATTTGAATTAATAATTACTTTTTTTTTTAATTATTCTAATTGATTAATTACCCAAATTACTTAATTAGTAATTATTTAATTCAAAATTTAAATACTTTCTAAATTTATAAAAAATTATTTTTTTTATTGAATTATTTTGAAATCAAAAAATTATTATTATTTTTTATTATTTAATTCAAATTATTAATAATTTTTCCTATTTTTTAAAATTATTTTAATTTATTAACTACTTAAATTACTTAGTTAATAATTAATTGATTTAAAATTTAATTACTTTCTAAATTTATAGGAAATAATTTTACTAAATTACTTTCAAAATTAGATAATTTTTTTTAAAATTTATTTACATTTTTTTATTTTTAATAAATATTTCTTATTTTAAATACTTTCCTTAATTATTAATTACTTAATTTACTTAATTAATAATTAATTGATTTAAAATTTAATTATTTTTCAAATTTGTAAACAATCTCTTATTCCAATTATGTTAACATATCAGAGATTTTATTTATTTATTTATTTATTTACTCTTTTAAATTTAATAAATATACCTTATTTTAAATACTTTTCTTAACTTAAATTATTTAATTAATGATTAATTAATTTAAAATTTAAATAGCTTTCCAAATTTATAATAAATAATTTTATTAAAATATTTTCAAAATTAGATAAATATTTTTGTTATTTATTTTTTTTAATTAATAAATATTTTTTCCATTTTAGATTATTATAATTAATTAAATACTTAAATTATTTAATTAATAACTAATTAATTAAAAATTCATTTACTTTTCAAAACTTATGAAAATTATTTTTATTAAATTACTTTAAATTCTAAAAACTTTAATACTTAATATAATTTAATTTAATAATTATTTTTAAATATTAATTATTTTGAAATTATTTAAAAATCCTTTTTTTAAATACATTAAACTTCAAAAATTCATATCTAATTTATTTTAAATCGGATTTTAACGTATAATACCTTGAAATTTTCAGAAAAATATGAATTTTAATTTAAAAATAGTTTCTGGAATCAATTCTACATTTTCATGTTTATTTTCTATGCTATTTAATGATTTGATTATTTAATTATTATTTAATTTTTTTAAATATAAAAAATTATTTTTTTTTAATACAAAATTATTTTGAATCCTCGCTGTGGGTGGTCAGTGGGTCTCTCATGCCTATGTAATGAGTTATTTTAAATTACTTTACTTTTCATGCCTATATATTTTAAATATTTATGTATTTTAAAATAATTTTAAAATTACCTATTATTTAAATCTTTAATCATGAGACATCCACTCTTTGTGAAATTTTAAACCTAGACTTTGGATATGAATAGCATTCATGTGGAAGAAGGATTAGTGGATGATTGGGTCACAATCATTCACTAATCACTTCATTAGGCTTAGTATTTTCGTAGTTATTGCATGTGTAGGATGCACAAGCACTTAGCCTAGGATCTCTTAGATCTAAGGACATAATTTGGTGTGATTATGTTTACTGCATTTACCCTCTATATTATTCCTAAGGGTTAGTTACTTCACTTTATTCCTGTATAACGTAATGACACCCTAAGAACAATAATTAAGGACCGTCTAATGAACTTAGAAAAATTCCAGGAATTAGGGTAGAACCCTAAATGACTTAAAATTTGAAACACTTAAACTTAGTGACATCCTAAACCCCTCAAAATTTTCTAAGAATTTTTAGGACTCATTAAACCCCTTAATTGATCAACCCTAATTTACCCTTTAATTAGGACCCGATAACTTCAGAAAATTCTAATAAATTCATTTTAAATCATAAAAATATTCATAATATATCAAAATCTTTAGAATTCCATCCCTAATCCATGAAAATTAAAAGCCCCTTGATTGGACCTCAATCTGAACTTTTATTTGATTTTGATTAAAAATCACCTTTTAATTAAATTAAATAATTAAAAATAGTTAAAAATTCTAATTTTTTCCCAAACACTTGGGAACACTTCTTTGGGTCATTCCTGACCTTTGGGGGTGATTCCAAGCAGTTTGGAATTGATTTGGATCGAAATCCCTAAAATAACCCCTTTAATTAAATAATTTCGATAATTCACTAAATAGCCCAAACTTTGAAAATTCATAACTAATTATAAAAAACTCCAAATTGGATAAACTCAAAGGCATTCAAATTACATTAGGGTCTAATATTTATTAAAAATATCAAAATTCTAGAAATTAACTTAAATCAAAAGGTCAATAATCCGGTCAAACTTAGTTTAAAACAAGACCAAAACTTCAAAAATTCATAACTTTGGATAGAAGAGTCCAAACTGGGCATGATAACTGTCTAACTGATCAGGTTAAGATCTAGTATTTTATAAAAATATTATCTATTCATAAATCTCCTTTAATTAAAAAGTCAATTTTGGACCCTCCTTAGCTTAGTGTATAGGTGGACCCCAAACCTCCTAAAAATCACTAATGCAATTTAAACTCTGAATCTCATCACCCTGAGCATTAAAACTAACCTACACATCAAATTAACTAAAATGGATCTTAATTCACTAATATTTGGACTTTAAATAAAACTATCTTTTTAGACCTACAACAAACCTGAACAATAGGCAATTCTAACTAACTACCCAGCTTAGGACCCATCTCAGCCACACAGACCTCTGCACACACTGTAGGATTGCTTGCTAGGGCACCACTTCTAGATTTAGGCTAGGCCGATGTTTACTTTTCCTGCTGTGTGCCAAGCTTTTTCGGGTTTTCACTGCATGTTGTGATTGAACTATTGGTGTGTTTGCTTATTTTTACTGCACTCTGGGATTTGATGTGATCGCACGATAGATTACCCATAGGTTAGGATCGATGTTGATGCTAATGATGTCTTATGTAGGTGGCCATGCTCATACCATGCTAAAATAAAGGGGGATAAAATTCATGATTTAAATACTAACGTTGTTTTATACGGATGCTTCAGAAATTACTCAACCCCCCTAAATAAATGAGGGCTGAAATAATAAATCACTATAAATTGCTACAGGTGCTCCAGAGCTGCTTAGCCCTCAAATAATTAAGAGCATATCCAAGTGTGACTGTGATGGGTATTTTATTTTCCTATAACTGCTTGGGATGAAATATATGAATTGCTTGGGATGATTTCTATTAGGATAACCATGCAGGAGAGTCTAGATTTACTGCTTTCACTTAATATAATTATTTGTAATCTGGTATAGAGTTGTGAAAGTTTATTTTGAGTGGAGATACAAGAATTCAAAGGTTGGATTCCAAAGAGGAAAGGACACCCAATATGAGGATAGTCCTTTTCTATTTGGGAATTCAAATTTGGATCATTCTACTACCTGAGAAGTCCAAGGAAGCTGAGATCCATAGAGTCCAAAGAAAAGGAGACCCAAGGAGTCCAAGGAAGCTAAGATCCAAGGAGTCCAAGGAAGAGAAGATCAAGAAGATGAAGACCAAGTGTATCCCACTCAAAATGACTTACGTCTGTTCTAGGATTAGAAATCCAGATTGTTGGCAGTGGTGCCCGACCACTTTATTTTCTACAGATCCTGGTTTGTAATTAAGGGCAGTTGGCCTATGGATATTTATTAATTAGTTTGGATAATTTTTGATGTGTTTTATTTATGATTATGTGCCTCTAGGGTTGCTTGATTTTCTTAGTTTATTAGTGATATGCATGCTGCTTTTATTTTAGCCTGAATTTCGTTAGGTTCTCTAAGGACTAAAATATTTTCTACTCATAACTAATATCTAAAATTTTAAGGTTTAAATAATTTAGCAACCTAATGATCTAGGGAACTACCAGAATCGTCTGGGGTCGCATGCATATTATTGCATTTATATCTTTCCTTCTATAAGACACTTTCCCGCCCGTGGGTAGAGTCTGGATAATCTGACCTATGAGGATGAGGTGCCGAACCTGGGGAAGCCCAGTCTAATTCTAAAAATTATTTTCATAAGCCTTTTTAAAATTCTATGCATATTCGATTTGAGATCTTTAATTAACATACATTGTATTAAAAACTAACTAAATTAAAATTTTAATTGCATTAGTTCTAGGAGCATTCACCCAACATAAGTCTGGGGCCAATTAGGAAATCCTCTAGACGTCGGCCCTATTTTCAAGAACTATAACCTACCTACCCATCTTTCATAAATGACTGGACAGCATAGTTTTGAAGCGACTAGGTGGTTAGCTGGCTCCCCAATCCAGGCCGGGGTAAGTCCAGATTTTGCATTGCATTAGCTAGGACACGGGTGTTAGTGTTACATAGAACACTAGACCCATTAGATTTAAGATTCAAGGCTACTATTATTTCATAGTATGCCTCATTAGTAGGTAAGTCTTCTATCATCCAGAGACTATAAACCCTACTTATCTGCGTCACACAGATGACGCCACCTCCATCCTTCTCTCATACATGCTTTGAGTACATGATTTATTTATTTTCTCCAGTTTCTTCTCACTAATTTAGTCCCTCCGAATGCTGATCTGAGCTGTGCATGTTGACTAAGCTTAGTTGAACCTTCCTTTCTCTTTGAGTAGGATTTCCTAGTCTTCGCCCTATGTGTCAATCCCATTCAGGAAGAATAATATAGAATCCTTAATCGAGAGTCTTCTCAGGCCCCGGCTTGAGATGTAATTAACCACGGGGGCTTGCGCCCGTGGGAAACTGAATCCCACTTTTAAAATAAACCTCACTCGAGCTAATGTATCGGGTGGGGGAAACCCGTTGTGACGATAAGGTCACATATATTGTTACCCATCGGGGTGTGCTGGCGAGAGCCACTATCCTTAATGGTTAATCATATGTGTGATCGAATATGCCCTCCCATTGGCCAAATGCTATCTCCCCCCGCGTGGCAGCGGTGTTTGTTCTTTTATCCTTTCGGAGGTCCACACTAAGATTGATATGAGATCTAGTTATCACTAGCTAAAGGTGAAGGAGGAGGATGTAGTGAAGATTGGCGTTAACATTATGAGTTTTTAGTTATGTCTTTTGGGGTGACTAATGCACCCATATTTTTATGGATTTAATAAATAGAATATGCAAGAATTATCTGGATCAGTTTGTTATTATGTTTATTGATGATATTCTGGTATATTCTAAATTTGAAGAAGATCATGTTACTTATCTAAGGATTATCTTAGAGACTCTTTGTCAGTCTAATCCATAAGCTAAGTTTTCTAAGTCTGAAGTCTAATTGAAGAACATTTCATTTCTAGGACACATGGTGAAGGTCGAAGGAATTTTTGTAGATCCCTAGAAAGTGCAACCAATTTAGAACTGGTCATGGCCTACTACCATATATGAGGTGTGTAGTTTTATTAGGAAGCTAGGGTATTACAAAAAATTTATGAAAAGGTTTTCTCATATTTTGGTTTCTTTGACTAAATTAACATAAAAGGTGATTCCTTTTGGGTGGAAAGTAATTTCTGAGATTAGTTTTTAGAAATTAAAAGATTATCTGACATCAGCCTTATCTTGACCATCCCATCTGGTACAGGATGATTTCAGGTGTTTATTAATGCTTCACTAAAAGGTTTGAGATGTGTTCTAATATAGCATGGGAAGGTTATAGCTTATGCCTTTAGATAACTAAAGCCACATTAAAGGAACTATCTAACCCATAATCTGTAGCTGGCAGCTATTATATTTTCTTTAAAATTCTGGAAACATTATTTGTTTGGAGTTAGGTATCAAATTTTCATTGGTCTTCAGAGTTTGAAGTACATTTTCACCCAGAAGGAATTTAAATTAAGGAAAATAAGGTGTCTTAAACTAATAAATGATTATGATCTAAGTATTTAATATCAATTTGGTAAAGCTAATATAGTGGTAGATGTTCTAAGTATGAAGTCTTCTAGGATAATAGGTTATCTACTCTTCTCTGATGAATTTTTTATCTATAATATGGAGAGGTTGGTGTTAGAGGTGATAAGATCCACTGATTTGAATTCTCATGGGCTTGCTTAGATGATAGTCTAACCAACTCTATAGGAAAGAATTTTGGATGCTTAAAAGTCTGATGTAGTATATTCTTAGTTGTTTGATCAAATTCAAATTGGTAAGAAGCCTGAATTATGAATGAATGACTCTGGTATAATTTTGTCTAAGGATCTATTATGGGTCCCTAGTAGTGCTAATATAAGGAATGATATTCCACATAAGGCACATTACTTTGTATACATTATCCACCCTAGAAGCAATAAAATGTATAATGATCTAAACCAAATGTTATGGTGGTCAAGGTTAAAAGGAAAGTGTCTGGTTTTTATGCTAAATGTGAGACTTATTAGCTAGTGAAGGTAGAACATCAGCAACCTAGTGGTCAACTGGAGCTTTTGCCCATTCCTGAATGGATGTGGGAAGAAGTGACCATGGATTTTGCCATGGGTTTTGCCTGTCAGGGTAAGGACATATTGTACTATGGGCTATTATAGATCATCTAACAAAGTGTACTCTTTTTCTTCTAATCTAATAAATAAACTCTATAGATAGTTGGCACAAATATTTGTGTGTGAGATTGTTAGACTGAATGGATACCCAAAGTAATCATTTTTTATCGAGATGGTAGGTTTACTTCCAAACTATGGAGAATTGTTCAGGAGAATTTAGGGACCAAATAACATTTTAGTATTATTTTTCATCTATTGATAGATGGTCAATCTAAAAGAACTATTCAAGTACTGAATACCTTATAAGACTCTATATTTTAGATTTTGATGGTAGCTGGGAAGACCACATTCCTCTAAGCAAGTTTGCATATGAAACTTTGTATGGTAGAAAATGCAGGACACATTTGTATTAGATGGAGGTGGGAGAAAGGAATCTATTAGGGCTAGCTCCAGTGGATGATGCCACAACAAAAGTCCATCTATTCCAAGATAAATTAAAATATGCCCAGAATAGGCAGAAGAAATACTATGATTCAAAGCATCGATCAGTAAAATTTTAAGTTGGAGACTTTATATACTTGAAAGTAAGTCCAAAGAAAGGACTAATCAATTTGGCAAGGAAGGGAAGCTGAGTTTGAGGTACATTAGACCATTTGATGATATTGAAAGAAATTTAAAATTTTCTTATCACCTATTACTACCAAAGTATATATCTAAAGTTCATAATGTGTTTCATGTATCCTTCTTAAGGAATTATGTCTCTAACATAAAAAGTAGAATTTTTGAAAAGGAAGTTGAAGTACATCCCAATCTAAGTAATAAGGAAGAACCATAAAGGATTCTAGCATATGATGTTAGAAAGCTAAGAAGTAAATAGATTCGAATGGTTAAAATATAGTGGAAGCATCAATATGATAGAGAGACTTCTAGGGAGAAGGAATCTGAGATGAGACAACTATATCTTAGTCTATTTCTTTGATCTATGTTTGAAATATTGAGGATAATATTTTTCTAAGGAGTGCAAGTGTTGACCTCTTCTTTTTTATGAGGTTGACTAAGCCAAATTATAAGTTGATCCAAACCCAAATCAAATCAAAGTCAAATTCAATCCAAATTAGACCCAACTCACTTTAATTGGTAGTCACCTAGTGGCTACCATTTGATATCTCCTACTCCATCACAAACAATCACCTAAATGATTTCCAATGACATGAGTAAATCAAATTTCATCAACCTAATCCAAAACTAAAGCCAAATCCAAAATTTCAAACCTAAAGCCAAGGTCAAAATCCCTTATTCATAACTTTGTGTGATTTTTTAATCACCTCAAAACTAAATCAAATGACCTTGGAATCATGATTTATCAATTGCATATTGATTAGACATGTCCCTAGGTTAACTCTCCAAATTTGGGAGCAATCCAAGCTCTCTAACCCCCAAAATGAATTCAATTCCAAAGGCTGTAAACGTTCATATATTTATAGTCTATGCCACTAAACATGACATATTGTGGAATTTGATATTGGAAGCTTCACCAAACCCATTGAACATCATCATTGACATGAGCATGATACATTGAGAAAATATAGAGCCCTTGGTGGACCTTGGTTGACCATGATTGACTATGGTGCCACCTTAACCCCAAAACCGTAAAACTTTAAAATTGAACTTTCTGAAAACTTTAACATGGCTCAGTTAAACCAAACCCTAAAATCTCATCCAATATATCCCAAATATGTTTGGGAGTACATTGAACCAAACCCCAAGCCATGGTTAACCCTGGTTGACCAAGTCAACCAAGATTGACCAAATGCCCCCTTTACCCTTTTAAACTATATTGCATGCATGGAGATCCTACCAAACCCTGGGATCACCTCCAATAACCTCAAAATTTCATTTAGAATGCATTGAACCAAACTCCAACCCTTAGTTAACCATGATTGACCAAGTCAACCTAGTTTGACTAAACAACCCTTCACTTAAATCTAATTCAAATCTAATGCTCTAAGCACCACTAAATAAAATTAAACCCGTGGAGTGGCCCATTAGGTCCCTAAGAACCACACATGGCTCAACCCAAGTGATTAAGAGGGGCTTCCTTTGAGCCAAATCTCAACCCAAACCATATCAAACTCCAAAAATAATTTCATTGCATACTCTAAATATACCCAACACCTTCATGATTCAAACCTCCATTAGTTTTACTTGGTCAACTCTTTAAGAGTGGTCAAACCTATGTATTTGGTCAAAATATCATCCAAACATCCAAATCATTGTGTCAAACCCTTTTGACATTCATCCAATAGTATGCAAGACATCCCCAAGACCCATCCCAATCAGCTTTGAGTTGATTGGTCAAATAGTCAACAATGGGCTTAAATAAGTCCATATGGTTAGATATTTCTAAATATCCCATTTCCCTCCAAATCATCCAGCTAAACTCACTCAAATTAATCCAAAATCATTTTTAAATAGCTCCTAAACACAACCCAAGCCTTGGTCTAGCCAAAAGTTGTAAAGGTGTGCCCCCCGGTAAGGATAAACCCAAGTCACTCTCAAGCATGCAACCACTTTCCCTACTCTCTAACCACCCGGGACAGGTGTTGGGCATCCAAGGGAGGGCTCTGAATGATCTAGGCCATTCAAATAAACCCTAGGGTTTAAAATGGGCAATAGGCAAGTAAGGCTTCATTCCAAGCCATCTCACTCTCCAAGACTCCTTCGGCCCCAAAGTTTTTTCTTTGCCTCTCTAGAGATCCATATATACTTCTTAAGTCCTTTCTCATCCTTCCCCAACCCCCCAAAGCCCTCATTTGAGAGGAAAGAGAGAGAAAGATAAAGAAAGGATAATCTAGAGATATCTTTTGATCCAGTGCAAACAAGCTTATGGAATCTTCTAGGATGTTGAAGAGGACTTTTCCAACAATAAAACAAGCCCATGATTGAGGAAATTCATCCGCTGGTTGGTGAGATATTCTCATTTTAAGTTTAAACTTCATCTTGAAATTACTCTAAAATCTCAATGCATGAAGTTCTCAAACTCCAAGCATTAAAAGACTAGGATATCTAGAGCTTATATTCAAAATTTCATCAAATTTGGACGGTTAGATCCAAAGTTATGAGCAATTAAAAATTTTAGTTCAATTAGAACTAAAAGTTGTATGGATTGACTAGAGCCATCCGATCGTGCATTCAACACAATTGAAAAGCCCAGAATCAGCCACATTACCCAGAAGGAACCATGCGATGCCTATGAGTTTTGAACTCTTATCAATTGGAACTGTAGGAGGCTATATGACCGCATTTGGGCCATCAATAAGAATTGCGGGAGATCGGATGGTCCGATCTCATTGTTAATGTGGTTAACTAGCACGTGATTGTGCACCACATGTCCTATGCATTGGACAATAGTGATGGTGGCAATGATAGTGTCGCCATCAAATTCAAATAAAATTGAATTAAAATTCAATTTAATTACTCAAAACTTCTAAAAATCACAGAAAATCTAAATTTCCACCAAATTAAGTATTTTTGGGCTCATTTGAAAGGTGGTGAGCTCTACTTTGAAAGGTGGTGACCATTAGATTATGAGAATATTGAACTTGATTAAATTCTTATTTTCTTGAATTTCTTAAGATCCAATGGTCAAACTGAGCTCAAATTTGTATGGTATTTATTAGGGTGTGTTATTGACCTACCCTAATTTTCTTGAGCCATAATGTGCTCCAGATTTCATTAAATTGAATTTTCAAAATGATGTGTTCATTTTAGACCCATAACTTTAAAATTTCATAACTTTCCAAATATGTAGAATCTTTATATCAATTTGGTATTGCTTATTGATTATTGTAAGGGTTAGATACAATGATTTGTAAGCCCATTTGAACACTAGAATCACTTAGGAAAAATAATTAAGGAATGTGTCTAGTCAATTTAGAAAAATTCTTGGAAATTACACAATCATCCAATAGGGATAAATCTTAAAACCAATAAACTTAGTGACATTATATACCCTATGAACAATTTTAGCATTGATTTGACATCATTTAACCTTAAAATTAAATAGAACTAAAATTAACCCTTATTTTGGGGCTGAAACTTTAACAAATTAAAATTAAATCCAAAAAATACAAATTAAGATTCAAAATGCTCATAATTAAATTTTTAACCAAAGAAAATTAAAAGCCTATCACAAACCGTCTAGATTTAAAAATATTTAAAAATAAAAAAAATCATTAATTAATAAAATAAGAAAATTAAAAATTATTTAAAATATTAAATACATTTTAAACACTTGAAATCATCAGTATGAGTCATTCCTGACATTTGGGGAAGATTTTAAGAGGTTTGGAGTTGATTTGATACCAAAATAAGAAAGTTCGTACAATTAAATAATTAAATAATTCAGTTAAATGCACAAACTTCAAATTTCATAACTAATTAAGAAAACTTCAAATTGAGCAAACTTAAAGGTATTGGACTCATCACTAGGTCTAGTATTCATGAAAACTATTAAAACTTCATAATACATTGAAAGCTTAAAAGTCAACATTTAGTCAAATCTAGTTCATTTAAATTCTTAAGTCACCAACATCAGAAAAATATATGATTTTAAGTAGAATTTGAGAGAGAAGTTTTCGTCGAGATATTCTGAAACGTTTTGTATAATTATATGATTATTTGTATGATATATCTATGATTTCATATGTTATGCATTATTTTTTAATATAATTAAATTATTAGATAAATATAACTATATTATTAGTAATATTTTTTTTAAAATATTATTAGCAATATAATTAAACTATTGGACATTCATAATATTTCGCTCAATAGTTATATTTATTTAATAATTTAATTATATTAACAGATCATATATGACCTATAAAATAAAGAGTACATGCCAAAAAATTATTCTAACCCAATTTAAATAAGCTACTATTAAAAATATATTTAAACTCAATTCGAATTAGGGGTGCAAGCGAGTTGAGTCTAGCCACCTCTGGCTTGAACTTGAGCTTGATTAATTAATCGAATTTGAGCTCGAGCTTTTCTCTACGAGTTCGAGCCGACTCATGAGCTGACTCTTTTATTATGAAAGAGAGAAAATAATTCTGATTTAAGTATTTATTATATTTTATATTAATATCTCTTAAATTAGTTGGCTCGAGATCTAATGAGTTGAGTCGGGACTGACTCAAACGAGTTAACTCATCTATTGAGCCGATTCTGAACTGACTCATGAGTTAGCTTGATTAAGTTACACGCTAATCGGCTGGACTCAGGAGTCGGCTTGACTCACGAAATTAGTATCCGCCCTAAATTTCACTTCTTTCAGCTGCTGCATCTTTGTTTCGGGCTAAGAAAAAAAAAAAAATGCTTCGATTGAAAGAGCCTAAGCTAGGAGAAAGGGCATAGTCAAGGAGACATCTGAGCGTTTGATGGGCGACGACAGGTCACCCCGGGTAATGGCGAACAGGGAGAGAGATCGTGAACTGCTGATTCCTGTTGGCGGAGACCCCGCCGACGATTCCGATTCTAAGGCGTCGGCGTCTGGCTCCGGCGCTGGCCACCACCACTCCGGCAGAGAGGTTGACGGTTCTTTCACTTTTCCTTTTTTGTTTTGTTCCGCACTTTTATTTTGACTGATCTTTTGTTTTTACGATTTTCTATGTTTAGAATTTAGTTTGCTAGTTATTCGAAGGGTCCGTGTGAATTTCGACTGGTTCAAAATTTTCACGGAGTTCTGGGTCATACTTAATTTTTACCCTAGGGTGATGTTTTGTATGATGTTCTGTTTTTTGTTGGTTTTTTATCTTATCATTGCCATCTGGTTTATGCTTTCATCTTGGTTTAAGTTTCTGGGTAGTTGATTGGTCTTCTGAAGATGATTTTGTCATGTGGAGCTGGTGATTGATTTCTAAATTAGGGCATCTAATGAGTTTCACTTACGGCCTTACTATGGGAAAGGTTTCATCAGGTGGGAAGTGGAAGACTTGCTTAGAACTCCCTTAATATCTTTTTCTCAGGAAAAATTAACTATTTTTGTTTGTTTATGCTCTACTTCTTGTATTTATTTAAAAAAAAAACCCGAAATCCTTAAGAATAAGGATTGTAGTAAAGTTGTATTATACGATCCGTGAAAAATTCATGAGGAAATCCTCTCCTATAAATTTTGTTAAACACGAATATGCTACAAAATAATCAATTCAAGTAATTTGTAATAAAATGAAAAAATAATGAATTATTGTCGAACTAATGAGTAATTAGTTGAGATAATAGAGATATAATTTTTAGACTTCTAATGATTTGTATTTAAAATCTTGAATTGTATTGTATTTTAGGTTTATTTTATATTTACATGTTTAAATGAATCAGGTTACAAGTTGACTAATCGAGTCGGGGTTGGCTCATTAGTTCATCCAGCTTAGCTTAGGATCCATTTATTGAGGAGAGCCTTAGCTTACTAATGAATAAGCTTAATTGGGTTTCACCCCTAGCTATGGGTATTTTCAATGAGCAACTATGATATAGAAAGAAAACTGGAATTAAATAAAATATTGATTATTTATAGATTTTAAACTAAAGAAACTACATTTATTTATTTTTTATATTTTTCAACTCGTATGAAATTCATAACAAAACTTTCTAACTTCATAAAGCAAGAAGCTCATTAATGTAGAAAATTGATGGGATGATTTGTGTTTTGTTTATGTTTGAATCTATATTCATGGCTTATTCCACATGTCTTTGGTTTAGAATCATGAATATTTTATGTTTGTCACTTACATTATGCTTATGCCATGGCTTATTCTATTAATCCCATTTTATGTTGTAGTATCCATGCCAGAGGATTCTTATTTGCACGCCTTAGGATTGTATTAGGAAATTGAAAATATTCAAATAAAAACATGCTGGCTTGAAGCATCCTTTTCCCTTCCTTCTACTATATGTTATGTTTTCCTTGTCTTTCCCACCTAGCAACTCTTTCTCCTCTCTCCTTTGGGTCGTTTGCTCATATTCTCGAACTATATAATGCCCAACAATTATTCTATTGCGTTCTCTTTGCATTAATTGATATTAGAGAGAAGAACCATTGATGGTTTTTGAAGGAGAACTCAAAAACTGCTGCTTTTAAAATACACCCCCAACATTCAAGATACACCTCCATACACCCCCACCTCCACATCATCTCCTCTTCTTTTCCACTGCCAAAATTGTTCCTTTGCATGTCCCAAAATCGCTCTCCATCCTGTTGGCTTAATCCTTCATGAAAATCCTAAAATGTGAAACCCTAGCTAGATAGTAATGTTTTTTTTATCACTCTTTATTATTTGGGTTGTTTACCCTCTTAAATCAACTCTAAATTTAATAAAATTTGAATGAGATATTTCTAACATCATGATCTACCATCCCTTTTAATTTTAAAACATTCAGAAACTATCATTTAATCTCTTTTTGCCAACCCAAACAATCTCAAATTTTTTTTTTTGAACTTTGCATCACCACTTTCTACCACCCCTGCCCAAGACACTAAATTTGGTAAAATTTACCACTTGATATCTTTCCAAAATTTAGGTTGATCTCCATTTTTCTAAAAGATACTGGCCATAGCCTACCACCATCTTTTTCTTATCAAATATCCTTCATATTTGGTTGCCGTCTTTGGCACTAAATCAAATCAAGATAAGTTTTCCTTAATTTCCCCAAGCTTCCTTTTCTGAAACTTTCTTAACTTGGACCATACCTGGCTTAACTAGCAATATATTATCAAATAGACTGAATCTTCATTTACATAGCATAGTTTCAAAAATATGCTGCATATGCCGCACTGAGTGTTATAAAACCTATTGCAATGCCAAGCTAATAACAACAAAAACAACATTATCATGTCATACAACAACATTAGCTCTATAATCATGTCATGAATGCATGGTGGGCACATTTAGAATCACTGCATTTTCTTGAATTTAAATCAAATTCCTTTTATAAATATAAATATTTTTCTTGTTCAGCTACATATATTCATTTGAGTTATATGGCTTATCATTGATCTAGTGAATATGGATCACCTCCTCCACAACATCACTACCCTACATCATATCATAATAGTCGTTACATTAATCAATCTTACCCTCTATAATATGATAGGATGAGTATAATGCTAGATAGTAAAATCTGATGATGAAGAGTATAATGCTACAAGAGTGAACAATGATCATTTTAAGCACAATAATATAGATCTACTCAACCACAATAACATAAAATTTGTAGGATAAACTTAGACGTAAAGAACAATTAACTAAATGCAAGTAAATAAAGAAATAATATAATGATTCAAGCACCTCGCTATTTAGAAATCCACTTCCACATCTTCTGCACAATGCTAATATAGAAGCTTTATATACCTTCTTGTCTCATTCATTTGCCGAGTAGAGCTGCTCCCTCCTATCCTTAAAGAGTTAGGAGAACCCGCTCATTGATTCTTGGGAAAGGTGCAACTCCAAATTCTCCCTATGGTTTGTTGAGTGGATGACTTTGTAGATAACACTAAAGGATACTTAATCCTTACAAAAACTGGAATAAAAAACATTTAAAATCACTAAGATTGAGAAGAGAAAGAGTTGGAACTGTGGCTCAATTAATACTTGTCATGAAAACATAACCGCCCCCCCCCCCCCTTCCTTCATGAAAATAATGAATAAAAATTCCTTTACTTGATCTCAAAACTCCACAAAATGGTCAACTAGCCTTTATAAAGCAACTTTTTGATACTTTATGTATCACAGATATGTGTGGAAATGCATGTTTTACCATCAAGAAAATAGTCATTTTTTCAATGTTTACTCGTGGGTGTGCGTAGTCCCCTCAATGTGCATGCACATTGAATCATATCACAATGAATTGCTTTGCAAATGACTTAATATTGTAACTATTTGTAAAATATTTGTTTAAATAAAATACATGATTGATTTAGAAAGCGTAGTTTTATTAGTTTTTTTAGATTCTTTAAGCCATTATACCTTCTAACTCTATTCAATCAATGAGATTGACCTAAGCACCTAAATTAAGCAATTTTAATATGGATGTATAAGGGGAAAAAAGGGACATCTATTAAGTAATTTATGTATATCTTGTGTCTTGATTAAGCTTGTTCCCAAATAGCATGTGCTGCAAGCTTGCTTATCATTCGGTTCATTATATTCATGGCAAGCCACTTGAATTGTAAACCTGTCAAGAACATTAGACTCATTAAGCTAAACTTGTTTCGTGAAACCAAAATAACGTCACAACCATTTTTTCAATAACTAAGAGATTTTTTTTATATAACAAGTTGCTTTAAGTACATGTTAAGCCATTGTAAATCTTTATCGCCTCTTTAAATTCCAAATCCTATGCAATGATTTCCTTTATACAACTAATGGAAAAACAAACTATGCTTAATATCTTTGTCAGATTGATTTATTTCAGTCTTATTATTAATTTGAGGCAATCTCCTAAACAGATTTTTCCCCTTAGTATTTTGGCAACTAACTCTTGATTTTATCTGTAACAACTTTCCAAATCAAGCTTTCTAAGCTTCTAAATGCTTCAAGGGAATAAGCTCGATGGAGCCACATAGCCAGATGATGCTTGAACTTAACACTTGTGGGAGAAGTTTGATGGATAATTATTTCACATAGAGGTGGATTTGCCAAAATCAAAAGTGAACATGCTATTTATATTTGAACTCTAAGTGTTTTGTCTTCTTGTTCTAAATGACACACTGATATGACCTAGCCTTGGGACAGGCTATTGAATATGAGATTAACTAACCTAACAAGCTCAAGTTGTCTTCCCCTCTACGTCTTCTATTCCAAAAGTTGAATTGCATCCTTAAAGCTTATCCTTTTTTGCTTAAGCAAGTCTTGATTCTCCTTTATCGATGATGAAATTGAAAAGCCGCCCCACGAATTTGCATTCATATAGAGTTCACTGACTTTCTTTTTATATAATAACCAATGCACCCTTACAAACTTTAAGCACTTGAGCATCTCTTAAAAGTTTGCATCTTATTTCGCTTGAAGTACTAACAAATACAAGATATTTCTTGAGTTTTAGTACATCCTTGGCTTTTGTTAATGTATCCTCATCACATTATCATGCATCTTTACTTCACAATGCCAAAGACAAGTATTTCACATGTTGCAGTGTTTCTCATATGAGATAGTTTCTAGCATATAGCTCATAAATGGAAATCAACTCTTTATGAGGACACATAATATGAGGAAGTTGAGTCTAGATATATCCATAAATTATAAGTAACTCTTTTTGAGGACACATAATATTAAAAACTTCAGTTTAGAATTGATTAATCACTGCATCTAATTCCTTCCTTCAATGGAGAGAACACCACTTGAATCTGTACCTAACTAAGCTACATACATTTATTTACTTATCCTTTCTATGAGTGTCATTACTATGCTATTTTTGCTCTTCAAAACTTCAAAATGTATTTTGATGTCCAATTTTTCTTTATAAAGATCCTTATACTTTCCTTACAACTTACTTTTACCATAGTTAGAGTTTGAACCCTTTTAGCAGTTCTCTCCTTAGTGAACAACCTATTATCTTTCTTATTATCTCCCACACCTTCAAGCTTAATGAACACATCTTTAAAACAAGTAAATTTTTAATAACCCATTTAGCTTGCTTGTTGTCACCCACACCTTCATGCTTATCAATCACATCTTTGGAAAAAGTGAATTTAACATCTGTTAAACTAATGATATCTTTACTATACAATATTGTGTTATGAAAATGCTTATAAGAGTGTGGGGTAAAGAGCACCATAATAACAAATTTGATCCCTCTCATCTATATTACTTCAATCCTTAACCATTGATTTAAATTTATTAAATTATGATTTAATAGGCATACATCCTTCTATAGAAAACAAATGCTATTTTTGTTTTAGTTAGATTCGGTTGGAAAGACTTTAAGTAATATACAAAGGCTCTAGTTTGAGCCATAACCATGCAAACTATATTTCCTCCATGATCTCCACTAAGACCTCATTAACCAAGTATAATTGGATCATTGTGAGATATTTCTCATCCATCTCCTTCAACTCTTCACTCATTCTATCAAACATCTTTGAACACTTGATGAGAAATTCACAAGACTTTGTAGCCATTAAGTTCATCTAAAGCTCTTATACCAATTTGTTAAAACAAGAAGCTCATTCTAACATTAATTATTAAAGAAAATCATTTGTTTATTCCAATATTTAAAAAGGCGAAATTGGGAATCGATGCATATTGCCTTAGTGAGGCGAGGCATTAGCCTCAAAACAGAAAAATAAAAAATATATGAACTTACAAATAAATCATAAAAATGACTAAAATAAGATAAAATATTAACATATTTAACTTGATTGTGAAGTAGAAGTAATTACCAATTCAATAGTCATTTTAATATTATTAGCATTGATGTCTTCATTCTCCTCCTCATCAAATGCATTCATCCATTTTCAATTTAAATATGTCACTATTTTTTGCTATTATCCATTCATCATTAGATAATATTTCATTAACAATCAAAGGATTTATTATCATTATTTTCCTCTATAATTTAAACTAGTTTTCTTTTAAAATTTTATTAAACATAACACATCCATTCAACCTCGTTCATTCATCTTATAGCTAATTGGTTTCTTCTCTTTATATAATAGAATTATATATATATATATATATATATATATATATATATTAATAATAATAATGTCATGATTATTCGATAAATTTTACGCTGGCTGTTGACTACCTAACGCAACCCTTAACTTTTCTCATCCAGGATTTGGGACCTGGCAATGACAGTGTTATATTAATAATAATATATAATAAAAAAATTATAAAACGTAACCAGAATGAGGCACCACCTCAAAACGCCTCAAGGCGTACGCCTCATTTATAAAAAGGCATAAGCCTCGAGGCGCTTATTGTGCAGTTCAGTTTGAGGCCCACTTGGAGGCATGCGCTTGGAACAATTTTTTAAAACGATGGTTTACGCTAAAACGCTTCTATGAATGAATTCGATAAAGTTAAAGTAAATAACACTTAGACAAAATCAGAGAAGTCATCAAAATTTATGGTTTGATTGTAGCCTACATATATATAGTAAAGGATAGAGGTGCTAATTGACTATTAATCACACACATGTACAAATAAATGAGACATAAGAAAATAGTCTTAAGTACCCCATTTTTACCTTAAGGAGAAGCCCCAAATATCTTTACAAACAAAAAATAAAATATTTCAATATCTTAAAGTACAAGAACTACAATATATATATATATATATATATATATATATATATATATATATATATATATATATATATATAACATACCAAAAATTGTTCACCCAAATGCTCCTCAAAGAAACACTCAATAATTGTAAATCTACTTGTGTGTGTTAAGTATCAAGATTACTAGACACCTCAAGTCACACACTTGCTGCTAAATACCAAAATATTGCCTCAGCTTTTGTGTTGGCAGCCTCAAGGGATAATTTATGCCGAATAAGATGTTTTAATTACAAGTTAAGCCACTGCAAATCCTCACCTTTTTAGCCAAGTCTACCCCCTCATTGAACTTAGGAATAAAAAAAAAGTTCGCATGCAATGATTTCCTTAATATATAATGAAATTGCATTCCTTGCATAAGTAGCAATCAAGAGATTTATTATGTGTGGTCCATTAGCGAATCTAAGGTGGCAATATTCTTGTTGTAGTTATTTAGTTGATTCATTATCTGTGTAGATCAAATTCTTAATATGTCTTAAGCTATCACTGGGGATAACAAAGGTCACTCCACTCCAAATTTTTGTGAGATTTTAACATCCAAGAGAAGTGTGTTGGTAAAGGAAATCTTTATTAAGGGGTTGTTTGGTTTGAAGTAAAATGAGAGTAAATTATTCCAAATGCAGGGATTTTGATAATATTAGTGTTTGGTTTGAAGTAAAACAAATGCAATGTAAAAGTTTGATACATTTATAATGCACCCTCTAGTGTAAATTTGGTGTATTTGGATACCCTCCAATTTAGGCAATTTTCAAATACATCACAAATTCATCGCCATTACCGCCACCCTTTGCCACCCGCTACCACCGCCATCGATTGTCGTTGCCTCCCACCGCCAGCTGCCATCGATCGTCGTAGCCATATGTTGCTAACTCCCACTGCTTGTCGTCGTTGGTGACCACCAGCAACCCATCGCCACCGCTTCCGCCATCCATCACTGGACGCCACCGTCGGTCGCCGCCCAACCTCCGACCACAACTGTCGTTGGTGACCACCTGCTATTGTCGGATGCCGCCGCCTAGTCGCTAGCCACCACTATCATTGCCATCCACTAACCACCACAATTTTTGGATTTTACACTACATTAATTTTACTTCAAGTAAAAAATATATGTATTTATTTTGCACTCTAAACAATTCCTGAGCATTTCAAATACAAATTAATTTCTTTTATACTGCATGTTTTTTAACCAACCAAATAGGCTACCTTTCTTGGATTTTCTGTTAACTATAGTTTAAATTATTGACTTGAGTTGGAAACCAATATTTTGAAATTGCATTTAACAAGATTATAAATGCTTATTATGGTATCTTAGCAATATCAGATATATTGTTTGTGTTTCTTTTGAAGAAACTGTCAAATCACAATTTTGACATCTGCACAAACCTCATAACGAGAATCCTACACCACACCATCCATCCTATGACTTTAAAATCACTTAAAATACTATTGTAGGGCTACTTATCCAACCTTGAAAGAGCAGTGATGACTTTTTTTTTCCCAACTCAAACAGAACAAACATTCATGGAAATATACCAAACAAATCCTCATATGGGCTGTATTCTAGTTTACTTGCCCTGAGATTTACTCTAAGTTTACTGGCACAGTTATCTGCCGTTGTGTTTATTATTCCGTCTTCTTGGCCACTTGCTGTAATCCACTGCCAATTGCTGTATTTTCAAGTACTAGAAATATCTTTTCATTCACCCTCTTTCCCCACAATACACATTCACAACAAAGGGATAAATAGTATTAATTTGATTATAGGATAATAGTTTTTCAATTCCTTTATTTTCTCTTCCATGTTATTTTGATTTCTTGAAAGATGTTCTGATTGCGGAAGATTTATAGTCTAATTTCTGATCATGTTTGTTTCACTGTTCCCAATTTCTTTCTATTTAAGTGTTGCATAATTAGTGGGCAGGATTTCTCATGAGCAAATCAGTAACTAATGGTACAAGTATGATGTTATTAGAGCACTCATTAGAGTTTTGATCATGAATTTAGCCTCTATATAAGAGGCTTAATATTAAGGAAGGAGGAAATATGATATATAGAATACTTAAGACAAAAGGCAAGAGATGTAAGTCCTTAATCAAGTTTGATTCGTTAGAAGTGAAGATAATAGGATTTTAGTTAAAGGTGAAAATGCTATTTTGAGAAATTATTATACCATTTTAAGAAAGAATTATTTTGGAAGAGTATAAAGAATGATATAACAAAGTATATTACAGTTTAATCCAAAAAAGCTAATTGGAATTAGCTTTGAAGAAGATTCATATAAATATAGCTTTAGGTTCAAGTGATATACTTATTGGGATTTTGAAGGAGATTGTAGTGATTTGATTAATAAATCTTTTCAGTAGAATTTTAAAGATTAAGAGAATGCCAAATGATTGGAGAAGAAGCATTTTGTTACCAATTTTTAGGAGCAATGGATATATTCAAAAGAGAAAAGAAAGGATCTTTGTTTTCTCTTTATTGATCTTGACTAGCCAAGAAAATTCATTTGGTGCACATTAAGGGAAAAGTATGTTTTGATGTTCTTAAAGATGTGCAGGTAGCATTGACTAGTGTTATAAATAGTTATAGTGTTAGAGTTTACATGAAACATTAACATTAAGTGCATGATTATTGTAAGTTTAAATCAAACATCAACATTAAGTCCATATCCTTATATATTGATTATGGCAAGGCTTACAAATGATTATCTAAGTTAGGTGCTTTTGTTTACATTTTTTGTAGATGATGTAGTTTTAATTGGTGAGATATTTGCTATAATAAGTGAAAATTTATAATATTAGAGAAAATTCTCAGAAGATAAATACCTTAAAATTAGTAGAAAATAATAAGTATATGACATATAATTTTAGTGAGTGTAATATTAATAATTATTAATCAATAGTATTAGCAGATAAGGTGATACCTTTATTTCATAGGTATAAATAACTTCAATTTATTGTACAGAAGAATGGAGATGTAGGTAAGGAGATAGCTTCTAGATTTAATATTAGATGGTTAAAATAGAGATTACCCTAAGAGTATTATGCGATAAGAAAGTATCGTGGAGTCTTGAATATATATATATATATATATATCGTGGAGTCTTGAAGTAAATTTTATAAAACTACAATGGATTGATGATGTTGTATCATTTATGGATCCGTTTGTTGGGTAGTCAAAAAGCCTTTGATATTTTAAGTTGAGTGTAATAGGAATGAGAATATTAAAATAGATTTGTGACAAAAATAGAAAGAATAAATTAATGAATGATTATATTAAAGGAATAATTGGAGTGACATTTATTGAAGATAAGTTTTAATTAAAAATAAAATTATGTGGTTTGGATGCATGATGAAATGTTGAAAATGCACTTATTAAACTTGTAGATTAAATTATTGTTAGAGAAATAATAAGGAGAAGGCTTAGACCTAAGGTTATATGTATGGAAGTTGTTCAAAATGATTTGCTAAGATTAAGCTTAACATCTGGCAACACTCAACATGAAAGAATGGAAAATGAGGATTCACCAAGTAGTTGGGAAAACACTAATAATCATGATAAATTAATTATGTTAAGAGATTGACAAAGACTATTAGTTATCACAATGGATGTCATGTTGGCATGTCTGCTTAATGTGATTGATTTGCGAGTCCAATCATTCAATTAAAAGTGAAAAAAATTCCTTTTCTTTTGATCAACTGAAAATTTATGAAACTACAATTTGATTATCTATGTTGTAAATGTGAATATTGAGCGGCAAAAAAAGCTATGGATAATCAATTTGAGCTTTTCTAAGATGAGAAATTGAGAATGTTAAGATGGACGTGTGAAAGATTTAGAAAATATAAGAGTGGTGGAAAGAGTAATTATTGAAGAGAAGATAGTGAAAAAATAAACTCTAGTGGTTTGAATATGGACAACAAAAAATAATAGATGCACCAATAAGATATGCAAATATAATTGATGTCAAAAGTTTATGAAGTAAAAGAGGTTGGTCATAGGTAACTACATCAACTGTAGTCAATTTGGCCTTCCCATCTTCTTTTCTAGACCATTAATGCCAACTTGCTATCTCATATGCCTCCTGCATTTTGACATGAATTGATTATTTTTAGGATTGCTCAGTAGCTTCCTCCTACAAGATACCATATGATATGAAATGGCATTGATTTAACATCTATTGAAGAAAGTCTAGAAAATCTTGTTGGAATTTTAGAGAAGTTAAATGTGTCATCTTTTAGCTATGAAAGATGTGTGAAAGTAATGCATTCATTCTTGTGCCCATATGCATATTGATTTTTCACAAGGTTTTGAAAATCGGATTGGACATGGAACCAAAAGAAGTAGAGTTTTACGGTTCAATGGTTTAATCGGGTTGAACCGAGGGACATAATACATATAAAAATTATTTAAATATAATATACATTATTTAATAATTAAAATTTTAGAAGTGTATACATAACAACCTTGATTAAAGCTGGTGAACAAGCTCGCTTAAGGTTCAACATAAAGCTCGTTAAGAAAAGCTGGTGAACAAGCTCGATTAAGGTTCAACATAAACCTTGTTAAGAAACTCGATTAACCATTAATGTAAATATAAGTGTATGCATATTATAAATATAGATATATGAATATTAAATAGATTTTAAAATTAAAAATTTATAATATAAATGTATAAATATAAATATGATTTTTAATAAGAATAATATTAATATAATATAAAAAATTTATGTTTTTACTTTTATAAATATCCATTCTAGTTGCTTGCATTCATAACTTAGCCTAATTTCATAGCCTATTTCTCATCTAGGATTCACATAGTTTTTTTAATCCCACATCATAATGGAGTTTTAAGTAGTTATCTTTAGATTTTGTAAAACACAAGCCACTAGTAAAAAATCAAGCTTCGTGAGGTGGCAACTATGTATTCTTATTGAATTCGCTTGCATATCTTTATAAACGAATATTTAAAATGTTAAAAAAAAATTTATAAAACAAAAATATACTTTTAAAAAAATATTTTGTAGAACCGGCCGGTTCATCAAAACTAGGACCGGTTCAACGGTTTTCTGGTTGATCTAGCGGTTCAAACCGGTTTGAGTTGATACAACCCAAATCTGGTTTTCAAAACCGATCGAATCGGCAACTTGACCGGTTCACGGTCACGGTCAAACTAGCCGGTCGGTTTGGTTTTCAAAACATTGATGCTACAAGAATGCAGGATTTTTTATTCAGTTTATTCTTTTTCTTCTTTTGGTTACTGTAAAATGTTCATAGAATTTACTGCACCATTGAGTTATAATCTTACTATGCAGGCATTTTATAAAGTGTTCCGTAGCTGGGCTTCAAAAAAGTTCATGACAGGATGGTAAGCTTATTTTCTTTTTAAATTTTATCTTTCTGCTCTAAACTTATTACCAAGTAAACATGGCTATCATATCATCTTTAGTCACTTATTTTTCATGCTATTTTTGGTTTTGTAAAGACGTTGTATAAAGTAGAAGCTTTGTTACTCAGTAAGTCAATGGCAGGCAAACTACCATCAGGATGAGTATTCAGTGTCCTTACTCTAAGGAAGATACATTTAATTCTTCCAGTATCTTCATATCCTCTTCTCCTTTTGTGCTTTCAAGGCTTATTGATAAAAAGCATCCATTAATGCATACAAAGACATAGCATATTCAGGATAACAACCGTATTAATGTTTGCACGATTATTTATCATTTCTAATTCTTTGATGAAAGTTTTTTTCTATAAAGAGGGAGTGAATATTTGCTGCTGTAATCCAGACAGAATGGACTAGCAAGACAACGGGCTTTGCATTAGATGGTTTTAGGCTTATTTAATATAAATATATTTGGCTTATCTAACACTTGAACTTATTCCATTTTGAAGGATTTCTCTATTGGTTCCATAATTCTGTTTTTTGTTTGAGGCTTGTCCTTTAGAGTAATCTTTCCATGTGCTGTAGCATTGAAAGGTGATGGCAAGGAGTGCCCTATAAGGTAATATTAAATAAATATTTGAAACATTTTCCGGAAGTAGTACAACTTGATGAGCTGGACAATACATAAAATCAAATGGCTTTTGTTTAATAAATCTTGGTGTATTAGTAAAACTCCAAAATAATTATGATATATTGTAGAATCTTGTTACTGCTGACTTTTTTGGTTAGGATTAAATGTTCAAATATTTAAATGCTTCAGTTTGGAACCTTATTATCTCTCTTTCTGTGCCTGAATTTTTGCACGAGTTCAAGCGTGTCATGGATGTTGTTAATTATGTACACTGAAGTGCCATAGTAAGGACAATTCACCATTTGAAACTGGCCCTAGGCATTGATCCGGTATAGCTAGTGGGTGATTGCTGATCATTTATATTTGGCAATTCCATGATATTTGTTATATTTAAAAGTAGTAAGATATTGAAAGAAATATTTTCTGCAGTAAAATATATGATGTTGGAGATTTAATTTGCTTATGTTAACCAATTATTATTATTTGAAATGAGATTAAATCTTATGCTTGATATTGAAATCCTCTGATAAAGCTTTTATTTTAATTGTAAAATCCTTTTCAACACGCGTTTTCAAATGTTAGATCATGTAATTTTGAGAAACACGGTTAGTGCCTCCTACTTATCTTGTTTAATAAAGTCTCTAACTTTCCTAAGGTCAGGAACAGATTTGATCTAGATTTATTATATCTGCATGAGGATTTGAATCACCAGTGCATAGTTGAACTTCCATGCCAGACTGCCCATATTTTCAAAATTCAAACTATGTTATAGAGTTAGCTTGTCATGCATATATGCTAATATAATTGGCATGATTATGTAATTCTGATGTTCCAAAATCTTACACAACAATAAGTATTTGAATAGGATGAGCATGAATTACTATAGCTGGTAATTAGTGAAATACCATAATTCATACCATAGTTACCTGCAATAACACGAATCAGAATCATCATCCAAATCATTGGTTCTACTAGCAAAGCTTTCTTGTTGAAATTTGTATTTGTTCCAAATGGTAATAGTAGTAAATGGGAACTACTCAATGTTTGTTGATCTAGGAGGGCTTTGAACATTCAAAAATTTCAGAGGCAAGATAAAATCTAAGGGCAACAATACAAATCCACCAACGTTTCTCTATCTTGTAAGCATCACCAAGATGGTGTTCAATATTAAAAGTCCTTTAATTTGGATTATTCAAAAGGATAAGAAGATAAGGAGTTTAAATTGCATGATATGAAAATAAGGAGGGGTTAGTGCTTATAATAATCCACACACTGAATCATTGGTCCCCTTCCTTGTGGTGCTTGTTATGAATTTTTTTCCTAATTGCAAGAAGAACCTCTATACAAGTTATCCTAGGTTCAGGAGTTTGTTTTGCCTTTTAAATTTAAATATTTGGCATATCTTTTTCTTATAAATACTAGCATGTGTTTAGGCTTTATTATCATGAATGAAATTAAATTCATTAGCCTACAAAAACTTGTCCTCTCTCAAGTGTCTGACTACACCCGTATCTATCACAGCTCTTTAGCTTTCTCTCTCCTCTCCATAACCTAGAGTAAGGAGCAAGGGTAATAATTTCTTAATTGCCGAAGTAATAGGAATTAGGTGACTAGGAGAAGAAAGGGGTAGGAAGCTTCAAAAGAACATTGAAGCATGCAAGAAGTAATTGAGGATTCATCAAGGAGAAGAGGTAAATGTTAGTAAGAATAAGATATATTTTAATTTTATTTTGCTACTTTCAGATTCATCTCTAGCATATTCTTCTCTCTTAAATGCCACTCATTTTGTAAAAGATTATTATTCCTAATACCCTCAGTCAACTTCGAAGTTATTGGCACTACTCAAATGTCATATGAGTTAATTCCATCAAAAATAGCCTTGATGTTAGAATATTCAAGCCACCCTTTCATTTAAGATTGAGAGGAGGTGCCACCATTATCATCCCTCTTAGTTTGGAATCACTTTCAATATTTAGACCATACACCTTGGAAAAAGATGATAAATTTAACACTGACAACCTAGGAGCCAAATAATTTAACTTACTAGTATTGAGGAAACTTCCATTGAGCCAAGGAGGTGCTTAAAGTATTTTAAATAAGGTAGACACCAATATGATAGAGTAAATGGTTGTCCGAAGGGCATTTGCACTTCAAAAATTGGAAAATATTATCATGACTAGTTGTGGATCCCATGACAAGAGAGTAATATTTGATAAGCGTAAGGGGATTGGGTGATGCTATTTGACCATAAGGGAGAAGAGTAAAAATCCATGTTTTTATAACAAAATTCAACTTCCATTCAAATTGGATTTGAAGTTTGAAACCTCCTTATACAAAGATATCATTGATGATGCAAAGAAATTGAATAATTAGGTGAAATTATTTGAAATATTTTTCTACATATAAAATTTAGCATATATAAAAAGTTTTATTTGTTTGGTTAAGGATTTCCTTACATAAATGAATGCGGTAGAAATGAGATTTCAAAACCATGATTTGTTAAAGATTATGTAGTCCGTTAAAGGGCTAATGAATTATCAATTCTATCTTATTAAACACAAAGGTGATAAGTTGATATGATGGAATTCATTAAGACTAAAAGAAGAGCAAATTGTGTAGACATGTTCCATGGAGTAAGCAAGCCATTGCCCTTAGATCTCTTTAGAAGGGAGATCAGTTTCGTAAAATTAATGACAATGTTATAAGAATAACTTTTGCACTTGATGAAGCTATTTTTGTAAGGAGCATTTTAGAAGCAAGCTCCAAATACATTACTGTTGAGTTAAGGTACCTAACCAGCCACAACAATAAAGGAGGAAAGCTTCTTCAACAAATAACAAAACAATAGATGAGCCAAAAGAAGTAGGAGGGAAGGACCTTATTGCGCCAAAAGAAATAAAGGATGAGCATAAAATGATCCATTACAAAAGCAAAGAAAGAGATGAGTTCTTTAGACCAAACATTAACTAAAATATAGTTTTATTGGTGCAATGGTAGACTAAGTAAGAAGAAATTCATATCTGGAGCTTAGGAGATAAAGTTTGGTGATTTAACACAAGAAAATAAGATTTGATTATTTTACTATGAATTTCACTTTTATTTTATTTAATGAGGATATATAATTTTATTAGATTTAGTTATTATAATATGGATTAGTTCTCCTTTCCAATAAACTTAAGTATAAATGTGAATTATTTGTTAGGATTATATTTTAGATAGGATCAAATTTGATATTTTTATAAAGGATAGAAACATATCATCAAATATTTTATTGATTGAGAATATGGCTCAAGATAAGTCAAAATAATTAAGCATGAGGCCATTTATAGTTATAGGGAGCTAGTGAATATTTAGTTTAAAGAATGCCACAATGGATTATAAATTATCACCTCTACCTTGAGAAACGGGTTATATACAAAGCCAAATAGATTTATTGCTTGCATTTGGATCATTACTGAATGAATTGAAATCAATGATCTCTCTTTTATCCCTCCTAACTTTTGGTTTTTAGATTTTCCTGTTTTTCTCTCACTTTCTCCGCATATCATTTAGTTCTATTACCAGATGTCAATTTGGTACTTAAGCCAAAACTCACTCCTACTTCCATGGTCTCACATAACTAAGCCCTTTGTCTCCTTTTCTTTTGAGGTGCTCATATATGGATAATTCTCGATGCTTTTGACAAGAAATGTTTTTTGTCTTGATTACCTTCATCGACTTTGCAAGTTTTTGATTATCACTTCTAAGTCTTTCTCCCATGTTGTATTCTTCCCTAAATACAACTTCAACCTATTATGATTCTCACTTCCATCTAATCCAATTGAAGATTGCAACATTGTAAAACCATTTTCTTTTAAGATCGTGATCCACGTTTACTGTAGATTATCACGATCTCACTTGCAACCCTCTTACATCAAATTTGCAGGCTTTAAATGCGCTTATCCCTCAAGCTAATGTATTTTGGTCTTGTGAAGACTCTATCTCAACCTTCAGTTTCGATGTGAAGCCGCTATTCTTTCTGGCTCGATTTCAATGCAGGTCCTTCTTATATAACTCCTCCCAGTCGTATAAAAAGTTTTGTTCGTGGCTACTCCTGGTTTGTTCACCGCTCATGTGATTATTTTGCTAACTTTTATAACCTGTAAACCCTTGCGTTAGTTATTTTGCCACCTTTGCATGCATGTCTCAAAGCTTCTACATCCACTTCTGCTTCTTCAATTGCTTACTCTTTATCTCCGTATTTTCCTTGAATCACAATTCTGTCTCTTGAAACTTGAAGCATCGGAGTGTTCATGATATCTTGTGAATGTTGTAAAACCGATTACTCCTTTCGATTCCAAGAATCTAGCAAACCTGTCACTATGTGTGACCAAGTTGATGGCCTCCCCACATATTATGATGGTAGATCTCAACCTAATCTATCTCGCAATTGCCACCTTTCTGCTTAGCTAGAGTTCTGATGCCTCTTAAATTTTTTTTGTAATATTCTGTTATTCTTGTAGAAACTCATTATCGGTCATTGAATTTGTTCAAAATTTCCCATTTTTTGCTACACGGATTGTTTCTGGCTACCATTTTGGACCACTTTCAACAGCATCAGGCCATCCCAAATTGATTCACATCCATACTGATTAGGAAATCAGTCAGAGATTTCAACATGTGTACCGTTGACGAGGACGACGATCGACGGCCATGATTCAAAGTCTTTACCTCTGATGTATTTCGTTATATGTATTTTTATTTTATGTTTTTTCCTAGTTTACCCTTCATGGGTATTGAGTCTCTTTATAGCCCCGAGGGCATTAGTGTCTTTTTTTTCTTCTCTCTAGTTTTGAGACCTATATATTGGTCCATATGCTTGTATTGTTTTCTGAATGATGATTTTGAATACAATTCCAGATTTTGTATTTTGATCTCTTAGTGAGTTCATGTGAGGATACACCCTAGGTGGGAGAAGCAATACCTGTCAATCTTGGTGGATTCCGATGTTCACGGTTCTTCAATCTTTTTTTTTCTCCACACCCAAATCTCTCCCCTAACCCCTACACCCCCCCCCCCCCCCCCTTCTCATCCCTTGCCGTGCCTCCCTAAGCCAAACCACCCCACCCGCCGGCCTCCAACCACCCAACCACCACCCCTTTCCTCCCCGCCACCAATCCCTCTCCTCCCTCATAGCCGCCGCCCCCCCCCCCCCCCCCCATTCCCCAAAAGCTGAAATTAAATTTTCAATTGGCCTTGATTTTCTTTCCTAAAACAAATCTTAGTAAATTAGAAAGGTTTCCTAATTGAATTCCAATTAAATAATTGGATTCAAATTCTTTCCTATTACTAAAACTAAATTAGGAAACCTTCCAAACTTAATTAAATCTGAAAATAAAATCAGATTTAATTAAATCCCTAATTGAATCCTATTGGGGCCCACTTACTTAACATAATCCCTCTCTCCCCTCTCTACATGGCCGGCCCCCCCTCCCCATTTAATTTTCTCTCTCCAATTCCCTCCCAATTGCAATTAATGCTCCCCTAATCCCCTCCCATAATCAGCCGCCCCTAGCCCTTAGTGGATTAATTTGAAATTCAAATTAATCACCTCCCTCCCTTTAAGAAAATCTGAAATTAATTACAGATTTCTCCTAAACTCTTTCCCCTACACTAACCCTAGCCTTACCCGCCCCCTTCCCCTCCTCACCACCTGCTACCCCACGGTACCCTTTCCCCTTCCCTAACCGACCAACCAGCAACTTTCCCAAGGCACCCCACCAAGAGAGCTTCAATGTTCATGGATGACCGATCCTGAGATCGACCACGGATTCGCTTACAACAATCAAGAAGAAGTTGATATTCTATCATCTCCTTTCTTTGATCCAAATTGGGAGTACAATGAAACGGTAGAAGGCTACATTGATCGGATACTCTTTCAACTCTCGACGACGATTGACCATAAAAAATCAAAGGAGCCTTGGAACATCATCGGTCGACCGCGATGCTCCGCCCCTTCGGCTACCTCTCTGGCGACTACTACCTTACGCGTCACTTGCCTCCTAGTGGCATCGCTAAGTGCGCTTGCAATTTTCCTCTGCTAGCCTCCACTTTCAAGAGATTGAGCGAGGGATCTCAAGGTGAAAGATCTAGATCTTAAACTTGGAGCTTTGTTATACTTGCTATTTGCATTACTTACTAATTATTGGTTGTTATCTTGCAAAGGTCTATTAATCTCAAAATCGTAACCAATTGTTATTACTTAGTCTTTCATGCCAAATTCTTAAGCTTTCTCTTGAGCAAACAAAGTTGTATAAGTAGCCAAGCAAAGTTCACTACTTTTATTATTATCTTAATTGCAATTTTTATTTCATTGCATTTAGTTTCACATCATCTTGGTATCAGAGCATGGTTAGCATGCAATACATGTGCTAGATGCATCCTAGGAGCCTAAGCTAACTGGTCCTTAGTTGTTTGCATGCATAATACCATCTAGATAATTTTATTTTCAGTTTTTCGTTTGCTGTCCAGTAAATTCTGCACTAGTTTCTTCATTTTACATAAGCATATTCCATTGTTTAAGTGCTGCCATCGTCACCTTAACATCCCTAATAGTCTAGGCCACCTAGACATCTGGTTTAACTTGCTGTCCACTAATTTTCTGCACCTAGTAGTAGCCTTTGGGTGAGTTTAGGTAGTGTTCACTTGCTGTTCACACTCTAGAACCCATCCAAAACGCTTAGACAACTTAGTCCTTCATATTAGTTGCTGTCCTGATCATTCCAGCATCATTTAGAAGCATTAAGGTTATTTTATCCTAGTGTCTAGTCGCTATCTCACCTCCTTTTTCCACCCTAGTACTCCCTAACACTTAGCCATGGATCCGGAACAAATTCAGGCAACTCTAGACTTTATAGTTGGTCAATTGGGAACGGTTACTCAGCAAATTAGAAACACTCAAACCGATCTAGCGGACTTTAGACGTCAAGCAGGAGAATGATTAGATAACATTGAACGAATAGGACAACCGGCGATCTACACCCCCTCTAGACCCCAATCTCCTTATGGGGATGACACCAGAACCGATTATGGCCCTCCTAGAGACCAATACCGTCCCAATCATCGACCCAATCAAGAGCCGTTAGGACGTGATATTCCTTGGAGAGATAATGATACCCAACTGCTTAAGAACATCCGCATAGGCGCCCCCTCTTTTGATGGCACCTTAGAACCCCAAGTCTTCCTAGATTGGATCAAGGGTATGGATAGTTATTTTAAGTGGTATAATATTTCGGAAGAGAGAAAGGTTCAATTTGCTGAAATGAAGTTGACTGGTAGAGCTAATCAACATTGGACAAACCTTGAACACATGCGCGAGACTAGAGGAGAATAGCCCATTAATGATTGGAAAACGATGAAGCAAGAGCTGAAACAGAAATACCTCCCTCCCTCCTATTACCCTAGACTCTTGGACAGATGGAATAGGTTAACTTAGGGTAGTAAACTTGTGAAAGATTACATCGCCGTTTTCGATGATTTTATGATCCGTTGCAATTGCGAACAGACTACTACCTGGCACAACTTCTCTTTATGTTTAGAGCCGGATTAAGAGAAGACCTGGAGAATGAACTGTTTGCCAGAGGAGTAACTACTTTAGAAGCTGCTTGTAGTCTTATTCTAGATCTAGAAGAATCCAGGAGCCATGTCCACTCTAGGAGCCAAGACTCTCGCCCTAACCCTTTCAAATCCTATAACCAACAAAACAACAAGCCCACTGGATCCATGACTAGTCGACCTACCCCTGGTATAACTCAACCCCATCCTGACTTTAAGGGTAAAACTCCTGAACGGGAAACTCCCAAAACCCCTTCAGGAACCAAATGTTATAGGTGTCATGGTTATGGACACATTGCTTCCCAGTATTCCAGCCCTTACAAACCATAATCGAGGAAGTCCTTGACGAAGATGAGGATGAGGAACCTGATACTGACTTAGTACATCACGTGGATGATGAGGAAGACTTCTTTTGCGATGACCGCCCCGTAGAGCTTCAAGTTGTAAGATGTGCCTTATCCCAACCTAAACCAAGTGACGACTAGCGTAGGACGTCTATTTTTCATACCTACACTAAAATCGGGGATAAGAACTGTAAGGTCATCATTGATAGTGGAAGTTGCATCAATGCTGTCTCAACCGACATGATAACCACGCTTAACTTGAAGACAATACCACATCCGAACCCCTACAAAGTTGCTTGGATCAATGCCACCGCCATTAATATCAAAGATAGGAGCCTCATTCCTATCAATTTTGTGGGGTACCAAGAGAAGATTTGGTGTGACGTGTTGACCATGGACGTAGCGCAGATTATCCTAGGTCGTCCGTGGTTATTTGACAACGATGTTCACATTTATGGGAGGACGAACACCTGTGTGTTTGAGCATAATGGTAAGAAAATCAAGCTTATTCCCTCTCAACCCAAGACTAGTAAAGATGAGGCTAAGCCTACCCCCGCTAAGCTAAGCAAAGGCTTGCATTTTCTAACTGCAAAAGAGATGGACACTGAGCTAAATCAAGGATCCCCTATGTATGCCCTTGTAGCTAGGGAAGTGAATGACAATCCGGAAGAACCTGTCCTTGATGAAGTTAAACCTCTTCTCGAAGCTTTTGCTGATATTTTCCCGGAAGACTTACCCAACCACCTCCCACCCCTCAGGGATATCCAACACGTCATCAATTTTGTCCCAGGAGAGTCTTTGCCCAACCTTCCACATTACCGCATGAACCCAACGGAACATGCTGAGCTGAAAAGACAAGTGGATGAACTTCTACAACGTGATTTTATTAAGGAAAGCCTTAGCCCGTGTGTTGTCCCTGCACTATTGACACCAAAGAAAGACGGTTCTTGGAGAATGTGTGTCGATAGTAGGGCAATCAATAAGATCACCGTGAAGTACCGTTTCCCCATTCCCCACTTAGACGATATGCTTGACATGATGACGGGAGCTATCCTCTTTTTCAAGATTGATCTTAAGAGTGGGTATCACCAAATCAGAATCCGTCTCGGTGATGAATGGAAAATAGCTTTTAAAACTAAAGATGAACTTTACGAATGGACAGTGATGCCTTGTGGTTTGAGTAACGCGCCTAGTACTTTTATGAGAGTAATGACTCAGGTCCTTAGACCCATCCTAGGAAAATTTGTTGTGGTCTACTTTGATGATATTCTGATATATAGCAACTCAGTGGATCAACATTTAATTCATCTGAAGCAAGTTTGTGAGATTTTGAAGAAGGAGCAACTGTACACTAATCCTAAGAAGTGTATGTTCCTCACTGACAGTGTCACTTTTCTCGGATTTATAATTTCATCTCAAGAAATTTCAGCTGATCCCGAAAAGGTGCGAGCAATTAATGAGTGGCCCGAGTCAAAGAATATTAGAGATGTTTGGAGTTTTCATGGATTGGCCACCTTTTATAAGAGATTTATTAGGAATTTTAGCACGATCGTGGCACCAATAACTGATTGTTTAAAGAAAGGAGAATTCCATTGGACGTTATCTGCCACTAAAGCATTCGAGGAAATTAAGAAGAAAATGGTAGAGGCCCCAGTTATGCATATTCCTGATTTTTTCAAAGTTTTTGAGGTAACCTGTGATGAATCATGTATTGGTATTGGAAGAGTTTTATCACAAGGACATCTGGTTGCTTACTTTAGCGAGAAGTTGAATGACATACGACAGTGATATTCTACTTATGATAAGGAATTTTATGCGATTATTCAGTCCCTTAGATATTGGAGGCACTACCTACTCCCTCAGGAATTCGTTATTTTCTCGGATCATGAAGCGTTAAGATACATCAATTCCCAAAAAGAAGCTCAACGCCCACCGTGGTCGCTGGGTTGAATTCCTGCAAGAATATAACTACACAATCAGACATAAAGCAGGGTCCGAGAATAAGGCTGCAGATGCCCTAAGTCGTCGGGTGATGGTTACTCGCGAGATGAGGACTGAGGTTATCAGATTTGAGCGTATCAAAGAAGACTACAAGGACTGCAGTGATTTTAAGGAGACATATTCTATACTAACCACTGGAGAGGAACGGGTTATTGATGATTTCCTTTTGGAAGATGGATATTTATTTAAAGCTCAGAAACTCTGTATTCCCAACACTTCACTTCGAGAATACCTTGTTTGGGAATTACATGTTGGTGGTTTAGCTGGACATTTTGGACAAACCAAAACCATCGCTGCGGTCGAGCACAGGTTTTTCTGGCCTAGTCTTAAGCGCAATGTGTGTAGGCTTGTAAAGAGGTGTCACACGTGTCAATTGGCAAAGCAGCGGAAACAAAACACCGGACTCTACACACCTCTCCCTATACCGAACCAACCGTGGCAAGATGTGAGCATGGACTTTGTTTTAGGACTACCCAAGACCATTAGGAAGCATGACTCTGTGTGCGTGGTGGTAGATCGATTTTCTAAGATGGCACATTTTCTCCCGTGTTCCAAAACTTTCGATGCCTCTAGGATAGCCAAACTATATTTTGATGAAATTGTCAGGCTCCACGAATTACCTAAAACCATTGTGTCAGATAGAGATGTAAAGCTTACAAGCTATTTCTGGAAAACTTTATGGCACAAAATGGGAACAAAACTCCAATTTTCCACAGCCTTTCATCCCCAAACAGACGGTCAGACCGAAGTTGTAAATCGGAGTCTAGGAAATCTATTAAGGACTTTGGTAGGAGAGAATATCAGGGACTGGGATTCTAGACTTCCCATAGCTGAATTTGCCTACAATAACTCTGTTAACCGAACTACAGGTCTAAGTCCGGCTGAAATTGTTTATGGGTACCAACCTAGACGGCCTATAGATTTGATTCCCATGAGTCCTAAGGTTAGGATGTCTGAGTCTGCATCTGCATTTGCATCTCATTTACAAGAATTGCATAAAGAAATTAATAAAATAATTGAACAGAGCAATGCTAACTATAAACTTAATGCGGACCTCAAGAAAAGATTTAAAGAATTTAAAGTGGGAGATTCGGTAATGGTCCGGATTCTTCCGGAACGGTTTCCGCAAGGAACCGTTAAGAAGTTACATGCGAGAAGCACAGGAACTTTCAAAATAATTTTCAAAATAAACAGTAATGCTTATGTGCTAGACCTTCCTAAAGATTTTAACATTAGCCCCACGTTTAACATTGAAGATCTTGTAACCTTCGAGGGTCCAGAGTTTAACCCCATTAATCCACTAAACAATGAGCCTTGTGTGATCCCACCTGGTGAGAACCCCAGCTTACCTCCACTCCCAGATATTCCCACTTTACTTATTGCGGAGAAAATTGAGGCAATACTTAGTGATGACATCATTTTCACTAGAGACGGTGGTCGTCAAAGGTATTTAGTTCAATGGATAGGGAAACCGGAGACAGAGAATACGTGGATCGACCGGGATGAGCTACAGAGATTGGATCCTGACCTACTGGAGTGGTATGAGAGTTCCAGAGATGTTTACTCGACGGGGTCGAGCTCTCTCCCACCTGGGGAGAATGATGAGGACATCAGTCAGAGATTTCGACACGTGTACCGTCGACGAGGACGACGATCGATGGCCATGATTCAAAGTCTTTACCTCTGATGTATTTCGTTATATGTATTTATATTTTATGTTTTTTCCTAGTTTACCCTTCATGGGTATTGAGTCTCTTTGTAGCCCCGAGGGCATTAATGCCTTTTTTTTTCTTCTCTCTAGTTTTGAGACCTATATATTGGTCCATATGCTTGTATTGTTTTCTGAATGATGATTTTGAATACAATTACAGATTTTGTCTTTTGATCTCTTAGTGAGTTCATGTGAGGATACACCCTAGGTGGGAGAAGTAATACCCGTCAATCTTGGTGGATTCCGAGGTTCACGGTTCTTCAATCTTTTTTTTTCTCCACACCCATTTAATTTTCTCTCTCCAATTCCCTACCAATTGCAATTAATGCTCCCCTAATCCCCTCCCATAATCAGCCGCCCCTGGTCCTTAGTGGATTAATTTGAAATTCAAATTAATCACCTCCCTCCCCTTAAGCAAATCTGAAATTAATTTCAGATTTCTCCTAAACTCTTTCCCCTACACTAACCCTAGCCTTACCTGCCCCCTTCCCCTCCTCCTCACCACCTACTACCCCACGGTACCCTTTCCCCTTCCCTAACCGACCAACCGGCGACTTTCCCAAGGCACCCCACCAAGAGAGCTTCAATGTTCATGGATGGCCGATCTTGAGATCGATCACGGATTCGCTTACAACAATCAAGAAGAAGTTGATATTCTATCATCTCCTTTCTTTGATCCAAATTGGGAGTACGACGAAACGGTAGAAGGCTACATTGATCGGATACTCTTTCAACTCTCGACGACGATTGACCATCAAAAATCAAAAAAGCCTTGGAACATCATCGGTCGACCGCGATCCTCCGCTCCTTCGGCTACCTCTCCGGCGACTACTACCTTACGCGTCACTTGCCTCCTAGTGGCATCGCTAAGTGCGCTTGCAATTTTCCTCCGCTAGCCTCCACTTTTAAGAGATTGAGCGAGGGATCTCAAGGTGAAAGATCTAAATCTTAAACTTGGAGCTTTGTTATACTTGTTATTTGCATTACTTACTAATTATTGGTTGTTATCTTGCAAAGGCCTATTAATCTCAAAATCGTAACCAATTGTTATTACTTAGTCTTTCATGCCAAATTCTTAAGCTTTCTCTTGAGCAAACAAAGTTGTATAAGTAGCCAAGCAAAGTTCACTACTTTTATTATTATCTTAATTGCAATTCTTATTTCATTGCATTTAGTTTCACATCACATACCGATTTGACTTTATTGCACTATTTTGAAGATAATACCAATAAATCACTTATTGAGTTCCAGAAAGAGGAATTATAAAAGTTGAAAATTTTATTGATATCACTTAAAAAAAAAGGTCCTATAGTATGTATTTTTTCTCTTACATTATATGGTATTGTCTTTTTATCTCATGCTTTTAAAATACCAAAAATGCCCCATCTCAACTCTTGGATTATTGATTCAGGAGTTGCATATCATATGACGAACTCTTCATATAAATTTATTTCATATACTACCTTATTCTTACAATAAAAAATAACTATTGTTGATGGATTCTTGATGATTGTTGCTGGCTAAGGAGAAATTCTTATAAATAAATCCCTCAGACTTTGAAATGTCCTTTACATACCTAAATTATTCAACTTATTATCTATCCAAAAGTTGATTATAGATTTATAATATTGTGTTGTATTCTAGCCCTCACATGTGTTTCAAGAACAAGTCATAAGGAGGATGATTGGACCTATTAAAGAAAGATTGGTTTTACCACCTTGAGGAATCTAATATCCAAGGAAGCTTTAAACTACCTATTATATTATCTTTCTTTTCGGAAACCTTTAAATTCAATAAAGAAAGGATATAGCTCCAACACCAAAGTCTTGGCCATCCTTTTTTTTCATTATTCTCATAACTATATTTTCTTTATTATTCAAAATTATTATATCGAAAGTTTTCATCATAATATTTATAAATTTACAAAACACTTGCGTATCAATTTTTCAATAAATAACACAAACTCACAAGCCTTGATCTCTCATTCACAATTATATCTGTGGACCATCTTTTACAATCTAATAAGGCTTAAATTGTGCAATGATATATTTATGCAATTTTCATCTATGAAGCGAAGCGTAAGCCTGAAAAACAAAAAATTATGTAAGATGAAAATGAAGCTTAAAATTAATTTCTTTGTATAATAATCATATAATATATTAAAGGATGACATATTAACATTCTATTAAACTATAAAGTAACAAATTGGCATACATATGAATCAAAAATTGCACAAGATGTAAAATGACAGGTAATAAATTGCGTGAAATGGAATTGAAATGTAAATATCACTATAGTAAAATATCATAAAATATAAGATATTGTTTAAAAATATAATATAACATCAAGTTCAATTCTAAGTTCTTTCTTTCCTAGTTCCCTACTCATCAATATTAAATTTCTAAAGAAAAGTTAATAGTATAATAACTTAAAAGTCATTTGCACTATCATCACTGAGGGCGTCTTCATTTAAGTCGTCGTCATAACTATTGACCTCCGCCTCATCGTATGTGGAGTCTAATATCTCCAAAATTTCTTCTTGTTCATCAATTTCAGTCATTATCCTCTTCTCTAAATATTTATCATCAACATAAAGATGGAAGTAACATTATAAATTAAATAAGCTTAAAAATTTTTTAATTCCTTTTCATATACTTTTTTTTAATTTTATTTATAGATGCTTTGCTTCTATCAACAACAACAACATCAAGCATTTATCTCACTATATGGGGTCGGCTACATGAATCCTTTTTATCCATTGTATTTTTTTAAGAGTCAAAATTTCATTTAAATCTAATAGAAAAAGGTCATTTCTAATATTTTTTAACCAAGTCTTTTTAAGTCTACCTCTACATTTCTTAACCTAGGCCAAATCTAATATGTCTACTCCTAACCGGGTCATCGAAAGGTCGCCGTTTTATGTGACCAAACCATCTAAGGCGACTCTCTTTAATCTTATTTGCCAATGGAGCTACTCCAACCTTTTCACGTATATACTCAATTCGCATTTTGTCTCTATGAGTGAAACCACTCATCCACCTGAGCATCCTCATCTCTACAACACTTAATTTTATACTTGTCTTTTAATGGCCAACATTCATAAAGTATTGCAGGTCTCACCATCTCATAAATATTTCCCTTAAGTTTGAGGGGTGTTTTTCTATCATACAACAGACCTGATGCATTCCTCCACTTCAACCATCCAACTTGAATTCTACTAATAATATCCTCATCTATTTCACCATCAATTTGAACAATGGACTCGAGATATCTTAAACATGTACTCTTATTAATGACTTGATCGGCCGAGGTCACAAGCCCCTCACTAGATCTATTACTACTAAAATTACACTCAATGTATTCGGTTTTAGATCTACTCAAACAAAAACTTTTAGACTCTAAGGTAGACCTCCATAGTTCAAGTTTATCTTCAACTCTCTCTAATCTTATCAACAAGAAGAATATCATTAGCAAAAAGCATACACTATAGTACATCTTACAAATGTCTAGTAAGAACATACATAACTAGAGCAAAATGATATGGGCTTAAAGCTGATCTTTGATATAATCTAACTGAAATAGGTAAATACTTGGTGAAACCACCTTATGTTTAAACCAAGGTTGTGAAAATCAGACCGGACAACGAACCAGAAGGAGAGGTTCACTGTTCGACCGGTTCAACCAGGGTCAAACCGGATGACACAATAAATACTAATTTTATTAAAAATAGAAAAAACTTAATAATGATGATATGATACCAAATCAAGGTTTAAAATTGTGCAATTGGGTATTAAGGCATTTTTTGTTTGTGAGGTGAGTCGTAAGTTACAAGGCGTTTGAGGCATAAGCCTCAAAACCTAAAAATTGCGTAAAATAAAAATAATGTTAAAAGTGATTTTTTATATAATACCCAAATATGTTAAAGGATATCATATTAACTTTCTATTGAACTATTAAGTAACAAATTTACATATATATGAAACAAAAAATTGCACAAGATGTAAAGTGGTAAGTAATAAATTATGTGAAATAGAATTGAAATCCAAATATTACAGGAGAAAAACAACATAAAATATATGAATGGCATAAACATATCATATAACATCAAGTTTAGCTCTAAATTTCTTCTTTCTCAGTTCCCTACTCATCTACATTTAATTACTAAAGAAAGTTGAAATAATTGGTAACAACTCAAAAATCATCTATATTGTCATTACTAAAGGGATTTTTATTTGAGTCATTGTCATAGCAAATTGGTCTCTCCCCTACCTCATCCTGTAGGGTCCAATACCCCCCAATCTACTTCTTCTTCATTTATTTCAGTCATCTTCCTCTTTCATAAATGTTTGTCATCAACATAAAGATAAGAGTAATACTCAAATTGTTTGAGGAGATGGTGGTGGCGTGCGGATTTCAAGTGATCCCTGGCGGCGATTACGACGGTGGTGACTACGATGAAGGCGGTGGGCTAGAGGTCGAGGCAGTTGAGAGAAAGTTGTTACGGTTTGGGAGTGCAAGAAGGCATATTTTTTTGGGGATTTCGTATAATATTTAGCTAAGTTTTAAATTAAAAAAAAACATATATAAATAAAGCGAGGCATATGTCTCATGACAGCAAGGAGAGCCTCAACCAAGATGAGGTGTAAGCCTCATAAAAAAAAACTCGGTACATAAGCCTCGAGGCGATTTTCACTGGAATTGCGCTGAGGCGAGCCTCATATTGGGCAATTTTAGACAATGTACCAAATATGTGATAAAAATTAAACAAAATTAAAAACTATGAAGCATAAAATTCACATAACTAATTAAAAGGGCATAACTAAAAAGAAGGAAGCATTAATGGATTTAAAATGAAAATAATAAAAACTATAAAAATGCATATACACTATAAAACTCTTGAAGATAATGAAAAGTGGTAAGTACTAACAAAAGGAAACAAAAGGAAAATAGTAACAAAAACATACCACTTCCTAGGGATATAGAGATCCACCAGTTGTCCCTCTTCATTCTGCATTTTGTCGTCGAGCAAAGTGAAGAAGTACCACAGACCTTAACAATATAATAACCAACTAATAATCAATAAAGAAAGGAGTCAACCCCTCAAAAACAAGAAGTGATCAAGCTCCTAGAAAACAAGAAAATTAATAATTATAAATAGAATAAAAATGATTTGAAGATGAGAATGAAACCTTAGATCGAAACTGAAATCTAATCAGCTTTCGTGAAATCAAAAGATATAGAGAAAGATATAAATCGAGCTGTGGCAAGAAAAGAAATAACGAATTTACCAGAGTGGAAGCCTATGCGATGGTGGCGTGAAGGGGGGTTGAGACAAATGCCAGAGAGGGTACATTTTATAACAAAAAAACCCCTAGGAGCTTTTTTTTTCCTAAAAAAAATAATAAAAATTATTACTACTTTTCATTATCAAACATACCCAAAACTCCAACTTAATACACAATATCCATACCATAAAATCAATGGCGAAAACATCTTGGCAGACAAGCACAATATACACAAACTGAGAAGGGAAAACAATTATTGGGATTGAGCGGAGAAGCACATGGAGCATACCTTCTATCTTATGCAATTGTTTGCTGGAGAAAACTGGCCGACGAGCGAAGTCACGAATGGCTCGGGACGGAGAGCTTGGAGAGGAGGGCACGAATTGCCTTCTGGGAGGGAATTCGTGTGTGTTTCGCCTCTTAGGGCACTCTGTTTAAAATTCCACTTGTTTGATGTTCATCGGATGGCTGTGATTCAAGCAATATAAGAACCGGGCAGTTCTTCTAAAACCTGCTGGTTTAGCGGTTATTTGATTCAACCAGAAAAAAATCGATTTTTCCCCGATGTTGGTGTTGAACAGTTTTAATTAAGAAATCAAATTGGGTGTCGGACCAGTTACCTGTTGAACCGACTGGTCCTGTTTTTAAAACCTTGGTTTGAATGCAGGTAGCAGCTTCTGCATGCATATCATTAATGACTTGAATATAAGCATTATTACCCCCTTTCTTTTCTAGAACTCTCCATAGCACTTCTCTTGAAACTTTATCATATGTTTTTTCTAAATCATTATTCGAAAAATCAATGGTCATATTTTTCTTCTTATAATTCAGAGTGTCACGTCCAATTCATCATTCACAAATCACTCATCATTTGATGCCATATCCTCACAAAGCAAAGGATTGTTGTCATCCTTCAAACCTTCTTTAAGCATCTGTCCTTCAATATCTTGTTGTACATGATGTACGCTAAGGAATTCATCTTTAAGATTGACAGATACTTTCTCCTCTTCATGTGCACTTGATTATACATGTTCCAATTGCATGTACATCCATATGAAGAACACGTTTATCTCAAACCTAACAACGAAATGTTGTATTTCTTAAGTGTCATTATCAAATTGTATCCACCAGTCAAATAAGGTATAAGAAAATGAGTATAATAAGTAGAACGGTAAAATGAATCATTTTGGCATACAAATTTTTTTCCAACATAGTAATAATTCAAATTACCCGGAGATTGTTTTGAAATTGTCTTTTGTCTGTTGTAGTCAAAAGAAGCCTTCCTTATTCCTGAAAAGTATCAATTGCATGTCAGCATTTGCTTTCATATTATGAGTGAGCTATAAGCCTATCCATGCAATTGTATAATCTCATTTTATTTCAAAGTTTATTGACTTATTTTCTGTTTATTGAAACTGAAGATTCAAATTATAGCGTGTTGCATGTAAGTGAATATGAAGCCTGCAGTTCCTACTTTTTATCAATAATATCCTAATTTTTCTATAGCCAATCTTCGCCTCATATGTTATGGTCAATCAGCTCATTCGCTTCATCTACTTTACCTTATTTATCACTAAAGTAAAATATTTGATTTAAAATTTATTCAGTGTTTTTATGGTTTTTAAATTTATTTTTTATGAAATGCTTTATCGGTGTGTGCTTTTATTTCCATTATCTGATTCTATATTTTGAAGGAACTAAAATGTTATGCAATGTCATTTTTAACTTTTTAAATAAATGGTTACTTTAAACAAGAATAAAAATCTCTTTGCTCTTGAAGGTATCTAAATTGAAGCCGCTCTGAACTTTAAATTTTTCAGGACTAAATCCAAAATTGATATTTGTAATATTTATCCAAACTGTTTCTTTAATAGCATTTTGTGATGTAGCTTTATTTACATGATTTATGTTTGCAATATATTATGCATATATAAATTTGGACCTAGAAAGTATTTTTAAAAATCTAATAACTCCGTATTGTAGGAGTTTTCTCTTGCAGTATTAGGCACAAAACTAAGAGAAATAAAGAATTATTACAATTTGAAAAGAAAGTAAAGCTAGGATTTTCTACACTAATTGAAATACTTAGTGTAAATAACTTCAGCTCTGTGAGTATCATTTCTATCCATTGTTGTAACTTATTCAAATCAAAGTGGATATGAATTTATTTCAGATTCCATATGGAACTTAGCATTTCTTTGTTATTTATTATTTGTTAACAATTGTTATTTATTATTTGTTAACAATTTTCTTGAAATTCAATTTGGCAGCGTGATCTTATTTCCAATAGCTGTCACTTTCTTTATCACCTGGTGGTTCATTCATTTTGTGGATGGATTCTTCTCGCCTATATATGCTCAACTTGGGATCAACATTTTCGGTAAGCATATCATTCTCTAAATGACTTGTTGCACTAAAATATTGTTATTTTATCTTATATTCTGAATGCTTCAGATATAAATTCCTTGGATTTGGTGGTTTCAGTCGATTCTTTGAAAGCCATTGTCATTACCCTAATTAATACAATATTTAAGCCACGTAGAGGCTCTTAGGATATAATTTAAGGTTTTTCTACTTCTTAGAGGTGTCTGCTTCCGGACTCTGCTGCGTAGTGTTTGTGCCACTGTATTGGTGTGACTAGGCAAGTACTTGTTGGATGTAGCTTCTCAGGCGTACCACCCATTGTTTTTTTTTGCAAATGCGCATACATGTTCGGATGAAATAGTTGCTTCTCTTGATCTTTTTCTTTTCTCACATTTAAGAATTTTTCTTTTCATTAGGTTGCTATTTAATGCAAATGCACATGCCTATTCTGTTCGCCTAGATATTAGTTTTGACCTTGTTTGTTCGAATTCAAAATTTAATCTGTATTATTTTCATTTTAGGACTTGGTTTCGTAACTTCCATAGCATTCATTTTCTTGGTTGGAGTATTTATGTCGTCATGGTTGGGAACATCTGTACTTGGTCTTGGGGAGTGGTTTATCAAGAGGATGCCGTTTGTCCGTCATATCTACAATGCATCCAAGCAAATTAGTGCTGCAATATCTCCTGGTAATTTTAGTTCGGATATGCAAAATTTTCTATTGTGTATGCCTTTTCCTAACTCTACAGATGCAGATCAGAACACACAAGCCTTTAAGGAAGTGGTCATATTGAGGCACCCAAGAATTGGTGAATATGCTTTTGGTTTCATAACTTCAACGGTCACTCTTCAGGTATGTAAGCAGAATATTTATCCGTTTCCTTGATGAAACATCTTATTTCAATTCAATCTTTGTCCATTTGTTTTCTGCATGTACTCTTTGAAGTGGTTTTATTGTTTTTTCCATATTTTCTTGGAAGTTGAAGTCATTAGCACACTCTTTATATTAAGAAATTAATCTGTGTTTAGAAAATGTATTTAAGTTTTCTATGTTAAACGGACATGTTAGGAGCTATACTGATTTGAAGTGGAAAAGAAAAACTCTTTTATGTATGTTTTTCTTTTTAATTTTAAAATAAATGGAGATTCATACTCATCATAATTAAGCTTATAGATTGAAATATGGAAAGAGCACAAACTCCATAGCAAACAAAATTCTCCAAAATCATGTATCCAACAGTAACAAAACCAGTCGAAGCTTAGCCATCCTAACAAATATACGAATTCAAACTTTTACACGCCAATTATTACACTTGACATATCGATGATCACTTGATTATACCAAGGTTGCCTGGGTTGATAATGCTGCAAAGCATTTTAATGAATTCTTTTTTCGCTCCCTAGTTCATTTTTGATGTATTGTAAACTAGCCCATTTTTTACCAAATTATTTTTTCTTTGTAAGTTGATTGCGTTGTCGCCGCCCATCGCCCACTACCAGCCTTCACTCTTCACTAGCTTCCGTTGCCATCGCTGGCTGCTGGTGCAACTGCTAGTCACTGCTTGTCGTCAGCCTCTTGTCAGTTGCCGCTGTCATTGCCGCTGTCACCCACTAACAACTGGTGTAGCCTCTGTCCTACCAACGACTGTTGCCATCTCCGCCATTGTCGTCCATTGATGCAATCACTGGCTATCTCGGCCACCACCATGATTTAATTTTATGTTGCATTCATTTTACTTCAAGCCAAACAAATAATAATAATCACATTCTTTCCTTTTCCATTCATTCAAATAACTTCAAATATTTTAAATACATTATATTTCTTTTATTCTACATTCCTTTTTCAACAAATCAAACAGCCTCTAAATGAGTTTATATGTCGCCAAATCATGCCTCATGGGTGATCCTTATTTATTTTGATGCAATTAGATTTTTTTTATTTGTTTTTTTTTTCTTCATATATGAATTGACTCATATTTTATAAATAGGAGGGATTTAGGATGTTAAATTTAGTCTTGAAGCAATACAATAATTCCTGTCCTTATTTTCTCCATTATTTGTAGCCAAGATCCTCTCTCCTATTAGATTTTTTTTGTGGCCTGATGCCTAAATGAGTTATTATCTCACCAAATCATTCCTCTGGGTGATTTACATGAATCCCTAGACATCTTGGTTCTTCCTTTCCTCACATAGGCTCAGTTCTGAATGAAGGTCAATTAATCCTCTTGCTTTTGTCAAGATATTTACTCTCTTAGGCGTGAGGTACATTGCATGCACGGGAAGAGACCTTAATTAAGGTTTTAGGAAGCCATCTTGCGCGTAATAGTCTTTCTACCTCTTTCAATTCCTCCATAACATCCACAGGGCTACTGCAAATTTTCTAAGAATGTGTTGTACGTGACTATTTTTTTATTGGTTTTGATAAATTAATTTATCATATTCTTTTGGGCTTCGTTTGAGATGACTTTTTTACTGTTTCTTAAATCAGTTTTTTAACAAAAAAAATTAAAACTAAAATTTTTTGTTCTAAAAATATGCTTTAAAAAGCAATAAAAAAACTGTTCCAAATAAAGCCTTACTCATATTTTTCCCTTTTATGTGATGTTCTTCCTTAAATACTGATTCTATATCACCCCACTTGTTAGCAGAGTGGTTCTGGTGAAGAGGAACTTTTCTGCGTTTATGTTCCCACGAATCATCTCTATATTGGCGACATATTTATGGTAAACTCACGTGATGTCATTAGACCCAATCTATCTGTCCGCGAAGGAATAGGTAACCTTCTGATTACATCTTAGGCCTGTTTATCACTAGTGAAAATTCAAAGTTTAACAATGCATTATGTTGCATTTCTACAGAAATTGTGGTCTCTGGTGGCATGTCGATGCCCCAAATCCTCTCAACTCTGGAACCGCAAACGAGCATTCGTAGATAGAAACTGACCATGTCGAAGCTAAGGCATTTAATTAATACTCGAGTTTCCATGAATTTAGCTCTGTTGGATTGTTGGAGCTGCTGTAGCTCTTTGTATAGGCCATGCATGTGACTGATGAATTTGTATAATTTTTCCTCTTAGGTCTGTAAAATATAGTAGACGGCGTTGATGGCTAATATTATTCTGAATCTTTTGATGCCTTATTTTCATTTTCTTTGCAACTGTTGTTGAAACTGTATGCTTTTAGATGGTGCTTTCTTTCCTTACTGTTTGGTGGAAGTCCCAAGAGTCTCTGTAGTCTCATTAAACTTCTCACATCTTTGACAAATTATTCTGTGCGGACGCCAAACGTCATTCAGGGCCCAATAAAAATGCGTCACGTCACTCTCTACTCGTGCTCGGTACCGCGCTCGGTACCATCGATGTGGCACATTCTGATTGGTCTCCGAACGTAGAGCTGCGTTCGGCATCCGCACATAATAATTTCTCCACATTTTTTACTTTTTGAGTTCTTTGCCGAGCCTCCAAGGCTAATAGGATGTTTCCAATCCAATTCAAACTTACCCAGAAAAAACAGAGTATATGGTTTGGTCAATTTTTTGGTCATTGTTTGGTTATGAGAAATTAGTAATCCCTCTTTGCAATTTGTATTGGTGGGGGGCAGGTGGGTGGAGAGAGAGAGAGAGAGAGAGAGAGAGAGAGGTGGCTGAGTGGCGAAATAATGGAAGATGGCTTGCAGTGCACTGCACGTGCATGCCTGCATGTGGAGGACCGGAGGTCATCTAAGAACAAAAATTGTGCAACACAAGCTGTCACCATTATTAGTACCACTATTGGACAGCTATAAAAGGAGAATCGTAGAGCCCCCAATGTCAGCGTACAGAGAAGAGCAATAATTGAACTGCCATGGCAATGACCTCTCTGATCAAGAACCCAACTCCATGGCTGATTCTTCTGTGTGTTATTTCTGTTGCCACCCTTTCAGTTCTACCCACCACGTCTCATTGCCTTGACATGCATAATCCTAGTGACATTGTCCTGAATGTCTCAAAGGCAGAGATGGGCACAACAGTTCATGATGGACACAGGAGCGGCGGCGGTGGTGCTGGTGGTGGTGGCGGCGGTGGTGGTGGAGGGTTTGGCTGGGGATGGGGGAGTGGTGGAGGCGGTGGAGGCGGTGGCGGCAATGGCCGTGGGGGCGGCGGAGGTGGTGGTGGTACGGGAGGTGGGGGCAGCGGTGGAACTGGTGGTGGCGGCGGTGGCGGCGGGGGAGGTGGGAATGATGGTGGTGGTGGTGGTGAAAATGAAGGTGGCGGAGGTGGAAATGGAGGTGGTGGGGGTGGTGGAAGCAACAATGGAGGTGGTGGAAGTGGCGGAGACCACCAAAGCACTAAAAGAAGCAAAAATAGAGGCCGGGGACGCAAGGGTTGCCATCGTGGTGGAGGCCACGGTAATGGTGGAGGCCGCGGAGATGGCAAAGGGCGAAAGACTTGAGCATACTACTAGTTATGTAGCACATGATTTGGAAGAAATGCTTAACCACGGGAAGGGTTGTTCAACTTCAGCTTTCTGTGTTTTATTGCACAATAATAAGGATTCTATAAGCTAGTATATTATCTACCATATATCTACATGATCATTGATTGCGGTTTTGATGTCATTTTCAATGCATCTTTTTTAAGATAATAATAGTGTTTGGTTGGTGCTTTGTGAAGGGGAGGCCTTCCTTTAATTTGATCCCTTGATCGGTTCCAAACTGGTTTTGCTGCAGTTTTACATCGGAAAACATAAAGTATAGGGTTTGTTTTAGACATTTGAAGTCGTTAAAACACATCATATATACAAGCTTCAAATCTAAGATCTTTTGATTAGTAGTCAAAGTTTTTAACCGACAGATCAAGATGAGCTGCACGTAGGGATTCATTTCTTTGTTAATAAGAAAATCAAGATGACCTTCACTCTTTCACTCTCTATATGGAAGGCATTCATGAAATCAACTTTGATAATTTTTTTGGTGGAGAGCACATTTATATTCTTCTTTATTCGTAACTTAAAGCTCTTGACTTAGTGCATGTGGAAGATGTGCGTGTTGTTCAAGCTATAAATGGGTTCATGTGATGAATTATATAAATAGTCTTATTTTTTTAGCATAGAATTTAATAAATGAAGGGAAAATAATATAATTTGAAAATTAATAGATATTTATCAAAATAACCTTAACCTTTCTATTTAAGTGGCATACATGATGCCAACTTAGTCATTTGTGGGAGAATAATATATATATATATATATATACTTCTTACTTCAATTCATAACTAAGTGAGGAAGCAATAACTTAATCATTCACTCGGTTTTTTTTTTTTTTAGGATGGGTGGCCATTGTAATTTATAAATCCTACTAGAAAAACTTATCTCATTTGGACCCTAACTTTTTATTTTTTTAAGAGAATTTTACTTGCAAAAATTTGTCTCTTATTAATTTTATTTTTGTTGTTGTTATTAATTTTTATTGAGAGGTTTGATGGAGAATTATAGAAAGATTAAAGAGGATCTTCATATGATATTTATTGATTTAGAGAAAGCATATGATAAAGTTTCAAGAGAAGTGTTATGGAGAGTTCTAAAAAAGAAAGGGGTTAATAATACTTATATTCAAGTCATTAGGGATATGTATATTGGAGTTGTTACTTGTGTTCAAACACAAGGTGGTTTGACCAAGCATTTTCTTATTTCAGTTGGATTGTGTCTAGGATCAGCCTTAAAGCCCATATCTTTTAGATTTAGTCTTGGGCGTTCTTACTAGAGATTTGCAAGAGGATGCATGTTCCCTGGTGTATGCTTTTTGCTGACAATATTCTTCTTGTTGATAAGACTAAAGAGGGAGTTGAAGGTAAACTTGAATTATGAAAGTCAACCTTAGAGTCTAAAGGTTTTCTTTTGAGTAGATCTAAAATCAAATACATGTAGTATAATTTTAGTAGTAATAAATCTAGTGGGGGGTTTGTTACTTTGAGCAATCAAATCATTAAAAAGAGTATACATTTTAGATATCTTGGGTCTATTTTTCAGAGTGATGGTGAGATAGATGGGGATATTATTAGTAGAATTCAAGTTGGATGGTTGAAGTGGAGGAATGCATCGGGCTTGTTATTTGATAGAAAAGTACCACTCAAACTTAAGGGAAAATTCTATAAGATAGCGATTGGACCTGCAATGCTTTATGGCGCAGAATGTTGTCCATTAAAAGAGAAGCATAATATTAAGTTAAGAGATGCTCAGGTGGATGAGTGGCTTTATTCGTAGAGACAGGATACAAAACGAGCATATACATAAAAAGGTTGGAGTAACTCTAGTGGCAGATAAGATTAGAGAGAGTCGCCTTAGATGGTTTGATCACATAAAACGGTGGCCTTCTGATGACCCAGTTAAAAAAGTAGATGTATTAGATTTAACCTATGTTAAGAAAGGTAGAGATAGACCTAAAAAGACTTGGTTAGAAAATATTAGAAATAATCTTTCTTTATTAAATCTAAATGAGAATTTGATTCTAAACAGGACACAATGGAGAAAAAGGATTCATGTAGCTGCCCGACGTAGTGGGATAAAGTCTTTATGTTGTTGTTGTTGTTATTATTAATTTTATTTTACTCTTTAAATAGCATATGTGAATTGAATTTGGTTGCTAAGATGATTGAGATGTATTTATCTGCAAACTTGATTTTTAGCACATAATAATTAAAAAAATTTGCAATTTTAATTATAAGGATCAATGATGATCATGATACATTTTTTATTAGATACAAAAATATTTAGGTTTTATTTGGGGCAGTTTTTTTACTACTTTCTAAAGCAATTTTTTAGTTCAAAAATTTTTAAATTAAAAAATTTTAATTAAAAATTAATTTAAAAAGCAATAAGAAAGCTATCCAAAATGAAACCTTAGTTGTCAACTAATTTAAACTAAGGGTGCAACCGAGTCAAGCCGGCTCGGTAACAGGCTCTACGAGCTCGCGAGTCGAGCTCGAACACAGTTTCAAGCTCGAAAGCTTATCGAGCTGGAGCTCGAAAAGGCGTCGGACTCGACTCGTCGGCTCGACGAGCAACTCGACGGCAGAGCTAGCAGGCGGGAAATCCAAATCGCGAGCGGGAAATCCAAATCACCTGAGCTCACGAGCGGGAAATCGAAAATCCTAAACGACGACGAGCGCGTTTCCTCAGAACGACGACAGACGAGCTCGGGTCCTCGGATGAAGACGGCGGACGCGACTACGAGCTCAGAACGTATAAGACGGCGGATCTCTGCTCGACAACGAACGAGCTCTGGATGATGACGGACCTCTGCTCAACGACGTTGGATCTCTGCTCGACGACGGACAAGCTCTGGATGACGACGGACCTCTACTCGACGGCGTCGGATCTCTGCTAGACAGCAGATCTCTACTTGACGATGGACAAGCTCTGGATGACGACGGACCTCGGGATGACGGGCTCGACGACAAGGGACGGAACTTGGGACGACGGAAGCGACGACGGACTCGACTGTGGAGCTCGACGAGCCGCTCGACTTGAAGAAGAGTCGAGCTCGAGCTCGGATTTTGAACTCGACTCGAGTTCGAGCTCGAGCTTGGGTTTTGACAATTGAGCTCAACTCGAACACCTCCTAGCTCGAGCTCGACTCGACTCATTTGCACCCCTAATTTAAACTAACAGTTGCATTTCATCAAAATCAAATTTAATAATTAGTTAAAAATATTATTCGATCAATAATTGATATTTATTGATAATATAATATTCTATTGCAAATACCATCTACTTAAATAAGCTCTCCAAGGCATTACTAATCTTTTTATTTCTCTTATTAATGACTAATCATACACCAACAACTATGATTAAAATAATTATAGGCTATTTTGTCTTATTTTAAGGCATGTTCTAAAGCATTTTTAAATTATTATTTTATAATGTTAGTAGTACAACTTTGCCAACCTTCCAATATATATTTATGACCAGAAATAATCAACCGATGCTTCTAGAACCGACTGCATCACAAAGTTTTAATATCCAACCTTACAACCAACGTCATGTAAATTAACTTTGGAAAAATATTCTATAAAAATATTGTACTATATTTCCTATCATAATGAGATTAATTTTATTAGATAAATTCTTAATTTCATACATTATTTTTAATAAAACTGAAAAATAAAATAATACAATAAATATAAAAAGAATAGAACTAAATAATTAACTAGAAAAAAAATTGCATATGAATATTAGCATCGTGATGACTTGGTAGCCACTGCATTTGCATTGAGATTAATATTACTTATAATATCTAACGGATAGATTAATTTTAGCATAAATTTGAAGGATATTTAGTTTATTATGATGTTAATTGTGTTAGAATATCCGAACATAATTCTTTTGCTATTAAATATTCAGAAGTATAATAATGCAAGATATGGCGAGCTGAGAAATTCGTAACGGTAGAGTGAAAAGATCTTACGTCTTAGTGGTACGAAAGTTCAACACACAAACAGGTAATGATAAAGAAACAACAGAATTTTTACGTGAAACCCTAAAAAGGGAAAAAATTATGGGGCCTTGCACAATTGAAAAGATTCAACTATGTTTAAACATATTATAAAGGTCGACTCGTCCTTTAAATTGAGAATACAATATATGTGAGAATTGGTCAAACTTCAGATTAGTACTCATAGAAATTTGGTGGTAGTGATGGGGGTTACTATAGAGTGCAATTTTAAATTATAAAAATGTTTAAGGCACTATCTCCCCTATACAATACTTAGGTTTTCTTTGATATATAAAAATAAGAAACACCACTTAATAAATGCAAGTATTAAAGTGATAGAGTAAAGTATTGAACCCATCAAGAAGTGTGCTTTTCAGCAATCAGCTACTATTGTTTACTTGCAAAATTATTATACTGAAATAAAATTGTTGGCTGTGGAGATTCAATCACTAAATAAAAATAATAAAATAAGGGATACAATATTCAAATAAAGTGTTTTGGATTGATGAATATAACATATCTTTCCTAATAAAATTCTTATTTTTAATAAGATTCAAAGCATATGCATTCCTAGATTTCTTTCGAGCTTGTAAATGTGAAAAGGATATATGTTGACCTCTTACAGTTCATCTCCTTAAGAACCTAGCATATTTTGCATCCTATGTCTAGGTATACAAACATACTATTTCAATATTCTTGATTATTCTAGAATTCTTCCATTAAGGCTATACATCACACTAGGTTTTAACTAAATATATGGCCACTATGTGCAATAAATAAAGAACTCGATAATATTGAAAATATTATTTCACTTTTAGAGCACAAGAATCTTCATTAGTACTTAATATGTTTTCTATATCATTAATCTAAAATTAGAGAATTAGCCAGACATGGAAGAAAAAATATGCAAACTCATTTTTATTGAAATCATAGAAGAACGAAAATATAAGAGAATAATATCATTGGGAAGGATCAATGTGTCTCTTCTATACTTCTTCTTCCTTAATATATGGAGTTGCCCAAACAAACATTGACTAAATATTCTAATAATTGTATATAGTACTCCCTTGGTCTCTCTTAGATTTGCCTCTAAGAGAGATCTAAAGAAGTACTCTGAAAAGTACTGAAATTATACAAATGATTGAACTCTCTTATAAATATAACATAATGACTATTTATAGTAAAACACAAATTAGGCAACTAGTACTGTGATGCTTGAAAGATTGGCGCCACAGTGCCTATAAAATAAACTAATGTTGTTGTGCTGATGTTTTTGCTCCGCCACAATGCCTACTGACATGGATCAATTACTTAGTGAACAGTCACGTCGTTTTGCTGACAGATCGTGTCCTTTAGAAGTTGCAACTGCTACATCATTGATGTGATTGAAAATATGTATATATATGTATTATAGTTTTGAAAATGTTAATTATCTTTGGGAATGATTTAAAATTAATTTTTAAGTTTGAATTCTAAAATTGAACATCCATTAGTGATAATATACTATCTCGAAAGGTAGAGATAAAATCTCCTAATGGGTTCAAATTTAGAATTTCAAATACGATCCTGAATATTGTAGCTTGATTTAGGAGGGAACTACATATGATCCCAAAGGATCAAAATGAAGTTCAATCAGATATCTGGCTACGATAATCTAGACAGAGTATCGTTGATTTCATATTCAAAATTATATCAACAAATGATATATCATCCCAAAGGAAGAAGATATCACTTATGGTTAATTATTTGAACATGGCAATAACGATCGCCATTTTTGTTTTGATTGAAAAATATAAGCTTGAAAAAGTGTTTAATTTTCTTTGGGAAATGTTTAATTTTTGAAATTTTAATTTTATAATCGAACACTTATTATGAATGATATATCACCTCGAAAGGCGAATATATCATTCCCTAATAGGTTCCGATTACAAATCTTGATTTACCCTGATTATCGTAGTCAAACTCAAGGAGAAACAACATATGATCCCGAAGAATCAGAATGATGTTTAATCCAATATTTAACTATAATAATCTAGTAAAGAGATCATTAATTTCATAATTAAAGTTACAATAATAGTATGATATATCTTTCCAAAGAAAGAGGATATCATCTGTTATCGATCATTTGAAAATGACGATAATGATCATTGACTTTTGAATTTCCCAAAGATAATTAATTAAAATTTTGAAAAACTTGATTTTGAAAATCTGGTCTGGGTTTCTAAATCTCTTACGAGCGCAAGCCCTCGTAGTTAATTACATCGTAGGAAAATAAAAATCTTCCTATGAATACTCTCGATTAAAATAGCGATATGAATTTCGTTTAAGATTTCAAAGTTTGATATCAAGGGAGGTTAAGGGTTGAAAATTCAACAGGGACTGGTTCAAAAATGAACACTTATTTCTGGAGTCAAAGGAAGAAGAGTAGGAGGTGTCTTGAGATTCTGAATTACTTCAGAAACACCTCAACCTATTCTAAGTGTTGGGCTTGAATTAGATTGAAAGAGATTTAATATTTAAGTGGTCAAGTTTATTAGAAAGTGGGAATTAGATTCCCGGAAGATTGAGGTCTTCGGACTGAAAATCTGTCTTAGATCCTAAGTCTAAAATTGGGCACTGAAAATCAGTGACCCGGATCCTAGCTAATGCAATGCAATCCTGGGCTTACCCTGGCCTGGATTAGGGAGCAAGCTAAACCACCTAAACGCTTTAAAACCATGAGTCAAGTCTTTTAAATGTAGAGTGGTTAGGGATGTTATTTAAGATTGAGTTTGAGGAGTTGGGGTCGACATCTAGAGCAGATTCCTAATTGACCCCTTAACTTATGTTGGGTGAAATGCTTAAGATAAAAATGCAATTAAAGATTTAGACTCAAATTTAATTTGTATCTAATGCAATGCATGCTAGTTGACTTGATTAAATGCTTGAATCAATATGTAGCAGTTTTAAAATCAGGCTTAGAAAAATAGGTTTTATCCTAGAGACTGCACAACATCCCCTTGGACAGAACTGCACCCTAATAGGTCAGGTGGTCTGCCAAAACTCGCAGGCGGGGAGGTGCCTAACACGGATGAGAAAAGTCAATATGAATGCATGAAAAACCCCCGGCGAGTCCGGGCTTACTTCTTAAAAGCGTTAGAGTTACTATCTAAGCCTAAAGTTTTTAAATTTTGTTTAAGTAGAAATGATTTATGATCGTACCCTCACGAGCCTCCGATCGGATTCCAGGCTAAAATAAATACGACATGCAAGATCGCCAAATAAACTACTAAAAGTATGCGGGTCCTTAATCGCAATCAACACATCAATCAAATCAATTAAATAATTAAATCAATTAAATAAATATTCAAAATGAAAGTCCATAGGCAAGTGCCTTTTAATTATACAACCCAGGGTCTGCAGGAAATGTAAAGTGGACGGGTATCACTGACTACAACCCGGATTCTACTCCTTGGATCGTCGGGTCCGAATATCCAAATGAAAAGAAACTCTCCCTCGAAAGGGGGTTATCTTTTCTCTTTGGATATTTGAAATTCATCCTAATTTAGATCTCCAAATGGATAGGAACTCTCCTCTAAGGGATGTCCCTTCCTCTTTGGATTCCAAATTGGAAGTTTAAACATCCCAATCTCAAAGTACTTAACACATTACAACTCAAATTTATATCAAATTACATTGATCAAAATTAAAAAAAATCTAGACTCAATCCTGCAAGGTTATCCTAATAATCAGTAGTTTAAAAATGACATCCCAAGCAGTTATAATTCATCTCAAGCAGTTAAAATTTTTAAAAAATTGAAATGCTCAAACCAGCCACACTTGGCCATGCTCTTTTAATTTTAAAGGGGGTCTTAGCATGTTTAGCACCTGCACAAAACATGTCAATTTTTAAAGCTTAATTATTTGCCCCCTTTAGTTTTAAATGCCCTGTATGAGCATGGCCACCTGCATAAGATTGAATTAGTATAAATCGTCCCTAGCCTAGGGGTCGATCTAACATACAATCAAATCAACACAGAGTGCAGTAAATAAATAAACAATCACATCAACATCAATTACTTAAATCTAGCAACCAGCATGCAATGAAAACCACGGAAAACTCAGCACATGTAAGTAGCAGAAAAGTAAACACCGGCCTAGCCTAAGACTAGAGTTAGTTGTCCTAGCAAACCATCTAAAGTGTGTGAGGTAGGTTGTGTGGCTTTGATAAGTCCTAGATAGGGTACTTGATTGAAGTTATTTGATATTTTAGTTGGTTGAAAGGTTTCAAGGGAATTTTAATTAAAATTTAAATCTTAATGATTTGAATTTAATTTTAAATTTGATTTTGATTGTTTGTTGGATACCACCTTTGTTGCACACCAAGGCCGTGAAGTTTATTTCACCTTCCTTGGGGCTAATTTAATAGCCTCGTAGGCCTGGGTTACCAAGTGGTACCCGATATGATTAAATGATTTGAGTTTAATTAAGGTTTGAAGATTAATTAATTTTTAATTGAAGTTGGTTGGTTGCTGGTTTTAATGTTGATTTAAGATTTTCTGGAATTTTTAATGATTTATTGAATTTTGGGATTTTCTGGATTATTTTATTCATTTAATTCAAGGGTCAAATTTTGACTTTTTAATTTAAAGAGTTTTCTGAAAATTTAATATTTTATTAAAATACTAGACCTTAATACGATCAGTTAGACAGTAAGTACGCTGAAATTAGATTTTTTCTAGATTTTATTATGAAGATTTGAAGTTTTAACTTGATTTTGAACTAGGTTTGACCAAAAGTTGACTTTTTCAAATTCATTTGATTTCTGGAAATTTAACATTTTTGATAAATATTAGACCTTAATATGAGTCATATGCCTTTGAGTTTGCTCAATTTGGAGTTTATTTGAATTAGTTATGAATTTTTGAAATTTTGAGTATTTATTGAATTTTCAAAATTAGTTTAATTAAGGCCCTTTTTATGATTTGAATCCAAATGACCTCCAAACTCCTCGAAATCAACTCCAAAGGTCAGGAATGACCTAAGGAGTGATCTCCAAGTATTTGCAAAATTTTTGGAATTTTTAATTATTTTTAATTAATTAAATTAATTAAATATTAAATGTCAATTAAACTTAAATTAAACTTAATTTTGAAGTCCAGTCAAGGGGCTTTTATTTTTCATTGATTAAGAGTTTAATTATGGTCAGTTTAAGGTATTATTTGTAATTTTTGGATTTAAAGTTGATTTATTATATTTTCTTGAAGTTTTAAAGGCTTAATTAAAGTTTAATCTTAAGGGTTTTGATTAAGGGATTTAAAGAGCTCAAATTTTAGTGAGAATTTTCCCTAAAGCAGGGGAGGTCACTAAGCTTAAGGGGCTTAAGTTTCAAGTCATTTGGATTTAAATTTGATTTGTTAGAATTTTAGAAGTTTTAAAGCTTAATTAAAAGATTAATATTGATTTAATTAATTAAGTGGTTTAATGATTCTTAAAGTTGCTGGAAATTTTCCTATGGGCTTGAGATGTCACTAAGTTTGAATGTTCAAAATTTCAAGTCAAAAGGATGTAAATCCTAATTATTAAAATTTTCTAAGTTTTCTAGACTAAAGGTCCTTAATTATTGTCCTTAGATGTCACTAGGTTAAATAGGTTCAAATTGAAGTCACTAACCCTTGGACATTAATTACAATCATATCATAGCAATCATTAAAAGCAAAAAGAGAAAGTCCTAATACTCTATGGATTAGTTTATGATGAATCATTAAAGCCATGGGTTATATAATAACCTTTAGATTTGATTAATTAATCATAAAGATACATATGCATCAACTAGGTTAGAATTACCATAGGATGTGAGACACACCCTTAGCTGATTCTCAAATGAGTTTGAATCCATGATCATGTATGTTTTAAAAGCAACATGTGAACAATCACATGCCATCAATATCACTTCATTCTTAAACTATACATGATCTAACTTCCACTGTATTTTTATGAAAATGTGTTCAACATACTGAATCCATAGAGCTCTAATATGCTATTATTGAAGTTGAATTGAATTAATTATAAATTTCCAAAAATCAAGGTTAAATCATGACCAAGATACTTGTAAATTCATAATGTAATTGATATTACATCAAATGACTTTAGAAAAATTATGATAGATCAATCTTAAACCCTTTAATACCTCTATTAAGTTTCAAGTCAAAATAGTTTAAAAAAATTTATTTAAAAATAAAATAAAGCTTTCTGAATAATTAAAATAATTAATAGAAAATTAATCAAAATAATTTCATTTTATTTTTAAAATAAAATACATGTGAATATGAACAAAACGAGCCCTTAAACATAAAAAATGGATAAGAATTGAAATTCCTATGCATTTTTGAAGTATAATGATTTTTTTATTAAATAATAAAAAAAAAGTCAGCCGGCGGCGTCGCTTTACACGCGTTGAACCAGTACTGATCCACGCAAGCGGCGCCGGTCAAGCGGACCCCACTCACTTATCCAGCGTGGCAGGATTGGGGACCGTTGGATCTAAAATAATGCAGATCTAACGGTCTGGATCAGACCCGCGGGCTGAAAACCCATTCAAAATGATCCAGCGATTGATTTGAATCCCGCGATTTGGATCAATGGTCTAGATTTGGCCAAACGAAGAATGGATCAACCTGTGGTTTTGATGCACCAAACAGAACCGCAGATCCAACTAATCTCGGCCGTTGATCTTAAAAGAAAAGATCTAACGGCAACAGGATCTTCTTCCTCCTTTCGCCAAACCGTGAGCCCTAAGCCCAATTTTGATTTCGTTCTCTTAAAATAATGGATCAAATAGCTTGAAACTTTGAACAGTAATTAAATAGGGTCTAAGAAGAACGTGGAAGTGTTTTTTAAGCCTTTGATGCAATCATTATGAAGTTATTTAAGAACCTAGATAGTAACCTAGGGTTTAGGATATGCCTCAATTTAAACAACGGCTTGACGAGTTCAAGATATGGTTGAGCTTGTAGGCTGTCCTCGCATATTTCTTTAGAAGACTTCGGGCTCGGAAGAGGCTTCTATGAGGAGTTTGATAAGCTAGGACGAATGTAGCTCCGGTTCTTCGCTCTCCTCGCCGCCGGCAGCATCCAAATGATCGGAAATCACAAGGGGAGCATAGAGGGAGCTCTAGAAATGAAGAACGAAAAATATATCCTCCTTTTCAATGACTGGAATGGGAAATCACCTCTAATCTTAAATTCCGTCCTCCCCACTCTATTCGAGCCATGGGAGCTTTCTTGGACGGTCCTGATACCTTAGGTAGAGTCCTTAGATGTTTGACATCTGGCACAAGCCGTTAGGGGGCAGAAGGGAGAATCGTACGAGCTGGAGTGACTAGGAGGTTGTCTTCACGTGGGGAGGACCACTTGAGTTGGTTGAGCCATTTGGAGCCATGGAATGACTTGGCTAGGTCGGGTTACAATCCTGGAAGGTCCTAGTCAATTGAATGGGTTGATTGGGCCTGGATTCAACCTAAGGAGCAGGGTTAATTGGGTTGACAACTTGAGAGGATTTTGAAGTTAACATTGATTGGGTTTGACCAGTCAATGGGTCCAAACTGATGAGATGGAATTGAAAGTGTTGTATGTTTGCTGTTTGGATGGGTTTTCAAGGGCTTGATAGATTAGGTTTGATGCATAAGGATTTAAATCCATGAGTCATGAGGTTTGACTACATGTGTGGTGGTTTGACTACCCATAGTGGTTTGACCAAATCAAAATCACTATGGATTGACTGGAAACATAGCTAGGAGTATTTGAATCATGCTTTGAAGTGGTCTCAATGGGTTAAAGGGTTTGAAAAGTTTGCTTAAACTGGGTTTGAGTATATATAGTAAATGGAGCTTAAGTTGACTAGGTTTGACTAGTCAAGTGGTCAAACTAAATGATGTGGCTATGGGAGGACTTAAGGGGATGTTCGATTTGACTTGAAAGAGCTTGAAGGTTAATAATAAAATTTAAAATCAAAATGCGAGCTTAAGATAGTTTGACCAAGTCTTGTTGACTTGACTTGGTCAAATCAAACATAACTTAATTCATGACTTTAGAAACATTTGAGCCATGAATTGAATGTGTTTAAGAATTTGATGAATTTTAAAATGAGTTAATGTAGTTGAGTACATTAGACTGAGTTGTATGGGTCAATTTTGACCAAATATAAACTAAGTTGACCAAGTCGACTGTTGACTAGGTCAAAGGGTCTAATCTAATCCAAATTATTAAGGATACACTTGAATGAAGTTTGAATGAGGTTTGAATGCAATTAAAACTTGATTTAGAATATTAAAGCTTAAGGGTTTGAACTGGTCAACCTGAGTTGACTTGGTCAACCTGGTTGACCCAGAGCTAGGGTTTGGACTGAATCAATTTCAAATGATATTTAAAGTCTGATAGAAGTGTTTTCAAGGTTTGGAATGATCATCTAGATCAAATGACCTGTTTTGGCTCTTTAAGGGCTTAATGGGTCGACTGGGTTGACTTGGTCAACCAAGTTGATCCAGGGTCATGGATTGGGTCCAACCAGTTCAGAATGATATTCTGAGTCTGCTGGTGGTGGTTCCAAGGTCTGGAGAAGTCATTAGGTCAAAATGACATGTTTGGGCCTCTGATGGGCCTTTTTGGTCAACCTGGTTGACTTGGTCAACCATATTGGTCAAGGGTCTGGATTTGGGTTCAATGGGTTTGGTTTGATATTTGAAACTTGCTGGAAGTGGTTGCATTTGATTTGAAGCTCAATTGACCAAAGTGACTATTCACACCCCATAGGGGTATTTTGGTCATTTTAACCCCTAGTTAACTAGGGATCAAATTGAGTCCAAAAAATACAGTTTAATGCTCAATGGGTCATAATCAAGGGTATGGAAATGATTTGAGGGTTTGGAGAAGGCTCCAAGGTCAGGATCTACTGGATGGCAGGTCTAGTGGCATAGGCTATAAATATTTGAAGATTTTACAGCCTTTGGATTTCAATTCAGTTTCTAGGGTTAGAGACCTCAGAATGAGCTCAAATTTGGAGGGTTGCCTCCAGAGACATGTCACATAAGTGTGGAACTAATAGACCTTAAATCAGAGGTCATTTGATAGGGTTTTGAAATATTCAAAGATTTACTGGAAAAGGCTTTTAGGACTTAGACCTTTGGCCTTGAAATTTGATCTAGATTTCTGGTTTTGATCCAGATTTTGGATTTGAATTTTTGGATTTGAATTACCCAAATCATTTATGATCATTTAGAGATCATAAGTGATAGGATATGATTAAAACTTGATCAAAGGTAGAATTAAGGTTTGAACTAGAGTTTGGATTTTGAACTGAATTGAATTCTGGATATTGATCAAGGTTTGAATTGAGGATATGGATTAAAGTCTGGATAGAAGTTTGGATTAAAGTCTAGGGTTTGGATTAATTTGAATCTTGAATAAATTGATTTAAAGTCTGGGTTGGTCTGGAGTTTGAATAGATTTGAGGTCTGGATAGATCTAAGGTCTAGGATAATCCTAAGACCTAAATTGATCTAGGGAAATCCTAGGGTCCAGAGTAGATCCTAGAGACTGAAGTCTAGGAAGATCCTAGAGTCTGGGAAACCCTAAGGTCTGGGATCTAGAGGATTCTTAGGATCTAGAATAGATCTTAAAGTCTGGATTCTAGGAAGATCCTAGGGTCTAGATAGATTTGAGGTCTAGGAGAATCCTAAGACCTTGACTGATCTAGTGTTTGGGTAGATCCTAGGGTTAGAAATCTAGGAGAATCCTAAAGTTTAGAAATCCTAGGATCTAAGGTCTAGGATGATCTAGAAATTGAATAGATATGGATTGGCTTAATGTTGAGATTGATTTGAAGTTTAAATGGGTTTGAAATCAAGATGGATTTGAAATCTGAATTGACTGAAAGTTTGGATTGATCTAAGATCAGATTGATCCTAGGGTCAAGATTAAATCCTAAGGATTGGAATGGTCCTACTGACCTCATATAAAAATGAGGTCAACAATCATGACGATGCTAACTTTCGAACCCTGCCCCACCGAAGTGGCAATTTTAGCATCGAGGCGTGATAGATTATGACAACGTTGTGGTGTTATCCAACAGGGAAGCCAGTGCCGCTATGTCAATGTTGTAGCGCTCCGATAGTGCCTTTGATAGTGTTGTATCATTGATTTGTTCGACGCCGCAGTGCTCTATGATACATAGAATTTGGTGTCTTTTTTATATATATTTTTGCATAATACAGTTAAAATAATATATTTTTAGTGAAAATATAATACATAAAATAATATGTTATTTACACTTATCAAGTAGCAGTCAGAAGGCTTAGTAGAGGTCTAAAGATGGTAGGAGATCCGATGATAATCAGCAAAAGGGAGGAATCCCGATGAAGGTTGGAGGTCGAGAAGAGATCCGGTGGTGACTATTGAACAGGTGGATGTTCGACGATAGTCAGTGATTGGGAAAATATTTTGTGGTGGCTAACAAATAGGAGGAAGTCCGACGATGGTTGGTGGTTGGGAAAAGATTTGGCGGTGGCCAACGAACAAGTGGAAGTCCGACGATGGTTAGTGGTTAGAAAGAGATCTGGTGGTCGCGACGTTGAATGGAGAATGCAAGTGAGCTCCCTAGCTTTCTCTTCTCCTCCTCCTCCCCTCATGTGAAGAATGATGGCATATTTATAGTTTTTTTATAGAAAATCAAAGGTAAATCTAGAGTGTTCTATCAAATGACTCGTAGTGATTCTCTTGATCATGGAGTATTTATCAAGCATTTAAGTGCCTTGAGATGTGAAAATTAAGTGCTCTTAGGCTCATTGGATTTATCTCATTGAATCACTTGATTTGACTATAAACATGTCATATTTGGATATCATTTGATCATCCAATTAATGCTCTGAAGCTTCCAAAAATGCTTTGGTCCTTCAGATTGGACTGAACTTGGTGTCATTGGGTTCGTCTCCTTGAGATGTTCAATTTGATTATAATCTTGCCAAAATATGAGTTTGAATGGTCTCAAATTTAAGTTTTGAAGACTTCGACTCATATTTACATCAAGATTCATGCCCGATCAAGATCATTTTTTGGTGACATATTAGTTACCCCCTATTTTTGGACGTCAAATCATACAGAGTTTAAAAATATGTATATGAATATTTCAAGCTACTTTCAATCAAAATTTACACTTTTAAATGAATTTCGAGGGGTAATCACCTCCTAAACTTCAATATGGAGCTCTCTTAGGCTCGTGAGCTAAGTAAAATATTCTTGATCATATTATTAATATTTAATGAAGTTGGCATGCCGATCAGAGTAAAAATATCATAAAATTGAACTCTAAAACTCTTAAAATTGCTTTAAATTGTCTGTGGTGGCTTTGTTGGGCTTCAAAAGTATTAAAATTGAGTTTGGAACGTCAAAAAATGGTTCCGGGGCCCCAAAATGTCCGAATTAGACCGTTCGGGCTAAAATTGGGTCCGGACAAGGATCAACGACCAAATCGGCTGGCCATCGACAACCCTAGCGAGCCGCCTGAGCGTGCACGCATCCTCAAGGCTCACTCCCCCATTTTATTTTTTTCTTTTTTTTTTTTCATTTTTTGGGGTTTTTTTCACCTTGCCGCCTCAATAGATGTGGCTCTAAATACCCCCTCGGGGTAGGGGAAAAGCACAATCTCTTATGCCAGTCCAAACCCTCTTTTTTTATTGGTAGCTCGGGGCTTGTCAACAGTGATCAAAACCTTATTCTCTTATGCCAGTCCTTACATTCCTTTGGATTGGTAGCTCGGGGAGCTAGGTGGTGATCAAAAAGAACATTGGTGGCTATCAGAGCTTGACTCTCTGGTGCTGATCCAAGACTTCCCTTAAATTGGTAGCTCAAAGAATGTTGGTGGTAATTAAAGCCTTATTCTCTTATGTCTGTCCTAACATTTCTCTAGATTGGTAGCTTGGGGAGTGTAGATGGTGAACAAAGTGAATGTTGGTGGCTATCAGAGCTTGACTCTTTAGTGTCGATCCAAGATTTTCATTATATTGGTAGCTCAGAGAATGTTGGTGGAGATTAAATCATGATTCTCTAGTGTCGGTCCAATTTTATCCCCAAAATAGGGAAATGACTTGATTGTGGTAGCTCCATGGAGAACCGGTAGTAGTAATGCCTACGAGGAGAACCGATAATCATATGTTGGTCTTTTGACGCAGGGATTGAAGCAGTATGCTTATAGTGGAGATCAAATGATGAAAACCTAACAGAGGTGGTTCCAATGTTGGCGATCGGGTGATGCGGTGATAGCGATGGTCGAGCTACATTTTGTTGGAGATAGTAAGTATGCATGCTAACAGAGGTAAATAACGAATGACTTGATGGTGGGGGTCAGAATTATTGCAAATCTAGAACCCGATCTTTAGATTTTGATGATAATAAATATTATTAGGCTGTCTCTGTAATATTAGGAGGCCGCCGTTTAAAAGAGAAGCATAATTCTAAGTTAAGTGTTGCAGAGATGAGGATGCTCAGGTGGATGAGTGGCTTACCCTTAGAGATAGGATACGAAATGAGCATATTCGTGAAAAGGTTGGAGTAGCTCCAGTGGAAGATAAGATTAGAGAGAGTCGCCTTAGATGGTTTGGTCACGTAAAACGGCGGCCTCCCGATGACCCAGTTAGGAAAGTAGAGGTCTTAGATTTGACTTATGTTAAGAAAGGTAGAGGTTGACCTAAAAAGACTTGGTTAGAAAATATTAGAAATGATCTTTCTTTATTAGATTTAAACGAGAATTTGACTTTTAATAGGACACAATGGAGAAAAAGGATTCATGTAGCCGACCCCGCGTAGTGGGATAAAGGCTTGATGTTGTTGTTGTTGTCTCTGTATCATCTCTTATTATTATTATTATTGGATATTTTTTCTTATGCACTAATATTTTAGGTCAGTCGTACACCGCACACAATGATCAACTCAAAATTGGATAGAATAGGTTTAAAGTTCTTTAAGAGTTATATTTTTGCTTTTATTTAATTCTATTTTTCTTGAGTTAAAGTCTTATATTTGGTGGATGCTCACTTGGTGGATGCTAAACTTGGTGACCATACTCACACACACAGGGGAGTGAAAAAATTATAAGTATATTTTTTTTGAACTAATTATATTATACGATCCATATCGTACTGAGTAATCAACTATTCAAAAAATTATGATAATGAATAATTGGCATAATTACTATTTTTATATTAATTGTACTGTACGATCCATATCATACAAGATGATCAGTAGAAATCAAGATCTCAGTCACCAATCATATTTTAGGTAATATTTTGAAATTCAAAATTTATACTAATTATACAGTACGATACCCATCATACTATATGATATAATTAAATCTTGCCTAATCTAATTATATAATTAGGGGATCAAATTTAGATTAATTGATCCAATCAGATCATACTGTATGATTGGACCAATCATACTGTATGACACGATCACTACAAGGGTTGATAATTAATTGCCACTGATCGTACGGGATGGTAATCCAATTCAATTAAACTAATCGTATTGGATGATGTATTATATCGTATAGAACGATCATATCAAATACTTGAACTGATCGTACATCATCTCATTCTTCGTACAATACTAATAGGGCTATTTGAACTAATTGTACTATACGATTTATGATCGTACTGTATGATCAGTATCGACAGTATTGAATTATTAGGATTTTTATGAAGTCTTATATTTAAGCTCTCTTAATAGACTTATTCCAACTCTTTTGGTTATTAGGTTTTCTAGAGATAGAGCTCTGAGAGAGATCTTGGAGAGCTTTGGGAAGGAGAAATGAGAGGTTGTGTGTGAAGGAGAAGGAGAAGGACTATGAGGGGATTCCACACAGTTGCTCCAAGCAAGCTTCTGCTTTATTTCCTCCAAGTGTCTTGCTTGGTTTCTTGGGTAGCACTAGGAAGAAGAACTTCAGCCCAAACATCGTCGAGATTCTCTACCTTCACTAGGAGGGTGAAAAAAGATTGCAAGGTTCTCTGCCTTCACCATGAGGGCGAAAAATGATTGCAAGATTCTTTGCCTTCACTAGGAGAGTGAAAAAAAGATATCAAGGTTCTCTATCGCACCAGATTGGTGAAAAGATTATAAGGGGTTCTCTGCCTAGTTGTGGGGACTAAAGGAGAGACTAAAATTTAGTGCAATACTTGAAAAGGAGGACTCCGGGGAGTGGACATAGGTCATTATTTGACCAAGCCATCTTAAAATTATATTGTGTTCATTTTGATTTTTACTTTTTATATTTTACTTTTCTATGATTTATTTTTCCTAAAAATTGCATGTTGAAAAATTTTTGTGTTTGAAGATATATTAATTTGAGTAACTCATCATCGTCGTTGTTATATTTTTATTTTATTAATTTGCTTCCACATTTGGTGATAACATTGTTTGTTTTAAGTTCATAAAAATCTCAAAAAATTTATTGTGTTAAATATTTTTTTAAAAAATAACCAATTCACCCATCCTCTTGGTATGCCTAGGGATAGTTCAACGAGACTTAACATCCTCCATTAAACTTTTAAGACTCTGTGTCGACCGCAACAGTCTGGCAACACACTCATAGGGTCGATTGAGTGGAGGTTTGATGGTCTTGCGATGGATTGCAAGAAATTTTATGATTTTTTATCATTGCCCCAAAAATATCTGATCTGACACATACTCCTCCATCGCGATTCATCACAGTGTACGAGATGAGGTTAATAAAAGTACTTCACTTTTTGCAATTTAAATTTTTAAATGATGAAGAATATATATTTGAATATGATGTATAATCATGTAAATGTAATAATATTGTATATGACTTTGAGATGTTTTTATGAGCTTGATATTTGTTTGAAGTAATGAATGTTTCATCCTCTCTTGTAAGAATATTTGTGAATTTGCTCCCTAGGAGAAACCAAGTTTTTAGAGAGTAAAAGAAATGTACATCTTCTGAGACTTTTAGCCTTTTGAGATTTTATATACATTTATCTTTTGAAGCTTTTAGCCATTTAAAGTTTTTGGTGTACATGTGTCTTTTGGGGCTTTTAACCTTTTAAGGTAATTAATGTGATTATGTCTTTTGAGGCTTTAGCCTCCTAAGTTCTTTGAATGAGTGGTGACCCTATCTATCGCTTGCTCTCATGGAGTTTTTTAGTGAAGACCTTGTCCACTACTAGCTTCCCTTTGAGGCTATCTCATTTGTAGACCTTCTTGGGGTTATGAGTAGAGACCTTGTTTGCCACCTACCCTTATGAAGTCTTTCTAGTGAGGACCTTATCCACCACAACCTTCCCATTGAGGCTACCTCATAAGTGCGCCTTCCTAGGATTATTATTATATACAATAATATTTATATAAAACTTCATTAATAATTTAAATAAAAATTTGAAACACACATAATTTAAAAATTTTAAATAGTTTGGATTCTTTGATAAATTTTAAACATAAGGGTAATCTTAGTTAATAATACGAGTAATTTCTTTGTCATGATTCTTCTGTGTCTATTCTCAGGTTGATGAGCTAAAAATTATTTTTGTAAATAATGAGCTAAATATTCTTGGCGAATTAGATGTTCAATTCCATCCTTCAATTAAAAATACTTTTTAGTTGAATATCCATTTGATTGATGACAGTTATAATATTGAGTATGGTCTCCTCCTGTTAGATTTCATAGGGGTTTTGGCCACTTGAGATGTTCAGAATTTTGAATCTCCATTAGAATATTATCCCTTAATATATTTAAAGGAGTGTAATTAGGTGATCTTGGATGAATTTGATGAGAATCATTTTTTGACTTCTCATGCCTTCTTTATTGCATAGGTTGCTTATGGATTTTTTCGTTTGAATGAGAATTGCTCAAATTGATTTCGATGAGCATTGATTGCCTCATATGCAGTTATTTGAGCTTCCACTTAATGAATCAAATTAGCATATTAGTGAACAGTCTCTTGCAGCAATGATGAGTAGAACTGTCCTGGTCAAAGTCCTCTCAGAAAAACACCTCTTAATAATTCAAGATCTACTATTGGAATTTGACGTGCTTTAGAAGAAAATCTTTTGAAGTACTCCTTTAGTATTTCTTCATCATTTTGATGAATCTTGGAAAGATGAGAGGACTTTTTGATAATTCTTTGATTTGCAATAAACTGTTCAACAAAAAGTCTGACAACGTGGGTGAAGTTGTAAATAATATTTCTTGAGAGTGAGTAGAACTAAATGCAAGCCTGACCTTTAAGAGTAGTAGGGAAAACCTGAAAAAGAAGAGCACTAGAAGCTTGTATGATATGTATAATGGCCCTAAAATGATCAATATGTTCATAGGGATCAGATGACCTATCATAAGGATCAATAGTAGGTAACTTGAACCCTGTTGGAATAGGGTGTTAGATAATTCTTGGAAGCTACATTGAGGATTGAAATAGTTTTTTCCCTTATCAAAAATTTCTCTTGGACAAGATGTAGTAACTCGTCTCGTATAACATCATAAGGAGTATGTATAATGGGTTGAAGATTTTACATTTGATGGGCATTGGGTGGAGGATGTGTTGAACTTGCAGCATTATCTATTTCTGAATCAAACTATAGAGGAGGAGGAACATTGGCGTGATGATAAGCATCTTCAAATTGTCTACCCATATTGTGTTGATGATATTATGGAAGTAAAATTTCATTATTTTGTGATGATACCCTCTGTTGTCCTGCCTCCTCTAATAATTGAAGGATTTGACTTTTAAGTTCAACTATGCTACGCATACGATCCTCTAAAGTGAGTCTTGAGAGGACTTGATCCTCCACATTTTGTTATTCTTGATCGAAGGATTGATTGTTGACCTTGAAGAAGCATGCTGGGAATGTTTTTCAAAGAAGACACAAAACTATTATGGACTGAGAAATTTGCGGCGATATGGTGAAAAGATTCTACATCTTAGTAATGTACGAAGGTTTAGTACACAAGCAGGTAATGATAAATAAACACTAGAATTTTTGCATAAAAAATCCTGAAAATGGAAAAAATTATGAGGCCTTGCCCAGTTGAAAAGATTCCACCATGTTTGAACAAAGGTTGACTCGACCTTTAACTAAAAAATTGAAAGAATACAATATATTTGAGAATTGGCCAAACTTTAGATAAGTACTCCTGAATTTTTATTGATCTTGATTGAGTGACAGATATTAGAAATATGGTGGCAGCAGTCAGGAGAAGGTCTACAAGAGGTCTGATGATGGTAGGAGATCCGATAATAATCAGCGGAAGGACAGAAGTCCGGTGATGGTTAGTGGTCGAGAAGAGATCCGGTGGCAACCAATGAACAAGTGGATGTCCGACGATGGTCAGTGGTCTGGAAAAGATTTAGCGGCAGCCAACGAACAGGCGGAAGTTTGATGAATATCGGTGGTCGATAAAAGATTTGGCGGCGGACATACGACGATGGTCGGTGGTCTAGAAGAGATCCGATGGTCGCGACACTGAATGTAGAAGGCAAGTGAGCTCCCTAACTTTCTTTTCTCCTTTTCCTCCCCTCATGTGAAGAATGAGAGCCTATTTATAATTTTTTGGGAGTGACATGGCCAATAAACATGGAGAAGATCAATAATAATATGGAGTGTTCTATTGGACGACTCATAGTGATTCACTTGATCATGAAACATTTATCAAGCATTTAAGTGCCTTATAGATGTGAAAATTGAGTGATTTTGGGCTCGCTGGATTCATCTCGTCGAACAACTCGATTCGATTATAAGCATGTCATATTTGGATATCATTTGGTCATCCAATTAATGCTCTGAAGATTCTAAAAATGCTTTGGTTTTTTAATTTAAGTTCATTTGGGCTCGGATTGGACTGAATTTCGTTTTATTGAGTTCATCTCCTTTAAATGTTTAATTTGACTATAATCTTACAAAAATCGGAGTTCAAATGGTCTTAAATTTTTTTGAAACTTTCGACTCATGTTTATATCAAGATTCGTGCCCAATCAAGATAGTTTTTTTGGTTATATATCACAAGTAAAAAAAAATGAAATGTCATTTTACTCGTCATCTTTAATTTTAAAAAAATACAATAAATTTAAAAAATAATACAACTTAATAAAAATCTCATAAAGATATTAGCGACATGATGAGCTTTACAGTCATTGCATTAATGATTGATTAGTATTACTTATTATGTCTGATGAATGGATTGATCCTCACATAAATCCCAAAGCTATTAAATCCATCAAAACATCAATTATGTTAGAATATTCTTACACCTATTATTTCTATTAAATATAAAATAAAATCTCTATAAGAAAATTTTATTAATGACTATAAGACTATATGAAATTAACCATCACCAAAAAATGTATAAGAATTAGCAGAACCGATAATAAATTATCATATGATTTTATAAATATTTATAATAAAATTAGTCATAATTTTACCCAAGAAAAAAAGTTATAATTTAGTTGAAAATGTATAAGAATGTTGATATTTTCTCTTAAAAATTTTTAGTTGGCATGAGAAATTTTTTTTAAGGATTTACATACAAACCATCAAATATTTCTATATTCATATATCTCATTTTTAAAATTTTATATTTATTTGTATAAAGTTGTAATATTTTAAGTGTACAAATATACTTTTAAAATTATTTTTATTTAAAAATTAATGTTAATGATATTATTTATTGTAAAAAATTTAAATATTAAATATATAAATAGATAAACAAAATTTATGATAATGTTGTAACGATGTTTTCCATGTTCGTGCAAAAATAATAAATTGAGGGGGACAAAAGATAATTGTCCTCTGCCGACACTCTAACTCCGTGCTTGTGCTTTAATCCGCGAGCTGCTCCTCCTATAAATAGCCACCTCTTTCTCTCTCTACAGTGGCGCCGTTACAAAAGCTCAGTCTGTGATCTCCTTTCTCCAGGAGCGTTAGAGAGAGAATTGATGGATAGAAGTTCGATTTTCAGCTGAAGACCTCTTCTTTCTTCTCAGAGGGAAGGTAATTTCAAGGATCTGAAGTCAGGCCATTGGAATTTGAAGGTCTTCAAGCGAGTACACTCTAGGTATATCTTCATCTGCTTGTATCCTTCAATTTGATAGAAAATAAATGGAGAAATCGCGTTTTAAAGCCGTTTTTTTTTTAAGCAGGAAGTTGAAAAGCTGCGAATTTTTCAATTTCATTGCGTCCATTTGGAATTTCCAGTTTTCCATCATCTTTTTCTACTTTTTCCCCAAATTATAGCTTTAAAATGCTTTTTTTAGTAGCCTTTTCTTGGCTTCTGATTTTGACCATTGCGCTTTTTGTTTTGAAAAGGCAATTAGAAGGAAGAAAATTGCTACCCTTGATCGACTTTCCTGTAAATCCTAGGGTTTACTGTTTTAGTGTGCTGCAAGTGACTGATGAAGCGGAGCTATTGTTAAGCTTCTAATGCATGAAGTAGTGCGTTACCACTTGTTGTTATGAATTGATTTTTATAAATTCATTCAGATTTCTTTCCTTGTTCATACACATTTATGGTTTGAACAAGCAATTGATCCATTTCCAACTTTTGTTATTGTTATTCATTGCATGACATTGGCAGGTTAAGAAAATGCATGTCAAATCCGATTCAGATGTCACAAGCTTGGCTCCCTCATCCCCTTCCTGGTCACCAAAACGGCCAGTCTACTATGTGCAGAGTCCATCAAGGGACTCCCATGATGGAGATAAGTCTACATCTATGCAGGCTACACCTGTTTATAATAGCCCTATGGAATCTCCTTCACACCCTTCCATTGGCCGGCAGTCGAGGACCTCCTCTTCCAGTCGATTTTCTGGGATCTTTCGCTCTTCTTCTGGGCGGAAGGTGAGAGAGAAGAGGATGAATGAGAAGGGATGGCCTGAGTGCACTGTAATTCAGGAAGAGGGTCCTTATGATGATCTTAATGAGGATAATGGCCTCTCTCGTCGTTGCCAGCTTGCGCTCGCATTCCTTGCATTTGTTTTGATGTTTACTACATTTTGCCTTATTATCTGGGGAGCGAGCCGACCGTACAAAGCAGATGTGGTGGTGAAGGTGACCATCAATTATAATATGTGTTCTTTGCCTCTTGAACTTGTCTGGTTGAATCATTTGCAAAGGAATTTATTCCATCTTTTTGCAATGTATCATGAATGAGCTGAAAGGTTTTTTATTTTTTAATTCATTTGAAGTTTTTGGCATTTTAAATGTTAGTTGTAGGAGGGATTAAATGGAGGCGTAGAAGATAGTGAGAGGAATTACATTCAACTGGTTAAGCATGTCGTTATATTAATGGCTTTATATGTGATAGTGACTTATGCATTGCATATTCTGAAAAGATACATACTGGTAAACATATTATGAGAGGCTTTTTGTTTACTTGGATTGCTGACAAAGTATTTCATGATTTGATGAACTTTTCATGGATGCTTTCTCGAGTGAGCTTCTACCCCTGCAAACCTTGAATTTATCATCTATAAAGGGAACGTTAGATTTACTATCTAATATTATCATTCTTACTTAGTCGAGTTGATTATGTTGAGTTGGTATCTTGAGAACAAAGCAGTTGACAATTGTTTTTAAGCATTGGCTGCATTAGTTGCATCATACGTCTCTATTATATTCTCAAAAGTATAAGTTTAGACAACAGTTTCTGCCTTATGTTACTTCATGTTTGTTTAAAATAAGCTTAAAATGTTGAGTATCACTTAAAAACTGGCATAACCACTATGTACCATTAGAATGGAATCAATTTTCTGCTTCTTTTTTTGAGTCTATAATTTGATTCGCATATGGATGGTTTTTGAAACAGTTTGTTGTGATGATTAATGGATTAGACATGTAACCATCCTTTTATTGAGACAGAGCTTGTTGATGGATGACTTTTATCCCGGAGAGGGATTAGATAGCACTGGAGTTCCAACCAAGCTGGTCACAGTGAACTGTTCTCTGAAGATCAATGTGCATAATCCAGCATCAACATTTGGTATTCATGTCACTTCTAGCCCCATTAATCTCAAGTACTTGGATATTGTCATTGCTACTGGTCAAGTAAGTCTTCCTCACATGCTTCTTTGCTTTCAGCAACATTGAAATGCTAAATAGCACAACTAATGAAATAGAAGTCCTGCCTTTGCTTAAACAGTTTACTCCGTTTCTTTTCAGTAAAGGAAAATATATGGAATTGCAGAAAGATTGAGAAAAATGAAAACATGAAAGTGTCTTTTTTGTCCTTTTCCATTAGTTCTCTTTCTAACTTATCCCAAGTGTTATTTCCTCATATTCTTCATAACTTTTCTATTCTGGTCATATTTTTCCTTTACTTTTCACCTCACCAAATATCCCCTAGTTCGTTTAAGACCGCTAATTATATCCCAATTTCAAGTCAGAGGAACATAGCAAGATTAAGGCAACCAAGATATCTTTTTTGAGGTTGAAACATCCTTTCTTATTTACGTTTATATAATTTTTTCTGGCTTTGTTTGACTAACTAACAGTTTGCTGAATTGCTCAATTCTCGTTAAACTGTTTCCCAGTTCATAATAAATTCATGCTACGCACTTAAAAGTGATCTAATATAAGTTAATCTCCATTAAAAATATTAAAAATAATCATAGTTCAGTTAAGAGGAGAAAAACTTTAGGTTCAGTTGGGTAAATGGATGAAAATTAAAAGAGGACATCAATCTAGCTAACTGGATGATTGTAATTTCATCATTGTGCCACAAGTTCCCCGTATTTCATTTCCAGTTATTTAAGCGATTTGAAACATAATGAATATAATAAATTATGACTTTGATGCAGTTAGAGAAGTACTACCAGCCCCGAAAAAGTCATAGAACCAGATCTTTAATACTAAAAGGAGAAAAGGTTCCTCTATATGGAGCTGGTGCCGGCTTGCCTCTATCCAATACCGGAGGTTCAGTTCCATTAACCTTGGAATTTGATTTGATCACCCGAGCAAATGTGGTGGGAAAGCTGGTTAGAGTAAAGCATCAGACGCATGTGTTATGCCAACTTGTAGTTGACTCTAGCAAGAGCAAGGCCATAAAGTTGTCAAAAACTGCTTGTATCTATGGCTAAGGCCATCTCCAACCTCCAACCGAACAGCATTCTCCGGTTTACAGTAGCTGCAAGTGTCCAACCGAACGGCAAACCGAACGCCATTTTCTGCTCACAGTGGAGAGAAAATACAAAATGCGTTTCTATTTGGTATTCGGATGGAGACTCGTGACAACTGCAAACAGATGATAGGCGAATGGTTCAGTTCGGTTGGCGATGCCCTGTCCTCATATCCATACATTTACTACCAGAGAGCTGCTTGTGATCGTTTGTGAGGAGAAAGAAGCTTTATAGTCTCCGCATATCCTTTTATTTTTTGTTCATTTCTGTATATTTGTTGCAATAAGACAATTTGAAAATGAGGCTTACTTCGAATTTCCTGTAATGCAGAACCTATATTTTGTTGGTAAGTGGAAGAAGGCATTTCTCTGCGATAAATATTTTAGGTCAAATTTTAAGAACGAGCATGCTTAATGTAGATTTTAGGTGAGAGAGCAGATTATTAAAAAAATTTTAGAACGAGCAAATGCGTCGTTGGGAATGACGCATTCCTAATTTCTGCACAATGCGCCGAAACAACTGGCGCATTCCGTAGAATGCGCCGAAACACTTGGCGCATTCCATAGAATGCGTCGAAACACCTGGCGAATTCTATAGAATGCGCTAAAATGGATGGCGCATTCTATAGAATGCGCCAACTATATAGTCGTATTCTACCCTCTCCGATTCCCCTGCACCAAAATCCGCGAAAATCTGTCTATTGCGGGGACAAAATCCGCTTATCGCGGTGGCTGGCGTGGAAATCAGCGCGGCGTAAATCCGGTGGTTGGACGCTGAAAGCTGAAGGGAGGGAGGGTTGTGGGTTATAAATAGGGTGTTGGTGTTGAGGGAAATTCACAAAACTTCAGGAGCTTCAAGTGCGACGTTTGAGAGCAAGGTTAGTTTTTTTTTTTCCTGAGCATTTATTTTGTGAATCTGTTTGAATGTTAAAGTTATATTATTTTTGTTAGTATTTGTTTTGTTAATATGTTATGATGTTAAAGTTAGATTATTTTTGTTAATATTTTTATCATGTGTTTGTAATAGCAATATAACATGTAGAAGTTCTAGAAATTTTATGTTTACAGTAATCTTTTTTTGTTCTGCAGAGATATTTATGTAGTAGTTGATGAAAATTTGTTTATTTTAAAGTTAAGGAATAGTTCTTCGTATATAAGCGAATCATACATAGTTAGACGAAAGTTGTATTTAGAATTAAATTTTAATTTTTTTGGGAGACCCCTAAATTCTCATGAAGTGAACTTAATTCGTAGTACTGATTAAGAAGGGTAGAACAACATGAATAATCTCTTACAATTGTAATAAATTTATAATTTCATGGGGTTTGTAATTTCGCAGACTGAAGTGCTTTCAATTATTATTATTCATTCTTTTTTTTATTTGTCATTAATTTTTATTGTCAATATATAGCCTTACACACTGTTTTAAAAACCGGACCGGTTTGACCGGTTCAACCGTGAACCGGTCTTATGGCCGGTCCGGTTCATTCTAAAAATCGCTTCTGCATTAAACCGGCCAGAACCGGACAAAACCGCCGGTTCAACCGGAAACCGTTGAACCGGTCACGGTTCTCTTGAACCGGCCGGTTCAAATTTTGTATTTTTTAATATTTAAATAATTATTTTGAAATATTTAATAATATTTATAATTCAATTTTAAATTTAAAATGTTTAATTTTAAATTAAAATTTTCAACTAAGCATTTCACAAAGTTTCATCACTTCACATGATGTACTACTCCATGTAACCTCAAAAGCCAATATAAAGTAAAAGTATTATCAAGAGAAAGTCTCGCAAGTGATGTGGGACTAAAAAAGTTAAAGCTCATATTCCTTACTTCTTAACTCTTAAATTTATAACACACATTATTCATTTTAAAATAAAATTTTTAAATAAACTTTTTATGAAGTAAATAATATTTATTTTTAATTAATAATATTAAATAAATTATATTCTTCATTTATTTTTTATATACTATAAAAATTAATTATTTATTTATTTATAATAAATGATCTAATCTAACCTCAATAATTTATAAATGTAAAATAATAATAGGAATTTAATATATAAATTATATATAAATATATAACATAAATTAATAATAATTTATATTAAACTTATTAATTGATATGTAAGTTAAATTTTTGTTAAGTTTGAATTAGATTTAAAGATTGAATACGTTTAAATTTAAAATTATATAAGATATTAGTAATGTATAAATTCAATTTATTTTTTAATAAAAATTTTATATTATTATATGATTTTTATGTCATCTAAATCTTATTTATTACGTCATCCGGTTCGACCCCGGTTCAACCGGTCGAATCGATCGAACCGTGAACCGCTCCTTCTACCGGTTCATTGTCCGGTCCGGTTTTCACAACCTTGGCCTTACATTTTAAATGGTTATACTAGAGATAAAATTTAGTAATTAAAATATATTTATAAATATTTTTGTAATATATTAAATTTAATTGTACCCATTACTTATGGTTAAATACTTTAGTTATTTGTGTTTAAATGATAATATTTAAATATTAATAAACCATATAGTTATAATAATTAAATTTATAGATTTAAATATAAAACAAAATGTTCAGAGATGCAAAAAAAAGTATTATCCATAGATATTAATTAAGATCGGCTAATTTTGATTTGAATTTAATCTAGTTTAAAATTTTCTTTAGATAAACGATTACTTATGTCAAGCTCGTCGTCTTGTTCCCGCAAATTTTTATAAAATGATATATCTTTTATTGTAGAGATATAAAATTCTAAAATTTATTAATAATTTTTTTAAAAAAACTTTTTATTTAAGAATAAAGAAGTAAAAAGTTTGGTAAATATTAAATAATATTATAACGAGAAGATTTATTAATTTTTTTAATAAATATAAATTGTTAACAAATAGTAAATTATAGTTAATTTAATCATAGTTTTTATAAAATTTATTGTTATTTTTATGTATCAACCAAACAAAACAAAAGATGATCCAATGTTAACCTCTCAACAGTGCTGTGTAAGCCTATAATGAGAAGATAAAATAGATAAGAAAATGTTTATGAATTATTTTTAAAGAAATCATTGTGATCTAAAACTTAAAATACAACTATCTCAATTTAGTTTTCGTTTTGTTAAGCTTTACTTCTCAATTCTTGAAACACCCTTAACATCATTTTAAGAGCATCTTACATAAAGAAGAGAGAGTGTGGGTGTGAGAGAGAAATGTAGAGAGTGTGGATGTGGGTGTGAGAGAGAAAGGTAGAGATTTCTGGAGATAATATATTATTAAAATTTAAATTTTAAAGCTAAAATTTTTTACTTGATTTAAATAATTACAAAAATTATAAAAATTTATATTATTTAATATATAATCACAAAAAACTAGAAGATTTTTTAAAAAGAATATGTCATAATACAAATAGTTTTGCAGTTAATAGAACATATTAAGATTTTAAACTTAAAATAATCTCAATTTAAATATAATGAATTTGAGAAGCATATAAATTAAAAAAATATGATTCCATTATTTTAATTTCCAATAAAATGTGTTAATAATACTTAAAATTATTTTGTTATATTTAAGAAATAAATCGAAATAATATAAATTTCTATATTAACAGAAATTAAAATGTATAAAAATGCAAATGGAATAAATATTTTTTAAAAACTTAAGAAAAAAATCTATTTAATTTAGAAATATGTTAAACAGTAATCATTTATAAAATGTTTGAAATTTATTTAAGTATTGGTAAATTTTAATCATTGAAATTAAAAAGAAATGAAATTATAAAAGTTAAAATGAGATGTCATAAAAATTAAAATTATAATTAATATAAATTAAAATTCATTTTGAAAAGTAAAACCTAGATTATCTTAAATTATTTGAAATATTTGCTCATTTATTTATTTGATTAATATAAGATGATATTAAATATAAAATAATTATTTTAAAAAAATTAAAAAACTTTTTAAAATGTTGAGATTTTAGAGAAGTTTAAAGATTTAATATAAAATAAAATTAAAACTATTATTAAATTTAAAATATTTTGAAATAAAGAGAAAGAGTTTAAATCATAATAGTAAAAAAGAAATAGCATAGAATTTAAAATTGTAATTAATATAAATTAGAAGTCAATTTGAAAATCAAAACTTCATTTATTTTAAATAATTTGGAATATTTGATAAATATTAGATAAATAATTTTTTAAATCAAATGAAACTATTTATTTGAAATGTTGAAATTTTAGAAAACTTTAAAGAATTAATTAAAATTTGAAATAATATTAATTTAAAATTTAAAAATAAAAAAAATAATTTTAATAAAACTATTTATTAATAAGTTAACTTTTAAATTATATTAAAATTTATATTATATTAAAATTAATTTTAAATTTTAATAATAAATAAAACATCAAAATATTATAAGAAATTCAATTGAAATCATTAAAATATATATAATAGGTCAAGATATTTTGAGATTTAAGTTTTTTTATTTATAAGTTATTTAATAAATTAGTTATTATTAATTATTTAATTCTTTGAATAAAATAGATATTGTCAAATGAATAATTTAAAATAATATACATTTATATTTATAAAGAAAAATATGATTATGTATATTGGTTTATATATTAAAATTAGTCTAAATTAATATATATAATATTTTTTAATGTTAAATATTATATTCTTAACAATTTATATAGAATTGTAAAAATGATTATCTAATTGTTATAAAATTAAATAAAAATGAAGATTTATATCTTTTTAAAGATAATTAAAAATTTTTAGAATAATATAATTTATGACTATGAAATGTATATGTTGGACATTAGTACACTCAGATGATAATTGAGTAGGAGTGAAGAGCGATAATAGATAGAATGCATGTTTTCCTCTTTATACGAGGAAAACCTAATGAATAGAAAGTAAGAATTACGTGAGTAAATGCAGATTCACAATTAGATTAATTTGATCCAAATTCTTCCACATATGTCACCTTTAACCTTATTGTACCTACCTTTACTGAAGAAATTAAATATTGTCCAATTTAAAAAATCTAGCTAGCATGTCCCCTACCTACAAAGCCGTATCCTCAAATAGTAAAACTACATAATTCAGGAGACTAAACCCCCAACAATAGTAGTTGACTTGTATTACTTGAATTTGTTGAATAAATTGAAACTTAAGTTAAATGATTTTGTAATTATTACTTTAGTATATGTCTTAGTCCCCACAAGAATTCCTAAGAGATTTTTAAAGAATTGTTATTGTTAATTTAAACTCTAAAACCTAACCTAAATATTTACGTAATTTCTCCTACATTGATAGTATGTCACGATTGATGCTATATTTCGATGGAGAGTTACATATCTCGGGGGAGTTCACACCAACATATATTGGCAGAAGAAATAAACCGCTCTTAATCGATGGCAATATTTTGGTTGAAATGTTAAAACTAAGAATCATGCATGCTCTAAAGATAAATTCATCAGCAAATACTATTAACCTCACGTGTCGTCTTCGTAATAATGGAGGATTTTGTGCGACCAATGTCATTGATGATGAGGTATGTGAGTACATGTTGCTGGAGGCTAGGACAACTACGGTTGTCATGTACGTGGAGGTCCAGCAAATTAGTCAAATCGATATTGGTGAACCATCAACTCAAGCTTACCTGTGAGTTCTAACCATTAACTTTATTCTTTCTTTCAAAGAACCTATTTAGGGGCCTCATTTAAATCTTATATCATAGGCCCACTCCAACATCTGATGCCTTTATGGCTACTACAAGGGTCTGCTCGAGGAATGTTGAAGATGAATTTCATGGACGTCTTAGTTTATGTGAGCGACCCAGTTATTTACAACAACAATTTCCATCACGGCCTAGTGTTAGTGAACGTCCAACTTGGGATACAACAAACTATAATCAGCTACCTGATATCTATCCTTACGGGCAATATTCACAATGTAATCCGATAAATGAGAATTATACACAGCAAAATTCCTATAGTGTAAGAGATGAAGCTGGTGGCTACGAGACGATGAATAGTGATAGTACTAATTCATCGCATGACGGCAGCCCAGGATTGGACACCCATATTCCCATGGGAGAAATTAACAGCATGAAATTTAATGGGCAAGTGTTCATTGAAGATCATGCAACACAAAATCGTGAGGGTTTAGAAGGGATGAACATCAATAATGAGTTCACTGAAAATGTTCGAACAACTCAACAGTGGGATGACGACGAAAATTTTGATGCTCCGTGCGTAAATCTTGTTAGTTCGATAGAAGCTACCACTCCAATGGAGATATATGAAGGTCAAATTTTTCATATGAAGGAAGACTTGCAAGGTGCAATAAATGGATGGTCGATTATTCATAATGTTCAATTTATAAATTCAACATCCAACAAAAGTCGGCTGAGTATCGTATGTGCTCAGCATGACAATCCTGATCGTCCCTGCCTTTGGCGCTTACATGCAGCACGAAGTAAAAGAGTAGGTGGTCTATGGAAAATAGCTACATGTGGACCTCCACATACCTGCACACACCCCATTTTGGTTACTGGACATCATAATTGCACCTCAAAATTTATATGCAGACATATCATTCCTATAATTCGACAACAACTAGACATGAAACCGAAGGAGATCATAGCTAGAATGGAGTCAAAGTTTGACATAAAGATTTCATATATGAAGGCATGAGATGCACGTAGAAAAGCAATTGAAGCAACTTTTGGTTCGTACGAAGAATCTTATCATTCTCTATTCCGGTTTATGGAGGCTTTACGGTTGTCCCAACCTGGGACAGTTTACAATATTCAAGTTATAGGACCCACACGCTTCAAGGGACTTTTCTGGGCATTTGGACCATCTAGCTACGGGTGGCAACACTGTAGGCCAGTGCTTAGCTTGGATGGTACATTCTTGCTTGGTAAGTATCGAGGCACCCTACTTGCGGCCGTTGGAATCGATGGGAATGACAGATTGTTTCCAGTGGCCTTTGCAGTGGTGGAATCAGAGAGCAATGATTCATGGGGTTGGTTCCTACAAAAATTACATGAACTATTGCCTCCTATTGCTGAGCGAGAGAATTTATGCATAATTTCTGATAAGCACCCAGGTCTTGTACGTGGATGTAGGGAAGTATTTCCTAATGCTGTTCATAGGCACTGTCTTCGTCACTTACGGGAAAATTTTAAAAAGATGGTGCGTCGTTTAGGAATTCCAGATAGCGAGGGCATAAGTAATAAGATGTACTTTGCTGGAAATACAGATGACCTGTCGTACTTCAATCGCATGATGAATGACGTCAAAATGATTAAGCAAGAGGCATTTGATTGGTTGGTGCAACGCGACGTCTCTAAGTGGTCCCTATTATTTGATGAAGGCTGCCGATATGGTATTATGACCACAAATGCATCTGAATGTTTTAATGGTGTGCTTAAACGTGCCCGTGGACTTCCAATTCAAGGTCTAATAATGTTAATATATTATAACCTCGTGGCGTTATTCCTGAAGAGATCAGCCGAAGGAGCAAAATGGGCAGAGGAAGGCCAATCTACAGCCGTTCCACGCACAAAAATTTTAATACAAAGAGCTGAACGTGATGCTCGTCGATGTCCGGAACTAGTGATGATTAATAGAAATGAATTTGAAGTTATTGATGTGTCATCTCGAGCTCAAAAGGTAGAAATAATAAGTACTTCCTCCTGTACATGCACATGTAGGAAACCACAATTATATCATGTTCCTTGCATTCATGTGATAGCAGTCGTCGGGTTCAGGCGATGGGACCATAATGGCTTTGTATCCCCATTTTCATGGTTAATCACTATAACAGCACATACTCCAAACTTTTCCATGTGTTTCCCCCGAAGGATCTATGGCCCACCTTTAACGAGGAACACGGAATAATCCCTCTGCTTGCTCTGGCTTTCAGACGTCGTGTTGGTCGACCACGAATAAGTAGGTTCCGCAATACGATGGATGAGGCTTCAAGTAGTTCACATAAGGCATGTGGTTTTTGCAAACAACTTGGTCATAACAGGTCAACTTGTCCACATAACCCATCGTCATCAAGGTAATATATATGGGATTAAATTATCAAATGAATTACATAGTGTAGATGGTTATTTTTCTTGTAACTCATACTAAAAATGGCTATTTTTGATTTTAAGATACGGCCGATAGATCGATGCGTAGTCATGCCGGGCGGCGCCCTAAACCCTAATGTTTCTGAAGAGGAGAGTAGACCACCCACACAATTGATAAATGTATGATTTTGATATATTCTTAGTTGTTGTGTATTAGTTATGTGTGAAATATATTACGTCTTTTGATGATGTACCTGTTAACAAGAAATTCGAAAAATATTTTGTAATATTTATGTTATATTTATTTATATTTAAAAAAATGATGAAAAATAGTATAATATATAAGATAATTTTTATTATTTTCAACTGCTTAACATTATAAAAAATATGTTGACCTACAATTATGGCCGCTAGCTCGAGCATAATGTATTGCGAAGAAAAAATCCCTTTGCAGGCATTGATTATGGAGGGAAGCACTAGGTTGAAGGAATGTTTAGCACATTCCACTGATGATGCGTTAGAGGAGAAAGCTAGATTGAATGAGTTCTATCGTTGTTGTATACATTCATGGTCTGATAAGGAAGATATCATATTATGGGACCGACATAGCATAGCTATGACGATTTGCTCTTACAGAGATGAAGATGGTTTGAACAAAAAAGGTTGGCAATATGTTCAAAGTAAGGGTAACCGGATGATAGGACATATAGCACCGATCAAGTTCCTTAAAATAAGATATGCTGAAATAAGAAGGCGTAGAGATGGATCGGTTGAGGTGCTTGTTGAAAACCCAACTGCTGATATATGTCACTGTATTCTCTACAGAAACTGGGATTCCACAGCAGATGCATTCCTTATTAAGACTTATGAGAATCTGATTTATTGGCCAGGAAAAAAGAGGAAGGATTTTCTAGATGCGTCGGACTGGTAATGTGTACAGAAATGGTTTCAATAAAGATTTGGTTGCTGCCCGACCCAAACCCAACTCCAAGATCGCACACGCCTTGTGCTAAATAAGCCCTGATGTTATTATGAATATACATCTTCTTAATGGGATCATGTTTCTGTTGTGATTGAATGTGATGTGGTATAGTTATGATTTTCAAATTTAAAAAATATGTATATGTATCTTTTATGTACTAATGAATATAAATTTGAAAAAAAATTTCAAAGTTAGTGAATTTTTTTGGACCCGAACGAGAGATTAAGAGCAATGTGTACATTTTAAAAATTTTATAATATATTATCTCACTCATTCCATATCTCATTATCAGTGGACATTTAAAAAAAATAAAATATTCGAGAAAATTCATAGTATATGAAAAAAAAAAGCCAAACACAACTACTCCTAATCAAGCGATGTCTATAAAGCATTATAAATCTTTAGATATAATCCAACATCATCAAGGTAATATTAAATTTTCTTATATCATACTATATGCATTATAATTATTTTGAAATAGTTAATTTCTGAATTACATTGTATAATTTATAGGTATGGCCGACAGATCTAGGCGTGGTCGTTCTGGCAGGCGCACTGCTCAACATGTTGCTGCAGAAAGTGTACCAGTACAGAATAGTATAGGATCACTAGGGTCAACACATAGGGCGCATGATCCAGATCAGGTAACGTAGCTAAAATTAAAGGCATCATATTTTAATTATTTCTTATGTAAACATCTAATATTTTTTTTTCAATTGAAATGCACAGGCATCCCCTTTGGTTGCCGTAACTCATCTACGTATGGCTCTTGAATGGCCAGTAGAATGCCCCCGTATGATATATGTCTTGACAAACCTTGGACTGCAAAATCTCAGGCATTTACAGTTCATTAAGTTGGATCATAATCTTATCACATCATTGGTGGAGAGGTGGTGCCCACTAACAAACACATTCCATTTTACAATCGGAGAGATGACGATCACATTGCAGGATGTCCAGGTTTTGTTGGGCCTTAGAGTTGATGGGCCCGCAGTGGTTGGCCCAAATATTGTTGGGGAAGGCCGAATATGGCCAACTTGGCCTAGCTGCTGCGACGAGCTTCTTGGGACACATCCTAGCAGGGAAACGGTATACCATGCTCCACATGATGAGGAAGAAGTCGCAACCTTCAGGATGGGTTCAGCACAGGTGGAGTCTATGCTTCCACTACGTTGGCTACGTTTGACCTTTTATAGAGACTCATATGATGACCTAGCACCTGCTCATTTCCTTCAACATGTACGAGCATACATCCTATTCATGATTGGCTATTTTTTGATATCGGATACTTTACGTAGTCACGTCTCCCTACAGTGGTTACCATTGCTTGCGGACGTGGACAGTTTTAGCAGGATGTTCATTGGTGGTGCGGTTCTTGCACATCTTTATAGAGAGCTTTGCTATGCGACAAGGCCAACAAGGACGTATATTGCGGGATGTGTAGCACTATTACAAGTATGGTCATGGGAGAGATTGCACATCGGACGGCCGATACTATGAGTCCCACAGATTTTTGACTTGGCAGGACGACCTTTGGGTTGCAGGTAAGTTAATTTTGATCTATTGAATTCAAATGTAATATAGATAATAAATCTGTTAATAATATTTGATTAGGTGGGCTGAAGAGAGGATACGTGAGCTTCCATCTGGAAACACATTGACATATCGAGATGATTTCGATGGGCTACGAATGAGTCAGGTATGATTTTTTTAGATTACTCTGAATAAAACCCTAAATGATTAAGAATGACTCAGACAACTTTCTTTACTAAAAATATCAGGTTACCATGACTCCATATACAGAAGAAGTTCTAGATGCACTACCTGTACAGTGTCTAGATAGGAGAGATATTTGGAGGGCACGGGTACCACTTATCAGTTGGAAGCGGGCGGAGTGGCACCTACCAGATTGTGTCATGAGACAGTTTTCAGGCATACAATCCACTGATATTGAAGCCATGTATCAATCTTTCAGGCGCATTGATGGATGTGGTAGAGCAGATATGGATTGGACTGTACAATACCGTGACTACTTGCAGCTATGGGAGGAGAGGAGGGTATATGTGGTTCCGATCACTCCAGACGAAGGTACAGGTAATCGTGAATTGACTGCTTATCTATGGTGGTATAGATCTTGGGCATCAATCTACCTTCTACAGCCACAAACTGAGCCTCCAGAGACTTTTTTGCCTAGATCACCAAGCGAAAGATTAGTGGTACGTGCACCTTTGTAACATATACTTTATGGATTATTTATCCTTATTTTTTAAAATTAACAATTAAGCACTAATTACTGAATAGGCGGACTACTACAAACGATCATCTGCGATAGTTCAGCCACTTGCCGATGGGGGAGGACAAAAGGCTAGTTCGTTACAATTGGCCATTGATCAAGTCGCTGAACTTTCTTCCAGAGTTCAGCAATCAGTTTATATTGACTACACCACTTTTGATACATCAACAGAGCACACACCATAAAGGAGGGAACGTGGGGCGAGTTCTCGCAGACCTCAACGTAGTAGACAATCTATTTCAGATTCTCCATCCCGTTCAATGGGGAGCATGCAACAACAAACTTATGAGACTGATCCATATCGGCATTCCATTCACACACCGCCCATGGGTTATGACTTCACGGGTGCCGATCCTTCTGCCCGACATTGGAGCCCGTATGCGGACAGTCTACAGGTCGGAGAGATATATTATGGTGCAGAATACCAACATCCTAGCACGCAATTAGCATTTCCTATAGCTGTTCCAGAGTGGATGTCATCAATGCGACTGCCTTCATCCCCTATGCAGCAGGATATTATGTTAATGGGAGGATATCTAACACAACGAGATACACAGCAGTCACGACAGCCTGCCGAAGTTGAGCAGCAGGATGACGAAGTGTCTGAGGAGCCACAACTACAAAGGAGAAGACGAAAGGCCCCAGTTAGATATACTCCAGGGAGTGAGGCTTTACCCCGGCATCGTTAGATCTAGCTTTAAATTGTATTGTTATCATAATCTTAGACATTTACCTTTGACTTGTAAACTTTTAATAATAGTATCAACTTTTGTCAGTATGAATTCTCGACTTCTTTAATTGTTGTTACTTTAATTTTTTTTGCTTCATATACTCGCGTCAGCTAAGAAATATTAACTGGTTAAGAGCTTATATAAATCTACCTTCCAGGCTACATTAGTCAACAATGTATTCACCGATTTTGTATACTATCAGAAGTGCCCCAAACCAAGAAAAAGATTATAGAGGGAAGTATCCGCTTGCGTGAAAGCTTGTCTTTTCCTACAGATGAGGTCCTAAAAGCCAAGACAACGTCAAATGAACTATTTAGGTGTGTTATGTATACTTGGGATGAAGACCAGGATTACTTACTATGGCACAAACATGATGAAGTGAAGAAAATAAAGGAATACAGAGCTGGCCCTGAACTTCATCTCGAGGGTTGGAAATATCTACAACATAGCTTTAGCACTCATGACCGCCACCTGGTATCAATAGACTTCCTAAAGGGTCGGATTCGGGAACTTGGTTGTGACAGAGAAGGTATAGTTGAAGTAGGGATTGGATGGTCCATGCTTGATTTAGACCACTGTATTCTATATTGTTATTGGTCTCGTGAACATGATCAACACATATTAGATTACTGTAAAATGCTGTTACAAAGTTTTGAACATGGTAAGGATAAGGATTTTCTTAATGGAGAAGATTGACAGCAAATACAACAACAATTTCAGTTCCGCTTCGAATGTTGTCCTACACAAACACAGGTCCAGGCTCGTGTACGATGTTTACTGAATCATATGTAACATTAAAGCAACATGTAAAAATTAATATGTCTAACTTTATTAGAACTTTGTAACAAGCGGATTGTAATGACTACATATATGTGATGTAATTGTCATTTATGTTTCTTATAATTTAACTTTTTATTCATCTCAATTAACTACTTAACTTATTAATATAATTATTTTATTCTATATAAAATACTTTATTTATATATATCGATAATACATAATTTATATAATTAATTAAAATATTTCAAAACTTATGTACTCAAATTTAGCATTAACAAAATATTTTCAAAACATTTATGTTACATTTTATTTTTAAATTATTATATTTTTATGGTAATTTATTACATAGGTATTATATTTTATTTATAATTATTTTTTTATCATTTATTCTAATTATCATAATATTTAATAAATATAAAATTTTTTATTTTAAATAAATCACTATATTAAATTAAACTATCCATATTATTAAACATTATAAATTAAAACTTAATTTAAATTAAATTTGAAATTAATTTATGAAATTATACATTATTTAAATTTTATAAAAATAACTATTCATATAATTTTAATATTAACATAATTATTCAATATTGATATTTTTTAATGAAATTAATTTATTACAAATTTGTTTAAATAATTAATACCAAAAATTTATTTAAATAATAAATTTGTTTATAAAAATAAAATCTAATATAAATTTCCTTTAAATAATTGTTACAAATATATTTAATATCATACATATATTTTTAATGTTATATAAAAATAATTGCTATATAAAAATTTACTCATTTATTTTAAATTTTAAATGTTTAAAATAATTTAATTAAATAAATAAAACATCCTTTTAAACAAAAATTATTTCATTAATCATTGCATGTTCATTTCATGAAATTTACGAAAATTTTTTTTTTCTTCAATCAGTGCTGCAGGAACGAAATTTGATGCTATTTTTTTTATGAAGAACACGCCATATAGGTTGGCGTATTCTTCATAAAAAAACAATTATGAAGAATACGCCAGCCATTTTGGCGTATTCTTCAATACGCTAAACTATTTAGCGTATTAGCTGCTTCCTAAATTACTCCCTATCCATGATGCTTTACCTAAATTAAATCTATACCACGCTCGTTCTGAAAATTTGGCCAATAATTTATTGGTCAGGCATCATATTGATATTTAATTTTATTTGAGGTCTTTTAGATATCTTGGATCTATTGTTCAGAGTGATGGTGATATAGATGGGGATATTATCAGCAGAATCCAAGTTGGATGGTTGAAGTGGAGGAATGCATCGGGCTTATTGTGTGATAGAAAAGTACCCCTCAAACTCAAGGGAAAATTCTATAAGATGGTGGTGAGACCTGCAATGCTTTATGGTGCTGAATGTTGGCCATTAAAAGAGAAGCATAATTCTAAGTTAAGTGTTGCAGAGATGAGGATGCTCAGGTGGATGAGTGGCTTTACCCTTAGAGATAGGATACGAAATGAGCATATTCGTGAAAAGGTTGGAGTAGCTCCAGTGGAAGATAAGATTAGAGAGAGTCGCCTTAGATGGTTTGGTCACGTAAAACGGCGGCCTCCCGATGACCCGGTTAGGAAAGTAGAGGTCTTAGATTTGACTTATGTTAAGAAAGGTAGAGGTAGACCTAAAAAGACTTGGTTAGAAAATATTAGAAATGATCTTTCTTTATTAGATTTAAACGAGAATTTGACTTTTAATAGGACACAATGGAGAAAAAGGATTCATGTAGCCGACCCCACGTAGTGGGATAAAGGCTTGATGTTGTTGTTGTTGTTGTTGAGGTCTTTTGGTGTTTTGTAATTTTTTAATATTATTAATTGGTATTTATTGTATGAATAAGTGAACAAATTAATTTGTAGTCAAATAAATAGTTTATTAAAAAATTAAAAAATATTCATCTGAATCTTATTTATTTGTTTATTTATTGCCTGTTTGAGACCCCTTTTTTGTTTCTACTTTTCATTATTATTTTTAAGAAAATATATTTGATTTATGGTTTTAGTTATTTTAATTTTTAATTTTTAAAAATAAAGCAAATGTTTTTAAAAAATATTTAAAATAACTTTTATGTGTTTCAAAAAAAAAAAATTAAATAAAAACATCCTTTACATCATTACTATCAGCTATCAATCATGCTTCCACCAGCCATAATCGCCATCTGCCAATCACAATCTTATGCAATATGTAATAAAAATAAAAATAAGTAATAAAAATTAAAATAATAATTATTTAAGATATCAAATATATTTCATTTTTATTAAAATATAAAAAAAATTAAATTAAATTAAAATGATTTTATCTTGTAATTAGCTTTAAATGATTTATAATTTATTTTAATTCCATCGGGACACATTCCCGCCCTTGATTTACATCCTTAACCAAAAATGATAAAATTACTAAAATGCCCTTATAAGACATACCTTAATACCCATAAGGCCGCACCTTGAACTTTGGGTTAATCTTGATTTCAAATTACTCTAAAATTAGCTTAGAGTCATTTGGAGCCATATTTGACCCGTGGTCAATTCTTTTATGTAAAATATCCAAAATGATCAAAACGTCCCTATAGGACCTACCTTAGTTTTTAGGGTTGGTCCTATAGATTTGACTCATCTTGACTTAAAACTCAAAAACTAATTTCAACTCAATTTTGATTCGAAATGATTAAATTTAATTAAATTTGATAAATTTTACTTAATTTAAGGCTAAAGTTATCAATCAAATCAATTTTTCTCAATTCAATTCTAAATACATTAATTTGAGTTAAATTGTAGAAAATTGGATCAAATTAAGTCAATTGAGTCGAGTCGACTTCAGTTGATACTAATACAATGGCAATTATAGCCTTCAAATGTGCTTGTGGACCTCCGAGAGGACTACAATACCGCCTCCCCGTGAAGGGAGACAATATTGGCCAATGGAAGGGCAGATTCATTCATACATATGATTAACCATTGAGGATAGTGGCTCTCACCAACACACCCCGATTGGATAATAATATGTACGATCTAATCACAACGGGTTTCCCCCACCCGATACACTAGCTCGAATGGGGTTTATTTGAGAGTGGGATGCGGTTTCCCACGGGCGCAAGCCCCCGTGGTTAATTACATCGCAAGCCGGAGCCTGAGAAAACTCTCGATTAAGGATTCTATATTATTCTTCCCAAATTGGGATTGGCACAATGGGATAAGACTAGGAAATCCTACTCAAAGAGGAAGAAAGGTTCAACTAGGCTTAGTCAACATGCACGGCTCAGATCAGCATCCGGAGGGACTAAGGTAGTGAGAAGAAACTGGGAAAAATAAATAAATCATGCACTCAAAGCATGCAGGAGAGAAGGATGGAGGTGGCGTCATCTGTGTGACGCAGATAAGTAGGGTTTATAGTCTCTGAAGGAAAGAAGACTTACCTACTGATGAGGCATACTTACGAAACAGTAGTAGCATTGACTCCTAAATCTAAGGGGTCTAGTGTCCTACGTAACACTAACACCCGTGTCCTAGCTAATGCAATGCAAAACCTGGACTTACCCCGGCCTGGAAGGGGGAGCCAGCTAACCACCTAATCGCTTAAAACCATGCTGTCCAGTCATTTAATGAAAGATGGGTGTGTAGGTTTAAAGTTCTCGGAAGTAGGGCCGACGTCTAGAGGATTTCTTAATTGGCCCCGGACTGATGTTGGGTGAATGCTCCTAGATCTAATGCAATTAAAATTTTACTTTAGTTAGTTTCTAATGCAATACATGCTAGTTGAAGTATCCAAATCAGATATGCACAGGATTTTAAAAAAAGGCTTATAAAAAATAATTTTTAAAATTAGACTGGGCTTCCCCAGGTCCGGCACCTCATCCTCATCGGTCAGATTATCCGGACTCTACCCGCAGGCGGGAAAGTGTCTTATATAAGGAAAGAAAGAAATGCAATAATATGCATGCGACCCCAGACGATTCTGGTAATTCCCTAGGTCGTTAAGTTTCTAAATTATTTAAACCTTAAAATTTTGAATATTGGTTACAAGTAGAAAAAGTTTTAGTCCTTTGAGAGCCTAACGAAATCCAGGCTAAAATAAAAGCGACATGCAAAACGCCAAGAAACTAAGAAAAGCAAGCAACCCTAGAGGCACACAATCATAAACAAAATACATCAAAGTTATCCAAATAAATTAATAAATGTCCATAGGCCAACTGCCCTTAATTATAATCCAGGGTCTATAGAAAAATAAAGTGGCCGGGCACCACTACCAACAAACCCAGATTTCTAATCCTAGAACAGACGCAAGTTATTTTGAGTGGGATACACTTGGTCTTCATCTTCTTCATCTTATCTTCCTTAGACTCCTCGGATTCCAGCTCCATTGGACTCCTTGGATCTCAGCTTCCTTGGATTCTTCAAGTTGTAGAATGATCCAAATTTTGATTTTCAAATAGAAAAGGACCATCCTCATATTGAGTGTCCTTTCCTCTTTGGAATCCAACCTTTGGATCCTAGTATCCCCACTCAAAATGAACTTTCACAACTTAATATCAATATTATAATTAATTACATTAATGGAAAGCAATAAATTCTAGACTCTTCTGCAAGATTATCCTAAAAAAAAAATCATCCCAAGCAGTTTAATATATCACAAACAATTATAGGGAAAATAAAGATACTCAATCACAGCCACACTTGTCCATGCTCTTAATCATTTTGAGGGCTAAGCGAGCTCTGGAGCAGCTGTAGTAATTTATAATGATTTTTAATTAGCCCTCATTTATTTAGGGGGGCTAAGCAATCTCTGAAGCATCTGCATGAAACATCATTAGTATTTTTAAATCATGATTATTGCCCCCCTTTTTATTTAGCGCTGCATGAGCATGGCCACCTGCAGAAGACATCATTAGTATCAACATCGATCCTAACCTATGGGTAGTCTATCGTGCAATCACATCAAATCCCAGAGTGTAGTAAAAGTTAGCAAACACACCAACGGTTCAATCATAACATATAGTGAAAACCCGAAAAAGCTCAACACACAGCAAGAAAAGTAAACACCGGCCTAGCCTAAATCTAGAATTGGAGCCCTAGAAAATAATTCTACAGTGTGTGTACTGGTCTGTGTGGCTGGGATGGATCCTGAGCTGGGTAGTTAGTTACAATTGCCTACTATCCAAGTTTATTGTAGGCCTGAGAAAGGAATTTTATTTAAAGTCCAAATATTAGTGAATTAAGATCCATTTTAGTTAATTTTATGTGTAGGTCAGTTTTAATGCTTAGGGTGACAATATTTAAAGTTTAAATTGCATTAGTGAGTTTTAGGGGGTTCGTGGTCCACCTATACATTAGGCAAAGGGGGGTCCAAAATTAACTTTTTGATTAAAGAGGATTTATGAATAGCTAATATTTTTATAAAATATTAGGCCTTAACCTGATCAGTTAGACAGTTAGCATGCCCAATTTGGATTCTTCTATCTAAAGTTATGAATTTCTGAAGTTTTGGTCTTATTTTGAACTAAGTTTGACCGGATTGTTGACTTTTTGATTTTAGTTGATTTCTAGAATCTTTATACTTTTAATAAATACTAGACCCTAATGTGAGTTGAATGCCTTTGAGTTTGCTGAATTTGGAGTTTCCTACGCAAAGTTATGAATTTTAGAAGTTTCAGGCCCTACACTATAGGCTACGGTTGACCGAAGAGTTGACTTTTCAGTTTAAGCTAATTTCTAGACACATAATATTTTTTAATAAATATTAGACTTTAATTAGAGCTGAATGCCTTTTAGTTTACCCATTTTGGAGTTTTCTGTAATTAGTTATGCTTTTTAGAAGTTGGGGCAATTAAATGAATTATCGAAATTGCCTAATTAGGGGTACTTTGGGGGTTTTGGCCCAAATCAGCTCCGAACTGATTGGAATCACCCCCAAAGATCAGAAATGACCTAAGAAGGTGTTCCTAAGTGTTTGGGAAAATTTTGGGATTTTTAATAATTTTTAATGATTTAATTAGGGCAAAAAGGTGATTTTTGATTAAGGTTGAATTAAAGTCCAGATTAATGTCCAATTAAAAGGCCCTAATTATCTAAAGTTGGGGACTAAATTCTGGAGAGTTTTAGGTATTATGGATATTTTTCGGATTTAAAATATATTTATTAGATTTTTCTAAAGTTTCTAAGGTTTAATTAACGGGTAAATTAGGGTTTGCTAATTAAGTGTTTTAATGAGTCCAAAAAATTCCTAGAAAATTCTAGGGGGTTTCAGATGTCACTAAATGTTAATGTTTAAAGTTTCACAGCAATCCGGGATCTATCCTAGTTCCTAGAAATATTTTAAGTTCGTTAGACGGTCCTTAATAGTTGTCCTTAAGGTGTCACTACGTTATATATGAATAAAATAAAGTAACTAACCCTTAGGCATAACATAGAGGGTAAATGCAACAAATAAAAATAGACCAAACTATGTCCTTAGATCTAGGAGAGCCTAGGCTAAGTGCTTGTGCAACCTACACATGCAAGGACTACGAAAACACTAAGTAAAGAAACCTAATGAAGTGATTAGTGAATGATTGGGACACAATCATTCACTAATCCTTCTCCCACATGAATTTCTCTTCATATGCATAGCCTATGTTTAAAATTTCAAAGAGGTAGACCTCCCAAAATTAGGGGATTTAAATAATATTTAATTTTAAAACAAATTTTAAAATACATAAATATTATGAATATATAATAATATAGGTTTAAAGAAAAGCTAGTTGAAATTAGTTCAATTCATAGGCATGGGAGGCCTACCAGCCACCAAGGGGTTTTAAAATAATTTTTATTTTTAAAATAATTAATTATATTAATTAAATAATATTCAAATAAATAAATAGCAAAGTAATATAAAAAATACCCAAAGAAGATAGAATCAGGTACAAGAAATAATTTCAAATTAAATTTTGTATTTTTCTGAAAAGAACGAGGTATTGCACATAAAAATCCGATTTAAAACGGGAATGTTATGAATTTCCTAAGTTAAATAGGTTTAAATAAATAATTTTTAAATATTTTTAAATAATTAATATTTGAAAATAATTAATAAATTTAAAATAAATCAAATATTAATATTTATGGATTTTAAAATAAATATAAACAATAGTAATTAAGATAACTTTAAAATATTAATAATATAATAATACTAGTTAAGGTAATTTTAAAATATTAATAATGAAATAATAATATTATTATTAGTATAATAATATTAAAATAAACATAATACTACTAATATAATAATAACATTAAAATGATATTGATGTTATTAATCTAATGATAGTATTAAAATAATAATAATATTATTAATATAATAATAATATTAAAGCAATATTATTATTAACATAAGAATAATATTAACATCATAATTAATAACATTAAAATAATAATAATGATATTATTAATGTAACAATAGTATTAGAAATAATAATATTATTAATAATATAATGATAATATTAAAATAATATCATTATTAATATAACAATAATGTCAAAATCATCATAATATTATTAACATGATAATAATGTTATGATAATAATATTATTATTTATATAATAATAATATCAAAATAATCATAATATTATTAATGTAATAATAAAATTATGATAATAATAATATTATTAGTATAATAATATTAAGATAATCATAATATTATTACTATAATAATATTATTAAAATAATAAATAATCCTTAATAATAATATTGATAAATATAATAATAATAATAAAGAAATTTAAAATAGTTTTTTTAAATATAATGATAATAATAATATTATTATTATTATTATCAATACATAATAATAGTAATAATATTATTATCATTATTATTATAATAATAACATTATTATTACTATATAATAATAGTAATAATATTAATATATTATAATAATAATAATAATAATAATATATTATAATAATAATAATAGTATTATTATTATAATAATAACATTATTACTAATATATATTAATAATATTAATAATATTAATATATTATAATAATAATGACAATATCATTATTATAATAATAACATTATTATTAACATATTATATAATAATGATAATAATAATAACAATAATAATAAAATATTTTTTTTTGAATTTTAAAATGCTTTTAAATAGTTTTTTTTAGAAATTTTTTTTTAAAACACATTTAAAATGTATTTTAAATTAATTATAATATATAAATCCCTCGGCAGCGGCGGTCAGCCAGGGGGTGAGCTCCCATTCGCTGGTTCAAAACGCGGGCAATCATTGGCAATGATTGCGCCGCCGTGCAATCATTGCCAATGATTGCGGCGGCACGGGAATCAATGCCGCGGCACTTAACCACATCGGCGCGGTCTCGCAGCCGTTGGATTCTCCGTGGTTTGGCTCAACGCACAGGATTGCGTCGGACGAGAGTAATGACCGCGGGATCGAGTCCGCGGTCAGACAGAAGCCGCGGAAAGATGGAATCCAAGCCATTGATCGCGAGATCAACGGCTTAGATTCCACACAACACACACGGTACGTAAACCGAAACCCTAAATCCATCTTTCGCCTCGTTCTCGCAAACCACTCGATGGAATTCCACGAAATTTTAAACATAGGTAGGGGACATGAAGAGCATTCATGTGGGTATAAAGTTTTGATTTAAAACCAAGTGTATGAAAATCTATTTAGCTCAAAGTGTGTTGGCCTAGATCTAGAATTTTCAAGCAATTTTACCGTTGGATCTTCAGGGTTTTGATTGGGTTGCACTTGTAGACTGTCCTCGTATATTTTCCTAGTTGAAAGTACGATCAAATGGGGTTTGGATCGAGTGGATCGAAGCCTTGGACGTCTAAGGCTTGGGGTCGCCGGGAACTCGCCGCCGACAGCTTTGACTGTCAGTCTTTGGCTTGGAAAAGGTGGAGGGAGTTCGTGGGAATACTCTCACAAAATCTCCAAGCCTAAGGAGGTCTACCCAGAGAGCAAAAAAAAAAGAGGGCCCTCTAAACCAACCATAATTTCCCTATTTAAAGCCTTAACCCTATTATGGGCGGTCTAGATCGACCCTAGGGCTATTTAGGAGGGAAAACCCAACTCAATGGGCCGTGGTTTGAGCTTTGGATCGATTAGGAAAGGCTTCAATGCATTAAAAGGCCTTTAATGGGTCAAATTTGACCCATTAAGTCTTGGGTTGACCCAGTCAAAGGTGGACTTGGTCAACCCAGTCAAGGGGACCCAAGGGAAAGGTGGATTGAGCCCAGGCAGGGTTTGAATTCAATTTGAACTTGATTTGAGCTTAATGGGTTAATTGGGTCAAGCCAGGTTGACCTAGGCTCTAGATCTGGGCTGAAAATAAGGTCAACAAACGGACCCCCAACAGGAGTGGCGAACAGACTAGTGAACCACTCGTGTTGGCGTTGATCGAATGTGACAAAAGAAGTAGAGTGAAGACCCAAGAAAAGGGGCACCAGAAGAGGTGACAGAAAGCAAGTGAGAATCTTCTCCTTGCCTTGCCTTATAACAAGGGCAGAGCCGAGGAGAAGGTGAAAAGTAAAGTAATAACATGCCACCAAAGGGTGGCAGAGTAGCAGAGATCCCTTTGTTGCCTTACCCTGTAGCAAGGGCATAGCTGAGGAGAGAACAAAAGGTAAAGTAACTGTGTCGAAACATCAGGGTAGAACGTGAAAGAGTGGTGAGGTATACCTTCCAGGGATACTGTCAGGCTCACTCGACCAAGTAAAGTCTGATGTCTGCTTGATCAGAGCAAAATAATCAGGGAAGAAGTAGTGGTGAGGAATGCCTCCCAGGGATACTGTCGGGCTCACTCAACCAGGTAAGTAAAACCAACCTCCTAATTGATCATTTCAAACAGCAGGATAGAGGGTAAAAGGATCTCGTCTCCTCCTGCTCCTTTCGGAACAGCAGATTGGGGTGACTCAATACTTCTGCCTCACATCAACAAAAGTAAATAAGACATAAAATTGGAGTATGCGTAGCCTTTTACAGAACATCCAGAGTAAAGGGATGGTGAGGAATGCCTCCCAGGGACTCTGTCGGGCTCTCTCAACCGGTAAGTAAAACCAACTACCTGACTGTTCATTTCAAATAGTAGAATAGAAGGTGAAAGGATCCCGTCTCCTCCTGCTCCTTTCGGAACAGCAGATAGGGGTGACTGAATACTTCTGCCTGACCTCAACAAAAGTAAATAAGCCACGAAGTTGGAGTCTGCGTAGTATTTTACAGAACATCCAGAGTAAAGGGGTGGTGAGGAATGCCTCCCAGGGACTCTATCGGGCTCTCTCAACCGGTAAGTAAAACCAACTACCTGACTGTTCATTTCAAACAGCAGAATAGAAGGTGAAATGATCCCATCTCCTCCTGCTCCTTTCGGAACAGTGGATAGGGGTGACTCAATACTTCTGCATGACCTCAACAAAAATAAATAAGCCATGAAGTTGGAGTCTGTGTAGTCTTTTACAGAACATCCAGAGTAAAGTGGCGGTGGGGAATGCCTCCCAGGGACTCTGTCGGGCTCCCACTCAGCCGGGTAAAATCTGATGTCTGCTTGATCAGAGCAAGACGATCAGGGTAAATGTCTGATGTCTGCCAGTGTGGTGAGACAACTAGAGTAAAGGGGTGGTGATATATGCCTTGCAGGGGCTCTACCAGGCACTCTCCACCAAGTAAAGTCTGATGTCTACTCGGCGCATATGCCTGCAGTAGAGCAATCAGGGAAAAGAGGTGGTGATATATGCCTCCCAGGGGCTCTGTGGGGCACTCTCAACCAAGTAAAGTCTGATGCCTACCCGACGCATATGCCTGCAGTAGAGCGATCAGGGGAAAGTCATCTCAACCATACCCTAACACGCGTATGTGTAGGGATGTGAAGAGAAGAAGAAAGGTAGATTTGGAAAATTTTAAAGAGAGAAGGGTCGTCTAAGGAGTTTCAAACTAGTGTCTTGGGTACCACGTGGTAGAGGACAAATCATCGTGGCCACGAGTATCCAAATGCCAGTGAATCTGCCTAGGCGAAACCAAGATCATACAAATCTGGAAGCATCAGGATGATGCATCGAGAGACAATAGGGAAAGGTACGCCCTCAGCAAAGTGTGAGAGGGGTAATCTCATTCCCAATAAGTAACTAGAGTAGCAAGGAGGACACACTTGCTATAAAGAAAAGGATCATATCAAGGAGAAACAATCATAAAAGACTACAGTGGTACACCCACAGAAGCTAGTGGGACCCTGTAGGGGTAAGAAGCAACATAAACGCATCCAAGGGATCGCTCTACAGCCAAGAGTCGGGTCACCTTAGGAAAGTATGTCACTACAAGACAAGTGAAATGATTTTCTGCTAGAAAATCAAAGCTCACTAAGAAGTGATGCTAACACCTGAGACTTGATATACTGCATCACAACCAGGAAAGCACACAAGAGTAGTGAGGGGACACACTCGCCACTGAGGGAAGTAACATTGCATAGAAATGATATTTATGAAAAGCTCACAGTGGTGGTACCCACACAAACTGGTGAGACCCTATGGGAAGTGGAATAATATCAGTGCATCCGTAGAGCTACCCTAGCAGCTGAGAGTAGAGCATGAATGAGAGAGAGAGTAAAGTAGAAAATAAGTTAATTTTCTGCTAGAAAATTAGAGCTCTCAAGTTAGTGATGCTAATACCTGTAACTAGGCGTACTGCAATATTACTGGGGAAACAACTTAAGATAGCAAGGAGACACACTCGCCACTGAGGGAAATGATTTATGAGCAAGATCAATAAACATCAAACATCACAGCGGTAACACTCACACTGACTGGTGGGACCCTATGAGAGGTGGGAGCAACACTACTAGACCCATATGACTGCTCTAGTAGCTGGGAGCAGGGCAAGGGTGAAAAAGTAGGTCACTAAAAGAAACTAGAGAGCTGATTTCCTGCTAGAAAATCAGAGCTCGCAAAGGTGGGATGTTAACATCTTGAGCAAGATGTATCACATCACTAACAAGAACTATCATGATTGCAAAAGACCATAATAATCACAAGTGTAAACTCATCCTTGAAGCGATCACTCAGACGCTTCTTAGGAGAAGAAAAGAAAAACTTTGAGAAATTTGAGCTCTTAGAGAGTATTACCGGGTTCCACCTGTGACAAGGGCAATCGGTTTTGCTCCACTAAGAGCTTCCCCTTTTTTTTTATTTTATATATGCATATTCTCTTTATATGTTCACAACCATAGACTAAGTATGTCTCGTACTGTCGAAGATAACACCCGGCAGAGGGAACATTTACCATATCCGTGCGTTACTCCTAGTATGAGACATCCTCTAATGATTAGAACACAAAGAGAGGGAGGTAAGATTGACTTTAATAACCCAGGCCATATTCGCTACATGAATAAAACTGGGGGCACAATCAAGACAAATTTGATGTAGGAATGAAATTTGGATCAGGATAGTGGACCAACATTACCATCCCTAGCTAGTATAGGTTGGTATGGACCCAGTACCAAAGAAGTCTGAATTGGTTTTGATATTTCAGACCACACTTGGGAGCACCAAGTGAAACTGGGGGCACAATCAAAACAAAATTGATATAGGAATGAAACTCAAATTAGGGTGGTGGATCAATATCACCATTCATGTCGAATACAGGTTGGTATGGACCCAACATCACATTCCCCTACAGGATCTAAGTCGATGGCTTTGATATCCCATGCCACACTCAAACTGTTGAGTGAAACTGGGGAAACAGAGAGGGGGAAACTCCCAAATAACCAGAACTCAGAAGAGAAAAGTGCAATAAATGCGAGACTCTTACCAGTCCTTAAGAATGGTCTATAATCATATATTGGGATCGAAATATTTTCGTGCACGAATTTTTAAAAGAATACGACAAGCATTTAAACAAGCTCAATAGTGGGACCACTAAGAGTTGTTTAAGCATTTATCAATTAATTTGAGAGAAGTCTGATCCACTTATCCCTTAAAGAGTGAAAATTTCATCAGAGAGTAAAATGACTATTTTTAGAAATGAAGAATTAACCTCTTAATCATCTTGAACCTTAAAAAGGTTCAGAAAGTTCAGCAATATAGGTTGACTCCACCTAAACCCAAAAAGGTAAGGGATTTAAATTTTGCTAACCCAGCTTAAGTTCCCTACAAGCTAAGTTGGGCTTTCTCCCTTATATATATTTTAAATGAACATCTAATTCAAAAGGGCTTAAATTAGATAGAGAAACTGAATCTTCTCAATCTTCTTGCATGAAAATATTTTTTATATCTAATAGAACATCATCGCACGATGATGAATCCAAAATCATGATTTTCAAACTCAAGTATGACAAATATCAAACGGTATGGATTTTCTGAGACTTAGAGATTTACAAGAAAAGAAAGCCATTTACTTATTCACTTTGAGCTCATTTTGAGCCCCTCAACTTGGTTTGACGCACTGCGCATCTTTTAATTACTTGATGCACTTTGTGCATCTTTAACTTTGTGGCGCATTTTACGCATCTTTTCACTTTTGATACACTTTGTGTATCTTTGATTTTTGGCGCACTGGGCATCTTTTCATTGTTTGATACACTTTATGTATCTTTCATTTTGTAATTGGCTCCCTTTTTAAATCCCTAAAAGAAAACTTTCTCAGTTGTAAGATTATCCTCCAAACCTAAGAGAAGAAAAACTTACTCTCTTGTGTAAGGAAGAAAAATCCACAAAGTAAATCCACTCCTATGATAAGAATGAACAACTTGAATAAAGAAATTATGAGGTAGATTCATTAGTGTGCAAAAGACGCCTATGAGATAGAAAATTACAAGATGACTGGGAAAATATTCATCCCTAAATCTAATTTTAATTTGATATAAAATCATCCCAAGCAAGGGATGAGAGAGAAGACATACATTTTTTATCGTCACAATTTTCTTTTAAATGTTTAGAGGAGTCAATCACCAATTACCTCACTTTTTAAAGAAGACAGGGGTAAATTTTTCATTAGGAAAAATAAGTCACATACTTTCTAAGAAAAATTCCCTCAAAAGTTTACTTTGTGTTTTAAACTCTCAGATTTTTCTCAGATTAATCTTTCTTTTAGAAGTTTTGCACGTTGAATTTAAAGACCCCATCATTGAAAATAGAACTTGGGTCGTTATCTGGACTGACATGGGTCAAGATCTGGTCTAGAAGAGTTCAGACAAGGGAGATGATAGAGACTAGAGTTTATGCCAGTGTACGAATCATATCATCTCACCTCACCACCCCTAAGGATAGCCTCATACTTCTCGTAACAAACATCATGTGGTAGATGATAAATCATCGTGGCCACACAGACTGTCAAAAAGTGAAGAAGCCCCTCCAAAGGGGGTGCATATACAGAGGAGTATTTACAGGCAGTAGGGAGATCCCCCCTTTTTCCGAAGAGCGAACTCAGGCATAGTACTTTTTCAAGTACTGCCCATTAATGACAGGCATAGGGTGAACACTATTGGCATCAACGAGTAAGTAGACACCACCTTCATAGACTTTCTCTACAGCGAAGGGGCCTTCCCAAACAGGCTCAAACTTACCACTTCGGCGACGACGTGAAATGATAGGTCTACGCAAAATAAGGACCAACTTGCCAACCCGGAAAGCACAGGGTCAGACAAGGTGATCATGTGATCGAGCCAAACGGGTCTGGTATAGTTTGAGGTTCTGATAAGCTTGCAGGCGAAACTCTTCTAAACCATCAAGCTCTTCCATCTGTAGTCGGGCGTTATCTTTGTGAGAAAGATTGTGGCTGACCGCCACACACAACGAGGGGAGCTCGACCTCAAGTGGGAGGATGGCCTCAACCCCGAAAGCCAAAGCATGTGGGGTAGACTGAGTAGGAGTACGGTATGTAGTCCTATAGGCCCATAGTGCTTCGGGAAGTCTATCGTGCCACTCTCGTTTGTTTGCAACTAAGATTTTTCTTATTAATTGCAAGAGAGTTTTATTGAATGCCTCCGCCAAGCCATTGGCCTTGGGATAGTAAATTGAAGAGTATCACCAATTGATGTTATGGCGGCGGGCAAATCTAGCAATTTTGGTGCTTCTAAACGACGGGCCGTTATCTGAAATGATACGGTACTGGACACCAAAGCGATAGACAATATGATCACGAAAGAAACGCATCACATCTTTTGATTTGACTTCCTTAAGTGGCATAACCTCTGCCCACTTAGAGAATTAATCAGTGGCAGCTAAAATGAACCTATGACCCTTAGAGGAAGGAGGGTCAATAGGTCCCACTACATCCGTTCCCCAGCCCTCAAATGGCCATGATGATACAGTAGGGTGCAGTGGATTAGGGGGTTGGTGAATCACCGTGCCATGAATTTGGTACTGGTGGCACTTTCTAGCATGCTCCATGCAATTACGGATCATAGTCGGCCAATAATAACCAAGACGTTTAATTCTACCTTTCATTTTTGGTCCGGACTGATGAGCACCGAAAGACCTTCATGTATCTCACCCATGATCTTGTGAGCCTCCTCATTGTTGAGGCAACGCAACCACATTTGGTTGAAAGAGTGTCGATACAAGGTGTTGTTCACATAAGTGAATGATAGAGCTCTCTTTCTGATCTGAGCAGCAAGGGATCTATCATCTGGAAGCCTGCCATATTTCAAATACTCTATAAAGGGTACTCTCCAATCTGACTCTTCCTCAACTGAGAATACTGTGAGGGTCTGATCGAGAGAAGATAGGTCTGAGGGCATAGGGCTTGACGGCACTGAACAATGATAGACAGTGGGTTGCCAGTTGGGTCAGCCAGTTCCTTCGCTAACTTAGCTAATGCATCTGCCTTGCCATTGGCAGATCTAGGGATTTTAGCTAAGGTCACTTCAGGAATCAAACACAAGAGCTCCATTGCTTTGTTGTGATAGGGCAAGAGCTCAGGTTTAAGTACTTTGTAGACTCCCGCTACTTGATTTATAATCAGTTGTGAGTCTCCAAAGATTTTCACCCGCATGACATTCATCTGAATGGCCAACTCTAGTCCTAAAATTAAAGCTTCGTACTCAGCTTCATTGTTGGTACGAGGTTCTGAAAGATTGTATGAATATCTCAGAGTGTGACCTTCAGGGGATACGAAAATGAGGCCCAGACCTACCCTAACTATAAGAGTTTCATTCGGGCTCAAGGCTCTAACGGATGACACACCGTCAAAGTAAAACTCCCAAGTAGGGGACTCCTGTTCATCCACACTCATGATTAGCTCGTCAGGTAGCTCATCATTGAGTGGGGAGTCTATAGGGATCGGGTGAGCAGCAAGAAAATCAGCTAGAGCCTGTCCTTTGACGGCCCGCTGAGGGACAAAAGTGATGTCAAACTGTAGTAGGATCATAGACCATCATGCCAGACGACCTGAGAGGGTCGGACGGGTCATCAGATACTGCAAGGGGTTGACTCGAGAGATTAGGTTGACCTTGTGTGAAAGCATATAATGCCTAAGCTTCTGTACCGCGAAGATCAAAGCTAGACATTGCTTTTCCATCGCCGGGTACTTCAGCTCTACGGGTATCAATCGTCTACTGAGGTAGTACAAGGCATTCTCCTTGCCTTCCTCATTCTCCTGAGCTAACAGTGCACCCAAGGACTCATCCAGGGCCATAGTGTAGAGAATTAACGGCCTCCTTGGGATGGGTGCAGCTAAAACAGGGGTGTTCATCAGGTAGCGCTTTATACTCTCAAAGGCCTCCTGACAATGCTCATCCCAATAAAAGCGGGCGTCTTTCTTTGCTAGGGCAGCAAAGGGGTGACACCTACCAGACAAATTGGAGATAAATCTCCGCAGGAAGGCTAGCTTTCCTTGAAAAGACCTTAGCTGTGTAAGGCTTTTAGGGGGTTTTAGATCTACTATGGCTTTGATCATGGAAGGATCAATCTCAATGCCACGGTAGCGAACTATAAACTCTAGGAACTTTCCTGCACTAACTCCAAATGTGCATTTTAGGAGATTCATTTTTAAATTATATTTGCGCAGGCATTCAAAAATGATTCATAGATCTCGAAGGTGATCTCCACTGACCTTGCTTTTGACTACCAGATCATCCACATAGCATTCAACTTGCTCGTGTATCATCTCATCGAAGATAACTGTCATAGCATGTTGATAGGTGGCCCCGACATTCTTGAGACCAAAGGGCATCACCTTGTAGCAAAATACACCTATAGGTGTGTGAAATACAGTAAACTTCTCCTCCTCGGGGTCCATCTTTATCTGATTGTAACCAGATGAATAATCATGAAGGAGAAAATGCTATGGGATTATGCTATATCCACCATAAGCTCGGGGATAGGAAGAGGAAAATCATCCTTAGGACATGCCTTGTTTAAATCACAAAAGTTGTTACAGACACAAATCTGCCCGTTCTTCTTCCGGACTGGGAAATGTTGGCAAGCCAAGTAGGGTACTTCTCTTCACGAATGAAATCGGCCTCTATAAGCTTCTTAGTTTCAGCGATCACCTGTTGTTCTATTTCTAACCTCATCCTACGAGCTGCTTATTTAACATGGACTACATCAGGCTTAATGGCTAGTTTATGGACTACTACATCTGGATTTAGACCAGGCATCTCGGTGTAGTTCCAGGCAAAGCAATCTCTAAACTCTGAGAGTAGCTCGATGTATTCTTGAGCCTCTGAGTCAAATAACAAGACACTATAAAAAATAGGTCTAGGATCTAATTCAGTGCCTAAGTTTACCTCACACAGTTCATCCATGGCAGAAGTGATGCCATCTTCAAACTCTTGAGGATCATCAAGTACTCTATCCTCTTCATCATCCGGATCTTATTTATCCGTAAGAGAAACAAACGGATATGAGTGGGAAATAGCTCAAATGTTAGTGTGGTTAGGTGAGCTCTACTCAACATAACCTAAGCCTTGCTTGGTTTGGGGCATATCGGTTCACCAAACATGAGCATGTCGTAGAGCTTGTTCATCTGACTAGGTCGAGATAACTGCACCCCGCTCTATACAATCTTCCACGAAAGGGGAAAAATAACAAGGGGCAATTGTGACCTTGTTATCCATAGCGGTCTCCGCTGAACCCTGACTCTCAGGACCTAGTGGGGCACCTACACTGTGGGATAACGAGGCACACTCACTAGCTCACACAGTTCATCTAAACTCTGAACTCTGCCGGATTGAAATTTTAAAGAGGTAGACCTCCCAAAATTAGGGGATTTAAATAATATTTAATTTTAAAATAAGTTTTAAAATACATAAATATTATGAATATATAATAATATAGGTTTAAAGATAAGCTAGTTGAAATTAGTTCAATTCATAGGCATGGGAGGCCTACCAGCCACCAAGGGGTTTTAAAATAATTTTTATTTTTAAAATAATTAATTATATTAATTAAATAATATTTAAATAATTAAATAGCAAAGTAATACAAAAAATACCCAGAGAAGATAGAATCAGGTACATGAAATAATTTCAAATTAAAGTTTGCATTTTTCTGAAAAGAACGAGGTATTGCACGCAAAAATTCGATTTAAAACGGGAAAGTTATGAATTTCTTAAGTTAATAGGTTTTAAAAAATAATTTTTAAAAATTTTAAAATAATTAATATTTGAAAATAATTAGTAAATTTAAAATAAATCAAATATTAATATTTCTGGATTTTAAAATAAATATAAATAATAGTAATTAAGATAACTTTAAAATATTAATAATATAATAATACTAGTTAAGGTAATTTTAAAATATTAATAATGAAATAATTATAATATTATTAATATAATAATATTAAAATAACAATAATACTACTAATATAATAATAACATTAAAATGATAATGATGTTATTAATCTAATGATAGTATTAAAATAATAATATTATTATTAATATAATAATAATATTAAAGCAATATTATTATTAACATAAGAATAATATTAACATCATAATTTATAACATTAAAATAATAATAATGATATTATTAATGTAACAATAGTGTTAGAAATAATAATATTATTAATAATATAATGATAATATTAAAATAATATCATTATTAATATAACAATAATGTCAAAATAATCATAATATTATTAACATGATAATAATGTTATGATAATAATAATATTATTTATATAATAATATATCAAAATAATCATAATATTATTAATGTAATAATAATATTATTAGCATAATAATATTAAGATAATCATAATATTATTACTATAATAATAATATTAAAATAATAAATAATACTTAATAATAATATTGATAAATATAATAATAATAATAATAATAATAATAATAATAATAATAATAATAAAGAAATTTAAAATAGTTTTTTAAATATAATGATAATAATAATATTATTATTATTATTATCAATACATAATAATAGTAATAATATTATTATCATTATTATTATAATAATAACATTATTATTACTATATAATAATAATAATATTAATATATTATAATAATAATATTAGTATTATTATTATAATAATAACATTATTACTAAAATATAATAATAATAATAATAATATTAATATATTATAATAATAATGACATTATTATTATTATAATAATAACATTATTATTAACATATTATATAATAATGATAATAATAATAATAATAATAATAATAATAAAATATTTTTTTTTTAATTTTAAAATGCTTTTAAATAGTTTTTTTTTAGAAATTTTTTTTTTAAAACACATTTAAAATATATTTTAAATTAATTATAATATATAAATCCCTCGGCGGCGGCGGCGCGGCGGCGGTCAGCCAGGTGGCGAGCTCCCGTTCGCTGGCTCAAAATGCGGGCAATCATAGCCAATGATTGCGGCGGCGCGGGAATCAGTGCCGCGACACTTAACCACGTCGGCGCGGTCTCGCAGCCGTTGGATTCTCCGCGGTTTGGCTCAATGCACAGGATTGCGCCGGACGAGAGTAATGACCGCAGGATCGAGTCCGCGGTCAGACAGAAGCCGCGGAAAGACGGAATCCAAGCCGTTGATCGCTAGATCAACGGCTTAGATTCCACACAACGCACACGGTACGTAAACCGAAACTCTAAAACCATCTTTCACCTCGTTCTCGCAAACCACTCGATGGAATTCCACGAAATTTTAAACATAGGTAGGGGACATGAAGAGCATTCATGTGGGTATAAAGTTTTGATTGAAAACCAAGTGTATGAAAATCTATTTAGCTCGAAGTGTGTTGGCCTAGATCTAGAATTTTCAAGAAATTTACAGTTGGATCTTCAGGGTTTTGATTGGGTTGCACTTGTAGACTGTTCTCGTATATTTTCCCAGTTGAAAGCACGATCAAACGGGGTTTGGATCGAGTGGATCGAAGCCTTGGACGTCTAAAGCTTGGGGTCGTCGGGAACTCGCCGCCGGTAGATTTGACCGTCGGTCTTTGGCTTGGAAAAGGTGGAGGGAGTTCGTGGGAATACTCTCACAAAATCTCCAAGCCTAAGGAGGTCTAGCCATAGAGCCAAAAAAAAGAGGGCCCTCTAAATCAACCCTAATTTCCCTATTTAAAGCCTTAACCCTATTGTGGACGGTCTAGATCGACCCTAGGGCTATTTAGGAGGGAAAACCCAGCTCAATGGGCCGTGGTTTGAGTTTTGGATCGATTAGGAAAGGCTTCAATGCATTAAAAGGCCTTTAATGGGTCAAATTTGACCCATTAAGCCTTGGGTTGACCCAGTCAAAGGTGGACTTGGTCAACCCGGTCAAGGGGATCCAAGGGAAAGGAGGATTGAGCCCAGGCAGGGTTTGAATTCAATTTGAACTTGATTTTAGCTTAATGGGTTAATTGGGTCAACCTAGGTTGACCTGGTCAACTGTGTTGGCCTAGGCTCTGGATCTGGGCTGAAAATAAGGTCAACAGTGCTAAACAATATTTTGGAATTAAACTAAGCATGTATGGTTAGCAAGTACAAAACCAAAATGTAAAATCAAATTCCATATCTAGATTACAATAAAACATAAACATTTCAAAAATAGTAAATTTTAAACAAAATACTTTAAATTAAATCAACCAAGTTACAAGTAAGCTAAATATAGTTTAATATCAGTTTTTTAGTACAAAAATGTTTTAAATAAAAAAATTTTATACTAAAAAATTGCTTTAAAAAGTAGTAAGAAAGCGATCCCAAACGAAGTCTTAATCTAAAATTGAGAAGAAAATATAAACATTACAAGAGTAATTATGGGTCGAATGCACTGTAAATTGAATTAAATAACCTATAAGTATGCCAAATATAGTTTTTAACATCCAACAAAAAATATTAAATTATTAAAGCATAAAACTAAATTTATATTAAACTTAAAATAAAATTTATAAGGAAAGATAAACATTCCATGCGTAAAAAGACTTAAATCAAAATATTATAACTTGAATTAATCACTTTATAAGAGTAAATAAATTAACCTTAAAACTTCCAAAATTTCATAAAATTCATTTCCATTTCAAATGTAGAACCGGCGCATTCTGACAGTAACGATGTCCAACTTATGTAGAACCGGCGGATTTTCCGGCGGCCTTGCGACCCCCTGAATTTATGGCGGCCAAACCGCCGATTAACAATGGCGGTCAAACCGCCGATTAACAACGGCGGTCAATCTGCTAGCTAAATTGCCGGAATTTTTGGCGGTCCCAGAGTCACCGAAAAATTCACCGGTATTTGATGATTTTCCTGTAGTATGATTTTATTTATATGATAATGTATTGAACTAATTGTTAGATAAAACTGAAGTTATATTTATAGGACCTGCATTGATTTTAATACAATATAACATACTATATTGACATAGCCTATTGATTGATAGTCTTTTTTATCAATATTTTTCTTATAGTTTGATAGATCTTCTTTAACTTTACTGATCATATTGATTTTATTCTTAATTTTAGAGATTTTATATTACATACATTAATTGATGATTGATATTGATTAGATTAGAGCAAGTATATTAAATCTTTTTTTCCTTGCATTGAAGGTTGTGGTAAGTTTGGGCTATTTATTAGACTTTGTAAGCTCATTATATGATTTTTATTGATTTCAGGTCTCTGAAGGAGTCAGGAACCTCGAGGTGAGGCTAATTAGTGTTTTTACGTCTTTTTTTATTTATATGCTTTGTTTTATTCTTTTATAATCGGGAGCTTTAAAAAGAATAGATTGATATTATAAAAATTTCCTCATTATTGCACATTGAATTTTGAAGGAATGAACATATAAATATTTAATGTATATGATTTATAAGTGTTTTTATTGGATTTATTTAAAATGATAGATTTTACTGACTCTGGCAAATTAATTAAGAGATAAAAAATTTATCATTCATTCAAATTAGATCCGGGATGTTATAGAAAATCTCTAGGAACATAGACATTTTTTCTAAAATCTTAGATTTTTTAAATTTATTATTGAATATTATTTTTATATTTTGAGATGACATATTATTCTCTATATTATAATTGATCACTAAAAAAATTTATTTATTTTCCCCATAGATTTTTAAGGAACTCCTCTAGGGATGTTTTTTTCTCTCCATCTTAAGTAGTATCTTATATTTTTATATATCAGTAGTATACTTGCACTCTTTGTAAGCAAGGACTATCTTTCTTCTATTGGATAATTTGTTTATTTATTCCTTAGATAAGTATTACAAACATTCGAATTTTAGAAACCATCATCAATCCCTAATTTGGCAGGTAGGTTCTAAAATTTTCAAAATTTTAAAACATAAGAATTTTTTTATATTTTATAATATTTATTAGGTGGGAATTTGATAAGTAAGATTTTAAACTCTTATAATCCCAAAATTCACTCAAATCTTGAACAGCTTATCGAGCCTATGTTCAACAGGCAAGGATTGGATTTTCAAAATCCCACTCTTAGGGGTTGTTTAGTTGCCTAAAAAAGAAATGCAATGCAAAAGGAATGCACTCTAAAATGAATGCAGTATAAAAAGAATGCATGATTTTAAGGGTTTTGTTTGGTTTGTAATAACATGAATGCAATGTAAACTGTTAAATGGTTGTGCCTGGGGTTGTCGGTGGTGGCTGACGGCCAAATGTTGGAGGGCGATAGTGGCGCTGGCAGTGGCCGATGGTGGTGGTGGCGGATGACAATGGTAGCGACTGGTGGTCAATGGCGGCAGTCAATGATGGAGGCGGGGGCAGCAGCTAGTGGTGGGCGGGGGTGGTGGTCGGACGGCGACGACCACAATGGGTGGTAGACGAGGGTGATGGCAGCAAGTGGCGATAGTGGGCGATGGTGGCAGCGGCGGGCAGTGGTAGGAATCTATGGGCGGCGACGACTGCTGGTGGTTAGCGATGGCTGTGGTCGGCCGGCGATGACAGTGGTCGACAGTGGATGGTGGCGGCCGGCAGTGGGGTTGTGGTGAAGACGATGGTTGTTGGTGGTGTTTAAACAAGCTTTGGAGCAATGTAAACAGTTCTCGCTTGGCGAGAACAATTTACCTCAAAAATAAATTAAAATGAAATACATTGCATTTACTTTACTTTACTTTAGATTTTCTTTTCATCCAACCAAATGTCAAATTTCTCAGAACCCCTGCATTTGTTATACTTTACACTCACATCACTTCCAACCAAACAGCCCCTTAACCAAAAATGTAGTCTTTGGAGCTTGCTCGTCTCACACATAGTGGGGCTATAGAGATTGAGGAAGGCTTAGCTTCACTTCACAAACTCACTTTGGAATTTGAAGGGCTGGGCTACAGACGTGAATTTCCATTCTAGGGCCTTTTATTATAGAGTTTTAAAATTGAATATAAATAGAACTTTGGCCATTACTATGAGTTAAGATAGCTAAATAATTATGGGTCACATAATAAAGATCTGTCAGGGGTCTAAAACATTCTAGCGATCAAAGGTTGGTTGGGTGGATAACTCTATGGGCTAATTGCACATGGGAAGTTCAAAATTTGGTAGAACCAACCACCCAAGCTAGGCCAGTTATCCAAACAAGCTAGAAAATATTCTAAAATGTTCTAAATGATTAGGAGAGGCTTTGGGTCTGATTGGTTTGAGTTGAAGAATATTGAATTGCATTTTGACATGTTTGAGTCAAGTTAGTTTAACCTCTTTTGTTCACATGGGTTATCCCAAATGGGCTAGGATTTCTAGGGAAACTAGGCTATGGTCTTAGGTTCCTAATGCCAACAGATGGTGAGATTGGGTTGAGGTTTGAATGGATTAAATTCTAGGACAATTAGGTTTTCCTTATGAAGGGTATGTTAGGTATTTGACCTAACCATGGTCAACTGGAGTTAAACATGGGTTAGGAGGATGCTAAGGTGATCCTTGAATTATTTTAAGACACCTAGATGTAATCCTAAGGTAATTTAAGTAAGCTTACCTAAGAAACCTAGGTGTATGGTCATTAGGTTTATGGTAATTCAAGTTAATTCTTGAGGATACTTGGATTAATTTGACTCAAATCCAAGGTCAAAATATAAAGTTTGAAATAGATTGATTCGAGGGCTAAGCATAAGGACATTTTGATAATTTTGGACTTCTCTGATCAAACAAGATAACTATGGGTCAAAAAGGATTTCAAATGTTACTAAAAGGTTTTAGAGTCATTTAGAGCCAATGTTAATGCAAAATATGGGTTTGATCCAATGGATACTAACGTAGGTCCTATTAGGGTATTTTTGGTAATTTTATCCTTTTCTAGTTAAAGGGTTTGACTAGAGGTGAGGAATTATTCAAAATATTCTCAGAAGGGTTTTAGGATCATTTGAAATTAATTCCATGGTTTGGTTTAGAGATTTGGTTTAAGGGGCCCAAGTAGAATACCACTGGGGTATTTTGATAATTTTGTCATTTTTTGTCAAAATGGGTAGACTATAAATGGAAAAAGGGTCCAAATAATTTTAATATGACTTTAAAGTCATTTAAAACCAATCCCAGGGGAAAATTATTAGGTTTGTATATCTGGATTGGGATTAGAGTTTTATAGAATTTTTGTCAAACCTGGGTTGATCATTAGTCAACCTTGAGCCAAAGTCATTCCTAAGATGGATCAGCACTATTTGAACCCAAGTATAAAGTTAAATGACCGCTTTTGGTTTTTAGGTGCCTTTGGGGTTTTGGGATTGACCTTAGTCAATCTACTTGTAACCAAGGGTCAAAGAGGTTGACCAACATTCCTTGACCCATGAGATGGATCCAAGAATGAGTCATGATATTCTCAGCTCAATCTTAAAGTTATTTGTCACCTAGGGGATAACGCAGAGTTCAATAAAATTTTACTAATTTTAGGGAATTAGGGTTTAACCTAGAGTTTGATGTAATAAGTCCATAAACTACATAGGATAACTAGAGAAAGCCCTAAGAGGTTTTTGGGCTTTCTACGGCTAGCTAAAGCTAATTCCTTAGGAGTCCTCTTAAAAAGAGTCCTAAGGGCAATTCTACACTTAGGTAGGGAAACCTAGGTGCTAAGAGTGCCCTAGGAGAGAGAATACTGGCCTCATTTGAAAATGAGGTTAACATATACTTTTTTTAGTTATTTTTCTTTTATAAAAGCAAATATTTCTTTAAAAGCTCTTATAAAAAATCTATCTTAAATTTTTTATTTAAAATATTGTGATTTATTTTGCTAAGGGGAAAAAAATACAACTTAGTGAAGAAAATACAAGAGAAAATCATAGGCTACATTTACCTTCTTTTTTCAAGACGGAGATGAGGTAGCGAGGGAGAATAAGTGTTAGCATGAAGGAGTTGAAGCAACGACTAAGGATAGGAGAATGGACGGTAGCAGACAAAAGGTTGTGGGGGCGAGAAATCGGGAGAATGAGATAAGAGGCACAAGAGCAAATGAAAAAAGAGATAGTACCATGATGTGCTCATGCTTGTTAGACTTTTTTTTTTTAGTTAAAACCCCGCGGAAGGGGCCTCTGTGTTAATATAAGGGAAAAATTACAAGTCCTTAAAGACGATTCAAGCTCACTAAAGCTCCAAGGAGCTACAAAATTTAAAGAAAAGAAAAAACCTAAGAGCTCGAATCATCTACTAAATAGAGATACAAAATAACCTAGAGACATTCTACGATGCGCCAGAGAGCGCATCCAAAAAAGGGAAGGGAAGGCAAAAACAGCAGGACCCAGTAGAAGACACCCTAGCAGCACATCCACCTTCAAATCAAGCGAAAAACCACCACCTGCAAGGCTAAAAACCTGGAAGGAAAGATAAAAAACTAGCCACATATAATAAATAACATAGAGAAAAGAAAGAGACAACCTGAAATACCAGGGACCAGGAAAGAGAATCCAGCACCTGAAGAAGAACCAGGTGCAGACAAGGAAATAAAAGCAACAGCAAACCTCAGCCAGCAAGGAACACAGCAAGAAGACACACCAGACCAAAAGGGCAGAGGGAGACCCAGCAGAAACGAGAGACCACCACCAGAAACGAGTAAGCCTAGAACCCGAAGCCAGCACAAAAATAAAAACACAAGACAACCCACCAAAACAAACACAGCCACCCAAACAGAATCAGAAAAGGAAACCAACCCAAAGAGGCGACAAAGCACCAGAACCACAAAATGTTAGGAAACAATCACATGAGGAACCTCAGAGGCCTCCAGAGTAATCATACTATTAAGAATAGCAGGAATAGAAGCATTAATGACCTCACTAAAGTAGCTCAGCCCACAGCCCCAGTTGGCCAGCCAAAGAGCACAGGAGTTAGCAGAACTACTAACTTGGCTAAAAGACGAATTAACACGCATCATTAACCTCTTAATATTCTTGATATCATAGAAATACCTAGAGTCACAACTGACCTCCTCAACATTCATAAAAGGATTAATGTCGAAATCAGAATTAACCTCAATAATCAAGTTAGCTAAATTAAGGGAAATACTAAGATTAATACCATAGAAAATAGCTTCAGGGTAGCAGTAGTAGTATCCCCTTTAGAAATGGGGGTAGCAAAGCCCCTGATAAAGTAACCACAGCAGTCCTGAATAAGGCCACCACAACCACCAACCGCATTAGAATAAAAACCGGCCACATTCAATTTATAGAAATTCTGAGGAGGCTTTAACCAGTAAATGATCTCAGTAGTAGGGCCCCTATCCCAAGAGATACCAAAAGAGGAGCTCACATGATAGTAGTCCTTAAAGCTTTTGACATTAATCATCTTAACAGACACAAGAGCCAAAATTTTATCCTTGACCCTTTGAATGACATTGTGATGGTTCATTCTAACACTATTAAAAATAGAATTATTCCTTTCCAACCAGAGAAACCAAAGGATGAGAGAAGGAATAACATTACGGATATGCCCTTTAGTGTCAACAAACCATAATTTAAGAAACGAATGAAGGGAGAGGTGAGCGTTAAAACAATTTAATTACAAAAGGTCATCAAAGTAAACCCAAGTGCTAATAGCCACCGGCCCAGATATAAAAATATGATGCATACTCTCCATGTGAAAACAGCATTGACACTTAGAAGCCAGACTGAATCCTTTTTTAATAAGGTTGTCATCAGTAGATATAAATTTATGTAACAACCGCCAAACAAAAACAGAAATCGTAGAGGGGATACTCTTATTCCAAACTTAAAAAAGATAGTACTATTATTACCTCTCTCCCTAAAGGAGTGCCAAATATTTTTAAGATGAAAAGCCCCATCACTAGAAATGTTGCATAAAATGGTATCTTTAGAATTAGGGAAAATAGGTATCTTTAAAATACGCTGAGTAACACACTCAGGAATGAAGCTAGATAATTTAGAATAATCCCAACCATCACTATTGAAGAAAAAATTAACTTTAACCACAGCATTGGAAGAAGTATTCAAAATAGCATCAATAGAATCGTTGCCTAACCATTTATCTTGCCAAAAAAATATATTACCTTCACCAAGGCCCCAAGAAATCAAAGCTTCCGCCTCCCATTTAATTTTGCAAAGACTTTTCCAAACTTTAGAGTCCCCAATTTTAGGAGAGCAGGAGGTAGGATGATTGCCCTTACAGTATTTAGACATCATAAATTTCGACCAGAGATTCTCTTGAGAGCGAAAAGTATACCAAAGTTTATAAGAGAAAGCCTTAGCAAGGTCAAATAAATTCTTACACCCCAAAAAACCTTCAGAAAACACACCACAACATTTATCCCAGGACGACCAAGTAATTTTAGAAGAGGAAGAAGTACCTTTCCAAAAGAACTTATTAATCAACCTGTGAATCCTACTACAAACGCACATAGTCGGAAGAATGGTTTGAAAAATATAAACAGGTAAAGCACAAAGAACACTTTTAATAAGAGTAATTCTGCCACCAAAACTTAGAAAATTCGAATCCCAAGATAAAAGTTTATTCTGAATAGAGGAAAAAAGATCATCAAACAAAAAAAAGCCTATTTTCTACCTTTAAATAAGGGAACACCCAGATACTTCATAGGCAAGTTAGAGTGAGTAAAACCAGTAGCATCTTTAAAAGCTTGAATCCTAGTACTAGAAATTCTTTTAGAAGTAACAAAACAACATTTTGGTTTGCTCAAAGATAAACCACTAGCCTTTTCAAAGAGAGTAAACAAAGCCATTAGTTTATGAGTCCTGTTAATAGTAGCATTAGTAAAAACAATAAAATCATCCGCAAAACATAAATGAGATATATGAAACCCACCCAAAGTTTTAAAATACATACCAGGGTTCCTCTCAAATAAATTGGTCAGACCCCTAGATAAGAAATCAGCCGCAATAATAAACAAAGTGGGGGAAATAGGATCTCCCTGCCTTAAGCCATGAGAAGATTTGAAAAAATCATGATTGGAACCATTAAGAATAATAGAAAAGTAAACATTCTCAATACAGTTCTTAATAAGATTAATAAAAGCTAAATTAAACCCAAATTGCTCAAGCATGAAGTAAATGAAATGCCAATTAATATTGTCATAAGCCTTAGCTATGTCTAGTTTCAAAATCACATTGCCACCTCTAACAGGGGCATCCAAATCATGGTAAAGTTCTTGAGCCAAAAGAATATTCTCAGTAATAGCCCTACCTTTAACAAAGCCCATTTGATTAGGAGAGATAACTTTGGGTAAAATAACAGTTAGACGTTTAGATATAATTTTAGAGACTAATTTGTTGAAGAAAGAATAAAGACTAATAGGACGGAAATCATTCCAAGTTTGAACATAGTTATTCTTAGGCAAAAGCACCAACGAAGTAGAAGTAAAGAATTTAGGAATGGGGTTACCCTCAAAAAAATCCAAAACAGCAGCAAATATGTCAACCTGAAGGAGGTTCCACATGCTTGTTAGACTTTGACCTAAGCTAATTGAGGTAAAAGTATATGGTAATAAATATCTGTCGATGAAATTTACATTAGAAGTTATTGATTGTTGAAATTTGTCAGAAGTATTTTTCAATTTTCTTTGTAATAAATTGAGTATTTATAAAAGTATTTAGTCTTATTAAATATTTAAATGATCATAAATGATTTCTAATTAGGTCAAGCTACGAGTTACCTACCTTTAGTTCAATTTTGACATCTTTTCATGCGTAATTTTAGAACAAACACATAGTTACTTAAACTTGACACTCTGATTGATAGTTCGAAATATAATATATAAAAAAAAGAGAAAATAATAGAAAAGAATCCATGACTTCATTTTGATTGCGACAATAGAATAAGTAGAAAGGAATAAGAAGTTGAGGGAAATCTTTCTTTCTTTCTCAGATTTTGATTTCCAAATGTCAAAGGAAAATTAATTTTAAAATATAATTATTAATTTACATATTTTTTTCTTATAATTTTCTTGCCTCAATTTTTAATTGCAGCAATTCAGATAATATAATTTTTTTTTTTACAAAAAGACAGATTTGATCTTAGACATTATATTGATAGGTATATTCATCAATCACTCATGAAAAGATGACTAATACCAGAAGAAATTACTCGCTAAATGAGTACAAATAAAAATTAGCATGATATTATTCAAATAGCACCTATGCTTTTGTTATTTTTATTCATTGTGCTGATTTTTAAATTTTTTTTTTCTTTTTGGTTAGAAGTCCTCTTGACTTGATTCTTGCAAATATTATTTTTTGAAGAAATTGCATGCAAACTGAATATATAAACATTATATAGTTTGATGATTGGATTATAAGGTTTAAGATTCAATGTAACTATAAAATCAATACCATAAAATGAACATTCAGATCTCTCTAAGAGATTCAGGATTTGTTTAGGATAGTTGTAGTATTTTATAAAGCTGATTATAAATATACTGTGGAGAAAATAATTTTGCTACTATAGTTGCAAGAAAAAGTTTTTTATACTGAAGTATATATATAAATATAATACAAATTTAGTGGTATTTAAGGATCAACTTTTATTTTATTTTCATATTGTTTTAATAGTATTTTAATTTAAAATAAAAATATGCTTGATATTCAATCATTATTATTTTTATCAAATACTGCATACGATGGTGATGGCTGGTGGTGATGACGATCGATGATGGTGGTAATCGACGTCAATAGATAATGATTGGATAGTCTTTAGTCAAAAAAATAAAACAGTTAAAAAAATATCTATTTTTTTTTTAGATTTTCAAAAATAAAAATAAAAATATTGTTTAAAATAGAAATTAAAAGTTAAAAAAGAACTGAACAGGTACTTGGGAGGGAAAAAGAAACTCGAATAGCCTAATTTTTGCACTAAGCAGTAAATGTTTTATATAAATGTGTTTAATATTTTTGATTATTTATTAAGATTATGTTAAGAATTTTATTGTGCTTTTATGTGTGAATTTTCTTTTTTATTTTCTACTATTTTTTTGCTCTCTATATCTAAATATATTTTGCCTGTCTCTAACAAGAAGAACAAAGCTATGTACACTAGCATAAAATATATTCATACAAATTATTCAAAAAGTTTCATTTTTTTTTTTATCTTTTAAACCCTAAACACTCAAATAAACCCTAAGTAGAGATGCTCTCACAATCACTTACTAAGCCATAGAAAGGAAGCCTTAAATGATCTTCTCTATTTCTCCTTGGAGATGAGATAAAATCTTCTTTATTTCATTCCTTTAGTAGGATGTAGAGCTTGGAATATTGTATTTTTGCCTTGTGGTAATTTAATAGTAGGAGAATGAGATCTCATGCCATGTTTGTGGAGTTCTGTATTATAATTTTTCAATATAACCCATAAATTACTTGGTGGATTTGGTTTAGATTCCATCTTGTAGCAAAGATTAACTGTTGCAGATATAAATGCACCCTACTATTAATTAACATTCAACATTGATATTTTCTTAGGACTTATTTTGAATTAATTTTATTTTTTGTTTTTACTTTTTAAAAAATATATTTTCTTAGACAACCGTTCCTATCTCCATCAAATGATAGCCACCCACAACAACATCAAACATTTATCTCAATATGTGTGGTCGGCTAAATGAATCTTTTTCTCCATTGTGTTCTATTAGGAGTCAAATTCTCATTTAACCTACTTGTAATACTTTCTAATCAAGTCGTTTTAGCTCTATCTCTACCTTTCTTAATATATGATATATATAATGTATCTACTCTCCTTACCGGGTTATCGGAAGGCTGACATTTTATGTGATCAAATCATTTAAGGCAACTCTCTCTAATCTTATTTGCCACTGGAGCTACTCCAACCTTTTCATGTATATACTCATTTTGCATTATGTCTATAGGAGTAAAGCCACTCAATATTCACCTGAGCATCCTTATATCTGCAACAGTTAATTTTATGCTTCTCTTTTAATGGCCAACATTCTGTGCCATAAAATATTACAGATGACTGCTGCCACCACCGCACATAAAATAATCATATTTATATGATATGAAACATGTTTTAATTCATAGTAAAATATAAATAAAATATAACGAAAAATACAAGTGATTCTAAATTCATTTTCGTTTAATCCTGTCTAATTATCTTGCAAATTACTTGAGTGACATGCCTTTGATGGCTTGATTTGATGTTAATTATCGATTCTACTTCTTTAATGGAGAAAGGTCAATCAGATTAATCAGGACAGCTTTTCTTTATTGACATCTTAATCAGATTAACTTTATTTAAATCAAAATATTTACAAAATATATCATAATTCTCCTACTTCTGTTTTACAAATTCTTGCTTGCTAAATATCAAGTTCATAAAAATTTTAATCTTTATATTTTTGCATCAAATTCCTAAAGATTTATTAGGCTTTGTTTGAGACAGCTTTCTTACTGCTTTATTTTTCAAACTGCAACTACCATTTATATTTGATCATTGCTATTTTATTACTTTCAAAAAAAAATGTACTAGGAAGCTGCTTTTTCCAACAGCTTTCAAAAAAGTTACTTTCTCTACAATAATTTTATTAAGTTTGTAGACATACCAAATATACTTTCACAAAAAGTAATTATGACATGCATAAATGCATGAATTTGATGAGTTATTTTTTCGATGGGTGTTAGATTAATTTTCAATGAATTTTTTTCCCTAAAGGCTTTTAAGTTTTGTTTGCAACTGTTTTCTTATTGCTTTTTAAAACAGTTTTTAATACAAAAATTTCTTGAAAACAACAAAAAATTAATAACGAAAAACTATCCCAAATGAAGCCTTGGACAGCTTTGGAGGCACAACTTTTTTCCTGCTTTCAAGAAATTTTTATACTAAAAAGAAGCTTTACTAAAAAGGCCATCCCAAATGATGCCTTAATTTGGTAATCCCAGGAGGGCTGCTGGATGGAAATGAGCAGTAAATGTTTCCATTTTAACTTGATCAATGAGCTGCTTGATGGAGTTTAACTTGCTAAGTGTATACATATATATTTATATATATAGACTTGATTCTTAAAAAACCTTTAGTGTGGTAAGAAACCTACTCAGGGAAGTGGAGATATAGGTGGAGGATTATTAGGATTTGATAGTGATTGATTGATTCCTTCAACCATAACCCTCTTCACATTGTTAAGGAAAAATACTTGGATTTTATTTTATATTTCTTTATTTTGATCTTTTGTTGTATTACTTGATATGAAACCAAAAAAAAAAGTAATTTTCACTTTGAAGAAAAAGTTATTATGTAAATATTTTATTTGCATATCTGTGATTGCAAAGGAGTTGTTCAAACATTTTGTGTTATATTTTTTGGAAAATTTTACTTTAAATGTCTCATAATATTTGAAATTAGAGAACTATGCACACTATTTTCTTTATTGAGAAATATACTTAAAAGTTTCATTCGGATGAAAATATCACCAGAATTCAAATAGACACTTTAGTTTATACAATTCGACAATTATCATTTGTTAGTGAGTTTTAATTAAGGCAAAGTTCAAATACATTTTTAGGCAATTTGAAATATTTAAGGTTAATAACATCATTGTGTTGAATATAAGAGATAAACATAAAACATTTGAATATGTAGATATTAATCATATATGTAGATAAGCATTACACATCTTTCAGTAGATGTACTATTGATTTAAATCGATGTGATATTGAAAATCAATACAAAGATTGGTGGCTTGAATTCATAATTACAAATAAAAATAACCTTATTATTCTTGATGAAAATATTTTCAATTCCAATGATATTTGAGGTAACATTTTATAGTGATATAGATATTGTTAGATTTGTGCACTTTATAGTGATATATTTGTCTTATCTATAATGTTCTTGTATTTAGTTGTATCAAAGTTTTTATTTGTTGCATTGTGACAATTGTGATTTTACTCAATATGTCATAAGAAAATATTATAATCATTTTAATTTAGTGTAAGATTGCTTATTAAAAATTTATTATTTGTTGTATTAGCCATATGATCTATTATGATATAGCTATTATGATTTGATTTTACTATGACATATTGTTTAACAAGTTTGAATCGTATTTGAACCTGCAATTCAATTCTTTTATAATTTTTTTCTAATATCTTATTTGAATATTCTTCGAGCCATGTTTGAACTTGATAGAAAATTTTTTTGAATAATAATGATTAATGCTCGATTAGGATTTAAAAATGTTCAATCATTAATTGAATTTTATACAATCTTTATTTGAATGTCATTTGAATCAAATTTGCTCATGATGAGCTAGAAAAAAATAGCCCGTGGTTCAAAGTGGGGTTATTTTTTTTTGAAAGGAACTTTAAAGTATATTTCTTTTAAGAATATAACCTAAAATTTGTCATATTTTTTGGGGTGTATTCACTACTAAAAATGAGCTGTTTTTGCAACATTATTAGTAGCAGATTAATTACTGCTTTTATAGCTTGGCTAGTATATCACTCTTAACCGCTACTTATTAACATAAAGCTTAACCGGCTTGAACTACCCTAGCCCTAGTTAATTCGATTGTAGCCCTTCACCCTCTCGACCTTCCTTCTCTGCGTACACGCGACCCTCTCCTCCCCTGTCACACTCAAGGATCTATATTGGAAGAATTACATCTATCTTTCATTTTAACCATTTAACTAGAGCTTAACAATGAAGAGTGGAAAGAAACATGATTGCATTTTATCTAGAATTACAATTAGGAAAATTATGCATGTTATCTGGAGCCAAATATAAAGGGGCAATAGCCCTTCTCAACTTCTTATTAGTTCCACCGCTTGATCATGTAGTGATGATATTTTTATTTCATATTAGAATAGAAAATAAATAAATAAATAAATAAATATTCAAACACACCTTGTGGTCTTAGGTCTTCAGAATCTATGATTTGGAGTTTTAAGACATAGGTTTTATTGTACATGCAAAACATTTACAAAATAATTTATTTATATAGTTTCACAAGCAATGTTGTATAGTGATTGAGTGGTGCTATGAAACCTAAAAATGCACTTTTGGTATGTGAAATTAAAATAAAAAACATATCATTGTACTAATTTTCTTCTCTTTCTTTAATGATTGAGCATAGATATACTTGATGTGATATTGATCGCTGATGATCATCACTAACACACTTATATGATTAGTTCAAAGAGAATATGAAGATAGCTTGGCTTAAGACAGTTTCAACGGAGGTGCGTGATCTCAAAGCTTGTGCTCGAGAGAGTAATGGAGAATGAGGTGGTAGGTGTGAGGGAGAGTAGGGCTAGGCTTGAGGCTTAGGGATTTGGTGGAATGAAGTGGGAAGAAAGATAGAGCTAGTTTGATTATTCTGGAATATTTGCGACTGGAACAATTAATTATTGAAATGGTTGCAAAAGTAAGTTGAATGCAACCAATTGAGGCATCAATCATTTACCTGATCTCTATTCAACATTAATCTTTCAATGTATTACAATTAATTTGCCAAAAATGTTATGTTAATTTTTATTTTATTCTAAAGTTATTGGAAAAATATATGCGTAGTTGAGTATTATGAAAAAGAGAAATAGTCTATAAAGAAAATACCAAGAAAAGAAATATAAGAGAATACTTAAATGTGGTTATATGAGATCCACTTATATTCGCAACACATATAGAGATAAATATTAACCAGCCTAATGATAAATATAGGATTGAAATGTTTTATTCACTTATATCACTAATATCCACCCCCTCCCTCTCTCTCTCTCTCTCCTTTTTTTATGCTTTATCTAAATTCGAGCATAACTCCTGGGTTGACTATGCTTATCAAAAATAATAAAAAGACTCTTATCGCCTCCTATGTTAGATCACCTCATCATCCCCTTGCTTCTATGATAGTCGCTTATTTTCTCTTGAGAAAGCTAACACTGACTTTCAACTTTCACCATCGGATCTTCAATAGCCATTGCCGACCCACAATCAAGAAGTCTCTTTGTAAAATGTTGATTAACATATTGCTACTAGCTTCTAATCACTACACCAGCACTATTTCTTTGGCCTTTGTCACTACACCTAACTTAGTAAAAGAAAAAAAGAGTGTTGCATTTAAACACTATGGAATAATCTTCTTATATAATATTCTAATTAAATAGATAACAAGCTTGTAAATGTTATTTAGTATATTTAGAGAATCAGTTGAGAGTAATAGGTGTCAAATATAAAAGATTTAGGGAAAGCAAAAGGATTGAAAAAGATCAAAATATGATAAATTAGGTTTGAGGGAAAGATAAAAAGATATTTGCCTATTTGGGACTAGCTCGAGCATTTGGTTGCAAATCTTGTAGGAATGTGTTAATATTCTTAGAGTGATCATGCACATCTTGTTATTTAGCATTTAATATATACAAGTCATAAAATGTATAATAATTCTTGTTGTTAGTAGCTATTCTTAATCCTGTCAATTTCAAAGAGTTATCCCCTTTCTCAACCCCAACATATATATAGAAAAAAATTGTTTGCCTAATGGTGATGGAGAGGAATATAGCGATAGAAAAGAGAAGGATGGTAATAGCAATAAAGGAGCAAGGCATCAACAGCGGAGAGTAAGGTGACAATGTCATTGGGTGACAGATTAGAATGGAGGGTTCGTTGATCATGACGTGGTCTTTAAATGAGGCACTTGATTGCAAAGCCTATAATTTTTCGAATGAGGTGGATAGGGGCTTATGTGAGGCTAACATGGTGGTGATGACTGAATTTTCTAGTGATTTGGTTCCTTCTGCCGAATCACTTATGGCTTCTGTCGAGTCGGCTTTGTCGCCCCCTCCTATGGGGTCGAATGGAAATGAGCATCTTGTTGATGTTTCAATTGCTCTTATTTCTTCAAATACTTTGAAAGCTCAATTGTTTTCTAGATCGGGGGCACTTGTGTGGAGCAGTTTGACTGGCTCAATGGGTCACCTTCCTTGCCTGGGAGGGTTGGTGAGGATGGCGGATGAGCAGGTTGATTCGTTTCATAATTTGTCTGGCTTGAATGTAAGTCGTGTTGTTGTAAATGCATGCCTTCTCCTGTGTTGGTAAATATCGGAAGCGTAAATCTAAAATGTACTTTTAGAGAGCTTGCCCCTCTGTAGGTTTTATCCACAAAATAAAGAGGGGTGGGGGTTGGGGATTAGGGATTTCACATAATGAAAATAAGAAGAAATAGGATGCCAACTCGATTTAGTCTAGCATATTTGTGATTAATCATGATATGTGGCCCAAATAATCACAAAAATAAGTTGAATGCAACCGACTGTAATATTGATCACTAATCTGGTCCCTACTCAACAATAATCTTCTAGTGTATTGCAATCAATTTTTATGTTATATTAATTTTAATTATGTCTTAAAATTATTGGGAAAAATATGTGCACATGAATGATGTTTATGAAAATAAAAAATAATTTTCTAGGAGAATATAATACAAAGAGAGATATATATATATATATATATATATATATATAAGAGTACTTAACATATAAAAATAAATGTCCATTAGCCTAAAGGTAAATATTGAACAGTGATATTTATCCTTATATCTTAATAAGAACTGTATTTAATAAAACTAAAAAAATATTATGGATTATTTATATATCAAAGCAATTAAAAATAATTGTTACTAGTGATGCTACTTGTGATCACACCTGTAGCAATTAAGTCACGTGTATGATTAACAAACTTTCATTAAAATTTTAATGTATTAATTAATCTAATAGTGGTTTGTCCATTTTAATAATTTATTACTACTTTGTTACTAATTATTGATATACCAAATAGTCTAGTGAGCTATTAATTAAATAATAACTGATTATTTTATTAATTATCTGTTTATCAGATAAACTAAAAAATCATTTCAAGCAAATATGCTGCTAAATAAATTATTTTTTGGCCTTTCAGACAGATCAGGTTATTTTGGCCATCAAAGAGAATTCCATTTAATTAAGTAATTAATTAGAGATTTAGTAATTAGAAAAAAAAACTAATGCTAGTTATTTTACAAAATACTCTCTCTCATTCTCTCTCTCTCTCTTCAATAAATGACCTGACGGAGACCCAAAGTGAAAAATTCGGATTCGAGTTGCTCATTTAATAAATGGCTTAGGTTCCGGTTTGAATTTTTTATCCATTTAATTGGCGGGTTGGATTCGAGTTGACCTGCAAACCCGACTAACTCAAAATCGGCCCATTTATTTATTTATTCTTAAATTCTCTTACTTGTCAGAATACTCTTCTTATTTCTAATCAATTAATATAAACTCTATAGTTTACATGTTATAATTTTTTTATTCGAAATGAGTTATCGGTTCTAGTTATCTGGGTTTTCAATTGGTCAGGCTGAGGTCTATTTTTAACCCATTTATTAAGTAGGATGAGTTTGAATTGATTGGATTCAAATCAGGCTAATTTTAAATCGGACCCGAACTCAACCTTTTAATCCGTTTTGACACCCCTTATCATTTAATAAATGACTCAGGTTCGGATTTGAAATTTTAATCCATTTAATTGGCGGGTCGGATTTGAGTTCCGACTTGACCCAAAAGTAGCTCATTTATTTATTTTTTTTAAATTCTTTTACTTGCCGTAATACTCTTCTTATTTTTGATTAATTAACATATACTATAAAATTTGTAAGTTATAATTTTTTTAATCAAAATGAGTTATCGGATCTGATTCGAGTCATTCAGGTTGCCAGTAGGGTAGTTTCATGTCTAATTTTAACTCATTTATTAAGCATAAAATTTTTGGAAAAAAAAAGCATAAAATTTTAAACAATAATATCAATAATGAGATGCTTGACCTCAAAGCTCCCGAGCATTATTGGTCTTGACCTATTCCACCACTCGACAAGGCTCTTTTTTCTTCATTTTTAATTATTTTAAAAACAGTAAAGTCAATATTAGCATTTAAAAATTAGAATGGTTTTATAAATAATTAAACGAAATTAAATTTTATTTTAACAATTGCTTGACTAAAGCATCATAAAGCACCCTAATAATTTCAGAAATTACAATTCAAAAGGTGGTGTTTGTCATGTTTTGAATAAAAATGGTCACATTTGAAAAAAAAAAGTCATAGTCGGCATATAAATGTTGAATGGTCTTTGACAGCCGGTTAATTAAAAAATAATTAATTTATTATATTTTTTCGTTGACTTTTTTAATTCACTCAACCTTCCGAACAATACTGAAGGTCAACGCACCCTTCCTCTCTCTTGATGTGCCTTTTTAGTCTAAAATGTCAAATATTTTCTAATAAATGACATAATTAAAAGAATACATTTTTAATATTTTCAAGAAGTAAATATAAATTATGGTATATTATTTTGAATTATTTTCATCAAATGATTTAAATTGTTTAGCTATTTCTTATTTTTTTTTTAAAATTTTGATGAAGAAATTTTGGATAACCCCACCCTTTTATTATCAAGAGTTGACTATAAAAATGGTCAAAAAGAGGAGATAGAATTGCTTAAGGTGAGTACAGTCATTGAAGATTTAGATGTCCCCTTATATTAGTTGAAGAAGAAAAAGAAAAGGAAGAAAGTGATATTTCATCCCTCACACCATCAACTCATATGCAGCTCATCTTGATCTGTTGGTTAGGAGCTTTGGCTATCATTTAAAAGAATGTACTTATGTTATTTCAAAAAGTTAATGATTTAGTTATGTTTGAATTAGAAAATCTCTTAATAATACCGGCTTGCACTTAATCTTAGTATTTGATAGCAGTGATTTTTGAACTGTTACTATAAGTTGTCTATAGAGATTGATTAAAATACTGCAAGTTTGAGAAAATAGCATTATTATCTGGCAGTGTTAAAACCGCGAATAATGATCTACTTATCTTCTTTCTTTGGACTGTGTCCTAGCCACCCCTTTGTCTACTTAGCATGAAAACGAGCTCCCTACACATGAAACTGATTATTCTCGCCTATCATGCTGACCACCACCGAGCCGATGCTACCACTATGTCAATGTCATGTTGAACACCGCTAGTAGTAATTATTATATATGAAGTTTCTTGTTTGAATTTCAAAATGAATGATTTAATTTTAAAGTCTTTTAGTATTTCTAGATCATGTGATTATGTTGATTTTCAAAAAGGATTACAACTCTAGAAGATGAATGATATATTTTTTTACTTTTGATGTCTAGCAATGGCTCTCATACACATTTTATTTATTATTTAATGTATTATTACAACCATTCAAAATTTATCTCAAAACAAAAAAGAAAGGTAAAATTGTGAATTATTTCATGTTTGCTTGACTAGCATTACAAGTACTTAAGCATATATATGCGAGCATTTAAAAGATTCATGAATTCCAATGTATATTCACACATTATGACTCCTAAAAGCATAATTTCTTGATCATTGTCACCTAAACAGTCAAATACTATTTATAACCTAATATAAGTAATACAGGAAAATAAGTTAGTTCCGATAAAAAAATACGTTAGAAAATAAAAATTTCCATCGAAATTTGAATTTTTGGCGGATTAATCGAAATTTCAATTTTCGGGGGATTAATTTCCGTCGACGAAATAGGCATAGGAATTAAGTTTTCGTCGGATTTTATATCTAACGGTAATATTTCTAATGGATTTCAAAATTTGAGAAGATTGATTGTGATTTTAGATTTATCTTCATAGAGAACCGATAAAAGCAAATCGGTGTAGGTTTGATGTTTACAAGTTAAAAAATGAATCATTTTTTTTTTTCAAAAGAAAATTCCAATAAAAAAGAAGAATATTACACCACAAGACCACAAGATGGCCACATAGAGAAGATTACATCTATAAAAACATTAGTCATCAGGGCTAACACCAATCTGATAGAAAAAAAAAAAAAACAAATACACCCCAAAACCAAATGGACTCAGACTGCCACCTAGTTGTCAGGGAATGGTCATCCAAGGAGGAAAGAAAGGTAACAGCGAAAATTCCAAGACGACAAAAATGAAGGGTCATGATTTAGGGTTTAGGGTTTCAAAAATGAATCATAACATGATCTCACTATGTAGGGTTGGCTAATATGAATTAATTTTCTCCAATTTGTCTTGATTTATATGACTGATTAAATTATTAAAGATAAACCTTTTCAATGATCATATTTATGTCAAAATCAATTTTGGTCATGATTTTGTCATCATTGAGCCCAATATAATTTTTTGATGTTTAATGACATATTATTTCATATATTTCTACTATAAAATCCGTTATTAGCTTAAGCAAAACTTCTTAAGAACTACAATGTTGACATTTCTTTATAACCTTCAATAGCTGCAACCGCTCTAGAGCACCGCAACAGGTTCAACCGCTCTAGAGCACCGCAACAGGTTCAGTGTCCTCCATCATTATTCCATTACGAAGAAAGTTGAAGCCGAGTATTATAATCCTTATCGTTCGAACCCATTAAATCATCTTTCGATATACCTAATAGAATGAGGTAGACTCCTTAAGTTCCTAATAGAAGGAGAAAAAAAAACTTAATCTCCTCATATAATTGTTTATTATAATCATTTTTTATCAATTAAGTTGTCAAGTAATCATAATTTTTTTAAGATATAATTTAAACAGCATAGCATTAATCCTTTTTATTGACAAATATTCATGAAATATAACCTATGTTTTAAGAAGTAAATTTTTCTTTAAAATTAGCCAAATATAATTAAAATTTTAATACAAGTAATAACATCAAAACTTTCTTAAATACATCATACATAGTTGCCAATAATATAATGGAAAATTTAACTATTTTCAATTAAACACCAAGTATGAATGGAATCAATTCAAAAATAACACAAATTAAGTATATTTAATCAAAATCCATCTGATTTACTAAACATTTTAACAATCTTAGTTGAAATCCAACTCAACTAAATTGAAACCTGATCTAAGTCGGCGCAAAATATACTTAAATCGTGATACTTATAGGCTAAAATTTCCATGAAATTACAGGTAATGCACTTAATACTAAGCTTTTTATTAACATATATTTTTTCTTTTATACTAAAACTCTCACGTAAAAATTTCAAGAATTTTCGGTGTTGATCGCAATTTTGGACGAAAAAAGTTATGGACATTTTTAAAAATTTTCAAATTGTGAGCCTACTAAAAAAATTCCTCAATTCATTGATGATGAGAAGCAACTTTTAACAACTAAATTTGTTGGTGTGATAGTACTAAGAAAATTACTATTTATTTAAAAAGAAATCTAAAAGACTTTTAAGATACTTTAAATTTTTTATTTTATCGATAACCATTTTAGATCTATTTTTTTTGTAAATAATTGTAGCTGCTCCAAACTGGAGAGATTATTACTTGCGGAGTCTGGACTATAAAACCGTCCAGATTCTATGAGTGCAATTGTGTCTAGATTCTATGAAATAATTTTTTTAAAAATAATGAATAAAAATAACATCAAAATAAAATTATAATTGTCACATCACTCACATGGTTAAAAAAAGAACAATGAGAAATACCAATCTACTCACTGATGCTTAGTTTGGTTGGTGGGCAAGTACGGTTGGAAACCCCCAAATCCGTATTCCATTCCTCTCGAGCGGCAGCGCCTCTTAAGTGGGATCCCAACAAGTATGGCCCAGGAGATTATGTAGGAGTGGGTGTCTCTTCTAAGTCACCCGAGGGATTAGTTACGCCGCTAAACGTCTCACAAACTAAGAAAAAATTATTCTGAGCGGACACCGGATGCATTCGGACTCCAACAAAAATTCGCCACTTCCAATACCGAGTTGATACCGAGCCGATACCGAGCCGCGGTCGATACCGCTCGGTACAACTAAAATACCGAATATACCCAACGTCCGAATGCGTCGGTATCCGCACAAAATAATTTTTCCAAACTAAGATGGCAGCGGTAGGTATCCGTTCCAAATAAAAAAAAATACCAATCTTATACGACCATATCTTGGGCCAACGCGCAATGCGGGTAGAAACCATAGCAAAGACAGCTACAAATGTAGCCATGACCGTAGATGTCTGACCCGAATCGCACGAGCGCCGCATACGGCCGCCGGCGCGTCTCGAGAAGGAGCCATTGCAGGCTTGAAGCGACAGCAACGGCTGCAAGAATATCGAACGCAGGCGGCAGGCCTACGATCCATTCTACTTTGGGGCAAATATGGATGTCGAGCTTATTCAAAGCTGTGAGAGAGAGAGAGAGAGAGAGAGAGAAGGGGCTAATCTTAAACCTACGGCGACACGCAAAGGAAGTACAATTGATGACTGACTGGCAAAAAATTTCTCACATTTCTTCTTCGGTATATGCCATAAATGGTAGCAGAAGCTAATAAATTAGCTTCTGTTTATACCTTTTATCTGAAAAATAACACAGAGGTGTGGCAGCCAGTCGCACAGTGATCTCTCTCCTTGGCTTTCTTTTTCTTTCTCTCTCTCTCTTAATTTCTTCAGCATCAATTCCCAGTCTAATGAATGTATTTTCTGTTTTTGTTTTCTTTCAATGAGAGCAGCAGCTCAATTCAGCTCACCACGAGAGAAAATCTGTGTAGTTACATTTGAGAATTCCTTTTCACAAAATGATAAACAAGAACATAGAATCGAAACAGCTGGTGATAGAAAGCTAAGCAGTAAGGACTTGGAGCCCTAAAAACATTAGAAAAAACAAATATGAATTTCAATCAAATCATCGCTCGCGACGCTACTTTCGCTCTGCTAGGGCTTTGCCCTAGCTGCTCTTTCGGTGTGATTTTGGGGCTCTCCGCCTCCGAATCTCGGTTTGGTTCCTGCTGGAGGCTGCAGGGAAGTTTCCTTTCCTTCTCCTCTTGTTGTTTTGTTTGCTTTGTTGTATTTTCTGGTTTGGCTGCGCCGTCTTGTCCTCCTCTGGCCGTTTACTGCCGGAATGGTGGGTAGACGTGTTGAAGATCCTGATTTTTTGAATGGCTCATTTAAATCGCGGTCGTTTGTTGATGCCCTTTCTAGTTCTTTGTCGCCTGGTTGTTTTCCTGAGCTCCGTCAAGGCTCTTTTCATGGTTTGCCCTTGTTGTGGATTTCGGAGGAAGAAATTAGAGCTCTCTCTGTGCCTTTTCAATTTGCCTTGGTTGGCTTCTTTCCGATGCAGCGGGCGTCTCTGGATGCAATTCGCAAGTTTTTTTTTCATGTTGAAGCTTAATTCCGATTTCTCTGTCACGGTTCTTGATCAGACGCATGTTCTGATTAAACTTTCTAATGACTTAGATTTTAGTAGAGTTTTTTGCCATTGTTCCTATTTGGTGAATAACTGTTTCATGAAACTCACTAAATGGTCTCCGCTCCTAGATGTCGGTTTTGAATCTGCAGTGATTTCGATTTGGGTTTCCTTTCCAAATCTGAGACCCCATCTTTCTCTCCCCGTATCCTCCACGCTTTGGGTTCTATGTTCGGTCGACCCTTGAAGATTGATAATGCTACTTATGTTGGTTCTAGACCATCCCTTGTGCGAGTTTTAGTGGAGCTGGACATTACTAAAAGCTTTCCAACGCAAATTTGGCTTGGGCCTAAGGAAATTGGGTATATCCAAAATGTGCAAATGGAGGTTTTTCCTGATTTCTATGTGTCCTGTAAGCATCTTGGTCATCTGAGGGGTGAGTGTTCTTCTGCTTCTTTGTCTAATCCACTTTCTATTCCTATTGGGAATGTTAAGCGTCAAGCTTTGGTTGTTTCTTCTTTGGATGTTAATGAGGAGAAGGTTGGGGACGGTCCGAATTTGTGGATCTTCCGATGGAAATTTCGGGTCTAAGGAATGTAGGCTGTGATGTTGTTCCTGTGGCTTCGGCTAAGGGCCATGTTGTTTCGGATATTCAAAATGTTAATGCTAGAGGCTTTAACGGGGAGTCGGGTAACCCTGTGATTGATTCAGTTTTGGAACCTTTGGCCCATCCTGTTGGTGAGATTGATAAGGTGGTTTCTGGTCTTTATGACCATCTTTGGCACCTGTGGATTTGGGGTTGTCTTCTGATGCTGTTTGTTCCCCTCTTGCTGCGGATAAGGTTGGCTTGATAATTCCTAATGTTGTGGAGTTCAATAACTCGGATATTGTTGCAGTTGTTGACCTGCTGCAAAACCCCTTGCTTGTCGATGTTGTTGCTGGTAGGGAGGTTGTTGATAATCCTATGGATGCATTAGTTTCACCGGTTGTTGTGCTTGAGTTGGTTGCACCTACCTGCACTACCCCTTGCTTACTTAATTTAGTTACTAGCCCTAGTGTATCCCCTGATCTTAATGTCGTTATTAGTAATGGTGAATCTAAGTGTTCTGATGATTGTGTCCATCTGGATCTTACGGACCGTGAATGTTATCCCTCTGCGAGGGGGATTTTGTATCCTAATTGTGGTGAGGGTGTTAGTGTTTCAATTCTTAAAAGTGATGCTTTGCGAGATCAACTAGCTTATTATTCGAGGAATTTCGAGGTCTTGCATGATGATTGGTTGAATGTTGATTATTCTGGTGGGAAGGAGTTTGATAAAGATGATTCATATTTTGATCAGAGTTTTCACCAAATTGCTGATGGTGTTGTTCAAAAAAGTAAGGGGAAACATCGTAAATCCAGGAAGAGGTGATCTGCTGTTTCTTCCTTTTCCTTTGGTGCTTTTCCTATTACTTGGGGTCTGCTTTGCCGATGGTTTTTCTGATGGTTGATGGTTTTTCCGGACAATGATGATGAGGCTTCTCCCTTGGGCCTCGCTTATTGGCAATCTTGGTGGTCCTTTTGCGGTTTGGGAATTGTGGTTGGGTGCTCTTGCTGCTGCCTCCAATGGATGGCCTCTGCTTGGCTTGGGCGTTGCCTCTTGAGCCCGTTTCTTTTCATTTGTTCCATTTGTATTTTGGCTCTCGTTTTGTTGTGTGACTTGGCTTGGTGGCTCTTTAAGTTTCTATTTTTTCATCTTTTGCTGCTCTTGGGAGCAATAGCGAGCCCTTTGTTTGTGTTGAACTTGTTTATTTTACTTCAATAAAATAAGTTTTTATTTAAAAAAAATGAATTTCAATCAAATCAAACTGCAAAAGCCATCAAAGCTGATGGAAAAAAAAAACTCATCATAATCCAAATGAAGAACAGGCCATAGCATGCTAAACCTCGCTCTAAAATTACCCCAAAAAAAAACCTTAAAATGGTCATTTGGGTTAGGAATTGAGTTCAAACATTCCCAACTCATCTTAGGAAAAGTTTGACTAACGGCTGATTCATGATTAAGCTCTTTTCACTATAATCAACCATAGTTTGACCAAAACCTTAATAGAGCTCTAAACTTAATTCAAGGACCCAAATTAAGTCACTTGCCTTTGAGATTGGTTCTAAATGATTTCTAATTCATATTAGAGTAATTTAAAATCATTTCCTACTATTGATCAACCATTCAACCAAAAGTGACAAAATTACCAAAATGCGGTTAACATTACTAAGATCATCTATAATTTTAAAGTTTCCATTTGATGATGAGATGACATGAATGGCTTATGACATTAGTGATCTTTTATCAATCGGTGCCCCAGAAGCTCAATATTATTTATTCTATAATGATATCTTTTGCAATGATGAGAGTCAATATGGGGAGTTATAAGACAATTATTTAATTGCTAAATGTTATAAAAGGTTACTTATTCAAGTTTCAAAGAAATTGGAATGAATCAAGTAGTTGGTGGTTGAGGTTGGAAACCCGAAGAAAGCTTTGTGAGAATAATTAAACAATCATTAAGTTTCAAAAGAGGAAACTAAATCTTTAAAAGGTGACTTACCAAAGAAGGAATCCTCCATCTAAATAGTGATAGCTCTTTTCACAAAAATATTTTAAGAGGCTTAAGTATGATAATGTTAAAGAGAGGTGATTCATCAAAAAGTGGAATCATACCTGTAGAACAAAAAATGTTGGGTGAAAGATTATAGAGTTTGGTCTTATTATGCAGAGAAGAATACGGAGGTACTATAAGTTTTCCTGAAGTCCTCGTCTTATAAGGAGAAGCTTATTGATGAGTATGATATTGATATTTGTTATTGACTGGATAAATAAATAGCTTATTAAAAGCCTTTAGATAGGTATAGAAATAGGAATTTCTTCTATAGTTTTGTGATTGATGAATCATTAGGGGTAGTTCTGATAAGGAGAGTTTGATTGATGCTTGAATTCATTGCTTACCTTTCAATTTGTTTTTCATTTTTCCATTAATAAAGAAAAAAAAAACTTTGTACTTCCAAAAAAAGTTCTAATTAAATCATTTGGGTATACCTTTTTTTCTCCCATATTTCACAAGTTGATGTGGTATTGAGTATATTTTTCTAGGCAATTAAGCTTAATGACTGTATTAAATGTTTAAATGAATAAATACCATAATAACCTTTAAGTGATATTGCTCTCAACTCTTACTTAGCTTTTTCTCCTTCTTTTATTCTTTTTCACACTCTTTCCCAAGTCATTGCATTGGATGGGCCTCATTTTTCACCAAAATTTATTTTTTATGATGATACCCATCTAGACTTATCTGATAAATTAAACCACTCTCTCTACTCAATTTGAATCTTATAACAAAGAGGGAAGAGTCTAAGTTCTATAGCTTGACTTTTCATTTTAAGGTGCATAAAAGTGGTTATGAAATACTTGATCTTTAACAAATATATGAGATTATTCAACGGGTGATATACAATTAGTACTTGAAAATTAGCAACAAGTAAGTGTTTGAATATGGAAGGAAAATTGCTTGAAGATCTTACTTTTAAGAAATAATTTAATGGACTAATAGGATCTTTACATTTTTAAGTTCATTGGATTTATCTTCTCCTTCAAAATAAGAATTGAGATACATAAATAAAAAAGGTGACTTCATGAGGCACAATTTATTTGCTTACATGGAAGCCTTATCTCTTCAGAATTAAGTAATTTAGCTACTTTTTTACTTGAACTTGAGCTGAGATCACCAAGTTGCTTAACTCAAGTCTACCTTGAAGCCTACCTTTTCTTGATTAATCTAGTTCACTTTTTTTAAGAAAAAATTATTTTAATGCTAGTCTAAAAATCTACTATAGTTTGAATTTGGCTTAAAACATGGCTTTGCATGTCAAGGCCCAACCTTATTAATTTGCTAATTTTTGCATCTCTCTATTATATTTGTGTAACTTGCTAAGAGGGATGGGCTCCTTGATTTCACTTTAGGAGAAGGGTGATTCCCCATGTTATATTCAGAGAAATGTAAATCTTTTAAGCTTTTAATAATTTTGAGTTTCTCAAGTTTGGACCGAACTTGTTATTTTTGTTATTATACGTGTTTGATGGGCTTCTATGAAATTTGTTGAATTTAATGGAAGCCACTTACCAAGCTCATTTAACTTTGCAAAAGATAATTTCCTTCATACTATATTGATGGATACACTTTATTAAAAGATAAGAGAATTTTAATATAAAAGATTATGATATAGTGAGGTCCTTTCCTCTTCTTTTTAGATAGAAAATCTTCAAGTCATTTCCACTTCACAGTCTCGGTACCTCATTTACTTCATGTGTTTATAGTTAGTAGGATTCAGAGGTATCTTCAGTCTTGATAATGTAAGGCCATTCTTTAGTCAGAACTAGTTTACTAAGCAATGACTCAAGTTGCTGCATCCACTTTTATTAAAACTAAATCCCATGGAATATTTTCACTCTAAAATTTGAGTTATAATAATTCTTTATTATCCTATTAATTTCTTCTTTCCTAATAGAATCATATAGTCCATGCTCTTTTAGTAAATCAATTATAGTCTCTATGCATTGCATATACTTTTCCTACAGTCAACTAGCTCTTCTTCTTCATAATTTGAAGTTGCCATAACTTGGTGCCTATATAGCTCATATTCAACTGGAAGCATATCTTTTATCTCATGTGATAACAAGAAGGGGGTTTGGCTAGCTATGGAGGAGAGTGTTTTCCTCTCAGCCCACAAGATGGACAATAATACTTTTTCTTACTTTTATCTCTTGCACCTTCTTTCTCAAGTTGTTTGGGATTAGCTTGCTCACAGCTACCACTTTCCCATTGATTATGGAAGATACAATACAGTAAATTTGAGGAAAGTTCCTTAACATTAATATAACTCTTTTATATTTTAATCCAATAATTGCAATTCATTATCGATGATTATTTCCTTGGGGGGATCATATTGATAAATAATTTTTGTCCAAATTAAGTTGCGATCCACTCACTTTTGCTAAAGTATTTACCTCAATCTGCTTGGTAAATTTGTTGATCTCCATTAGATTAAATTTTCTCAAACTACTTATTGGTGGAAAATACCTTATCAAGTCCATTCCATAGACCACACATTTTTTGAGAGAGAAGCTCTAGAATTTTATTATAACATGAAATTACCCCTAAGTATCACCTAAATGAATATTACATTTTAACCTTTTATTTATAAGATTTTTTTGGGCTACATAAAAAGCTACACTCTAACCTCATAAAAATTTATGACATAATATATGAGAAGACTTTCTAGATACATATGAAAAAATAATAATTATAATATTTATAAGTACACATGAAAAGTCATCTTAGTATCTCCTTTGCTGAGATCATCTATCTAACAAGCTATTAGAAGAAGACTCCAGTTGGTAAATGAGACCATTAGCCTCCTGAATGATATCACTAAACTTGAATGGATGTTGGCGAGTAGCTTTTAGTCTTGCGTAAGTGATTCATGAATTAGAGCAAGTTAGCATTAATACTAACCAAGTAGGCATATTAAGGTTGGGCTTGTAGCTAGTCCTATTAATTGGGAGATTTTGATATTAGGTTAACTTCATTGACTTTGTTTGCAAGCTTTGTAAGCTCTCCAAGATCTTGGTAACTTAATACCCTTGCCTCTTTAATCTTGCGAACAAGCCTTGAGCTAACCTAACCCTAGCTGATGTAATACCCACCATCCCAAAACCTAGATAATTAACTTAATTGAGAATGATTTTCACATAATCTTGATTTATTTCTTCATTTTAAGTCATATGGTGCTAAATTGATGTTAAATCAGCAAAGAATTCAAACTAGGGAAGAAGAAACCATGAGTGCTAAAGGTGCTCAAGGAGTGTTGTGACATTGGGAGAGACAACACCGTTGCATTGTGCTCTTTTTTGGGAAGAAGATTTAGGGGAGTACTGTGATGTTGGGGGTGTACGTAGCACCATGATGTTTGACTATCTATTTGGAGGAATCGTGAAAGATCTAGAATATTTTGTTGAGTGCAGTATTGCTGGGTCAGTGGTCATTGCGACGTTATACCAAAAATGAACTTTTTAAAATAATAAATATTTTAATCTATTTGCTTAAATTCTCACCTCACCCACCTTGCCAAAGAAGGAAGAAAAGAAAGAGGAGGAGAGGAGAACAAGGGAGAAAGAACGCCCAGGAGTTGCATTCGTCTATCGGGCCAGCTAGGAATTTTGTAGAGCATGAAGTAGACTTTTGAATTGCTATCTATGATTTCATTTCTTGCAATTCTCTAAGAAGATGTGATTTAACATGTTGTTTCTTAAGTCTTATGATATTTTCACCGGGTAACATTTAGTATATTATTAAATGATTTACTCTGAATATTTTAACTACAATAAATCAAATTTTTACGAGTTGATTTTCTCTACACTGAGTTCTATGCGCATTAATAAAATGAGGAATTTTTAGCTTTTGAAATAGTTTTATAGAAAGAATAAAGCACTATCCTGAATATTCCTCTAAAATTATAGTTGGAATGGAAAAAGTCTAGTGGTTATATTTTTATACACATAATATAAAGTACTATAAAATAATTCTGGTATTTCATGCATCATCATAATTAGAGGTTAAAATCATAATTACTTATTATTGCATTTAAATTGTATAACTCATTGCATGGCATTTGAGGAGCTCTGAATTCTAAAATGTGAAAAGTGTACTCTCTAAAATGATACAAGGGCCTTATGTATTTTGTTTTGATCTCATCTACCTTCTGTGAATGTGCGAGAAATTTTGGCTCCATTTGCTGAAAGTGAGTGTGGGAGGTTACTCTATTCTATTCTATTTTATTCTCACCCCACTTGCTGAATGTAGGTGTGGCAGGTTATAGGAATTTATAAGTAGAAGTAGGGCTAAATGTTGATATTAGAACATGTGCATTACACTCATGCATGGTATAATCTGATAATTCAATAATGAGTGTAATAAATGCTATTTTGAACTAGTTCTAGGATATTATGATGTTTATGAATGATTTATAATAAAATGAGAAAACCCAATGCAAGTAAGATTCTGATGGCATGTGTTATTGTTGACCTCATTTTTGTATGAGCTCAGTAGGACCAATCCAGACCTTAGGATCTTTCTAATCCTTAGGATCAATCTTAACCCTAGGATCAATCTGATCTTAGATCAATCCAGACTTTAAGATTAATCCAAATTCAAATCAATCCTGACCCCAGATTAATACAATTTAAGACAAATCCAGATTTTAGAATTCTCCTAGACTTCAGACCCTAGGATCTATTCCAGACCCTAGGATTCTACCTGACTCTAGATCATATGATCCTCTCAAACCCTAGGATTCTCCTAGATCTATCTAGAGCTTAGGATTCTTCCAGATCCTAAAACTATTCTAGATCCCAGGCCCTAGGACTTCCAGACCCTAAGATCTTCCTAGAAATCAAACTTTAGGATCTACTCTAGATCCTAAGATCCTTCTAGATCTTGAATCTTAGAATTCCTAGATCTTAGGATTCTTCTAGATTATAGGATTCTTCCAGACCCCAGATCCTAGGATTTCCCTAGGACTTCTAGATTCTAGGATCTTCCCAGACTCCAGTTCCTAGGATCTATTCTAGACTCTAGGAATTCCTTAAGCTGATTTGGACCTTAGGACCTATTCTAAACCCTAGGATCCTTCTAGATCTATCCAAGCTTCAATTCAACCTAAACTTAATTCAAATCTTACCATTCAAGCTCAAAATCCAATTCAAAACAAGATTTCCAGATTCAAATCCAGAGCCAAAGGTCTAAGTCCTGAAAGCCTTTTCCAGCAAATCTTTGAACATTTCAAAACCCTATCAAATGACTTCTGATTCAAGATCTATCAGTTCCACACTGATATGACATATATCTAGAGGCAACCCTCCAAATTTGAGCTCATTCTGAGATCTCTAACCCCAGAATCTGAATTGGAATCCAAAGGCTGTAAAACCTTCAAATATTTACAGTCTATGCCACTGGACCTACCACCCAGTGGGTTTTGACCCTGGAGCTTTCTCCAAAGCCTCCAATTACCTCCAGACCCTTGATTATGACCCATTGAGCATTAAACTGCATTTTTTTGGACTCAATTTGACCCCTAGTTAACCATGGGTCAAAATGACCAAAATACCCCTATGGGGTGTGAATAGTCACTTTGATCAAATGAGCTCTAAATCAAATGCAACTACCTCCAGCAAATTTCAAATGTCAAACCAAACCCATTGAACCCAGAACCAGCCTTTGGGTCAACCTGGTTGACCAAGTCAACCTAGTTGACCTAAAAGGCCCCTTTAGGGTCAAAACAGGTCATTCTGACCAAATGACCTCCCCAGACCTTGGGACCACCTCCATTGGTCTCCAAATATAATTTCAAATCTGTTGAACCTATTTCCAGACCCTGGACCCACCTGGTTGACCAAGTCAACTAGGGTTGACCTAAAAGGCCCTTTAAGGGCCCAAATAGGTCATTTTGACCAAATGACCTCTCCAGACCTTTAGACCACCACCAGCAGACTCAGAATGTTATTCTGAACTAGTTGGACCCAATCCTTGACTCTGGGTCAACCTGGTTGACCAAGTCAACCTAGTTGACCCATTAGGCCCATTAAGGGCCTAAATAGGTGATTTGACCTAAATGACCTATTCAAACCCTCAAACCACTCCTACTAGACTTCAAATACCATTTGAGATTAATCCAGCCTAGACCCTGGCCCTGGGTCAACCTGGTTGACCAGGTCAACTCAAGTTGACTAACTTAAACCCTTAAGCTCATTTAGACCCAATCAAACCCTAGATCAATTTCAAACCCATTTAAACTCCTCTTATCACCTGTCTTAGTGATTTGGACTTGATTGGACCCTTTGACCCAGTCAAGAGTTGACCAAGTTAACTAAGACTCAAGTTTAGTCAAATCTGACCCATTTGGGTCAACTCAATCCTTGTGATCAAAGCATTATTTTTGAACCCTCAATTTGATTCTAATATATGATTCAAACACACTTAAGCATACCATGATCCAAGTCATGATCAAGTTGACTTAGTCAACTCATTCCTTTTGGTCAAACCTTGTATGGATCCAATTATATACTCATTCCAATATTCTTTTGAACCTCCCTAATCTCTCTAAAGCTTCAAATCTTTTTCATTAAATGATTCGAGCAAATTTAAAATGATTTGAAGTCACATCATGGTCAATTTGACCAAGTCAAACCTTCTCAAATTCCCTTATTCCCATTCAAATCCCAATCCTTAAGCTTCAATCCCCTTTGAATCAACCCAACTAGTTTAAGGCATCCTTTTATGCCACATCACCAGTCCACATGGCAAGTGGACTGGTCAAACAGTCAAACTAGGGCTTTAGGAGGGTCAAATATGGTCAAACACTCTCTCAAAGCTAATCCATATCATTTGGGATCACTCCAGCTGTTCCAAATGCTTTCTGGAATCTTCTTGAGCTAAATCTAATCCTTGCATTAGGTTTAAACCTATCCTAATCATCTCCATGTGCTCTAAAGGACAAAGAGGCCTTTCCACCTCACTAGTCCTTTTGTCCTTCAATATGCCTGCTCCCTAACGGCCCCTGGACACTTGGCAGCCATCTAGGGGTGCTTCCAATTCATCCCAGCCCTTCATTCCATCTGAGATGTTTAGAATAGGGCAAAACTCAAAAAAGAGAGATCATTCTCTTCCCCAGCTTCTCTCTCCACTCAAGCAATCCCAAACCCCAAATTCATTTCGTTTGGGTATTCCAGACCCTCTCCTAGCTACCCCATCCAAAATCCGGCGAAAGGAGGCCGCCGGCGACGAACTCTCAGCCAAGCCGAAGGCAAATTCCGTCCAAGAGCTATATCTCTCAATCCGTGGAGTTTCAAGCCGCGATTTCGGAAGGGAAAAGTTTCGTGGACAGTCAACAAGCTCAGAGAATACTTGAACTCCAAAATCCATTTATTGGTTCAGGTATAAATGCTAACCCTAGTTTAGAACACACTAGATTAAATATCATTCTTTACCGTGCATATTAAGTTACAAAAACACGTCCACATTGTGTCTGTTCATCATCTCAACCTATGTTTTAAGTTTCAAGTCATTTGATTGAGTGAGCTGAGAGAACGAGGCAAATTATCACTTCTAGGGCGTAAGCGGCAGTTTCTCTCGCGTGCATAAGATCTGAACCGTTGATTTGAAGATCAACGGTTCGGATCCTGTTGTACCGCGCGCTGATCCGACCGCGTGATACGTCCGTCGTTCAGGATTTTCATTCGGCTTAATCGTAGCCGTCCGTTTAAAACCACGCGAGATCCAACGGTCGAGAATCCACGCTGACGTGGAATAGTGATAACGCGGTCCGCGTTATCAATTCCTAATGATTGCTGGCGGCGCAATCATTGCGCCGCCGAGCAATCATTGACCCGCCGCCTCCGCGTTTTGTTTAGACGAACCAAACGGCGCCGCGTGGACATTCCGCCGCCAGGGACTAATTAAAGATATTTTAATTTATTTTAAATATATTTTAAACCTTAAAAACTTCAAAAAAATATTAAAAATTCATTTTAATTCCAAATATTTCATATAATATGTCAAAATGCTCAGAAAATTAAACCCTTTAATTTAAAATTAATATTAATTTAAAATATTTTATATATTTTAAATTATTTAAAATATTAAATATCTAATATTTTAAACTAATATTTAATTGAAAATATTTGGAATATTTTTCAAAAGTTTAAAAAAATATATTTTTAATTTTTTTTAATAAATTATTAAACATATTTTAATATTTCAGAAGTTAAAAGAATTTTTAATTTAATTCATTTTAATTAATTTGAATTATTATAATTATATTTTAAGATATAATTAAATATTATATTGAATATTTTCAAAATTAATTTTTTTTTATATATATAAATTTTGAAAAATCAGAAGATCTCTCAAGATATTTTAAATTATTTTGATGATATTTTTATTTATTTAATTTAATTTTAAAATTCATATATTTATATATAGATATATGTGTATTTATATATTTTAAAGTATATTTTAAAATTACATTTTCTTAAATCTTTAATTGTTGAGAGATCTTATGAAATTTAAAACATAGGTTAAGCTATTTGAGTAGCATTAATGTGGAGTGGTGATTATTCAATGAGTAATTAATTAAGTTAATTACTCATTAAATAATCTTTTAATTAACTAAGTCATTTTGATCTTTGCATGCTTAAGGTGCACACACACACCTAAGGCTCTCCTAGATTTAGGTGTTGAATATGTTTATGTATTCATGCATGTTTATATTCATATGTTAATCAAGGGTTAGTATAAACTTTGATTCAAGCCTATTAAACCTAGTGTCATTAAGGACAATAATCAAGGACTCATTTAGAGAACTTAGAAAGTCTCCAATAATTAGGATACACTTCAAATTGATTTGAAACTTTGAACACTTGAACTTAGTGATACTCTCAGCTCATAGGAAATTTTCCACTGGATTTTGAAATCATTAAGCCACTTAATTAACTTAATCAAATTTGAACCTTAATTAAGCCATTTAACCTTCCAAAAATTGTAATAAATTAAATTTAAATCCAAAAAATACAATTAACCCCTCTAACTGACCAGAATTAAACCCTTAATCAATGAAAAATAAAAGTCCCTTGACTGGACTTTAAAATTGAGTTTAATTTAAGTTTAATTGAAATCTGAAATTTAATTAATTTAATTAATTAAAAAATAATTAAAAATTCCAGAAAATTTCCAAACACTTGGAAATCACTCCTTAGGTCATTCCTGACCTTTGTAGTTGATTTCAAGAAGTTTGGAGGTCATTTGGATTCAAATCACAAAAGGGTCTCTAATTAAACCATTTCAAAAATTCAATAAATACTCAAAACTTCAAAAATTCATAACTAATTCAAATGAACTCCAAATTGAGCAAACTCAAAGGCATATGACTCATCTTAAGGTCTAATATTTATTAAAAATGTTAAGTTTCCAGAAATCAAACAAATTTGAAAAAGTCAACTTTTGGTCAAACTTAGGTAAAATCAAGTCAAAACTTCAAACCTTCATAATAAAATGTAGAAAAATCCAATTTCAATTTACTTACTGTCTAACTGATCGTATTAAGGTCTAGTATTTTAATAAAATATTAAATTTCCAGAAAACCCTTTAAATCAAAAAGTCAACTTTTGACCCTTGAATTAAATCATTAAAATAATCCAGAAAATACCAAAATTCAATAAATCATTCAAAATTCCAGAAAACATTAATTTGAATTTAAAACCAGCAACCAACCAATTCTAATTAAAATTAATCAACCTTTCAAACATTAATCAAACTCAAATCACTTAATTATATCGGGTACCAGCAACCAACCAACTTCAATTAAAACCAGCAACCAACCAACTTCAATTAAAAATTAATTAATCTTCAAACCTTAATCAAACTCAAATCATTTAATCATATCGGGTACCACTTGGTAACCCAGGCCTACGAGGCTATTAAATTAGCCCCAAGGAAGGTGAAATAAACTTCACGGCCTCGGTGTGCAACAAAGGTGGTATCCAACAAATAATTAAAATCAAATTTAAAATCAATTTCAAGTCATTAATATTTAAATTCAAATTAAATCTCCTTCAAACCTTTCAACCAACCAGAACCTCAAGCAACTTCAATCAAGTGCCTATTTAGGACATATCAAAGCCACACAGCCTACCTCACACACTTTAGATGCTTTGCTAGGACAACCAACTCTAGTCTTAGGCTAGGCCGGTGTTTACTTTTCTGCTGTGTGCCGGGTTTTCGAGCTTTTACTGCATGCTGTTTGCCAGTAGTAGAATTGATGTGTTTGTTTACTTATTTACTGCACTCTGTGATGTGATTGATTGTACGATTAGATCTACCCCTAGGCTAGGGACGATTTGTACTAATTCAATCTTATGCAGGTGGCCATGCTCATACATGGCATAAATTAAAGGGGGCAAAAATTATAAATATTAAATTGCACAGGTGCTTCAGAATGCTTAAGTCCCCCTTTAAATCAAAAAGAGCATGGCCAAGTGTGGCTGGTTTGAGCATTTAAATTTCAAATATATTAACTGCTTGGGATGTAAATATAACTGTTAATTATTAGGATAACCCTGCAGGTTGTTGAGTCTAGAATTTTAATTTCAATTGATGTAATTTGATTTAAATTGAGTTGTAAATTATTTAAAGTGCTTTGAGATTGAGATGTTGGCACATCCAATTTGGAATCCAAAGAGGAAGGAACATCCCTTAGGGGAGATTTCCTATCCATTTGGAGATCCAAATTAGGATGAAGTTCAAGTATCCAAAGAGAAAAGATAACACCCCTATTCAGGGGGAGTTTCTTTTCATTTGGATATCCAGATCTGACGATCTAGGGAGGTTCAAGAAGACAAAGAAGTGAAGAACGAGAAGAATCTCAAATCTCAAAGTCACTTGAGTCTTAGGAGTAGAATCCGGGTTGTAGTCAGTGGTACCCGGCCACTTTACTTTCCTGCAGACCCTGGGTTGTATAATTAAGGGCACTTGCCTATGGACTTTCAGTTTGAGCATTTATTTAATTAATTTAATTATTTGATTGATTTGATTACTTGATGTTGATTGCGATTAAGGACTTGCATGCTTTTAGTAGTTTTATTTGGCGCTATTGCATGTCGTATTTGATTTAGCCTGGAACCCGATCGGAGGCTCGTGAGGGTACGGTCATTAACTTTTTCTACTTAAATAAAATTAAAATTTTTAAGCTCAGATAGAAACTCTAACGCTCTTAAGAAGTAAGCCCGGACTCGCCGGGAGTTTTTCATGCATACATATTGACTTTTCTCATCCGTGTTAGGCACCTCCCCGCCTGCGGGTTCTGGCAGACCACCTGACCTATTAGGGTGCAGTTCTGTCCAAGGGGATGTTGTGCAATCTCTAGGATAAAACCTATTTTTAAGCCTATTTTAAAACTGCTTCACTTTGATTTAAGCATTTCATCGAGTCAACTAGCATGCATTGCATTAGATACAAATTAAAAATTGAGTCTAAATCTTTAATTGCATTTCTAGCTTAAGCATTTAACCCAACATATGTTAAGGGGTCAATTAGGATCTGCTCTAGATGTCGACCATAACTCTTTAAACCAATCTTAATCAATTTCCCTAACCACTCTATATTTAAAGACTTTGACTCATGGTTTTAAAGCGTTTAGGTGGTTTAGCTGGCTCCCCAATCCAGGCCGGGGTAAGTCCAGGATTACATTGCATTAGCTAGGTTCTGGGTCACTGATTCTCAGTACCCATTTTAGACTTAGGTTCTGAGGCAAATGTTCAATCTTAAGACCTCAATCTTCCGGGTCTAATTCCCACTTTCTAATAAAATTGATCACTTAAACATTAAATATCTTTCAATCTAATTCAAGCCCAACACTTAGGATAGGTTGGGGTGTTTCTGAAGCAATTCAGAATCTCAAAACACCTCCTACTCTTCTTCCTTTGACTCTAGAAATAACTGCTCAAATTTGATCCAATCCCATTTGAAAATTCAAGTCCTTAACCTTCTTTGATATCAATCTTTGAATTCTTAAATAAAATTCGTATCGATATTTTAATCGAGAGTATTCGTAGAAATTTTTCTGGTTTCCTACGATGTAACTACGAGGGCTTGAGCTCGTAGGAGATTTAGAAACCCAGATCAGATTTCAAAATCAAGCTTTTTCAAAATCCTCAATTAATTATCTTTGGGAAATTCAAAATTCAACGATCATTATCGTCATTTTTAAATGATCGATAACAGACGATATCCTCTTTCTTTGGAAAGATATATCGTATTATTATTGTAACTTTGATTATGAAATTAATGATCTCTTTACTGGATTATTATAGTTAAACATTGGATTAAACATCATTCTGATTCTTCGGGATCATATGTTGTTTCTCCTTGAATTTGACTACGATAATCAGGATTAATCAAGATTTATAATCTGAACCTATTAGGGAACGATATGTTCACCTTCCGAGGTGATATATCATTCATAATAAGTGTTCGATTATAAAATTTAAATTCCAGAAATCTAACATTTCCCAAAGAAAATTAAACACTTTTTCAAAACCATATATTTTTCAATCAAACAGTTCTCTAGCACCTCTGATAATTTTTATAGTATGTCTGTGAAAGCACAAATAATCATTTAGAATCCATTGACATGTTAGTAATTTTTTTTACTAATACATAATTCTTTTTTATTAGTTAAATGAATCTTTTAATAAATTATTATCAATATTTAAAAAGGATATTGATATTTGTGATGGGTTAGTGATAGAAGTCTACTGAGATAGTTGTGCTCACTTTATGATACTTTCTCGTATTTCAAAAGAAGAAGGGGCCTAGCGGAAGTAAAGAGAGGTAGAATCAATATCCTCTGAATCAAAATAGTTTAGATATTCTTTTGTAATCCAATATGAATTCTTTTGATGTTTAGATTTAATATGCATTGGATTATTATAATTGTATTTTGGGAAATAAAAAAGAAATGATGTTTATATTAGTATTATTATTATGGATTTAATAATCAGCTCAATTTATTCTATGTTATGGTTAAATTAAAATATAGGTCTAGGATTTCAATCATTTCATTAGATCCTAGGGCATCATAGAGTAGTATTATAGCAACATATTAGACGAATTGAGATATTAACTAGACCTATAGGGAATGATCAGTAGTATTAAGATGGAGAGACAGAGCACTGGTGAATAGGCCAACAAGGGGAGATATTCCAAGGAAGACCCAATGCAGAGATCTATTGAGATGAATTTATAAAAAAACTTCATAAGTTGGTTTGTACCACCATCTTCCAGAAAGTAGATACAAGAATCCTTTCTGAGATTGTTGGAAGGGAGCAAGATAGCTATATTATATGAGACAAAGTTCACAACTCTTGCCTATTATGCTCCTCAATTAGTCAACACCCCAGAAGAGAAGTGATATCATTTTCTTAGAGGTTTGCAAGATAGCTTGCAGCATCTATTAGTGCCATTTTATATCTATGATTTTTCTAAGATCATGGAGAGGGTGCGGTAGATGGAAAATGACTTGATGTCCACCTAGTAGAGATGATATATGAGCATGAAAAGATTTGGAGGAGAACCCTCCATAAATAAGGTCAATAAAAGAAGTCCATGTTAGTGAGCAGTGATTTTAGGAGGGGAGGACCTATAATATTTGGGAGTGTAGGAGGATCAGTGTCAATTATTAGTGCCCTATCTATGGATTTTGTAGAAGAAAGCATACTAATCGATATTTCCTATACACGAAGTAATGCTTCAGGTGTGGCCAATTGATCAAACCCCTTGATTGAACTTTTATAACCCCAATTCACATTAGAACTTCACCAAGTCAATTAAAACTTAGCTCCTCATAGATTGAACATTTAGTGAGCAATGATTTTAGGAGGGGAGGACCTACAATATTTGGGAGTGTAAGAGGATTGGTGTCAATTACTAGTGCCCTATCTATGGATTTTGTAGAAGAAGGCATACTAATCGATATTTCCTGTACATGAAGTAATGCTTTAGGCATGGCCAATTGATCAAACCCCTTGATTGAACTTTTATAACCCCAATTCACATTATAACTTAACCAAATTAGGTAAAACTCAGCTCCTAATGGATTAAACATGTTCAATCAACCTGGCCCAGTCAATAGTTGGCTTGGTTAACTCAACCTAAAATTGGTCAAACCTAGTCAATTTAGGTTAAACATTAAAATTCACATGAATCAAATTCATCAAATCTTCAAATCCAAACCTTCTCATACTTTTGATGATCAAGATATTGGGAGACATCCTTTGACCAAGTTGACTTGGTCAACTTAGTCAAAATGGTCAAAACCTATTCAAAATCAATTTCCAAATTCGAATTCCAAACCCAATGCATCAAACCTCATGCATTCATTCCAAATAGCTTCTAAGGACTCCCCATAGTCTGTCCTAGTCATCTTAACCAAGTTTGACCAATCAAATTGGTCAAATTAATTAAAAATTTCAAAAATTTTAAAATGGTAAAAAATGGTGAAATTTTTTTCAAACTTGCCAAATCCCTAGCACCAACCGATTTAAACCATTTAACGCAATTGTAGAACCTTCCAAATCATGATTAAATCAAGCTAAAACCTTTGGTTTAGCCCAACCCAACTGCAAGTAGCCCCCCTTCATAAAAGGCAAAAATTCACTTTCCAAGTCACCCTATCCTTTCCTAGCCAGCTCCTACTCTCCTAACTAAATTAGACACATGGAAAACATTTAGGGAATTGCTCTAAATTATCTCGGCCCTTCATTTAAACCCTAGCTCATGGAATAGGGTAAACACTCAAAAAAACCTTCACTCAAGTTTGATTCCCTATAGAGAGTTTCCCCATGGCCTCCATTACTTCCATTTCATTCCTGGAGCATTCTCCCTTACTTCCCCACTCTTTCAAGCCATTGAAAGCTTATTAAAGAGGATATATATAAGGTCACCTAAAGCCTATTTTCCTTCAAGACATTCCAAATTTTAATCCAGGCATCCTCCATGTGTGGGTCCTTCATAGAAGTTATTCTTTAAACTCTAAGGAAGAGAGAAAGCCCAAGAACAGCCCCTATGATCCACTTGTTAGAGGTATTTTTTGCTTGTTTTGTTTTTTTTTAATCTACTTGTTAGAGGTATTTTTCAAACTCTAATTCCAATTATAAGGTTTTAAATAACTTTCATTATAGGCCATATAAAGCCCCCAAAATTCATATATAGGGACTTCATATGTGCATAAATATTTTCTAAAAAATTTATTAAGTTTGGTTCAATAAATAACTCATAGTAAGCAAAAGAAAATTCCTTATGAAATATGTTCTTAGGAAGAAGACAAAATCCTGACCATCCATTTATGATCAGATGATCTAGATCTTGTTAATGGATTGCCTGATCCGACCAGATTTACATGCATGATAGACCAGATGTAGTCCAACTGGATCATGGTCGTTCATCCAAATCGTGCATATTGGATAACCGTGACCCATGAAAACTTGGATAAGTTACCCACTGCACACTAACATGTGTGACTGTCACCATACCGTCACACTAATGTTTGCACAACTGCCGCCAAACCATGCAGCAAATTCTCAAGTGACACGTGTGATCGCCACAAAATCATCTCCAATGATTGCACCATCACTGTCACTACAACCATTTTTTTATTCATTTCAAAATAAAAATATAGCCAGAACTTCAAAAAATCATAGAAAATTTACTTCTGAACCAAGTTTCCTGATCTTGGGCTCTGTGGAACCAAGGTCATGAGGTTTACATTTTAAAATAAAATTAGAATAATTTGATAAATATTTGAAGAGTAATTTGCATTTGAAACCTCACTATTTTTCTTTAATTACTCTCCAACCATGTGTAATCTTGGGCTTAAATTTGGATAGGGTAAACTAGGGGATGCTTCCTTCATCCCCTAATTTTCCTTGGGCCTGGTGAAACCCCTTAGTTCTGTAATTGATTTTTCAAAGTCATGGGCCATTGTTTGACCTAGAACTTTAAAAAATTAATTCTCTTAATACATGTAGAGTTAGGTCACCAAACTCGTGTGGATTGTCATTAGCAGACCCCAATTTTAATTAAAATTAAACTTTAATTAATAATAAATTAAATAAACTAATATAAGATTAAATATTAATCCAATTAATCTCTATTTTTAGGGATTAATCCATGGTTATCCTTGACCAATATTATCAATCTCCTAAATATTTGAGATTGATTTGATTAATCAAAACCCAAACCAAGTTCCTTCTATAAGGAGGGAATTAAATAAATTATTAAAATTTGAATAAATATTAATAAATTAAATAAATTTAGTTAAAATCAAAGAACTTTAAATCAGTTTTAAAACATTTAAATAAAACAAAATAACCTAAATAACCTCACTTAAACTCAAGTCAATTAAAATAAATAATATTAACTTAAAGTTAAAACACCAAATTATGCTCCTAATTAGATACTTAAACCAAACCAAGAAGCCTTTTATTCATATGCTAGATTCCATTTAGAGGGCATACATGCATTTGATTCATAAGGCTTAGGATGTGGGGTTGAGTATTTCAAAGAAATTTGGAGTATTTCAATTAGCACATTCTTTATAATAACTATCTCCTAAATCACTAATTAAAATATTAAAACAAATTTTAAGGACTCTATGCAATCATTTTATCCTATATGGGAGATTGAATGCATTACATTTATGAGCCTTAGGACTTGTGGTTAGTGACTTCTGCACTTTGGAGTCATTTGCTTACATGGTTCTTTAAAATTAAATAATAAAATTAAAAATTCTAAAGCTTAAACAATAAAACACTAGATCATTAAGACTTGAATTCAAATTAAAAACACCCTTTAGCCTCTAATGAATAAACAACTTAAAATCAAAATAACTCAAATAATAAAACCTCTTAAAACATATCAAAGCCACACAGTCTTCTTTACACAATATAGAAACCGAGCGACATAGATTGATTCAAAAAAGAAACTCTCTAACAAGGGCAAACCTTGTTGACCCCACCGTCCTGTGATTTCCAACAAAGCTGAGCACTTTGAAATTGCCTCCTCTTCTAAATCTCGGACACCAATTACCTTTAGTAGGAGAGTCTTGAAAGACATCTGCAACCACGCAACAACTATCTGAGGCTATCCTAGCAATGAAGGTGAACATCTCCTCTAGCTTAACACCATCACACCATCTATCGAACAAAATCTTGCTTCCATCTCCAAGACTAAAATCTGAGCCAGCCTGGATAATATTTGTAGCTTGCAAGATGCCTCTCCACAAAAAAAGAAAAGTTGGAGCTGCTCCTAGGGGTAATGTCCCATACTCTCTCTCTCTCCTATAGTACTTCTACTGGATAACATGTGGTGAGTCATCTTCCAAAATGGAATTTCCTTACCTACCTTTCTAGCTACTAACTCAGCCTTTTTTATGTTATTTGTATCTCCATTAGTGTTGTTGCTAATGCAGGATTTACTACAAGCTTTGCAAATTATGTTGTTGGTGCATCAGCAGGTTATGTCTGTGAAATGATGTCCCACTTCTTTTTTCTTAGTAGAATTTCTTTTAAGAATCCCAACACTTTCATCAACAAAATATACCTCGACGGAATCCATTGCTGGAAACCAAATTGCCTTCTTTCTCATCCCGCATAGTAAACTTCGAATCTGAACAAAATTAGGCTCTATAGCTCGCAACACAGTCATAATATCTCTTGCACGAGTAGCTCCAGGTTCGGAACTAGTAGACCCAATAGATGTTGAGTCAGTTGGGCTTAATCGATTCCGTTGATTCTGCAAACGGTGACCCTGGTTTGTTATAACAACTGACTTTAGCTTAGGCTAGGATGGTGGTTATTTTGGTGTGCTTACATATGTTTTGTTTGGAGGGCATCTTATATTTCTTTATTTAGTTTGAGTACTCTGCATAAATATACATGTTTACGCACTTTTAGCTACATAGTGCACTATATTTATTAGTTGTATGTAGGATTGCATTGTTTTCAATTTTCTAGCTTTTTCTTTTCATTTATTGCTTATAGTGTAGAGTCTTTAGAATGCACTTAGGTTCTCAATGTAAATATAAAAGTCAAATATTAAATGTAAAGTGTCTAGAATGTATCTAAATTAAGTTGTACAAAGAGTTGTAAAAGGTTAAAGGTGTTTTCTTATATATATTGGGCTCGAAAAGAAATTGCTTTCTCTTTCTTTGAGAAGCATTGTATTTTGAAATCCTATGGGAGATATGGAACGAGAAAAAAAGCAAATATATTTAATCCTACATTCATAGGAGGAAAAATCCAAGACTATTATGGTGAAGCTTGGCCTCCTTACTTTTCAATAGACCCTAGGTTGTATATCTCTTTTAAATAAATAAATAAAGGTGTTTCTTACACTCTGCTCTTTCATACACTACTTCATATTACTAGAATTTCATTCATATTGGTGGTAGATTTGCATTAGAGGGTAGCCTTTTTCATAGTTTTTTTTTCGGTGTACATGTTCCAGACTTTATATGAATATGTATACTAGTTCTAGGATGATGCGGTAGTGGTTTTATATATACAAATACATTTACCCTAACATGCATACATACATGTATTTTACTTTCTACAACGTGAATGAAAAAATACTAGTGGGTATGTTTTTATACACGCAATATGAATTACTAAAGGTAATTCTAGTATTTCATGCATCATAATAATTCTAGGTTAAAGTCATAATTACTTTCTATGTCATTTAAATTATATAACTCATGGTATGGCATTGGAGGAGCTTTGAATTTGAAATGTGAAAAGTGCACGCTTTGAAATGATACAAGGGCACTATATGTTATATTTTGGCCCGATCTTTCCCGTGTGAATGTGGGAGGGATTCATGCCTCACTTACTAAAAGTGGGTGAGGGAGGTTATTCTAATCTTTCTTACTCTATTCTTGCCCCACATGTTGAATATAGATGTGGGAGGTTAAAGGGAGTTATAAGTGGAAGCATAGTTATAAGCAAGCATTAAGACATATGCATTATACTCATGTATTGCATAATCTGATAATTCAATAATTAAAATATAAATACTATTATGAATTGGTTCTGGTAGATTCTGATGTTTCTAAATGAATTTTAATAAAATTAGAAAGCCCAGTGCAAGTATGATTATGATGTCAAGTGACCTCCGATAATTGTATAAAGATTATTTGTGAAAACACAAGTAATCATTCAGAACCCAAGTACCTACTCGTAATTATTTTTGCTAATACATATTCTTTTCTTATTTATAAACTGAATCTTTAAATAAATTATTATTACTATTTAAAAAGCGATATTGATATTTGTGATGAGTTACTGATAGAAGTCTACTGAGATAGTTGTGCTCACTCTATGATACTTTCTGGCATTTCAGGAAATGGAAAGGGCTTAGTGAAGTAAAGAGTGGTAGAGTCAGGATCCTCTAAATCAAAATAGTTAAGGTATTCTTTTGTAATTCAGTATGAATTCTTTTGATGTTTAGATTCAATATGCACTAGATTATTATATATGTATCTTGAGAAATAAAAATTAAATCATGTTTATATTAATATTATTATTTTAGATTTGATAGTCACCTCTTATTCATTTTGCTTTGTGGTTGAGTTAAAATATAGTTTTAGACATTCAATCCATCTATTAGATCCTAGGTCGTCATAGCTGAATCAAATTCTTGAGATATTTGGATGTATAAAAGTGTTTCCCATGATGGACACTTTTACCTAACACATAAAGTAGGGACATTGAAGAAAAAGATGAAAATTAGTTTCATTGCATAAATGAAAAGCACACAAATAATGGTGTATTGAGTTCTCCTTATAAAGAAAATTTAGCATTTTTGAAGTCATTTAAATAGGCCCTTCATTTTTAAATCACGTATCTTAAAGATAAAATTTTGGGGGGACATTAAAGAAAAGGATGAAGATTAGTTTCATTGTATAAATGCAAAAATATTGGTGTATTGAATACCCCTTATAAAAGAAATTCCAATAATTTTGAAGTCATTTAAATAGGACCTTTATGTGTAATGCAAGTATGTAAAGGAGAATCCTTTTTGTCACATAAACTTGGTCTAGTGAGAACTAGAAGCAATTTGACATGAATAATATGTTATGGGATCAATTCTATTTCAATTGATGAGCAATCCAATTTGAGAGTTGTGAGAATTTTTTATTTTAAAATATTTTGTCTCACAAGATCCCCTTTATTTATATTTTAATATTTCTTTCAATTAAATCTGCATAGTTAGATATTATACCATCCCGAAGGGCAGACTAATGACCTTCTATCGATTTGAAAGAAAAGAATTACGATTTATTTTCCTAATTAAATGTGGCATAGAGAATATACAATTCATTCCAAATGATAAAAAGCATATTATCCTATTATTCTAATTAAAGAAATAAATCATAAATTTATTTCCATAGTCAAATATATAGGATATTCAATTCGCTGTAAAAGCAAACCAAATATCCTTCTATCTTTTGATTATGAAATTAAATTTAAAATATGAATAAAGCAAGATCTGCATTTATAGATTTTTTTCTCTATCTTAGAAATGAATCTAAGATAATGTTTATTTTATTCTGGGATCTAGATTCCCTATAAGGGTTAGCCCCTATAGTTAATTACATCTCCTAAGAGAATACTCTTGATTTAAATGAAGTCTAAATAGTTTTAAAATTTATGTAACTTTAAAAAAATATTTGGGCTAATTAAATTTTGATGTACATACTTTAGATTATAAATTCTAACACTGAATTTGAAGATTTTTTATTTGAATTAAGAAAGAATGTGCAGAGAAGAGTATATAGAATCTAGACTTACCACTTGCCTAGAGTGAGCTTCCAGCTAACAATCCTAATCACAGCAATCATTGTATGAATGCAAGATTAAGAAAGCTCAATCCTAGGAATCAAGGAGTTGTTAAAGGATTTAAATCAAATACAATACAATATGCTTACAAAAATGAAAATCCACATGTATAATGCTTATGATACCTGAACAACAATGCATATAAAAGAGCTGATTTTATTGATATAAAATTTACAAGGTACAACCCAGGGTCTGTAGTAAATTAATGGTAGCTATGCCCCACCAAAAACAAACCTGGATTCTAATCCTATAGGAGACATTTAGAATCAAATACAACTGCTTATGGTCTTCAGGCTTCAAGTCTTCTGTGGAATTCCAAAAAAGAATATCCTCTTGAAAAAGAGGATATTGCTTTTTGGATCCCCACTTGTATATTTATAAGCAATTATTTTTTATTCTTTTATAACTCATGACTCTATACACTCGATCTATATACAAGATTTTATGATATTTAAATTTACATGACTCTTTACATATACATCAATTCCTAGGAGCATTCTACTTTATAGAAATGTAAAGAGCAAAAAATAAAATACAGTTATGAGTGTGTTGTGAGCAGTTATATATACAGAAAAGTAAATGAAAGTAAAGTATATGGCCCTCACGCATTCACTCCGCTCCCTGGTGCACTAATAGAAAAATTAAATATGGCATGTAAATTTTTGCAGAAAATAAGCAATTATACATAGGTGCCCTCTAGGCAAAGACACCCGCAATTAAACCAAAATAATCCATCGGCTTAGCCTAGGCTAAAGTTGGTTATCCTGGCAAATCATCTAAGTGTATGAAAGAGGTTATGTGGCTTTGATAGGTCCTATAGAAATTTATTATTTGAATTGCATTCATTTTCAAGGTTTATTCATTAAAGTCTAAAAGGGAATTAATTGAAATTTAAGTGATGTGTATTTGACTTTTGAATTATTCCAATTTTAGAGGTTAAAGTTATTGGTTTTGTTTTAAAGAACTTATAAATTGATAACTCTCAAAGTGCAGGAGTTACCAATTTATAAATCCTAAGGCTTCTAAAATGAACACCCATCCTCTACATAGGACATGTGGCCATATAAGAGCCTCCAAAATTTTATTATAGATAGAGAAAGGGGTCATGTAATGCAATGCAACATACCTTTCAAAAGGAGTCGAGTATGTCACATAAGGTCTGTATATTATTAATTATTTGAAGATCCCCCAATCCAATGTGTTAGTGCCTCCTAAAATGAATCTTGCACAATACAAAAGGGATCTTTTTGTAATTTAGGTGTGTTAAAAGGTCTTGAAATTTAATGCCAAAAATGCCCTCCAAAATAAATTAAGCTTTAGGCATAAATACCTAAATCCATTTAATTCAAAATAATTATCAAATTTGATTGATGAAAAGAGATTTTAATCAATCAAATTATAAAAATAATTTACCTTAAATGAATCAAAATTTAATTTAATTTTTTTTATTTTATTGTAATATCCAAAAAATTATAATTAATTGTTAAATTTATAATTAATTTTAATTAATTATTATTAAATTATTAATGAATTATAATTGACAATTATTTAGAAATTTTTATTTAAGATTGCATTATTAATCTCTAAATTTTATTTAATTTTATTGAATTTTAATGTATTTTTGGATTTTATTTATTATTTTTAATTAATTATTAATGAAATCGGCTTAATTAATGAATTATTAATTGAACTTGAAATTAAAATTTGTTTAAAAATTTTATTTTAAATTGAATTATTAATCTCTAATTTTATTTAATTTTATTTGAATTTTAATGAATTTTTTAAATTTTTTTATTATTTTAATTAATTATTAATGAAATTATTTGATTAATGAATTATTAATTGAATTAGAAATTAAAATTTGTTTAAAAAAATTAATTTAATTTGAATTATAAATTTCTGAATTTTATTTATTTTTATTTGATTTTATTTCATTTTTAAATTTTATTTATTATTTTAATTAATTATTAATAAATTTGTTTGATTAATAAATTATTAATTGAATTTTTAATTGAGAAATTATTTAAATTGATGTTTTAATTTTTCTAACTTTATCTTTAATTTTATTGGATTTTATTTTATAATTTTAATTTTTATTTAATTTTTAATGAATTTTTTTTATTAATAGTTAATTAGGGGTAATTAAGTATTAATGAAAATTTAATGAGATTTAAATTTGGATTTTAATTTTCAATGGTTGTATCTTTGATTTTAAATTGATTGGTGTTGATTTTAAATTTTTAAGATCTTTATATGATTTATTGGAAATTGTTGATATTAAACCCTTAATGAAGGGTTAATTAAAATTAATCATTGTTATAAAGTCAATTAATGTCCAATGAAGGTGAATTTGATCATGGGGTACATGACACTAGTTTTCTATGTTTGAAATATCATCCAAAATGGGTGTATGTAGCTAATCTTAAAGTTTGCCTAAGTTCACAAAGACTCATCTTAATTGTTGTCCTTAAATATTGCTAGGTTTGAATGGGATTAAAATCAAGTTTACTAACCCATTGAAACATATAATCAATCAAAATACATCACATCAAACATTGTGTACTAAATCTATGAGGAATAAAAAAAGATTAATGAATTTCTAAATATTAAAGTCAAAAGATAACCTAATGATTTGAAAATTCAATCAATGAATGATTATGATGCAATTGCTCATTAACTGTTTGTTACTCAACATTGAATTCATTTAATGATGATAAAGCTCTGTTTAAAAGATCCATGAAGCTTTAAATGCATGCAATCAAGTTAAGATTTATTTATTATGTAATTTGAAAATATATGAATTAAATAATAACCTTTAATCCTATAAATTTGATAACTACTAACTTATAGCTTAAATAAATATATAAAAATTAGTGGATGCTCCTAATGCTTTGTAATTCATCCCATTTAAGTTTGAGCTCGATCGAACACATGGTTAAGGAGTATTAATTAAAAAACAATTTTCGGTTAAATGAAAATTACTACCAAATTATGGGTTATTTAGCTTTGATTTTAATTTTAACTTAAATAGCTCATCATTCTGGTTCCAATGAGGTATTATACGTTAAAAACGGTGAAGAAATGAATTTATTATAAATTTTTTAAGTTATGCAATAAAATTCACTTAATATTCCATTTTTTTACAGCATTTTTATCTTTTTACATGTGGTAGGCTGTGAATGGAGGTCCCAAATGGTAGGGCAGCTTATTGAGACTCACTTAAATGAGTCATCTCACCTCTAGACCGTCCGATCTTGCTTGGGCCGATCAGACGGTCAAAAAAGAAAACTCACCAAATCCGTCAAAGGGAGGGGGTGGACAGAATTTTGGTGCAACCAAATCACAGCCATTGGCTTGAGTTTAAACCTTATAAACTCAATATTGAATGGATGATATGCCATGAAAGTTTAGATTTAAGCTTTTATGTATTTACTGATCCATTATAAGAAGTTAAAACGATTGATGCAAGAAGTTTAAGAAGTTATTTAAAAAAAAAAGATCTAGACTTAGGTTTTTGAGACCTCAATATGATGAATCTTCTCACTTATATTTGGGCTTGTTTTGGTCCTTAGATCACGAGGAACAACTTATTTGAAGAAGCTGAAGTCAGAGAAGTGATAGATTGAGATTGAAATGCTTGGACGAATGGGGTTAGGTGTTGAGCTCATCGTCGGCAAGCTTCAAATAGTGAGGAAATGCTTTGGGAGTATGCAGGAGTTCTTGGAGAGCAGAAACGAAAAGGAAGACGCTATAGAGATGGATTGGAGCTAGAATCAAGTTCCAAATGATGGTTTTTCCCTATTCCAAGAACTCCAAATTAATTTAATGGTTAGGATTCATTAGATAGCTATCTTAGATGCTTGCCAAGTGTCCTGAGGTTGCTAGGAAGGCAGGGAAAGGACATATGCAAGGACTATTATGTGTAAAGTTTGTTTTGACTTCACATGGCCACATGATAATAATTAGTTTTCTTAAGCTTAATCCAATAATTAGAGTTGGTTTAGGAAATGATTACGAGGTTTCTCAAAGAATTTTGAACTTCCATGAGGGTTTGATTTGGAGGGAAAAGCTTGCATGGGAAAACTTGACCATTTCAAGCTCTTGTGAGTGTATATTGATTGTTTGACTAGCCAATTTGTCAAGTTGACTGGTGAGGTGGAAAGTGAGGAGTGTAGTTGTTGGTTCAAGTGGAATGAGAGAGTTTTGAACAATGTTATGTGCGTTTGCATGTAAGCTTGGTAATATATATGAGTTTGACCACACAAGGTAGTTTGACCAAGTCAAACCACCTATGCCTTGACCCATGGCAATATAGGAAATATTTAGACCATAGCATAAAGGGATATTGAGGGCTTGATGAAGTTTGAAAATTTTAATTTGATTGAATGCAAAGGGGTTGACTCATATGGGTCAAGTTTGACCAATCATGGGTCCAGTTGACCAAGTCAAATGTTAACAGTGTCAGGGTGACCAGTCAGGCTCAAATTATTAAGAGAGATGTTCAATAAAGTTTAGATAAGTTTAGTCTTGATTTGAAGTTTCATTGGAGGTAGGCGAGGCTGATGATCAACTGAGCTAGCTCAACTGGGTCAGATTGGGTCAATCATTAGTTGAGGAGCCAGTGATGATTGGTTTGATGTATAGAATTCCTAGTGAAGGGATTTGGACTCTGATTGAGGTTAGAAGGTCAGTGCATTATGCTAGGCAGTGCACTGAGCCACCTGATTGCAATGTATTAAAGGTTGACTTGAACTTTGATTGATTAATTGAGGTTTGAATGGAGACTAGTAATTGATTGAGATTTGATTGAAGATGATCGATTATTTACTTTTTTATTAAATGATTATCTAATTGAATGCTAGATGCTTGAAGTTTAACTGGAATTTTGATTGATTGATTAACTGGCTAGATGATTGATAGGTGGGTGACTGTCAACCATTAGATATATAATCAAAAGTTTGGAAGGTTCTGATGACCTCATACAAAAATGAGGTCAACAAGAGTCTATTAACCTTATTGCTAGTATAGCCAATTCCTTCTTTAAAATGAACTATCCTTATAAGGATTCAATATGACTTTCCCTACAGAGATCTCTTCATCTCTTCCATCAAATCGTTTGTAAAGGATTCAAATGCCCTTATTAATTTTAGAAAGAGTGTAAATGCATTGATGCATTATAAGATGGTAAAAAAACATTCATTGTCGTATAAAATGAGAATATCTTATTTTGAAGATAAAAATAATATCATTTTAATTGTTAAGATAAAACAAAAATTCCTAAATTATAGTATTTAAAAATACTAAAAAGAAGAAAAGAGTAACTAATTCATGCTATGAGCAACCATAAATTTGCACTCAATATAAAGCATGTTTGGGTGTGTTGTATATCAAATCAACAAAATTATAAAAATCAATTACATCAATGAAAATAAATAATAATTAGGCAACTTCAAGTTTTTTTACAACTTCTTAAATCAATGGGCCAGGGTAGACATATAATTTGTAGATACTTATAATTCCAAATAGTTATTGGGGAGACGATGTGTAACTAAAGCTTACTTCATTCATTGTATAACCTTAATACTCTAATATGGACAATATTTATAGAATACACAATTTCCTAATGGCCTAATAACAACATAATAAGCTTAAATATCTATGAAGTATTAAGACTCGTAACTACTCAATAACTCACTTTTGATATACCCATTACATTTACTCTCAAATATTATCCACCCATCTATAATGACCTTACCCTTAAGGTTGAGAAAGCACAAAATTGGTAACTCCTATGTAATCAGAGTTAGTGGAGGGGAAGGAAGTGTTAAAAAAGCTTAGGCAAAGCTTGGGATGGAAAATTGAATAAGATATGGGAAATAGAGGCAAAAGATGGTTATAGTAATTGTAGTAGATAAAGGTAGGAGAGAGTAATTTTTTGCAATTTTGGGCTTAGGGTAATTTGGGGTGAGGTGGATGCTGAAGGTTAAGTGGATATGGATATTACAAAGATGGGGTGGTAAGAATCAAGCTCTAGAGTTGTCTGATTGACAAAGTGGATCTTGCAATGGGGAAGGAGCCATCGCTTCATCATGATAAAATGCAATGAAAGCATCATTGTTATGTGCCTAATCAATAAAATTATATAAAATATAGAAATAAGAAAATGACACATGATAATTAGGTAGCTTTGAGATTGTATTAAACTTAAATAATCAATTAAGGGATGAAGAGATAAGTAGTTTAATGATGCCCACAAATTTTGATAGTCACTAACCAAATATTTCTTCATTCATTGTTAAACCCTAACATTTCTATATAGAAGGGTATTTATGTATTATATAAGCTCATAAGTACCAAATAAGACTAACTACCTATGACTAATTATGATTAATAATGACATTAACTGGCTCCTAATATTCTAATAATATTTATTTTTAAAGGGGTGCTTTTGAAGTTAATATGAACTAAGATTCACTATGGGTTTGTCATGATAATATCTTACTATGAGGAGTAAATTAAATATCTAATATTTAAAATATGAGAATAAAATAAAATATACAATAAATATATGAACATATAAAATAGAAAAGTAAAAAATGAATAAAGTTATTGCATGCATGGAATTACCATTCATCTGACCACCATATTGTTTATAAAGAATAATACTCTCTTAATAAGAATTCAATTCCTATGAGTGTGCTCAAAATTTTTATAATTTAGACCCTTAACCATTAGTAACCTATGTGCCTTTGAGTTGCTGATTATGCCTAAAATGTTCTCTTGAATCACACATCAATCATAATTTAAACCAAATAAATTCTTCTGGTCATACCTCTATGCAACTTGGTTGATAGGGAAGAAAGCCATCAATCAATATTAGTATTAGGCTTCGTTTGAGACGACTTTTTTGTTGCTTCTTAAAGCAGCTTTTTAGTATAAAAATTTAATTTTTTAACTAAAAAGCTCTTTTAAGAAGCAACAAAAAAGCCGTCCTAAACGAAGTCTTAAAGTTGATTACTTTGACATTTTCCTCAATTCATCCTAAGTTTCTATGAATATGTGATAGCCTGGGATGATGTAACCATAAGTCCTATCATTAAAAGAAAAATATTGCCTCAAGATAAAAATTAGTAATCCTTCTCATAAATAAACATTGATAATATCACCATTAGATATAAGATTCTTATATTTGTATTTGCATTATGGTTGGTTAAGAAAAATCATGAAATTTGATGAAATTCATTCACTTCTACTTATGCAATGTATCACAACCAATGGTATGAAGTTGAAATTATTTTTTTATAATAAAAACAAAATTCTTAGATGAATAGTTCTACTCATCCTAGGAGGTGAAAAGTAGCCAAAATAAAAAAAGGTTAGGTTGTAAATAAAAAATAATAATAATAATAAAAACAAAACAAAGACAAATAAAAATAAAAGCAAAAACAAACAAAAAGGCACTACAGACAGATTTTGTTGCTATCATGAGAAAGAAACAATTTTTTATAAGTAGACTTTGTATTTTTGTTTGTTCATTTATGCAAATTAATGGGTTAAGTTTCAAAATAGTATCTCGACTATTCTTATATGGTCATTTTTGTCCTAGGATATAACGTTGCTTTAATTTAGCCCCTCCACTATGCAAAATTGATCCAAAATGGTCCCTTCGAGACTAAATTGGCAGTAATTTTATAAAGTCGAGAGACTAAATTGGGATCAATTTTTTTATCACAATTAGATTAGCAAGGACTATTTTGAATCAATTCTTTATAGTCAGCAGCTTGATACTCTATGACTAAATTGGTTATACACGAATAGTCTGGGGATTATTTTGAGATTTTTCTGCAAAATTAATATTTTTATTGTTTAAGTTTCATGAGGATACAAGCTGGATATTCCAAATTTAAGAAAAATTGACATTTGTTGTTACTATTAAGAAAATACAAAAATTTACTCTAAAAAATAGTCAATAGGTTAATAAATTAATAATTCAGATGATATGTTGTGTCTTTCAAAAGAAATAGGTTTAAATCCATAAAATTATGAAAATGTACTTTGGTGGCAAAATATTAATTTTTGTAAATTATTTTATTATTAGTTAAGTTGACATTAACAAAATATTCCTTCATATTTAAATTAATTATGTTAGTAAAATTTAATTGTAATACCAACAATATGGTTGAAATGTTTTTATGTGTGAGTTCGAATAGGTTAAATTGCATATGAAGAAGTTAAAATATAATAGTTTTTAATTGTGCATAAATATATCTTGGTTATAAATAAGATAGTGATAGAAAAAGAAAAGTGATTTCAGAGTTATCTTTAAAAATAAATAAATAAGAATAAAAATTTTAAAAAAATACTTCATTTTTTTATTTTATTTTTCGGGTTTAGGATTTAAAGCTAGTTGTAGACATAACTGTTATCCGAAGAGTAAACATCAACATCCAGTGCTCTCAAGTCAAGTCGGGAAAATTATATTGTTGACATCAATTGCATTTATTAAATTGCAATCACTAGAATCAATTCATCAAAAGTTTTTATCTCGTCCACGTAAGTATTATTGATCAAGTCAATAAAATCTACTCATTAATGTTGAAGTTGCCCAAAGAAAGGTTATAATTGCCCATGAACTTGATAATTGAAATCAGCTAAAATTACTCATGCACTCAACATGGGCTCGCTAATAGACTCATCATAAAATTTGGTCGGGGGAATCCTCCCTTAACGATCTCATCCTCAACTTCACTTAGAGTTAGGTACTTTGATAACTATTATATAACAAGACTTGACTATTTTTTATAGCAAGCATTGTTTGGTTTTGTTATATAATTTTACTTTATTTTAATGTAGTTATTCATGCAGCATTGACTTTCGATCTAATCTTATAAATAAGGGGTTAGATGATGAACTTGATACATTCCAATAAACTCTCAATAAGTCAGATTGGGCGTGACTAGATAAGAGATTGCCTGGGTCTAACTTAGGTTAATATATGATTCTATGCTCAACATAGGGTTAACCAGCTAACATAGGATCTTGTAGATCAATGTAGCTCTATTGAATGACTATAATCCACAAGGAAAGATTAGTTTTTAGATTTTCTTATGATTTGATTTGGTTTGGGGCAATTTGATGTTGGGTATTACCTAATATAATCTTGTATTAGTTTAGTCTATAATTTTCAGCCCACGAGTTAAGCGAGTCAAGTGAGCATACAAATGCCAATAAAGGTCTTTTGCACTAATTAATGGTCATTTAAATTACTAGGTATCTTTTTATATTTAATTAAACAAAGGGTACCTAGTTAGGTCCTAATACTCAGTTAAGGTCAACTAAGTTAATAGTTGGTTAAAGGGTCTAAGGCTAATCTATCATGATTAGTCTAATTATTATTTATTTTTGTAATATAATCAATTTCTTAATATACATATCATAATCAGAACTAATATATGATACATCTATCATATGTATATATACATGTATGCAAAGTGAAAAAACTTTATACATAAATATGGTATTTGAAGTAAAAAAACTTTATAGCATTACTTGTAGAGTGATCATAATAGTTTTCATAACTTCTAATTTCATAATCAAGATCATAGATCTTGTATATTATCTTCATCTTTAATGAGTAACATCATGGATTATATCATAAAGTGACATAACATTCATTTTATAAGATAAATAGTTATACATTCCATCTTGAAAGAGTAACATCATGGATTATATCATAAAGTGAAATAGCATTTGGTTTACAAGATAAATAGTTATACATTACAACTTTATAGCATCTTACCTTAAACATAATTTATCACTAATCGTGTTGCGTCTTGGACCATTCATAGTGGTAGAGATTGATATAGTTTAGCGTCCTAGCTTTGTATGATATCCAACACACAAATAGATAAATAAGTAGAGGTGCAGAACTCACAAGAGACAACAAAATTTTTATATGAAAACCCCTAAAAAGGGGGAAAACCACAAGGCCTAGCCCAGTTTGAAAGAATCCACTAGTATTTGTAATTGATTACAAAAGAGGCACTTCCTTAGGAGGAAGGCCTTGGCTCGATGTAACAAATACACATCATACGAAGTGCATTATATGGTGGGAGTTGGAAGAATCAGTGTTGATTTATTTGCTTGGGTAGCGGGACGAGCGATGTAGGTCGAAAGGGCCGTAGTCATATGACAATGGTCAGAAGGACCATAGTCGGCGGGCGACGGGGGTCAGAAGGATCGTTCTCGGTGGGTGCTGGAGGTCAAAAGGATTATATTCGGTGGGAGACAGAGGTCGGGAGGACCATAGTTGGACAACGGTGGTTGGAAGGACCGTATTTGGCGGGCGATGGTGGTCGGAAGGATCATAGTCGGTGGGAGACGGAGGTTGGAAGGATCGTAATCGGCAGAAAACAGAGGTCGGGAGGACTGTAGTTGGGTGAAGGTGGTCCGAAGGACTGTAGTCTGCAGGAGACAATGGTCAGGAGGACCGTAGTTGGGCGATGGTGGTCAGAAGGATCGTAGTCGGCGGGAAACGAAGGTCAGGATGACCATAGTTGGGGGACAGTAGTAGGAAGGACCGTAGTTGGCGGGAGACTGAGGTCAGAAGGACCATAGTCGGCGGGTGACAGAGGTCGGGAGGATCGTAGTTGGGTGACGGTGGTCGGAAGGACTGTAGTCGGCGGGCGACGGTGGTCGAGAGGATCGTAGTTGGGCGACGGTGGTCGGAAGGACCGTAGTCGGCGGGCAACGACGGTGGTCGAAAGGACTGTAGTCCTCAATGATAAGAAAGTACATAACATATCACTACTGATACAATCCCCATTGGCAAAATTGTGGTGCAATTTATATATCTATTATTCTTAATGTTGATAGGTTAGATCTTTCAATGTGTGGATATGTTAACATCGCTGGCTAGTAAAATAAAGTAGGCTTTATTTATTAGCATGCTTATGTAAACATTAATTTGTATATATAGTTTTTTCTTTGCATACATCCTTTCTACAATGGCTATCTAGAAAAACTTTTTGCTTGGAAGTATTTTATAATCATAACTATATTATAAAGCATGATATTATAAATATATCAAGAATATGATAGTTAGCCTCAAAGATATTATAGTGAATAGCATGGAGTTTAAAAGTATGGGCATAACTATCAAAATGAATTTGAATTATGATCATAAGAGTATATGCTTTTTAGAATAAAAGTTATTGAAATAGCATAAAATTGAAGTCATAAACTAAATAATAATATAACTTATTAGAAACATAATTGTAATACTAACCTATTATTTAGATAAGGACATAAACTATAGAATGAACTAAAATGCACAATCATAAATGTTGCATGGCAATTATAAATCATAAATCAGAACTAGAAAGTTGTGAAGTAGCATAACTTGGAATATATGACTCACAATAATAAAAAAGAAGATTATAAAACAAAATTATAGAAATATTTTAAAACTCTGACATTGCATTCATTAATAATGATAATAAAAATAATTTAATTAAAGAATTAAGGTAAACTCATGGTACAACTTTGATATAATGAACATTCATTAGAAGGAAGTCATAATGAGAAGTGCAATCTAATGTAATGGGTCTAGAAGAAGAAAATAATTTAACTATGATAACCACCAATGATCAATAATTCCCATATAACTCATAAGTATTTACCATGTATGGATTGGATAGTGTAAGAAACATAAATAATGAGGAAAGCTTGGTAAATTTAATCATACTTAATTAGGAATACATAGCATTGCATTAGTGGCTAAATAATCAAATCAACAGATAAATACTTAAATAAAATTTGATAAAATAAAAAATGATGTTCAAATGAACCACTACCATAAGTAAATATAAGAGGTTCAATATTTTCTAAAATCTAAGATTTGAGAATGGTGTCTCACGCAACATCGATTGATTTGCTTGACTAGCCCAATGTGTGAATCAAATTCCAAGGCTTCATGATTTGAGCTTTTCTTTCTCCTCTCCCTTACTCATAAGACTAATGAGAGAAAATGGAAAGAAATTAGATGCTAATAATGGTAACAAGGGTAATTAAGTCATTTTAAAAAAAATTGCATTTAGTAGGAATTTAACTCATATAAATAATAGATGCCTCAATCAATATAGCTCCCAAAATTATTTAAAAAAAAATGCAAAAAATACTATGCTAAGTGGGTATACATTAATAAAATCATTCATGGAATAGATACTTGATAACTTTAACAATTGAAATCATGCAAGCCTATGTCATTAGATTGTATCACAATTGAACAGATAATATAATAGGAAATCAACTTAATCTAATTGATGATTATTAGTTGTATGTACAATTAGATGATTTTAATATGATCTTTTGGAAAGCAATTTTGTAAGAATAACACTGTGACATTATTATTGGAGCTTTAGATTAATCAAACATATACATATGTAAATGTTCTTCATAAAAAAATTTAATTTGGACATAAACAAACTTTTCATATCAAATGTGATTTTGGATACTGCATATGCATGCCATGTTCCTAAGGAATTGGGTATCACATGACAAGCTAAGTGAGTGGAGATGCTTATGTCATGGAGGTCATAATTAGGTGATAGAGATAAAGTTGGAGCCTCAATGTGGTCATAGGAATTAGTTGTGGACATGCTTGAGAGGATTATCTTTAAGCCATAATAGAGGAAGGCACAACATAATTATCACCTAACAGTAGAATTCACATAGTGGATGGAGGATCAATGCATCTTTATATTAAAGATGTAATACTCCAAGGATGCATCAATGCCGAACAGGATTTCCTATATTAGGGGTTGGGAAGATAGAAGCTTTAGCTTAATGCATAGAAGGGGTTCTAGAATTTAATTAAGATTCTTAGTTATTACAGGAATTATGCTTTTTCTCCATTAAAATTTTGTTGGTAATCAATTAGATAGTAAAATATGAGATGTAGTTTCCCACATATATTGCCAAAGATATTTGATTGATATTATCAAGGATAGAGTTGGATCATGAACTTTTATTAATTTTTGTATGAATATCATGCATGCACAAGAAATAAGAGACACGCTAGAGGTACAAAATTTTTGTTTAGAAATTTCCAAAAGGAATAAAATATGTCATAACTAGTTGAAAGTAATTCAACAAATATAAGTCAGTTATTGCAATGATTTTACATTTTTATGATTAAAGAAGGATAAATTACAATGTAAAATTTTAACTATATAGGCTATCTCTAGAAATGATAATTGATGGCAAAGTTAGCAGCTAATGATGTGTGGCGATCCTTGAATGTTAGAGTTAATCATTAATGGGTGTTAAGTGGTAGATGTTAAAAGGAATCAATGCCAAGTGATAGTGGATGTTAGATGACATGGAATAGTAGATGTTGAGCATTGTTGTGTTTAATTGTAAGCAGTGGCAAATATTGAGTGGAATGTCTATAAGAAATGGTCAGATTAACAATAATGATGATCATTAATTATTGGGTGTGAGAAGATAATTGATGCATCACTTCTCTTGCCTTGAAAAAAGACCAAACTATTAAGGGGGCAAAAGAGAATATTAGACTAGCTTAATACCAAAAATGACTTATTAGAGATTCATATGATGTTAAAACTATGAAATTTAGCGATGAATTTAGAATTTTTCTCTGATGAGATCTATCTCAAATTCATAAAAATATGTTCTATTTATAGATTTCTATAGTGGTATTTTATTCTTTTTTAATCAATAACTACAAAATTCATTCTTTAGATCAAACTACCTAATTGTTCCCATCATTTCAAAAAGTTACTAGGTAATTTTCCCTGAGTTAACTTGTGGGCCTATTTGAGTTAGATCAGGTGGTTGATGGTGGTGGTTTGATAATGATCAGTTATAGAAAAAAAACATTCATTGATGAGTGGTGGGTACCTCCTCAAACTTATTAGTACAATAGTGTTAATAAATAGAAGAACCAAATATCAAATAAATTAAAATATAGTTTTGAGTGTAAGTTATAGTTAGCATTGCTAAAAGATGGCGATGATTGAGAGAAAGCATGGTATGGAATTAATCATCTTAGTGAGTGAAATTTAGTACAAGTATCAAGTCAAAAAAGAAGATTACTCGAGTAACATTAATTTTAAGATTTTTTAATCCAAGTTATGTTGCACCCAAAAATAGTGATGAAACTTCACCATTTTTTGCATAAATATTTTTTTTCTCACTAAGAGCAATTCAACATCATAATTGATTTACAATTTTGCAGTCTATGAAGGTCACAATGACTTTGAGAGGTTTTGATCTCTGAATCATCCCCAAAGAACTTCATATAATATGGAGCTCCTTATGCAGATCTTGAGGTATAGTTGTGCTCCTCCTAAGGTGATGACTTCTAAGGCAATTATGGTTGATAAATTGGCTAGCTGGATAGGTGGTGATGAGAGATTGCCATAGGCCTTGAGTCTTATGACTTGCATGACAAATAGATGGATGGGTGGGACTGGCCAAACCCCCATTGGGTTAATATGAGAAAGTATTCAACCTAATTTGGTTGATTAGCTTGGAATTACGTGAATTTGATTCTATTGGATTAATCTCATTGAAATAGGCTCCCAATTTAAAAATTGCTTGATTAGATTAACATTACAATCATCCCAAAAGATTTTTAAGGTAAAATAATAAATCTTAAAATATTTACAAGAAATATGAAGACTCATGAAAATACTGATCAAAATCCAATATAAAATAACCAGAAGCTAAGCCTAACATGATGATTTATCCATATACTTTTCTAATTACAAAAGAGTCACTAAAAATAAAATAATAGTAACCTAAGAAATTATGGAGATGATCAGCCTCGCACTCCTAAGCCTGAACCTCTTCCCTGAACTAAAATCAAGCTTACAAAGCCCAGCAGGTCACTACAACCTACAACTGAATTGAAAGTATGAAAATGAAAGAGTATGCATGTAATCATTTAGTTTATAGTAATATTCATTCATAGGATCATGAATTGGTGCAGAAGCAAAAAAACTTGTACTGAAAACTGAAGTCTAATAATCAATCTTCATAAAATAGTATGGTATTATGTTGTATCTGTAAAATGGTGTAAATTGAAATCAATCATCCATAGACCAAAGCTAGTTTAGTACTAATCAAATCAATCAATAAAATCAATGCATCTGTACAAAACATTATCTGAAATAAAATCAAATGGACATGTGAAGTTAAGTCTCAATCATATAGAAATATTATCATAGGGCTTACAAATTTTGTATCCTGAATCATTCTGTAACAAATACTTATATTATTATAGAAACTTATATTCATAATCATATCAATATCATGCTCACATGCTAAAAAATGTAATAAGAATAGTATATATTTGCTTATGTTCAATCATACTAAATAAGTAAGGAGTTCTAGCTTGTGTGTTATTTTTACAGAAAAGGGTACATGTATCATGTTCAATAATCATTATATTAATCTTAATTTAATAGTCAAGAAGCTCAATAATAAGAGTTGTCACTCTTGACCCATTGGCATATAGACTTTTTATAACTCCCTCTTAAATCTTAATCATCATCTTGAGAATTTAAATGATATCACCACAAATCTCTTATTTAAGAAAAGCCCGTCGGATCACCCTCCTATACAGGGAAATCTTCTCCATCTAGTTATATTTTAATGACCAGCCTTTCTTGCTACACACATTATCAACATAAATAAATAACAAAAATTAGCATTGATATATTCACGTGCCTATAATCATTCATAATGTTTATCTTACCAAAAGTATCGTATCTAAATGTCAAAATCTACATTCTTACTCAAATCATACAAAATGAAATGAATATTATTTTAACCAGTAGAAATATGAATCCATCAAGTCAAAATGATCAAAATAATAAATACTAAAATATATGAAAAGTTATGTGGTAGAAGTTCAGAAAAATAGGAGAAAATGAAATAAATATTGATTTAGACAAAAGAATAAATTTCGAAATCAAAATCATTAAAAACAGAGATATGATAGAAGTCACCTACAACGATCAGAATAATTTCACAATATGAGCATCCGACACAAAAACCCTGGAAGCCTTTTCTTTTCATTCTCTCTCCTCCTTCTCCCACTTCTCCTTCTTCACATCTTTTCTAGGAAGGACAAATGAGAGAGAGAGAGAAGAACATAGCTGAGTAGAGAGAATTTTATATTAAAAAAATATTTTTTTAATGTATTGTGTCACGATGCTTCAACCTGGCGCCGCAAGACTGCATGGTCATTTTAGAATTACAGTAGAACAGAGAGCATCAGTGCCACTGCATCGAATTCCAGCGCCCCAACACTACTCCCCTAGAGCCGCTGCGCTCGAAATCACAGCGCTGCAACGCCCGACTCCCGCTGCCTTCTTCAACCATTTTAAAATATTTTTGATATAATTTTCTTTTAAAATTTAATTAAAATTAATCAGAAATTTATACGCAATACCAAATGTCACACCTCGAATTCAAAATCTGTTAATTAGCTGCCTATAAAATATAACAATTAGGAACTTGTTCCCGTAATGTGCTTTTCGTTAAGTGTGCCCGAACCCAACCGGTGGGAATAATTGTCTGCCTTATTTTTCAAAGCTATATGCGTGGAAATAAACGGAGGATTTTTTCGTTGTTTAGAGAGAGAAAAGTTTTGGGCCATTCTCACACCTTTGACAAATAGCAAAGTCTAAGCGGAAAGGATAGCGGTTTCCAGTTTCTGGTTTCCTGTTTCCGCGGGATCCAATGCCCATTTGCTCACACCACAAAGCAATACCATTCCTACCCCTGGTCGTGTAAAGAAAGTTTCAAGCCCGGCTCGCTCTTCCTTCTTCAAAAAGTCAGCGCCGCACTTCGCCTCCTAAGCCGCCCATAAATTCCCCGGCGGAGTTACCAACAAAGTCAACGCCACGCCTCTGTTCCTTCATCTCTTCATCTCTTCATCTCTACACCTCTTCTGCTTTTCTTTTTTTCTCGAACCATGTCGTCGTCTTGGTGGTTACCGGTAGAAGACGATGAGGACGGCTGGGATTTGTACGCGGTGGTGCGAAGCTGCCGGCCGGCGAACTCCTCGGCGGCCGTGCCACCTCCTCCTCAATGGGAACCTCTCATACTTCAGTCAACGGAACCTCTGCTTCCGTCCCACCACACAGATCTGATAGACTCGAGCAACTCTGTTCAAGAGCTGGAGGACCTCTGTAAGCCCTTCCTGCCAACAACCCAGCAGCCAAAATTCCAGCTTTCGCCCAGCTCTGCCTCTACAGCGACGGTGCCTCCGCGCTCACAGTTTCCCCGCACAAAAAGAAGGCGAGCAATAAGTAACCTTTAGTCTTTCTTCCTACCCTTTGCGATCAAAAAGTCATTTTTACTGACCTTCGCCGGAAAATCGCAGGAAGAATCAGCAGAAGCGAATGGTTTGCCAAGTTCTGGCCGATGGGCTCTCCGGCGACCTGTGGGCTTGGCGGAAGTACGGACAGAAGCCGATTAAGGGATCTCCTTATCCAAGGTAATTACGCTTGGCTTGCTCTCTTTTCGGAGAAAATTAAACAGGGGAGAAAGATTAATCTTTTATAGAACAGGGGATATTACCGTTGCAGCAGCTCTAAGGGGTGCTTAGCGCGGAAACAAGTTGAGCGGAGCAGAACTGATCAGGGAATGTTTGTGATAACTTACACTGGAGAGCACAACCATCCGCTTCCCACCCACCGGAACTCTCTGGCTGGAAGCACGCGGCAGAAATTTCCTTCTGCCGGAGGGGAGGGAGGTGGGGGGAATCTTCCGGAGCCGTCGACGTCCGCCGGAGAAGGAGGTGTTCGTCTTTCACCGAACACGCCGCTTACGTCTGGCACGGAGGAGGATCTCTTTCGGCCACGGAAGAAGAAGAAGCAGGAAGGTAGCACCGACGATGAGGAGGAGGAGGAGGCGGAGGTGGGGGAAGAGGAGGATGAACTGGATATGCTTTTGGTGGAGGACATGGAGCTTGTCGGAGAAGATGAGTTTCTGTTCATGGGATTTGAAGAGCTACAGGTCTCCTCCTCGCCGGCCATCGATGAACTAAAGGTCTCCTCGTCGCCGGCCGTCCATGAGCTCCTTGCCTGGGATGGTGGACCTCAGCAATCCGGAACGCCGCCGTGGCCTCCGGCGATGGCTGATTAGCTTAGAATTATACTGAATTTGTTACCACTGGTTCTATTGATCATGATGATTATTTTTTATTTTGTTATGCTATCCGATAATTGAAAATGATGTGAAGCTGATTATAATTAGCATAATAGTTAAATATGGTAATTAGTAAAAAAAATTGTCCTAAGCCTGTAAATATCGGAGAGTTGAGAGCATGATAAAAAATGAATAATTTTTTATTTTATTTATTTTTTATCTTTTTATTGAGAGTGACTGAGCAGCTAAAATTATTTTAGATGGAAATTGGATTCTTATTATTGGTGCTCTTACTGCCCTTTTCCGTCCTGCCAATCACCACCGTCCAATTCACCTTCTCCTTTTCAGCTCGACTCTCAGCTAGAGCACCAATAATGGGCATTTCTACCTATGCTACCACTCCAAAAAAGAAACAAAAGAGAGAAATAAGCTATTTACACACATCTTATATCTAAGGTTTCATTTGGGACCGCTTTTTTATTGTTTCTTAAAGAGACTTTTTATTACAAAAATTTTAATTTTTATATTAAAAAATTACTTTAAGAAGCAGCAAAAAAGCAGTCCCAAACGAAACCTAAGGCTCATTCAAAATCTCTTAGGCTTCATTTGACCAGCTTTCTCATTGCTTCTTGAAATAACTTTTTAATATAAAAAGTAAAATTTTTATACTAAAAATCTGTTTTAAGAAATAATAAAAAAGCTATCCCAAGCGAAGTCTTAGACTTTATTTGGGACGACTTTAAACAGCTTTTTAGTACAAAGATTTTAATTTTTATACTAGAAAGCTGATTCAAGAAGCAGTAAAAAAGCCGTTCCAAATAAAGTCTTAGTTTATAATCAAAATTTTTAACCAACAGACTAAGATGAACTGTATGAAGAGGGCTTATTATTTTTGCTTACGCTCTTATATTTCTCAATTTAAAGTATTTATAAGCTTATAAGATATATTTAGACTAATTATTTAATAACTAATTATATAAAATAATTAAGAATTTGTTTAAGATAACTTTCTCATTATGTTATTTTTAGATGATAATTATAATTTTATTTAAAACTTTTGTGATTAAAAGTTCTTTTTTATAATTAGAGTGATTAAATTATTTACTCATAATAACTTTAAAATTAACTTTATAAAAAGTTATATTTGTCCCAAGCGAAGCATTAAGTGGCTCATCACAGCTGTAGTGTGCTGCGTATAGAGTGGTGGGCGTTTGATGCTATGGACAATGAATGCGGTAAGGAAATTATTGAATTTTGATTTTATTTTATTTTTATATCTGAGAGTGGGCAAAACAAAAGACACGAGAGAAGGCGTATTTCATGTTAAATCATTGGGACTAGCCTTATAACAAAGCTCTCGAGAGTTTTGTGAAACATACAAGTAATTACATACAAAATAATAAAAAAAATATTTATCAAGTGACATATCATGAATTATTAAAAAAATTAATATTTTCTTTTTAGCTTTTGAATATCAAAATATCTTCAATGATGTGTTTAAATGAAGTTAACCTAGACCAAGCTAAGTCGATTTGATTCAATCAACGATGATTCATTTTAAGCTCAAGATGGACTCATCAAGTTTAGTAAGAAGTCGCCCAAGCTGATGACTTTGACTTATCAAGATTAACCATTTTGTCGGTTATTATTAGTTAAGTTGGCCATATCATCAAGTAAAAGAGAACTTTTTTTAGTTGTGTGGGCTACTCTTACTAGTTAAGTTGGTGACTTATACAAATCAAGTCATATATTTCATCCCAATACGACAGACGAGACCTCCTTTACTCAGATGATTCAACAATTTTGATGCATGACTTCATCAGATTGCTAGCTAATGCATTCAAGAGAAATTGAGTTATATATCTCTTGTATTGTTCTTTCTTATTTTTTATAATCAGCACTCAATCTTCAACTAAAAATTATGAATAGAACCTCAACTTATTTTGGCACTCATAGAGTTACAATCCAACCCAATATGACCCAAAGAAAGAATAGGTCATATTGTGTTGAATACTGACAGACCGAGCAAAAGATCTAAGTTTTGAAAACTTTTCATATTTCTTTAATATAAATTAGGTGATAGAGCTACTGAAGAACATCCAATGTGCATCATTTAAATTCATCCACAAATTTCTTTCTATTTCATTTATCTTTCAAATGTATATATACAACAAGAGCTATATACTACAATACATGACTACAAATTTAAAATAAAATAGAGCAAAGTAGTCATGACTATGCATAACCAAAAAGCTCAGAAGATTAGATCATGAACCTACAGCTTGTGTATGTAACTAAAATTAATAACAGCTATTAGTATGCTATTGACCTATCATAGTAATACTAGTATATAACAACAACAAGCCTTTATTCAACTATGTAGGGTCGGCTACATGAATCCTCTTTTCTCCATTGTATCATGTTAAGGATCAAATTCTCATCTAAATCTAATAAAGAAATGTCATTTTTAATATTTTCTAACCAAGTCTTTTTCAGTCTACCTCTACCTTTCTTAATATAAGTCAAATCTAATACATCTACTTTCCTAACCGAGTCATCGGAAGGCCACCGTTTTATGTGACCAAACCATCTAAGGCGACTCTCCCTAATCTTATCTCCCACTAGAGCTACTCCAACCTTTTCACGTATATGCTCATTTCATATCCTATCTTTAAGAGTAAAGCCACTCATCCACCTGAGCATCCTCATCTCTGTAACACTTAACTTAATATTATGCTTCTCTTTTAATGGCCAACATTCTGCACCATAAAGCATTGCAAGTTTCACTACCATCTTATAGAATTTCCCTTAAGCTTGAGAGGGACTTTTCTTTCACATAACAAGCCTAATGCATTCCTCCACTTCAACCATCCAACTTTAATTCTACTAATAATATCTCCATCTATTTCACCATTAATCTAAATAATAGACCCAAGATATCTAAAACATGTGCTCTTATTAATGACTTAGTCAACCAAAGTCACAATCCCCTCACTAGATCTATTAATACTAAAATTACACTCCATATATTCAGTTTTAAATCTACTCAAACAAAAGCCTTTAGACTCCAAGGTTGACCTCCATAATTCAAGTTTACTTTCAACTTCCTCTCTAATCTTATCAACAAGAAGAACATCATAAGCAAAAAGCATACACCAGGGTCAACCTCTTGCAAATGTCTAGAGAGAACATCCATGACTAAAGCAAAAAGATATGGGCTTAAGGTTGATCCTTGATGTAATCCAACTAAAATAGGAAAATACTTGGTTAAACCACCTTGTGTTTGAATACAAGTAATAGCTCATGCATATATATCCTTAATGACTTGAATAAAAGCATTATTAACCCCTTTCTTATGTAGAACTCTCCATAGCACTTCTCTTGGAACTTTATCATATGCTTTCTCTAAATCAATAAAAATCATATGTAGATCCTCTTTATTCTCTCTATACTTCTCCATCAAACCTCTCAATAAATATATAGCTTCCATAGTAGACCTACTTGGTATGAATCCAAATTGAATTTGAGAAACATTAGTGTCACGCCACAACCTATGCTCCATAACTCTCTCCCATAGTTTTAAAGTATGACACATTAACTTAATTCCTCTATAATTCGCATAATTTTGTGCATCACCTTTATTCTTAAAAATAGGAATCAACACACTCATTCTCCACTCATCTGACATATTTTTAGTCTTTAAAATAATATTAAAAAGTTAGTAAGCCAAGAAATTCCTTTATCTCTTAAGCATTTCCACACCTCTATTGGAATATTATCAGGTCCAACAGCTTTTCCACACTTCATTTCTTTAAAGCCTCTTCAACTTTGGTTTTACTAATATGCCGATAAAAATAAAAATCTTTATTTTTCATTTAGGGTGCTAAGATCACTAAAGTTAATTGCATTCTCATAATCTTCATTAAAAAGTTTAACAAAATATCTCTTCCACCTTTGTTGAATATCCTTTCTAATAAAAATATTTTTTTGATCTTCATTCTTAATACACTTCACTTGAACTATATCCTTACTACTCTTATCTCTTTGTTTACCTAACTTATACATATATCTTTCGCCCTCTATAGCATCTATTCTATTATATAAATTATTAAAAGCTAAAATCTTTGCATTGCAAATTGCTTTCTTAGACTCCTTATGGGCCTCTTTATATCTTTCCTAATTATCAAAGTTTTTACCGCTAAATTAATTTTTATAATAAATCTTCTTATTTTTTATCTTTTCTTACACATTCTGATTCCACCACCAACTATTTTTACTATTAATAGATTTTTCCTTTGATACTTCAAGCACATATTTTGCAACATTATTATTATCACTAGATACTTTTTTCCACATAATATTAGCTTCCTCATACACAGACAAAATCTTAAAATCTAGAATCTTACTCCAAAAAATATTTTTATTAATATTTTTTAAATGCCCCCATCTAAATTTTTTACTTTATTTTTAATATTCTGCCCCTTCATCTTAAAGTCCAAAACTAATAAGCAATATTGGGTACATAAACTTTCACTCAGAATAACGTTATAATCTTTGTAATCTAATTGATCTATTTTTCTTATAAGAAAATAATCAATATGAGTTTTACTATATCCATTCTTATAAGTGATGTAATGCTCATCTCTTTTCTTAAATAAAATTTTAGCAATTATAAAAAAATAAGCAAAAGAAAAATCCGATATGGTCTTACCACCTTAATTAGTCGCTCCAAAGTCATAGCCACCATAAATGCTTTAAAAATCATCTACCTCTCTACCAACATGTCAATTTAAATCTTCTCTAATAAAAACTCTTTCTTCAAGAGGTATCATTTATATTAATTGTTATAGATCATTCCAAAATTTTAATTTTGAATACATTTCAAAACCTACTTGAGGAGCATAAGCGCTTATTATATTTTTAAAAAGCATCAAAAATAAACTTTAAAGCTATAATTCTATCTTTAATTCTATTAATTCTTATAATATTATTCTTCAAACTCCTATCTATACTCACACCTATACCATTTTTAATAAGACTCCTAACAGAATACCATAATTTAAATCCTAAATTATCAATCTCCTTAGCTTTCTCTCCAACCCATTTAGTTTTCTAAATACAAAGAATATTTATCTTCCTATGGATCATAAGATCTATTAATTCTATTAATTTATCTGCTAGGGAACTTATATTCCAAGTTCTTATCCTAATTTTAGTTTTATGGACTAGCTTCTTTACCCACATCCATCCATGATGTTAGAACCCTTGCCTATTTAACATTGTACCTAGGCGCCAGTGTAGTGGCTCTTACTCACTTATTGCTCTATTCAGGCCATACAACATGTCACTTCTAGGGAATGCCCTATCATTAATAAAATGTGTTAAAAAATTCATGTCATGATTATTCGACAAATTTTATGTTGGCTATCGACTACCTAATGCAACCCTTTACCTTTCTTATCTAGTACATTTGTATCAATTTTAAAAAAATAAATAATATTACTTCACATGCCAGAATATCCTCATCTCTACAACACTTAACTTAATATTATGCTTCTTTTTGAATGGCCAACATTTTGCACCATAAAGTTTAAGGGAGACTTTTCAATAGCACAACAAGCCCGATGCATCCCTCCACTTCAACCATACAAAATGAGCATATATGTGACCAAACTAAGGTAACTCCTTCTAATCAAATCTTTCACTATAGCTAATCCAACCATTTTACTTATATGATCATTTCGTATTCTATCTTTAAGAGTAAAGCCACTCATCCATCTAAGAATCCTCATCTCTGCAACACTTAACTTAATATTATGATTCTCTTTTAATGGAAAACATTTTGCACCATAAAATCATTGCAATCTCGCCACATCTAATAGAATTTTCCCTTAAGTTTGAGGGAGACTTTTCTATCGTACAACAAGCCTAGTGCATTCCTTCACTTTACAAAATGATATGTGACCAAATTATCTAAGATGACTCTCTCTAAAGTTATCTTCTACTGGAGCTAGTTTAACCATTTCACGTATATGCTCATTTTGTATCATTTTTCTAAGAGTAAATCCACTCATCCACCTGAGCATCCTCTTATCTGCAACACTTAATATAATATTATGCTTCTTTTTGAATGGTCAATGTTCTGCACCATAAAGCAGTACATGTCTCATCATATATTATAGAATTTTCCCTTAAGTTTATGGGAGACTTTTCTATCACACAATAAGCCCGATGCATTCCTCCACTTCAACCATACCAAATGAGCATATATGTGACCAAACTATCTAAGGTGACTCTCTCTAATCTTATCTTCCACAAGAGCTAGTCCAACCATTTCACGTATATGCTCATTTTGTATCCTATCTCTAAGAGTAAATCCACTCATCCACCTGTGCATCCTCATCCCTACAACACTTAACTTAATATTATGCTTCTTTTTAACTAGCCAACATTATGTACCATTAAGCATTGCAGGTCTCACCACATCTTATAGAATTTTCCCGTAAGTTTGCGGGAGACTTTTCTATCACACAACAATTCCCACGCATTCATCCACTTCAACCATACAAAATGAGCATATATGTGACCAAACTATCTAAGGCGACTCTCTTTAATCTTATCTCTTCCACGTGTGCTACTCCCACCATTTCACGAACATGCACATTTAGTATCCTAGCTATCTCTAAGAGTAAAGCCACTCATCCACCTAAGAATCCTCATCTCTACAACACTTAACTTAATATTGTGCTTCTCTTTTAATAGCTAACATTCTACACCATAAAAATATTGTATGTCTCAGCACATCTTATAGAATTTTTCCTTAAGTTTGAGGATGACTTTTCTATCATACAACAAGCCCAATACATTCTTCCACTTCAATTATCGAACTTGAATTCTGCTAATAATATCTTTATCTATTTCACTATCACTATAAACAATAAACCCAAGATATGTAAAAAGTGCACTCTTATTAATGACTTGATCACCCAAACTCACAATCCTAATTAACCTTTAGACTCTAAGGTTGATATCTATAATTTAAGTTTACCTTCAACTCCCTCTCTAGTCTTATCAACAAGAAGAATATAATAAACAAAAAGCATACCTAGGCTGGGTAGCAAGGAGGGAGTTCGGCTCATGAATTTGCAGGGAGGCGTTCAGTTGTTCGATCGCTCGGCCGATTCAACATCGTCGACAAGAAGCGCAAAGAAGGAAGAAAGATGGATACATTCATAACGATCAAGCTCCTGTAAGCACGCAAAGGAGGTGTGACTTTGGATGCTATAGAAGAAGGGTGAGAGAGTCGGATGCGCAGGAAGGAACATCGTTGAAGGTGGTGGTGATGTAAGGGGGTGGCAAATTCGTCAAAGCCAAAGGAAGGATCGTCGTCGAAGGGTGCTAAGAAGTGTCGGACCAGAGTCAAAATCAAAGGAGGCAGAGAACATAACAAATGAAACAGATGCTTACTCGGTCAGTTCAATAGGGCTGTTAGCGGCGGATTGTCTGTCACAACTTTACGGTAGATATTCCACCGTAAAAAAAATTATCGAAATTTTTTGTTGCAAATCCACATCCATTTTCGAAAAAAAAAAAATTCTCCTGCAAAGTTCGCCGCAAATTCCTGCAAAAAGGTACTTTTTTCCTTTAGTGAGAGATTTATAGCTAGCTATGACAGAAGTTACTTTGACTCAAGATCATCAAGGGAGACCTTTATGTTATAAACTTAGTCTATATCAGTCAAGAACTTTAGCCAAGTTGCATGAGCTTACCAACTATTATGTTAATATAGAAGGGAAAAATTGTGAGATGAGTTCATCGACTCTAATAAGAAAACAGAAGTTCAATCTGAGAAGAAAATTTTTGATAATTTTATAGGTACAAGTTAAATTATTCAAAGGATTAGGATGTAGGAAAGATATTTTCCAATGATCGAAGAAGGAACATGCAGTACCGACGACCTTATCCTTTTAAGGGGCAATTATGGGTTGATAAGCGATGAAATGATTACATAAGAGAAAGGTCATCGCAACCTCCTATTCATCAACCACTAAATTTGACTCTATTGAGAATCTCTTTGGTTGAAAACTTATTAAGGTCATTCGAAATATAAATAATACTTCAAAAGGCTAGCATGGATGAAACTTGCCTTAGTTCTTAGGGGGGGAAATACATATAACAACATCAAGCATTTATGCCACTACGTGAGGTCGGCTACATGAATCATTTTCTCCATTGTGTCTTATTAAGAGTGGGGGGCAAACACATAAGAAAATAACTATATATATATATAACAAAATTCAAAACAAATTATTATATTGCATTATAATTATTAAATAAAAAAATTACATGCTTTGCATTCTATTTTATATTTTTTATTATGTTGTATTACAACTAATTAATGCATAAGTATTGATTAGTATTGTAATGATCGTCAGTCTCTATTTTATTAGAAAAAAAACTGTGATTACATTGCTAATATATGAGATATATTAAATTGTCTAAGAAAAATTTTAAAGATAAATAGATTATGGATGCACTCTTTAGGAATTTTATAATACAATTAATTTAGGAATTATATGTAGCCCAAATGAAAGTTGTTAGAAAATCAGATTAAATAAATTGAAATCCGGTTTCAATTATTAAGAATCAGATTTCCTATAGTAAGCCAATTCAAATCATATTTTAATTTGTCTGATTTCCTATACTTTAATAATTTCTTTTAAGAAAAGTTTGAGTATACCAAAAGAATTATTATTTTTTAATGGGATAAAAAATTGTCATTTTGAGAATCCATCAAAGGATCATAAAATACTATCATATCCCCGAGGAGTTCTTAGAAATTATGAAATGAAATCCAAAGCCAGATCCACCGAAGGTCGATAAGTGACCAAGAGAGAAGTGTACTTGCCAGGATTTTGTTTAATTATTTTGGTGAATTTACAAGTGAGATAATGGATAATGACACACTCAAGATCTTTTTATATGGATGGCAAAACAACTCTAATTCTATCATCTTAATAGTTTTATTTTTTTCAAAGTGTCCCGCTATAATTATAGAATGAAGCTTGGTAATCAGGAAATCTCAATGAGATAATCTAGAGATATAAAGCTTATTTTCTTAAAAAAATGGCCATGAAGAATAGAAAAGATATAAGTTACAATAAGAAAGATATCTAAGTGGTAAATAATATAAAAGTTAAGGTAGATAGTATAATTATCTTGTACTTTGAAAAAAAAATAGAAATTTATCATTTTAAAGAAGAGTAAAAAAATTAGGAATTCATGTGCAATTTGGGCATTAGTGAAGCCAAATCTCAATCCTCATTAACAAAGTTTATCAAGCAACTTAGAAGTGATTTTGCCATAAAGAAGTACCCAAAAATGGTTTTGAAAGAGAAGTTTTTATTTAGGACTATAGTAAAAAGAGTGTAAGGAAACAAATGAAGGCTTGAGGGATGATTTATAGAGAAGTCATGAAAGTTAGATCATTGCAATGTTAACTCTAAAATCATCATTTTGATCATTTAAGGTGTCAAATCAAAGTTAAACCAAAGATTATTAAATCAAAGTCATCATTTTAATCAGCTGGTAGTTAAATATACTTGAAATGCTTAAGCGACATTTCATAAGTCAAATCATTGATAGTCATGAAGGGTATTAATAAAAAAAGATTAAACATGATCTACATAAGATGTATAGAAAAGATTCTTTATTACAAAAGGTTTATATATGAAAGATCGTCACAAAACTTGAGAAGGAAATTGCATATATAATAAGAACAAAATAATATATCAACTTGTAGGAGGATGACTCGATGATTAAAGTGAGTTTATAAACTAGTTGTAAAATGAAAGGTAGCGCCCCTCAACAAAGCATAGATCATGAGTTCAAGGATAACATCTTGAGAAATTGACTTATGAAGAAGTAAATATCTTAACATAAAAATAGTCTTAACACTGAATTATTTCTTCTGAGGAGATGTAGTAAATTTCTCAATTAATATTTTGAATTTATCTTTGTAACTTCACTTGAAAAAATAGCAAGGTGACTAGATATGAAATCAAAGTGGCTCAAATGAATCTTTCTAAGTTCTCCAAACAAAAGCTCATAGAATCTCTTAGTAGTCTTCATCTTCTCAAGCTCAAGTCATCTTGAATAGCGAGTATCATTCTCTTCGTTATGTAAAATTATTTTAAGTAGACTCTCAAGTCTACTCAATGGAACTAAAAAAATTTAGCTTAACAATTTGTGACTTTTAAATTGATATCTCACAAGATTTTTTGGTCTCAAATCAATGGTGTTTTCTTTAGTTGGCTCCTCATGCTTGACACCTTCTTTGTCTCTTTGAACTAGTGACAACTTCAACATATTCATCACTTTCTCCAATTAATACCCTCAAGAAACTTAGAACTTGCTCCTTAATACTCGATGTAGTTATAGCATCTCTAAGAAGCTTCTTTATCAATTCATCTATGACGATTAAGGCAAATAAGAGTTCCAATTAATATCTTTTTCGGGAGAGTTGATCGAAGACCATCACTTCCTATGGCTTATGTGGTCACCTTAGGCTTCGTTTGGCATATCTTTCTTACTGCTTTCCAAAGCAATTTTTCAGTACAAAAATTCCTAGTTCAAGAAATTTTTGTACTAAAAAGTTGCTTTAGAAAGTGATAAGAAAGCTGCCTCAAACGAAGCCTTAGTTTGATAATTTTAAAAAAAAAATTCTCGTGCTTCTTCATGTGGTTTAGTTTTTTTATCATCTTTGATGGCAGAAATAAAAATAATCATCGATAGATTTAGGCTTCATTTGGGGCAACTTTCTTAATGCTTTATAAAGCATCTTTTTAGTACAAAAATTTCTTGTTCAAGAAATTTTTGCACTAAAAAACTACTTTAAAAAGAAGTAAAAAAGCCGTCCTAAACAAAACCTTAAGCTTGTATCGTTCCATGAAGCTCTCTAACATCATTACAAAAACCCTTTGTTCGTTTTTTTTTTCATATTTTCAAATTATAAAAAAAATAAGGTTAGGTCTCTTAAAAAAAAAGTTAAAAGATTTTTATAAAATCAATAAATTTGCTAACTATTTTTCATATTAAGAGAAGTGTAAATAACATGTCAAGATCAAGATCACCCAAATCTAATTAAGGAAGGTGATTAATTCTATTCTCTTAAAAAAATGCTTTTTATATTTATTCTATTCCCAATTATTAATTAGACTCTGATTTTATATTAATCCTTATAATTAATTCTCCTAATCATGTTTTTATATTTTAAATCTTTGCAATTACATTCAAAACTCATATAATATAATGGATGAAGTCATATTCTGTACAAAGAAAATTTAAGAGTGTTGATTTGTCAAGTTGGAAACAGCATCTAACAAACTTCTCAAAATTCCTAAATGATAAGTTAACATTTTGTCCTTTCTTTTGGTAGTGATTTGGCTTCCTCCATTAAATTATTAAACCATTTAAGTATTGGATGTGATTGAAGTTATTTAAAATTATAGGGACCTAATTGAAAATATTGAAATTAATAAATAAAAACATCTTAGAGTATTCTAATACATTTTATATTAGAATGGGCTATTTTTACAACACTTCAGTTATTATCATCGATATAGTTAAATTATTAGATAAATATAGCTAAATCACTAGATATTTAAAAAATATTATAAATGTCTAAAAGTTTGATTATACTATTTAGTATTTTAGTTGTATTTCTATAATAATATATGCTGCGTTAAATTAGATATGTATCGTAAAAATAGTCACTTCTTGATCTGAAATATATCAGATTAATACAGATATTTATAGAATTAAAATGAAAATAGGGCAACCTATAGGGATTTAATATTGATTTGCCCAAAATTATATTATCTATTTGATTTATGTTTCTTATTTCCCATAATGGAGAGAAAGGGAGTTAGTGGATGCTCAACCCTAAAAGAAATTATATTGGATTGAAAGTTTTATATGAATGCTTATATTATTGATTGTTTCTTTCCAAAACTTTTTCTTCAATTCATTGCTCATTGGTATTTTTTGAGTTTTCAAGTGGCTTATTATATGCAAAATCTATTTTAATTAAAATTTATGATGATCTTGATTATAATAGAGTATATGCAAGGCGATTGTACTATTTTAACCGTTGTCGAATGCAGATTCTAATATGATCTCCTTATTTAGATATTAAAGAATAGCCTCCTATAGTTTCTGTTTAGCTTTCTTTCCATGATATGCGTGTTCATCTTATTAATCGCCGCATTCTTTGTGCTATAGGTTCAATATTTGAATTCCCTCTTCAAATATATCATGCTATTGCTTCACTTATTAGAACTTCTATTGCTCGTGTTCTTGTGGAGCGGGACGTTTTCATCAAAAAAAAGTTGTATACTTACAAATTTGGATTTGATCATTTGTCTTTGTTTTGCTCTCATTACAAAATGTATAGGCATGTGAAATCAAAATGTTTTTGCATTTCATCCTCATTTGAAATGATCAAGATGGTTTAATTAATTTGTGACAAAGAGGTTGAGGTTCAAAATTCTTCAGTATCACCTAATAAGATTTCCGCCAATGATATGAATACATCTTCTATTCTACCTCTTCCTTCTTTAGATGTTCAGTTGATTCTCCTTTTGCTGGTGAAGTGGATCCATCATCTCCTTCTTTTAAACATTTTATTAAAAAGGTTATTAATTAAAGAGAATATTATTTGTACTTCTCAGATATTGGAGGATGGTAGTCTTAATCATTCGACTTCTAAAGTACCTAAGTTCAGCATCAATGTGAATTCCAACTAAGATAATACTACTATCAATGAAATTAAGGAGGAGGATATTTTGTTTACCTTTTGTCTTTATTATCCACTTCTCCTTTGACACCTTTAATGTACATGTGCATGGAAGAATATATTGTAGTACAAATGAGAAAGAGTGAGTAAAAGCATTGATATATCATCAAAATATTCTCTTGATCGGCACAAATCTCGAGGCAAGATTAAGTTGGAAATTTCAAAAATTAAATTCAGGACCATCTGAACTCTGATTTTAGCAAACATACAGTCAAATTAAACGTCTCGGAAATACGAACCCAACGACACCAAATTTGACTCAATCCGAGCCCAGCTGAGTCCAAATCAAAGACCAGAAGAACATTTAGAAGGTTCAAACCATAATTTGGATTATCAAAATGTTTCCAAACGTGACATGCTTATAGTCGAATCGAGCGCTCGACGAGAAAAATCCAACGAGCCCAAGATCGCCGAATTTTGATATCATTAAGACATTCAAATTCTTAGTAAACGGTTCATGATCAAGGGAATCAACATCGGCCATGCATTCAAGCCACTCCCAAAGTACCTTGATCTCCCCCTATTTACTACCCATGACACTCTCAGAAAACTATAAATAGACCCCTCATTCCTCATAGAAGGCGGGAGGAAGAAGGGGTCCAAGCAAAGAAGAGAAGGAAGAGAAGGAAGAGGGCCCTCTTGCCACTAGACTCTTCCTCGACCACCGCCGGACTTCCACCGAACTGACACTGAACTTTCACCCAGCCACCGATTGACGTCGGACTTACACCTGGCTGCAAACTGATGCCGGATTTCTACCCAGCCACCAACTGACACAGGATTTCTGCTCGGCTATCGACGATTACCGGACTTCTGCCCGGCTATCGATTAACGCTAGATTTCTACCCGGCCACTAACTGACGTCGGATTTCAACCAGGCCACCAACTTACTCTGAATTTCTATCCAGCCACCGACTGATGTTGGATTTATGTCCGGCCATCAACTAACAACGATTTTTTGCTCGACCACCAATGGTCGTCGGACTTCTGCGTGGCTACCCACTGATGCTGGATTTCTGTCCAGCCATCAACTGACGTCGTATATCTGCCCGGCCACCAGCTGGCGTCAGATTTCTTCCCGGCCACCGACTGATGCCGGATTTCTGCCCGGCCACCAACTGACGCCAGACTTCTGCCCGGCCACTGACTTACACTGGACTTACACTCGGCCATCGATTGACACCGGATTTATACCTGGCTGTCGACTAATGCCAGACTTCTTCTCGGCCACCAACTAACGCTGCACTCCTGCTTGGCCACCAACTAATGCCAGGCTTCCATTTCTTGTTGGACTTCCACCCGACAACGATCTTTACGACCTTTGTTGCCCACCGACTATGGTCCCTCTAACCTCCATCACTTGATAATGTTCTTTCTGACCTTCGTCTCCTGCCGACTATGGTCTTTTCGACCTTGTCGCTAGATAACAGTCTTTACGACCTTCGCCGCCCACCGACTATGGCTCTTTTGACCTCTGTTGCCAAACAATAATCTTTAAGACCTCTGTCGCCCACTGCCTATGATCCATCTGACCTCAATTACCTAAATACGGTCTTTCTGACCACCATCGCCCACCGAACATGGTCCTTCCAGCTACTATCACCTAAAATCGGTCTTTCCGACCTCTATTACCAGCCGACTATGGTCCTACCAACCAAGCGAACATATCAATTCTGATTCTTCCAATTTTCACCATGTAATACATTCTATATGATGTATATTTGCTACATCAAACCAAGGCCTTCTTCTCAATGAAGGGCCTCATATGTAATCAACTATAAATATTACTGGATTCATTTAAACTGGGCCAGGCCCCGTGATTTTTACCCTTTTCAAGGTTTTTCACATAAAAAACTCTGGTGTCTCTTATAAACGCTACACTATCTTTTATCTGATTGTGTACTGGATCTTCATACAAAGCTAAGATGTTAAACTTTATATTTCTCTACCGTCGTGAATAGTCCAGGACACAACAGTTTGACACCGTCTGTGGGAATGTCGTTCCTAACTATGGGCAACTATTGCTCCAATCTCAAAAGATCGTTCGTGTCAATATCCTAACATTAACCATTATTGCATTAATTTTATGGGAATTAAATGTTAATTGGGGGGCAACCTTGATCACAGCTATGGCTAAGAAAATTGCTCCAATACATCCAACATCCAAGATAATATCTTGGAAAACTATTTTTCATAAGGCTTCGGGCAAATGCAAGGATGCTTCCAATAAATCACAAGCTTTATACAGTCCCTTACTGGACTTCTACTCCTTGGGCAATATCTTAATCTTGACTTCAAAAAGGCAATAATGGTTTAAAGATATACCATTCTTCACCTTTGATTTTGGATACACACAGTGTTCACCCCCTCCTAATCAAGGCAAAATTGATCCCAAGGGGATTCGATCCGACCTCTTCCATACAAGTTAATGTCATGGAGCAGCACTCTAACATACAACCTCGGATAAGTCAAACATCCTAAGAGGATGTTAATCAAATCATAAAATCCTTGATTCGAAAAATACATAATCTTTATTATGTCTCAATCACTGAATGATCAATCCCAGGGGGATTCGATTCAACCTCTTCCATATAGGTTAATATTATCGAGTAACACTCTGACATACAACCTCAGATAGGTCAAATATCCTAGGAGGATGTCAATCAAGTCACAAAATCTTTGGTTTGAGAAATATATAATCTTTATTGTATCTCAATCACTGGATGATCAATCCTTGGTGGATTCTCTCGACTTCTTCCATATAGGTTAACGTCATCGAGCAACTCTCTAACATAAAACCTCAAATATGTCATACATCCTTGGTGGATTCTCTCGACCTCTTCCACATAGGTTAACGTCATTGAGCAATATTCAGACATACAATCTTGGATAGGTCATACATCATTGGTGGATTATCTCGACCTCTTCCATTTAGGTTAATGTCATCAAGCAACGCTCTGACATACACCCTCGAATAGGTCATACATTCTTGGTGGATGCTCTCGACCTTTTTCATATAGGTTAATGTTATCGAGCAATGCTCTGACATACAATCTCGGATAGATCATACATCCTTGGTGGATTCTCTCAACCTTCTATACATGTTAACATTATCGAATTACACTATAACAACTAACCTCAGATAGGTCATACATCCTTAGTGGACTCTCTCGGCCTCCTTCATTGAGGTTAATGTCATCGAGTAATACTCTAACAAATAACCTCGAATAGGTCCAATAACCCTTATAGATTTTTCTCAACGTCATCAAGCAATGCCTTGACAAATAATCCCAAAAAGGCTTACCTATGAGGTAGCCTCAAAGGAAAGTTAGCAATGGACAAGGTCCTTACTAGAAGAACTCCACAAGAATAAGTGATTGACAGAGTCATCGCTTATTCAAAAACCTTATAAGGTTAAAAAGCTTTAAAAAGTATAGTTATACAAAGATCTTGGCAGACTAAAAAGCCTCAAAAGGTATATAAATGCAAAAATCTTAGCAGGCTAAAAAGCCTCCAAGAGCATGGGGGCAATATATTAAAGAATATCTCAAAGATATATAAACAACATAGTTTCCTCTGGGGGATAAGTTCATTTCAAATGAAAAATAAGCATCGAGCTCATACAATAATCTCAACTTCATATACAATATCATTAGAGTTATATAGATTCCACATCAGGTTCAAGTATACATTTATTTTGGCAAAAAGCTAAAATTAAAATTACACCTGAATCATTCATACAAGTTAATGTCATCAAGCAGGAAACAACTTCAAAAAGGTCAATTATCCTTGGAGAATTCTATTGACCTCTTCTATACTACACATTGAAGCATCTTCTGTAACTTCTTCTTTAAAGTAAGATTATAACCTGATCATCATCAGGCCTCCACTCAATTGACACTGTTAGTGTGTCGCCAGACTACTAACATGGCACACTGCTTCGACCCCTTCAATCAGGGATATCTGATGTCTACACATGTCAATATGGATGCATATTGTCTCAACATAATGTAACTAAACCACCACCATCATTGATCCTTCATCTAATTTCTCTCGTCGGTCGTTTACTTCATATCAGCCATCATCGGCTTCTCGCTTGACTGGTATTTGCAGCATGCTCTCCAATTATCTCCTTTAGCTCTCCACCCAACCATCGATTGAAATTAGACTTTCACTCGATCATCAATCGCTGATGGACTTCCGCTCAAACAGCATCAAAATTCTTCACATATACTAACAATTACTGATTCTCCTCTTGACTACAATTACTGCCAGATCTTCTCAAATCACCGTCGTATGCAAGAGGTACTTAATCTTCTTTTATCAAGGGTTGGTTAATGGAAGAATAAACTCTCATCGTGACTTCTTCTAACAAAAAGAGGGACACTAAAGCTTGATAGGGGATGCCATCTATCTCAGATAGTGTAATGCCTCTAATATAAGAAGAAAGCCATAGGATAAGAGAAAGGAAGGGCGAGAAAGTTCCTTCTACACTAAAGAGGGGCATTGAATTTTGGTAGGGGATACTACCTATCAAAAATAATGGAAAGCCTCTAAACTAAGAAAAAAAGTAGAGAAAAAAAGGAGAGGAAGGCTTTTAACTTCTACATAAGAGAGAGGCACTGAATTTGAGTATGGGATGCCACCTACCAAAAATAATGAAAAGCCTCAACTATAGAAAAGTTATAGGGAGAAGAGAAGAGGAGGAGCAATTTTCCTTCTTCCCCAAGGAGGGTATTTATAGGATGAAAAAGGGGGGAAAAAGTCCAAAAATTGGGGGAAATTTTGCCTCCAAAATTGTTTGAATTTTTTTCGAAATTCTTTTAGAAGCTTTTTCAAAATTTTTGGGCCCCATTCTGAAATTTGTGGAACTAAAAAAAATTATGGGCCCCATTAAGAAAAAAAAAGATGGGGCCCACTTTCACAAAAAAAATTATACATATAAGAGGCAGGCAAGGGCACTGTAGCCGCCTGCTCAAACAAAAAATGTGGGCCCCACTCAAAAAAAAGTTTATAACAGTAGCCAACTGCTGCTGTAATAATCGAGCGCCCCAAAGGGGTGCTTCATGTGCCACTTCGGCCCGCATGTCAGCGCGGGCCCCCGCCGGCGGTAGTGGCAGGCTAGCCAATTCGGCTACCAACTCACGCCCAGGCCCAATTTTTGACCCGAACAATCCAAATCGGACGTTTTTTGGGTTCCTGGGAACATTCTTCAACATTTTAGACTCAATTTTGGAACTTTCGTAGCTCAACGAAGCTTCTATAATCAAATTTGAGCAAATTTAAATTTTTTGGATTGCAATTATTTTAACATTTTTTGCGATTTGAATAATTTAGAATGCTATGACATATATTTTTAGACTTATGGAGCTTCGATGTCTGAAAATATGGTGGCAACTGATATATTATCAAAAAATTCTCTTGATCGGGCACGAATCTTGAGTCAAAATCAAGTTAAAAACTTTAAAATTAAATCCAGGACCATCTGAACTCCAATTTCAACAAACTTATTGTCAAACTGAATGTCTCAAAAATACGAACCCAACGACACCAAATTTGATTCAATTTGAGCCCAGATGAGTCCAAATCAAAGACCAAAAACACATTTGGAAGGTTCAAACCATAGTTTGGATTACCAAACAATTTCTAAATGTGACATGCTTATAGTCGAATCGAGCGGCTCGACGAGACAAATCCAACGAGCCTAAGATCGCCAAATTTTGATATTAGTAAGACTTTAAAAGCCTAGTAAATAGTCCTTAATCGAGGTAATCGACATCGGCCGTCCATTCAAGCCGATCCCAAATTACCCTTGATCTCTCTCCTATTTACTAGCCATGCCACTATCAAAAAACTATAAATAGACACCTCATTCCTCATGAAAGGGGGGAGGAAGATGGGGTCCGTGCAAGGAATAGAAGGAAGAGAAGGAAGAGAGTCCTCTTGCCACCAGACTCCTCGATCACCGCCGGAGTTCCACCCGGCCGTCGACTGACACTGGACTTTCGCCCGGCCACCGATTGATTCCTTACTTACACCTGGTTGCCAACTGACGTCGGATTTTTGCCTGGCACCAACTGACGCCAGAATGATGCCCGGCCAAGAACTAATGTCAGATTTCTGCCCAGCCACCGACTAACGCCAGATTTATGCCCCGCCACTAGCTAATGCCAGATTTCTACCCAGCCATCGACGGTCACCGGACTTCTGCTCGGCTACCGAGTGATGCCGAATTTCTACCTGGTCACCAACTGAAGTCATATTTTTTCCCGGCCACCAACTGATGCCAGATTTCTGCCCGGCCACTAACTGACGCCAAATTTTTGCCCAGCCACCCATTGACGCCAGACTTCTGCCCAGCTATTGACTGACAATTGACATATACTTGGCCATCGATTGATGCCTAATTTACACCTGGCTGCCAACTGACACCAAACTGCTTCCCGGCTACAAATTGACGCCGGACTTCTTCACGGCCATGAACAAACGCCAAACGTTTGCCCGACCACCGACTGATGTCAGACTTCTTCCCAGCCACCAACTAACATTGGACTTATGCATGGCCACCAACTAACACCAAACTTCCACCCGGCTTCCAATTCTTATTAGACTTTCACCCGACAACGATCTTTACGACCTTTGTTATCCACTGACTTTGATTTATCTAACCTCCATCACTTGACAATGTTTTTTAAACCTTTATCGCCCATCAACTACAACCCTTCCAACCTCCGTCGCTAGACAATGGTCATTACGACCTTCATTGCCCGTCCATTATGGCCCTTCCGACCTATGTTTCCTGACAGCAGTCTTTACGACCTCCATCTCCCATCGACTACGGTCCTTCTGACCTTCGTCTCCTAACAACGGTCTTTCCAACCTCTGTCGCCCACCGACCATGGTCCTTCTGACTACCATCACCCAAATACGGTCTTTCCGACCTCCGTTGCCAGCCTACTTTGGTCCAAATGACCAAGCGAACATATCAATTCTGATTCTTTCAATTTTCACCATATAATGCATTCTGTATGATGTATATTTGGTACATCAAACCAAGGCCTTCCTCCGAGGGAAGAGCCTTATTTGTAATCAACTATAAATACTAGTTGAATCATTCAAACTGGGCCAAGCCCCGTGGTTTCTCCCCTTTTCAGAGGTTTCCACGTAAAAAAGTTCTGGTGTCTCTTATGAACGCTATGCTATCTTTTATTTGATTGTATGTTGGATCTTCGTATAAAGCTAAGATGTTAAACTTTATATTTCTCTACCACTGTGAATATTCCAGGACGTAACAAGCATTATACCATAGAGATTGTAATCATCAACTACCAAAATTGTGTTAAATTTTACTTTATTGAATGGCCAAAATAGGATATCTGTTAAGTGAAAAATAGAAAATGACTAACTACTAAAAAGCAAATATCGCTATTAGTCACAAATTAAATAGTTAATGTCCAAGGATTAAATTTTACTAAAACTAGTATTGGTTTTGTTGCGATATTGATCAATTGTACAAATTAAATTGCATATTTATGAAGAATGGTATTAAGATGGCTTTTTTCCAGCTTAAACCAAAAGTATGTGCATTATATATATCACTAATATAAAATATAAACATAGGGTGATGCATATTGCGTTGATCGTGTTGTAGTAAAATAATTACAAACACCTGATCAACCCTAAATATGCAATAGTGATTAATTGTAAATATTTAATTTTTTTTAGAAACAGTAATAGTGAAACCTAAAAAATCATTACTATTCAATTAAAAATTGCAGATACATATATGACGAGTAAAATTAAAATATTTCTCTACTCCTCTTTGATAATAATATAGAAAAAGCATGATAAAAACGTACAATAGTAAAGCATAAATGAACTAATACATAAACACATTATCATCCTTCTTCTCTCAAAAGTAAGAATAACTGAAAGCATATAACAAAAACCATAATAGAGAAATTAAATGAACCTACTAATAAGGCATGCATCAAAATGAGATTCCCTCATAAACATGAATTTTGCATTATCCCTTATGCAATCAATGTAAAACTAGATAATCATAAAAGTATTTATGGAGATTAGGGCACGAAACCTCCCATTGAGATGGTACTAGTCATCATTCTCCTATAAATCATACTCAAGCGGATCGGGGTACAATGGTAGTAGTAGGAAGGAAGTATTTCTAGGGCCAAAAAAAAAGTTTCTTAGCATAATTAATGCATTATCTCTAATGTTATACTTTTTAAAAGTTTTGTCTTTATTTTTACATTCAGCATATTTTGCATTTGTAATTTCTAATTAATTCTTTATATTATCAAAAAGGCTTTGAAAATCTTACATTAATATAAAAGTTGAATTAAAAAATGTATGCTTAGGGTTGCTAGCAAGAATAATCGATTTCTTTGAATTACAACCATTGATTATTTCCATAAAAGTGACACTCTACTCATACTCATGTGAAGCATAGGATTTTGGGCATATTGATGTTTAGGTTGTAGATCTAATGTAGATTTGTAGGTTGGTGCTTGGATTAATTTACAACAAAGCTTAAAGGTTTTATCTTTAACTTAAAATAATAGGTGTTATCTCTCCTAAAATGTGTGACATCCCTATCAAATAAGCATGAGCTTCTAAATTATATACAGGCTACTTTCATTTGAAGAGCATCACACCATATATTGTTCTCATATCCAGCTATCTTACAGGTATTAAACATCCAAATATGATGGGTAATGAAGTATCATTCAAGTAACTCAATATGTACGGCTCTAGATGAGGTTTTTGTTTAAGCTTAGCTCTTAAAAGTGTGTTTAGATACTATATTCATGGTAATACCCTTAGCAATAACTAATTTATATATTTTATTTCTAGATTCAATAATTATAGAGAAAATACTCCTCATTCTCCTATTGTTAGTACTTTTTATTATTAAACACCTTATGGTGTCGAGTTAGGTCACTCCAAGCTAATTATCCTCATTAGATAGATAAAAGGGTGTAATCATGGATTTCTTCCACCTTATCATCAACTCTCTCCTCCATTAATTCTTCTTCAGCCTCATCTAAAAATATGATCTTGGCCTTATTCTACTGTTATATATGGCCTTTATTGAAACATGTTATGTTCTTAGTTTTAGAGCATGAATCAAGTGTACTCCTACTAGGTTAGGAAGTGGAACAAAAAGCATAGGTCTAGCAATAGACCTTAGTGTGGATGATAGAAAGGATGAGTTTGGACCTCTAACTCTAAATAAAGAAGCTTCTTTCTTATGCTTCTTTGGGAGTAAAGCATAATGGAAAGCATATTCTATGGTTTGAGGATCATGTAACTCTATCTCATATATGATTTCTCCTAAGACCAATAATGAATTTGTTAACTAATTGCCACTCTTGATCTATGTAGTTGGTCCTAGTAATTAAATCCCAAAAATTTCATGTACTCTACCTCTTACATGCTTTCTTACCTAAGAGTCATAAGTTGTTCATGGAGCTCTTTGTCATTACTCCTTAGATAATACTTAGCCCTTATCATCTCGTTCATCTCAACCCATATAAGTTGGCATCTCCCTAACCTCTTTTCCTTTACTAATACATTACTTCAATTGATTTTGGCATGTCAACTTATAAGCTTCACCTTTGCAAAGGTTGTTCTTTGGTAGCATTTTTTTATACTAATCAAAGAATTCATCCATCTAGGTAAGCCAATCAAGGAATTTGTTTGGTTCAAAAACTCCACAATTTAGAGAGGCATCTACCTTAACTTTTTTATGGATTTAAGTAAGGTCTCTAGATTCCTATGGTTGTTCCTACAAGTTTTTCTTCTTTGATGAATTATCTCCCTAGGATTTTTCATAAGGTCTTCTACCATTATTTCAATGTCTATAGGGTTTGGTGCCAATGGATGAGTTTATATCCTAATGCTTAGGTTTTGAATCTAGGTGCTTAGGTCAACTATAATCTCTTGAAGTATTTCAAAGCTTTCATTAGTTTGTAGGTTTTTTATTTGTAATTCATAAATACTACTATTGGTATTATCTAGCTGATCATTTACTTTGGAGGCAAGGTTGAATGCTTATTATTATGATTTAAAAATGATTTTATAATTCCAAAATATGAAACTCATCCTTACTTAACTAAAATAAATGAAAATGATTTTGGAAAGTAATTTTGAGCCTTCACATAATGTAAATTTAAAAGTAGAAATAACAAAGACAAAGCAATATAATTAGTTTAAGAAAAAAGCCTTAAGTGTTCAAATAAGGTTTTTCTATTTTAATTGGAATCAATGGTAGGGCTTACTCACTTTAAGTGGAACACTCCCTCTCTGATTTTGGTGCTCTCAAGTCAATTTTGATTGATTGGGTTAAGGATAATCACTAGGTTTAATTTTAGTTGAGGAAACTAGTTGGCAACACTATAATAGTCCAAAGGTTTGCATCAAACAAGCTATCTATCACATGTGGTTGCAAAAGAAAATCAAATACCATTAATGTAAGCAAAACAAGTCCATCATTATAGATATTACCCCTTGAGAAATTTAACCCCCGTATTTGCAAAAGTCCCTCAAACTTCTCACTTCCTTGGTGTCCAACTTCTAATGCAAGTGCTATCCACCAATCACCAAAACTCACATAATAGGAAATGATGAGGGTTGGTGGTGGGTTTTAGATCACTAATGTGATTAATTTGTCTATGAGAGAGAGAGAGGGGGTGTGCTCTTTTAAGATATTTAGAATAGTAAGGCTTTGTTTTGAAAGAGTTAATTAAATAAAGGTCAAGTTTGATTGGTAGACCAACTCTTATAATCTATCTAGAATTGGAGATCAATATACCTAATTGTTCTTCCTCTCCATAATTATAATTCCCAAAAAATTATACTTTATTTGTAAGTGAGGAAGTCTACTTTAAATTTGGAGAGTTGGGTAAAATTTGGGAAAGATTTGGTAGGTTTAATCTATTCTGAAAGTGATATTTGTTAGTTCTATAAAAGAAAGACTAAGGTTGGAAAATTGATTGTGTTTTTCTATACATAAGGTGGAATTCAAAAAATTTCAATTGTAATAGTTTAAGGATATTCCTTAGATGATATATAGAAGTATATATATTTTCTGTGGAGTTTTGATTTTTTTGTTTTTTGCAATTTTTTGTTGAACTAAAAACATATATAAAATTGGAACAACAATTGTTCTTGAGCATTTTGACAAGAATAACAACAAATAAATTTAGATTTACTGAAGTATAGAATATTATCAAGAGATCTAGAGATTTTAGTGGTCAAAAGCTTGTAGGAATAATATCAGTCCAAAGAAATAAAAGTTTTTGGCTGGCTCTTATAATAATGATTTGACTTTGATTTGATGGAGGAAAATGGGGTTTGGATTTTTGTAAGATGGGTTACAAACAAAAGAAGACACTTAAGGAGACTTCAATGAAAAAAATAAATGCAAAAAAACTAAACTCTACTCACCAAAGTATAGGTTCAAGAGGAAAATTGAATTATACACACAATAGTAGAGGTTTAAGAGAAAAATTAAAGCCACCAAATTTCTTGGAATTTTTTTTTCCAAAATATGTCAAACAATGAATTCTCCATTTCATTCCAACAAGAGAGTTTTATACAACTAACACAAGGCCAAGAGACACATCTCTTGGCATTTTAACTCAAAAGGAGGGAAAGGAAGGAGGGAGAGGCCAGTTTGAGTTGGTCCACATGCAACTAACTACAACCACCCAATTCCTCTTATGCACACTAGTATGGCTGGCCCTTTCTTCCTTAACCTCGAAATAGAATTAACACATTAAGCACTAGCAAAGCAAATGCATCATTATATAGCAAATGCATCTTACAACACCATAAACATGAAAATGCATAATATGATGTAAATCTTCATAATTTTCCCATAGCTTAAGCTTCATGTGCTCTTTTTCTTGCTCTAATGATAGAATCATGTCCATTTACCACATCATTCTCCTTGATAGGGGCTAGTGGCACATGGTGCTTTCTCCACTCTAAGCATATGTGATCTTGTGATTCTAAGTAGCCTCACCTATAGAGGTGCTCTCTAATGTTCTAAGAAACATTAATTTCATGGTATTAAGGTCCTTCAATTTGCTCTAATATTCCTTGTATGACTCCTCTTACTTTCCTAACCAAGAGATCATTCCTTCTTGTGATGCTCTAGGGTGACTAGATATGGAGGGCAAAATTGCCCAATTGTATTACTTAGTGTTCATGTGATTGTTGGGGAGTTTGAGTAATTTAGCCAACATCTTTAACTATTGTATTCCTAGTTCATAGAAGAGTGGGCCTTCTCACAGCCCTTATGTTAGAGTAGATTCAATGATAATTGGATCTAGGTCCTTCACATCTAGCATCTCACTCCAGAATCTTAGAATAAAATTCTGGAGTGACTCACCAAGTTTTTTATTCATCTTAAGAAGGGAGTGTGAGTTCATCTATGGCCTCTTAGTGCTCATGAACTAGGTGATGAACATCCTCCTGAATTTTATGAATAAGATGATCACTTCCATGCGTAAGTGAGTGAACCAACTAAGCACCACTTTCTTGAGGTTTGTGAAGAATAATTGAGACTTTAAAACATCATTGATGTCAAGTAATGATGTCATCAATTCAAAGTTAGTGATATGATTAACCAGGTTAGTCCTGCTCGATAGAACTCTAGGTTGGGCATCTTAATTTTTTGAGGTAGCCTCACCTTAGTTATTTCCTAGAGAAAGCATTTATTAACTCAGGCTCTAGTTTCCTTGCCCACTAGGAAGGAAGGTTTTATTTGTCATCACATGGCAATGCGAGTAGGATTAAAATTGCCATTAAGGTCAGTACTCTACTCTCTAACATTTATTAAAGAATTTTCAAGTTAGAAGATACTGATGAGTGCCTTAATAGCCCCACCAAGGCATCTTGGATCATCTTCATAAGCCTTTCATCCATCTCCATAAGGTCATAGTGAATGGTGTAGTTTGGGGAGTCCATGTTCACTGATGTCTTGGGTTTTTATGATTCAGCGATTTGTACCTTTCTTTTGATCACTAGCATTAATCTAAACTCACCACACTTTTAAGGATGTTGTATCCCATAGGAAATAACTAACCTTACTTACATGTAATCTCAAGAGACAAGAATTGAGAACTTAGAATGAGTATGGGAATGAAAGGAGAGAATTTAGAGAATCTTGGAAAAATACTAAGAAATCTCAAAAAATGCTCCAGTATATCAATAACACTCTAAAAGAAATAAAATGTGTCATTTCACCCTTCATTTACAGGGGTCTAAATGCTATCGAAAATGCTGCATCAAAAAAGGTAAGATAATAAGTATACCATAAATATAATCTAGCATTCTGATAGGTTCTTTGATCATTTCTTCACTGCTAGCCCAACTATCAAATTTTAGGTGAGTTTCCTTGCTTGAGTGTTTATGGGTGAGTCATGAGGGTGAATCCTTGGGGAGGATCATATTAGATGAGTATGTAACAATGAATCCTCTGGTCGCCTTAGCAACCTCATAGGTGCATTCCTCAAGCAATTTGAATACGAGGGATGAGTCCCATTAAGCTATGTTGATTGCAAGCTAACTGTTATTTTAGTATAAAAGAGTATATTTGCATCTTTATGGGGGTGAGCCTTCACTATGGGTGGACGAACCATGCCTTTGGCACCTTGTTGACTCATATGTCAACAAGTTGCTAAGGATGGATGACTTTCGTTGGGGAGGCAAATCATCCAAATCCTTGAGGGATCTATCTTTTTGACGATGTCCTTCATGGGTTGTTTGGCCAAGTTGAGTCAAAGTCTTTTGCTGACTGGTACTTCTGGGAGAAGAAACAACCATTCATGCTCAAGTCTTTTTTTTTTTCATGCTCAAGTCTTCATTCCTAAGGTCCATTAGGTTTGGTTTCTTCTACCGAAACCTATTAAAAACTTGCAAAGCACTTGAGAAGATATATGCAAATGTTCTAAAACTCATAATCACCTTTTCCTTAAGTACCATATTTAAATGGATCTCTTTTCATAATTGTACACCATGAGGCTTATTCTTTATCTTCAGCTGCACAATATCTCAAGTTTTTGAACATGTTGCTGAGATCAACAATAACTTAAATGTGAATTGTATCTACTTGATTTTCATATTATGGCTTGTCATATTTGAAATGAAAGGAATATTATCATTAACAGGGAAAATCTTACAATAATTTGTCATCTTATTCAAAAGATTCATTTTACCCTAAGACTCAAAAGCATGAGTTGAAAGTTTAAATATGATATCCCTGATGAAATCAATTCTATTTACTTTATCGGTTGTTCCCCATAATATCTAAAAATCTTCATTAGTTTTTATGCTTTATTTTTCATGTTTTATATGTGGGATTCATAGAGCAAATTTACTTTTGATATGGTTCTTCTTATGGATACTATTTCTTTGGGCTCATTCTTGTGTACTTTGTTAGGAGGTCATGTATCCTTATGATCTTGAAGAAATAACTTTTCCCTTTCCCAAAAGGAGTTAAGCTTAAGTTGACATTTAAAATTTTATTTTGTTAAATTATCACTAATATATCACTACAAATTTTCATATTCATTAATTTACCATCAAAGACTGCTGAGGAATCTGTTTCTAGTGATAACAAATACAGTGGATTGGTTGTAGCAGTTCATAAACCGCTGCAATAAATTTAGCAGGGGTTTTAACCACTACCGTATATAAAAAAAAGTGTTGCAAAACCCTAATCTATTAGTAGTGATTCAATTATTTATAATTACTGTCATATCACAAAATCTATATATTCTTAATAATATATCATCTTTTAGCTAGCTAATTGTTGTGAATCCATGGAATATTAAAAGTATTTTTTATTGATTTTAAAAATAGCAAAGGTATTTTTAAAATTCCCATTTTTTATACAATAAAACATATATTAATCTTAATAAATGAATTTAAGTTAACTTTTAAGCTAATTTATACAAAATAATAATTAAAAATATATTTAGTTGTTATTATGCTTGTGATTAGAAAATGATGACACAAACTTAAACTCTAATGAACTAATTTTATAAGATCAAATTAAGATTAAAAATTATTTTAAATATTCACATCTATTAAAAAAATAATTAATTTTTTTTAATTCACTTATATATTTTAAATGTTATTGCAATTTTTTATAAAATTTTGGAGTCTATCTAAATTATAATTTTCATTAATGATTATTCAACTTAAAATTAACATATTATTAAATTGATAATTATTTCATATAATCACATCCATCAGTTGATTGTATCGCAATTACATTCGAAATATTTTTTAACAAACGAATTGATATATAATTTCATATTGTTCTTATATGTTCATTAACTATTGAAATAATTAATTATCTAATTAAGCGTTTTAAATAATTCGATAAATTTAATAATCCTTAATCCTGCAGCAATTCCTTCATTCCACAATTCAATTCTCTGTACACGCCATTAATGAAATTTCATTTATTTAAATGAAATGGGACTCTTTAGTCAAATTCGACCGTCATAGAAATTTGTAACGGCCATTTTAACGGCTCTATTATTTCATTGATTTCTAATGTTGAATCCAACGTTTAGTTTGTGACAATTTTTTTACTAATTTTTAAAGAAAAATTTTAAATACAATTTTTTTAAAAAAATAGCAAAAATAATGGATAAAAGCTATCTTAAATGAAGCTTATGGTTTCATTTGAGACAGTTTTATTACTACTTTTTAAAGCAGTTTTTTAGTATAAAAATTTATAATTAAAAATTTTTTAATACTAAAACGTTGATTTAAAAAAATAGTAAGAAAGCTGTCTCAAACGAAGCATAGGATTATGGCTTCGTTTGGGACAATTTTTTTTTGCTTTTAAAACTATTTTTTAGTACAAATTTTCTAATTTAAAAAAATTTTATATTAAAAAGCTACCTTAGAAAAAAGTTAAAAAACTGTCACAAACGAAGCTGCTTTGTTACTACTTTTTAAAGTTATTTTTTAGCATAAAATTTTTTAAATTAGAAATTTTGTATCAAAAAGTTGCTATAAAAAGCAGTAAGAAAGTTGTCCGAAAAGAAGCGCAAGACTTTATTTGGGACAACTTTTTTACTGTTTTGTAAAGTTAAGATAGAGAAAGTAACTTTTTAAAATTTTTGTGAAAGCAATTTCCTAGAACAAAAATTTTTGGAAAGCACCAAAAAATAGTGGTCAAACATAAATTATGATTGTGATATGAAAAACAAAAAGTAAGAAAACTGTCTCGATTGAGATAACTTTTGACCACTGTTTTTTTTCTTGCTTTCAAGAAAATTTTGTAATAGAATGTTGCTGTAAAAATAGTAAAAAAATTATTCCTAGTGAAAACTTATAGAATTAATTTTATGCAATTTTTAGTTTAATTTGAATCTATAAAATTCTCAAATTTTCACATAATTATCCAATAAAATCAACCATGAAATTATCTCGAAATATTCTCTCTTGAATTATTCTCTTCAAAATAAAATTAATTTTTGGCAAATTTAAAAGCTAAGCAAAATTTCTTCAAATTTAATTTCGTATAGCACCAAATCATTTGCAAGTATTTTTGAAATTGTTCGAGTATTCTTTAATAAACTTGATAGATTTAACCCTACAAGAATTCTTCCACATAATAAGCTTAATAGATTTATGGAGGTTTTGGCAACTAAGAACTTAAGTTGTTAGGTTAAAAGCCCAAGATGGTGTGTTTGGCTATAAACCTGTCAATCGATAACTTGTATGGGTTGCTCTCATGAATGTCATCACATAATTACTAAGGGGCTATTTGGTTTACTGTAAAATGAGTGTAAAGTAAATATTAGTGTTTGGTTTGAAGTAAAAGGAATGTTGAGTAAAATTTTGAAGTAAAAAGATTCATCTTCTAGTTCAAATTCAGTGTATTTGGAATTCCTTCGATTTAGACGATTTTCAAATATACCAGAAACTCACCACCGGCCTCCACCTTTGTCGCCGGCCACCACCACAAGTTGCTAGCCACCGCCACCCTCAATCTGCCACCGCAGGCCACCCCCGGCCATCGCTGGCCACCGCTGACAATCGTCGGCCACCGCCAATCACCGAACATCGCCGGTCAACCCTGGCCACCGTCGATCACCTCCAACCACCACCATTTTGAATATAATGCATTCAATTCACTTCAAGACAAACAAACAAAAAATTAAAAACCTGCATTTATTTTAAACTCATCCAAACAACTCCAAAGTATTTTAAATATACTGCATTCATTTTTTAGCCAACCAAATAGACCCTAAGACTTTCCTCTTTCTATTGCTTCACAAAAAATAAGGATTGATAAGTCTTTAAGATATAAAAAGATTTTCTTTATGTAGAAAATTAGGATATAATGAGAAATGAAAACTCTTTAAAAGAGTTTGATACTTCATCAAAAAATTCACATGATCAAATATGAACCTCAAGGTAAATTGAAGTTTAAAACTTTTAAAATTACATTCAATATCATCTGAACTCCAATTTCAAAAAAAAGTATGCTAGAACTAAATGACTAGATAATATAAACTTAACAATAATAAAAGTAATATGATCTGACTCCAAATTAGCTAAAATCAAACACTTCAAACATAACTAAAAATTCTATATATTAATTAGATGACAAAATGGTCTCAAAATATTACATGCTTATAGTCAAATAAAATGTATCGATGAGAGAAATATGATGAACCCAAGACCATTCAATTTGAGATCATTGAAGCACTTAAATACTTAAGAACCTATCTGTGATTAAGAAAATCAATATGGGTTGCTTGATAGAGTGTTTTGGAAATTTTTGCTAGATTTACCAAAATTTTACTATAAAGAAGCTATAAACACATCCTTATTCTCTATAGAAAGGGGATCTAAATTAAATGATAACTAGGAGACAATTCATATATTTGAAGAATCATAGAGCTTTTCTTAGCCACAATTGTTGAATTGCCATCACCTAACTACCACCGCCTAATCATTACTAACTTACCACCATCAAATGTTGTCGCTCGGCCTCACATCAGACCACTATCGCTCGACTTTTTGAATTGTTGCCATCCGACCACCATTATTGGATCTATGCCACCCACTATTAACCCCCGACAACCAATGCCCAGGTACAGTCTCTAGACTACCATCACCCAATTATGGTCTCCTACCACCCTTGCCTAAATATGATCTCCTGACTACTGTCATTGGCTATAGCCTCTCAAACACTATAACTTAACAATAATCTTCCAACTACTATCGTTCAACTATAATTTCCTAACCACCTTTGCCTTACCATTATTGCCCAATAATGGTCTTCTAAAAACCATCTCTTGATTATAAATTACTGACATTTGGCACCAGACCATTATCACCTAACTATGATCTCTCAACCATTATCGCCTGATTATAGTATCCCGACCAACGTCACTAGACAAAAATCTCATGGCCACCATCACTTAACTATAGTGTCCCAACCATCATTGAAAATCTATTATTGCTCAAATAAAATAGGTTAACAACCATTGTTAGACTATCATCGGCCGATTATAGTCTCTTAACCATTATTGTTAAACTATTGTCTGTCGGCCACACTAACCCCTACCAACATTATTTCCCTCCATCACCACCAACATCATTGCATGTCATCACTTATAAGGCTGATGCAAACCATTAACATAAAATATCCATGCCTATCAACTTCACTCAACATGCCCAATAGTGTCAATGCATTACATTGCTTATTAAGTCAATGCATGGTGTCAACATAAACACCGATGCTTGTCAACTACATAACTCATCATCACCAATAATGTTGACACATGCCACTGAATACAATGCAACTGCATGCTGTTGACATAAATGTTGATATTAGCTAGCTTCAGCACCAACTACCACTAATGATATTGATGCATGCCATTGCAATAAAGTTTATTTAAACCGTCCATGCCAACTATGATTTTTGATGTTATAATCAAAATTTATAATGGAATTTTTGGTTTCTAGCCTACTCCTTTTTAAGGCAAATAATAAAAAAAAATTTCAAATAATCTCTTAATGATAACTCAAATACCACAAGGCTCTTCCAATTTCCACCATGAAATTAATTCTCAATAATTTATGCCTATTATATTTTATCAACACCTCCCCCATTCATAGGGATGGGTATACGTTACAAACAATGATATATACAAAAAAAAATCATATCAACAGGGCCACTTCCCATAGATTCTCCCTTTTTTGAGTTTTTCAAGTAAAAGTTCAAGTATCTCATATAATTTTATTTTATCTATGTGTGTGCTAGATTTTCATATAAAGCTAAGCCATTAAACTCTCCCTATCTTTATAAATTTTTAGCATACAATAATTAAGTGTCATCTGTGGGAAGTGATTCTGGGCTAGGGGCATCTTTTTCTATAATCTTGAAAAGCATTCAAATCTCTTTGTAATTGAAAGTCGTGGTCATGATTGTAATAGGGCTATCTCTTTGTAATTTTTTTTTTCAGTATTGAAAGAAGTAAGCCATGATTAGGGGCAACCTTGATTATAATGTTGAAAGGATAAGACCTTTGGAATTTAGTGATTTAAAAAATCCTTCCTAATAACATTTACTATAGCATCAATTCCTTGGGAAGTAGATTAGGTATTGGGAGAAAACCTTGCTATAACGTAGAGGTGTTGTTCATGATAATATCTCAGAATAATTATAGATTAGCAAGTCCTTTCATCCAATATTTTTTCATGAATCCTAGGAAAATTTACTAATAATGAGCTTTTTAAATGCTTCTTGTAAATATATAAAATTTTTGGTTTCAAGCAAATTTTAAATTTTAGATGTATTATCTCCAACTAGATTTCTACTCCTTGAGCATGGTCATAGTCATGACATTAAAATGACATTACTGATCTAAAGACAAGTTTAGATGGGACAAACATGGAATGCATTCCATCCTAATCAAGGTACAGCTATTCACATGAAAAATTAAATCAATTTCTTCCAAACATTTTAAAATCATCAAGTAACATTATAACAAATAACCTTGGATAGGTCAAAATTTTTTGGTTAATTTCCCTCCAACTATATATAAGTTTTTCACAGAGTAACTATCACAACCTAATTAGATAAGACCCACAGACAGAACAGCTCCTATTGTGTTGGCTTCTAATAGGCCAACCCAAGATCAGGGTTTTGGAAAATATTTTAGATTTTATTCTTTCAATTAAACTTAAAATAATATATTATAGAGATACTAAATTTATACTATAATACATGACTATATACTGAAATACAGAACATATCAATTTAAATAACTAGTCATGACGGTATAAAAATCAGAAAGAAATACAAATTCAAACAAATCAAATCTTGACCTAACTATGCAATGAGATCATTCGCTTTCCCAGACCTTAAAACAGAATGCAGATAAACTCTGAGCCAACACAGCTCAACATGTCAAACTCACTGATCTAAGTTTCCAAATAAATTATTTATTATGCATTTAACTAAATTTAAAAGTTGTTCATAAGAAATGTAATGGACTGAGCATGATATTACTTATAGATATCTAAATTAAAACCGACTATACACTAAAAATAAATAAACACACACTTCATAAATCAAAACATAAAATAATAGATTTCCCTCAAGCCTTTATACCTCCCATCAAAACAAAATTAAAAAATTATGACCCTTATGACTCTCATGATGGCATATCAGAAAATAAACCCTTAAAACTCCCAATGCTCGCACAGAATAAAATGTGCAAATAACACCAAAATAGAACTTCTTATGTCTTTAGCACCAAAACAACCCCCACCCCCCCCCCGCAACACACACACACACCAGATCTCCTCAAAGTCATACATTTCTAGCAGATAAGTATATAATTCATTGCATTGTAGTAAAAGAAATATAAATAAACTCATTTAAAAATTTAAATGAATGCTTTAATGGTAGCCAACAGAATATACTACTGAGTAAAAATTCACTATTTCTGAATATGACCAAATCACTAGAGATTGTTCAGAGAATTTTTATGAAGCTTTAATTACACTAAAACATTATTTTTTTAGGATTAGAGTTATTTTACAAGCAATTAAAATAGCACACTTTCCAAAATCCCTCATGTTAAATTTTCAAAAAAAAATCTAAATATCTAGAATCATTATATCTATAACATACAAAAAGTCACAGGTAAATATTTTATAGGCGTAATGTTATTCTTATTTTTAAACTATGAAAATATAAATTTACTTAGAAAAATTTAAAAATTTCTGTGTTTTTGAAAACTAAGATAGAGAAAATATAACCTATCTTGAACCAGACAACTTTTAGAACTGGCACGATAGCTAAAAAAGAACTAAAGTCACCCAAAATTGGCTTTCTCTCTCTATGATTCCTCCTCTCTCTCTCTATCACAAGCTAACTTTCTCAATGGAAATGAAATGAATTGAATACTAAAAATGATTTTTTTAATATTAAAATTATGCCTAATGTCGCAACGCTCGATCATACACGCTATAATGCTCCCTCTGAGAGCCCCCAGCACTGCAGTGCCACCCCCAATGCCGCAATGCCAGCCCAAATGTTGCATTATTAGAACATGCAAACAGATCCCTTGGGACCCATACTAGAACACATTCAGACTTTCACATGAATACAAAACATTTCCATATACATGTAGAAGGATTCAAGTGTAGATATTTAGTGGATTATCTTAAATAAGATAGGGTCAAAACAAGTGGAACATTGATCTACAGGTGCTACAACTCTCCCTTCTATGAATAATGTTGTCCTCAACATTTTAAAACTCGGATCTTCGAAATAGAGCAGAATATAGTTACTTCATTTTAGATTCTTTCTCCCAAGTAGCTTCTCTTTCTATTGTGTTCTTTCATTGAACAATAACCATTGGATTCTGTTTATTTTTTAACCTTCAAATATCTTAAGCTCGAATCCTTTTTTATTCTTCTTTATAACTCAGATTCGAATGAACTTCAATTTATTCTATAGATATTCAATTTCTAGAATAGAATACCCATTTCCTTAAAAGCGACATGTGGAATTCATTATGAATATGGGACATATGATCTGACAATTGTAATCTTTAGACAAATTTTTTAATCCTTTCAGTTACTTCAAATGGTCCAATATACCTTAGACTCAGCTTTTCTTCTTTCTCAAACATGCATATGTCTTTCATTGGCCTAATTTTCACGTATATGAAATCTCCAACCTAAAACTTTACTGCTCGGTGCTTGGCATCATAATATTATTTATGCCCATCTTGCACAACTTTTAATCTATCCCTAATCAAATGAATCTTTTCAGTAGTTTCATCAACCAAAGCTTCCTTTCACCCACCTCTGTCCAATACAGAGGGGTTATGCATTTCTTGTAGTATAGAGCCTTGTAAGGGGCCATACCTAGGCTTAACTAAAAGCTGTTATTTTATGCCAATTCGATTAGAGGAATCTGAACCTCCCAGCCATCACCAAAATCTTGAACACGTAACCTTAAATGGTCTTCCAGTACCTGAATAATCCTCTTAGACTGTCCATCAGTATGTAGATGAAAAGATGTGCTGAAATGCAATTTAGTGCCCAGACCTTGATGAATACTCCTCCATAATTTGAAGATGAACTTGTCATCTCTATTAGAAACTATAACTTTATCCCATACAATTGAATAATTCTTCGCACATATACCTGTGCCAATCTTCCCATCGAATCAGATGGTTAGATCGAAATAAAATGAGTAGACTTCATCAGATGGTCTACCACAACCCATATGACATCATGCCCCTACATCGACCTGGGAAATCCTATAGCAAAATCCATCGTTACCTCTTCCTATTTCCACTCTAGAATAGATAATGATTGTAGAAAATCTCCCTTTCATTGATGTTCTACTTTCACTAATTGACAGGACTCACATTTTAAAATTAAATATGCCATATCTTTCTTTAATCCATGCCACCAGAACATACTTTTAAGTCACTATACATTTTTTGCTTCTTAAATGAATAGTGTAGCCTAAATAATTAATGAGCTTCATGTAGAATAATTGATCTCAGATCTCCAGAACTAGAAACTTATAATCTATTCTTACAGAAAATAACTCCATAATTAGATAATTATAGTTCTGATTTTTTTACAATACTTGATTTTATTAATCAGTTTCAAATACTCTAGATCTAACTTCTAGGCTTTATGAATCCTTTCTTTTTAGAGATAGTTGAATAATCATCTAAGCCAGAATATATGAATACTGGTCAACAAAAGGAATCACTTCTAACTATAGGCTTTCCATATCATGAATAAGATATGCATCAGAAGTAAGCAGCATGCTCGATATCCTAGAAGACTTCTTGCTTAGAGTGTCTGCTACCACATTCTCCTTACTATGCTAATACTAATTAAATCATAATTTTAATCAACTCAAGCCATATCCTTTCCCTTAGATTCAAATCCTTATGAATGAATATATAATTCAGACTTTGATGATCAGCAAAAAATCTCACACCTAATTCCATATATATAATGTCTCCAGATCTTCAAATCAAATATAAGAAATAATCTCCAAATCATGTGTTGGATAATTCCGATAATGTGGCTTTAATTGCCTTTAAGTATAAGCTATAACTTTCCCATAATGGATCAGAACACATCCCAGTTCTTTCAATGAAGCATCATTGAATACCTGAAATCTTTATATACTAGATAGAAGAGTCAAAATTGGAGCAAATGTCAGATAGTCCTTTAGCTTCTGAAAGCTTACCTCAGAATCAAAGGTCTAGATAAAAAAAACTAACTTATGAGTCAATCATGTTAGAGGTGCAAATATCTAAGAGAATTCCTTCACAAACTTTCTGTAGTAGTCGGTCATGCCTAAAAAGCTACATATCTCAGATATAGTAGTAGGTTTCAGCCAATTAGTAATAGTCTAAACTTTTTAGGATCTATAAAAATATCAGCGCTACTCATCACATGACATAGAAAATAAATACTCCTCAACTAGAATTCATACTTGGAAATTTTAACATATAGCTGATGTTGCCTCAATATCTCTTAAACAATCCTTAGATGCATGGAATGATCTTTCTCAAAAGTATAATAAACTAAAATATCATCACTAATAATTATCACAAATTGATCCAAATGCTCTCAAAATACCCTATTCATCAGATCCATGAAAACTTTTAGTGCATTAATCACCCCAAAAAGCATGACTAAGAACTGATAGTGTCCATATCGGGTACTGAAAGCAATCTTCGCCACATCTGTTTCTCTCGCCCTCACCTAATAATATCTAGACCTTCGTAGCCCAATCTATGCCATTGAAATATTACCCCTTGTGAAAGATTGATAGGGATGTTAAGCCCTAGTGAACTAGTCCCGAGGCTAACCAAGAGGGGGGGTGAATTGGTTATTTAAAAATTTCACGATAACTATGAAAATCTTTTTATAACATACAGCGGAAACGAATTAAAACAACGATAAAAAGATCAACCACAGATATTCATCCAAGTAGTTAATATCAGAAAAAATTAAAATGCAGAATTGAATCAGAAAAGAAAACCAGATTTTATAGTGGTTCGGTCAACTTGACCTACGTCCACTCCCCGGAGCCTCCCCTCCGGGTATTGCACTAAAAAGAAGTGTCTCTCCTTTTGCTCCCACAGCAAGGCGGAGAAGCCTGTACAAAAATCTCCTTTTCACCACACGGTGAGGCAGAGAACCCGACCTCCTTTCGCTTCCTCCTGAAGCAGGCAGAGAACCTTCGAACTCCTTTCGCTTCCTCCTGAAGCAGGCAGAGAACCTACGAACTCCTTTCGCTTCCACCCGAAGCGGGCAGAGAACCCCGGATCTTCTTGCGAACGATCCTCCCACGACGAACACTGACTAGACGAAAGACGACGAGCAGAGAAGACGACTCTGATCCGTGCTCGGAGCAACCTTAGTGAATCCCTCACTAACTCCCCCTCACAAGATCTTCTCTCTCTCTCCCAACTCTCTCTCTCTCTCTAGGGTTTCTCAGGGAAGGAAGGCAGCAAAAGATTTTTCTAAAAATTGGAAAAAGTTTTTTTAAAGGAGGGCTTAAAATTTGCCCTAAATCTCAACTGGTCGGCCAAGATCGTCCTGTACGATCAGTTCAAATTCAGCTGTTTCAGCCTGGACGATCTGGCTCTTCTGGACGATCAGTAGAAAAAGTTGTTCATATCGTCCCGTACGATCCTGCGATCGTCCGGGACGATTAGTTCAAATTGAGGGAAATCGTCCAGAAGACAGTTCGGGTCGTCCAGAGAAATCTGTGCTGGACGACCAAAAAATGACTTGATCGTCCCGGACGATAGGGTCATCGTCCGGTACGATTAGTTCAAAAAGGCCCCAAATCGTCCTGTACATAGTTCTGGACGTACAGCTTAAATGCACTAGACGATCAAGATCGTCTGGGACGATCCTGCGATCGTCCAGGACGATATGATCGTATCAACCAAAAATAAATTGCTTTCCTTAATTACCAGATTAAATTAGGCATGATTATACTGGATCGTCCGGGACGATACACGTATCGTCCGGGACGATCAGACCAAGTACCTAAAAATAAGAACTTGCCTAACTTGATCTGGCGGCTGAGAATTTTTGATTTGGGAATATCGTCCCGTACGATCCGTAGATCGTCCAGGACGATCGGCTCAATCAGACCCTCTTAACTTAGTCGCCCTAATTAGGGTTTCTGTTTTAACTGGATCGTCTAGGACGATGTGTCGATCGTCCAGGACGATCTGAACAATTTTTTAACAGAAACTCTAATTCACTCAATCTCTCTCCCTGAGTGTGTGTGTGCAAGGTTACTTAGCTAGGGAATCAGTTACATTACAATTGACTCAATAAAAAGAAAAATCATACATTTGACACACTTGGACCCGATCTTGAGTTGGCTTGAGTGGCTCGCAGTCTTTTGTGCCTGAAACAGATTAGCCAAGCAAAACACACTGGAAACATATTTGTCATCATCAAAACCAGATTTGCAATAATCTCCCACTTTTTGATGATGGCAAATATTTGTAAAGTAGTCTGAAAATAAAAGTAAACTAGGAGATCAAACAAACAAACATTTTTTAAATTTTCATTTAACAGCTAAAACAATACAGGAGGCATGACTCAGAAAACAGAAACAGACATGACTACAGCTGACTCCCCCTTTTGACATCACAAAAAGGAGGAGCGAAAAACATAACACGATAAGAAAATATAAAATAAAACATAAATAGAACAACTACAAAACAGGAAAATCAGAATTTTCCTTGATTTTAGATTCAAAAACCAATGACAGGACGATTGACAGCGCTGAAATCCAAAAAAGGTTGGAAATAATCAACTTTCGTAACTCCGACCCCGGGCACCTTACCGATGCAAACCTCTTTCAAAACAAAAATTCGATTCAGAATAAAAGACATTAGATTTGAAAAGAAATCCTTTCAAGCCTCGTTCCAGAAAAAATATCTGATATAATAGTGTTACGAAGTAAAAAATCAGAAATCGGGATTTTCAAAACTCAAGCTTTTGAAAATATTAAGTGGCGCACAGATTTCTCTAAGACATTTAACAATCTGAAAGGAAAGAAAGCTTGTTTTGGGCTCATTTTGTGCCTCTTTTTCAAATTAGTTGGTGCTTTGCGCATCTTTTAATTTTTGATACACTTTGTGTATCCAATTTGGCAATTTCGCATCTTTTCAGTTTTGGGCTCATTTTATGCCTCTTTTTCAAATTATCTGGCTCACTACGCATCTTTTATAAGCTTTCTCCTTTTCATAATCATTAAAGAGTCTCAGCTGTGAGATTATCTTCCAGACATAGGAGATGACTCTCCGCAGTAAGGAAGAACGATTCACAAAACAAAATCCATACAATATATGATAAATGCAATCACTTGGTTTAGAAAATCAAACTAATGACTCAAGACTTTGAAAAACACTATTGATATGAGGCAGATTACTGTAGGAAGATAAAATATTCTCTATTTCAAAAACTAACATTTTAATTTTGAAAAGGATTTTTATTCAAAAGAAACTACACACCAGTAAAGGAGTTAGAGGAAGAGAAACAATTATCAATGTTTCTTCCCTTTAACAGATTCAGCGAAGTCAATCACTGCTTATCAGCTTCCAAACCAAAACAAGGTAAAAACTCCCAGTCAAAAATTCAGATCACCAGAAGTAGTGAGCGGTGATCAGATCTTGAAAAGCATAAAACAGTAAGTGCAAGATATGAACCCGTAAATAAATAAAAACAGGTAGAAAATTATAGCAAAGTAAATACTCAAATCAAACTAACAATAAGGGTAACACAGAAATATGCAGAAGAAATAAAATCAACTGAAAGCAAATAATCAAACCAAAACTAACTAACAGAAATCAGAAATCAGAATACAAAAACTAACTAACAGAAATCAGAAAATAGAATACAAAAAACTAACTAACAGAAATCAGAATACCAATCATAACAATCATAAATCAGCAGTCATCAGAATCAAGCATTTATATCAATCACTCCTAATCTGATTCTCAAAATGCTGAATGAGTCAAAGGCCAGTGGTTTAGTGAATATGTCAGCCAGCTGATTTTCAGTTGCTACGTGGTATAGCTCAATGTCCCCTTTTGTAACATGGTCCCTAATGAAGTGATGCCTAATGTCAATGTGTTTGGTCCTAGAATGTTGGATTGGATTCTTAGAGATACAGATGGCACTAGTATTATCACACAGAACAGAAATTGTGCCAACAGGTACTCCTAAATCCAAGACTTGCTGCTTCAACCAAAGAACTTGGGCCACACAACTCCCTAAGGCAATGTACTCAGCTTCAGCAGTGGAAAGTGCAACTGAGTTCTATTTTCTACTGGACCAGGAGACTAACGACTGTCCTATAAATTGACAAGTCCCATAAGTACTCTTCCTATCCACCCTACACCCCACAAAGTCAGAATCAGAATATCCAATGATCTCAAAAGAGGTGCTGTGCCTAGGGTACCAAATTCCTAGGTTTGGGGTTCCTAAAAGATATCTAAGAATTCTCTTAACAGCAGTCAGGTGGGACTCTTTAGGATCAGCCTGAAACCTAGCACAAAGACAGACACTAAACATGATATCAGGTCGGCTAGCAGTCAGGTAAAGCAGTGAACCTATTATCCCTCTATACTTCTTCTGATCAACAGATTTTCCATTTGAATCCTTATCTAACTGAACTGAGGAGGGCAAGGGAGTATTGATTGGCTTGGCTTTGTCCATTTCATATTTCTTCAAAATGTCCTTAGTGTATTTTGATTGATTGAGAAAGGTTCCATCATCCGTTTGCCTTATGCTAAACCCCAAAAAGTAGGACAATTCTCCCATCATACTCATCTCAAACTCTTTACTCATTATTTTAGAAAACTCTTCACATAAGTATTTATCAGAAGATCCAAAAATTATATCATCAACATAGATCTGGACAATGAGTAAGTCATCTCCTAATCTCCTCAGAAAAAGGGTGGTGTCTACGCTCCCCTTAACAAACTCTCTTTCTAACAGGAATGTGCTAAGCCTCTCATACCAAGCTCTGGGTGCCTGTTTCAATCCATATAATGCCTTTTTTAATTTATAGACATGATTTGGATATTGGGAACTCTCAAAACCTGGGGGTTGTTCTACGAAAATATCTTCTTTAATTACCCCATTTAAAAAGGCACTCTTAACATCCATTTGAAACAGCTTAAATCCTTATAACAGGCAAAGGCTAGTAGCACTCTAATGGCTTCAATCTAGCTACAGGGGCAAAAGTCTCCTCAAAATCAATCCCTTCTATCTGATTATACCCCTTAGCCACCAATCTTGCCTTATTTCTCACCACCACACCAGAATCATTCATCTTATTCTTAAAGACCCACTTGGTTCCCACAATACTTTGATTTTTAGGTCTTTTTACTAACTCCCAAACATCATTCCTTACAAATTGATTCAATTCTTCCTGCATAGCTAAAATCCAAAATTCATCCGACATGGCTTGATTGATGTTGGTGGGTTCAGTCATTGAGATAAAGGCAGAATGGTTTACTTCCTTCCTAAGTCCATGCCTAGTCCTAACACCTTCAGAAGGGTCTCCTAAGATCAGTTCTTTAGGATGACTTGAAGAATATCTCCAATCTCTAGGCAACTCTGTTTGAGGTTCTACCCTTTCCTCCAAATTTGTATTTCCAACTCCTTGGGTAACCTCAATAATCTCTTCATCTTCTACTTCAGATCTAGACTCCTTAGGTTCAGATTCATCAAACACTACATGGGTTGTTTCTTCCACCACCAAAGTCCTCCTATTGAACACCCTAAAGATTTCCCCACACTTGAATATCCTAAGAACACTCCTTCATCAGATTTGGGGTCAAATTTTCCTAAGGGTGACTTCCCGTTGTTCAGAATGAAAACCTTACAGCCAAAGACATGGAGGTGGGACAGATTTGGAGTTCTACCCTTAATGATCTCATAAGGTGTCTTGCTCAGTTTGACTCTCACATTCACCCTATTCAGCACATAACAGGCAGTGTTCACCGCTTCAGCCCAAAAGTATTTTGGAAGTGAATACTCGGCAAGCATGGCTCTAGCGGCTTCCACTAAGGTCCTGTTCTTCCTTTCAGCTACCCCGTTCTGCTGAGGGGTCCTAGGAGCTAAAAAATTGTGACTAATCCCATGATCCTCACAAAAACTTCCAAATCTTTCATTTTCAAACACTCCACCATGATCACTATGAATAGTCAAGATCTCACAACCTAACTTCTCTGAATCCAAGTAGAGAAGGACTTAAACTCATCAAATGACTCAGATTTGTGGGACAAAAACTTAATCCAAGTGAACCTCGAGTAGTCATCTACAATCACAAATCCATAGACTTTTCCCCCTGAGCTGGCAGTGCTAATGGGTCCAAAGAGGTCCATATGAAGAACTTCTAAAGGTCTAGAGGTGCTAATGTCCTTAACAGAGTGAAAAGAGGACTGGACTTACTTTCCTAACTGACAGGCATCACACAGGTGATCCTTAGTAAACTTAAGCTTGGGCACACCTCTAACTAAGTCCTTTTGGGTGACTCTCCTAAGGGTTTTCATACTGGCATGACACAATCTCCTATGCCACAACCAGGACTTATCAGCAGCAGTTTTTAAGCAAATTGAATTATCAGATTTAATGCTACTTACATCCAGCTTGTAGACATTGTTGATCCTTTGCCCCTACAAAACAACTTCATCATTTAAGCTTAAAATGCAGCCAGTGGGCAGGAATTTGATGCTGTATCCCTTGTCACAGAGTTGACTGATGCTCAGCAGGTTGTGTTTCAGTCCATCTACAAGCAAAACATTATCAATCATAAAGTTCTTTGAATCACCAATTATACCTGTGCCTACCACCTTCCTGGTGGTGTTATCTCCAAGTGTAACCTTGCCTCCAGCTCTGGCCTCCAGTGAAATGAACTGATTTGCATCTCCAGTCATATGTCTAGAACATCCGCTGTCCAGGTACCACATGCTCTCACGAGATCTTGTGTGAGAGCACACCTACAAAAGTATCAAACGTCAGTCTTAGGAACCCAAACATCTTATGAAAAGAAGAATGCAATGCATGCATGATGTGCTGTGAAACAGGCAGTTTGGGTTTCCACACCCAATGTGTACTACGGTGAACAGTGCAGGTGTGAGAAATATGTCCTAAAATGCCACATAAAAAACATTTAACACCAGGAAAAGGGTTAACTAATCTATGTGGATGATAATGCCTCTTCCTAGATGTATATGAAACATGCTTTGAAGAACTTGCAACAGATTTTTCAAAAAGTGGCGGTGCATAAAACTGTTCAAAAGTAGGCGGTGTTTTGTTCTTTTCAAAAGCACTGATCTTTACTTTCAAAAACTCATTTTCTTTCTTTAAACTTGCAATTTCAAATTTCAAGGTTCCCTTGCTACTTTCTACTTCACATGTCATTGTATCTAATTCTTTAAAAGCTCTTTCTAAGTCCACATGTGTAGTTTTCAATGAATCATGCTCAGAAACTAAATCAGAATATTTTTTATTCAACTCATCGAATTCATCAAGCAAAGGCATGTGATTTGAATCAAGTGTGGAATGATCTTTAACTACAGAATCATGCTCTTTTTGCAATGTTAAGTAATCTAATTTCAAACTAGCATGAGTTTTCTTAAGCTTCCTATACGATGTATGAATTCTTTCAGAAACTTCAAATAATTGATCGTAGGTAAGCTCACATACCTCTTCCTGATCCGACTGACCAGGGTGATCATCAGCCATAAGACACAAGTTTGTTTCCTCCTCTTCAGCTTCAGTCTCAGAAGAGTCGGATGCAGAGTCTGCCCAGAACGCCTTCTGAATCCGCTTCTTGTCCTTTCTGAACTTTGGTTTCTCCTCACCCTTCTCCTTGCTTGGGTGAGCTTTAAGTGTTGGACAATCAGCCTTTATGTGTCCAGGCTTCCTGCATTCAAAACAAACAGATTCAGATGAACTCTTAAAATTTTTATTGGACTTACCCTTGTTCCACTTCTGATAGTTCTTATTTTTCTTCCTTAGAAAGCTTTTGAATTGCCTTGTGATTAAGGCAACATCATCGCTATCAGACCCGGAAGAGCTAGCATCTGAATCCTTGGCCTTTAGTGCCACTGTCTTCTTTTTCTTGCGATCATCTGCATCAAGTTGCCTTTGGTTCACCCCTTGCTCGTAAGCAATAAGTGATCCAAGTAAGCTGTCAATAGAGTAAGTGTTTAAATCTTTAGATTCAGTAATAGCAGTAATCTTAGCATCATAAGAAGTAGGCAAACATCTTAGAATTTTGTTCACTCTTTCGTAGTTAGTAAGTTCTCTACCTAGAACATGTAAAGAGGTAACAATCTGAGTGAACCTTGTGTACATTTCTGAAATAGTCTCACTAGGTTTCATATGAAAAAGTTCATAATCATGTAGCAAGATGTTTAACCTAGACTGTTTGACTTCAGTTGTACCTTCGTATGTTATACATAATCTATCCCAGATTTCCTTTCCCATTGTACAAGTAGAAACACGCATATAGTCTTCAGATTTTAAAGCACAAAAGAAACAGTTCAAGCATTTTGCATTTAACTGTGCTAAATCGTGATCATCAAACGTCCAATCAGTAAAAGGCAGTTCAATTTTCACATTGTTAATCAGTCTAAAAGGTGGTTCGTATCCGTCCTTAACTAACATCCACATGCGATAATCAATAGACTGTAGAAAAGTAGACATGCGTGTTTTCCAAAAATCAAAAGGAATATTGTCAAACAACGGTGGTCTTGTAATAGAATATCTTCAGCAGTATTACGATTATTACAGTTAGCCATGGATCAAATTCAAAAGTTTTTAAACTTAAATTTTGAATCCCGCTCTGATACCACTTGAAAGATCGATAGGGATGTTAAGCCCTAGTGAACTAGTCCCGAGGCTAACCAAGAGGGGGGGTGAATTGGTTATTTAAAAATTTAACGATAACTATGAAAATCTTTTTATAACGTGCAGCGGAAACGAATTAAAACAACGATAAAAAGATCAACCACATATATTCACCCAAGTAGTTAATATCAGAAAAAATTAAAGTGCAGAATTGAATCAGAAAAGCAAACAAGATTTTATAGTGGTTCGGTCAACTTAACCTACGTCCACTCCCCGGAGCCTCCCCTCTGGGTATTGCACTAAACAGAAGTGTCTCTCCTTTTGCTCCCACAGCAAGGCGGAGAAGCCTGTACAAAAATCTCCTTTTCACCACACGGTGAGGCAGAGAACCCGACCTCCTTTCGCTTCCTCCTGAAGCAGGCAGAGAACCTTCGAACTCCTTTCGCTTCCTCCTGAAGCAGGCAGAGAACCTACGAACTCCTTTCGCTTCCACCTGAAGCGGGCAGAGAACCCCGGATCTTCTTGCGAACGATCCTCCCACGACGAACACTGACTAGACGAAAGACGACGAGCGGAGAAGACGACTCTGATCCGTGCTCGGAGCAACCTTAGTGAATCCCTCACTAACTCCCCCTCACAAGATCTTCTCTCTCTCTCCCAACTCTCTCTCTCTAGGGTTTCTCAGGGAAGGAAGGCAGCAAAAGATTTTTCCAAAAATTGGAAAAAGTTCTTTTAAAGGAGGGCTTAAAATTTGCCCTAAATCTCAACTGGTCAGCCAAGATCGTCCAGGCGATCGTCCTGTACGATCAGTTCAAATTCAGCTGTTTCAGCCTGGACGATCTGGCTCTTCTGGACGATCAGTAGAAAAAGTTGTTCATATCGTCCCGTACGATCCTGCGATCGTCCGGGACGATTAGTTCAAATTGAGGGAAATCATCCAGAAGACAGTTCGGGTCGTCCAGAGAAATCTGTGCTGGACGACCAAAAAATGACTTGAGCGTCCCGGACGATAGGGTCATCGTCGGTACGATTAGTTCAAAAAGGCCCCAAATCGTCTTGTACATAGTTCTGGACGTACAGCTTAAATGCACTAGACGATCAAGATCGTCCAGGACGATATGATCGTATCAACCAAAAATAAATTGCTTTCCTTAATTACCAGATTAAATTAGGCATGATTGTACTGGATCGTCCGGGACGATACACGTATCGTCCGGGACGATCAGACCAAGTACCTAAAAATAAGAACTTGCCTAACTTGATCTGGAGGCTGAGAATTTCTGATTTGGGAATATCGTCCCGTACGATCCGTAGATCGTCCAGGACGATCAGCTCAATCAGACCCTCTTAACTTAGTCGCCCTAATTAGGGTTTCTGCTTTAACTGGATCGTCCAGGACGATGTGTCGATCGTCTAGGACGATCTGAACAAATTTTTAACAGAAACTCTAATTCACTCAATCTCTCTCCCTGAGTGTGTGTGTGCAAGGTTACTTAGCTAGGGAATCAGTTACATTATAATTGACTCAATAAAAAGAAAAATCATACATTTGACACACTTGGACCCGATCTTGAGTTGGCTTGAGTGGCTCGCGGTCTTTTGTGCCTGAAACAGATTAGCCAAGCAAAACACACTGGAAACATGTTTGTCATCATCAAAACCAGATTTGCAACACCTTGATCACTATTGCCACCCATATCCTTTATACTACCACCACCCTTAGACCACTATTACTCAACTTCTTTCTTTGAACCATCAATGCCCAACTATGATCTCTAGATCAATATTGCCATACTATGATTTCCCAAACTCCATCATATGACTATAATCTCCTAACTATCATTACTCGACTATAGTCTCCTAATTATCTTCACCTAATTATGGTCTCTCGACCACTATTTCTCAACAATAATCTCCCAAACACTATCATTTGACTATCATTGCTTGCATGTGATCTCCTGACAACCATTGCTTAGCCATGACACCTGACCATCATCACATGACCACTATCATTTTACTATGATCTTTGAACACTATCACTCAGCTAATATTTTTTAACCACCATCATTTGACTAATGTTGACTAACTATGGTTCGTGATCATCATCATCTGACTGTAGTCTCTCAACCACCAATGCTAGAATACAATTCCTAACTAGGGTATTCCAACTACAGTAATCCGACCACCATTGCCTAGCAACACTCTCTTAACAAATATCACTGAACTACAGTCTCTTAACCATCATCGGCTGACCATGATCACCCAACCACCCTCTCCCAACTACAGTATCTCGATAACCATATCGTTGTTATAGTTTCTTGAACACTATCACCTAATTACATCTCCTTGATTACTCTTGTTTGACTATCCTCTAGACCACTATCGCTTAACTATAATATCTCAATTATGATTCACTAACCAATGTCTTTTGATGATGATCACCAGACCACTATCATTTGAAAATGATCTCTCATTCACCATTGCCTAACTATGGTTTCCCAATCATAGTCAGTCACCAATTCTTGCTTGACCATAATCATTAAACTAAAATTACCCGATTATGGTCTCCTAGCCATGATTGTCAGTTTAACATGACCCAACAACTATCTCTTAACCACATCAGCCCTTATCAACTTTATCTCTACCCATTACCGATAGTGTCAACATAATGTGTTTCCTATGAGGCCAATGCACACCGTCGACATTAAAACGGATGCTTACATACTTTGTCACCAAACATGCTAAGAACATAAACATATGACATTGTATACTAAACTAAAGTACACCATCAATAAAAGTACCAATGCCCACTAACTTCATAGCTATCATCGCTAATAATATCAAAAAATTTTATTGCCAAGCCAAAGCATGGCATCAATAAAAACACCAATCCTATCAACTTCTTTGCCTATCATCATTGACAAAATTAATGAATGTCTTTGCCAATAAGGTTGATGTACATTGATGATATAAAATCTAACTCCTAAAGTTAGAATTAATATTTATACAATAACTTATAGTTTCTGACTTTCACACCTAGAATATAATAACTAGACCAACCATAAATAATATCTTAAAGATAGCACTAATGCTACAAGGCTCTTCAAACTTCCTCCATGGAATTAATTCCTTATTATTTCTATTTATTTTATTATATTAACACATCTCCCGATTATAAGGAAGGGCACATTTGTAACTAACAATAAACACTAGTCATAATTAACTCAATTAAGCGCCTTAATAAATTAATAAATTACTTCCTACATAAAATTTTTGTAAACGCAACTAAGTAGAAAATATAAATAAAATTTCTCAGCTTATGGTCTTCAACTTGTTCTTGGTGATGGATCCATTATGCTTAACAATAATTTTTCTAAATTGAGCCATGGTGTTTGGATCCTTTCTACGATTTGGGGCTTTTGATGCTCTTGGTGTATACCATGCAAACCAAGCTTGAAGTGGTCAGAGGGGATGCATAACTCTACTTTGTAAAGTGTGCTCAAGTACTCATCCTCTCTAGGAACTTACACTTATAGAGTTGTATTAATAAAGCAATAGATGACAAAGATATGGTCAGTGTATTAAATGGAAATGCTTGAAGCTAGTTAGAGTTTAAAAAATAGTAGTGTATTTATGAAGATTTTCCATAACAATTTATGAGTGGTTTCTCTAGAGATTAAGGGACTCAAAAGGAATTTGGCATAAAGATCACACCAACATAGATCCTATTGAGGGATATTTATATAGAAATGCATATACATGGGTATTAGAGCATATGTCAAATCTATATTTAATGCATAGGTTTCACTCATACCTTTCAATTATTACTTGAGGATTTGGAAACTCTTTATTCACTTGACCTAACTAGTAGTTACCAAAAGACACCTAGAACAAACCTGCCCTCGAGTTGTTTTGCCACCCACTTTGCCATTAAGTTTCATTCACATTGAAGTCATTGAACTACATCAAGTTGCCATTCAGCGACTAAATAATAAATGCACCACCTTAGAGCAAAACCCAACTAGTCATAATAATGAGAAAAGAATGACATTAAATTATTCTAAGTTTTTCACTTGCCACTTAATGTGCATATGTTATTGCTCACCACTACATCATAAATGTAATATTCACAATAATACAATAAAATAAAGTACTCATCATAATATTGCAGACATCACACTCGCCATAACATCATAAATATAGTAGTTGCATTATAAAAAGAAAAAAAAATGTTATAAAGGTGGTATACTCACCCAAAACTAAAAGTTTTATTGCTAAGTGAAAGTTTTTACATGGAGATCGACACATTGATATATTACAACAAAATAAAAGTGGTGTGAGACTACTTGTCACCATGAAAAATCCTACAAGCTAGGTCACTCACCATCTAAGGTGGTAGGACCTCTGAACTCTCTAAGTACCCTAAGAGGAATGTTCCTAGCTATACAAATATACTCTCATTCAATAGGATTCAAGTTGCCACCACCTCAACTTGTAGAGCAGTGAAGTACTTCATGAATTCGGTACTTGCCTCTAAAGATGCACTTATCTGGGAGCTATTACATCTCCCACTATTCCATGTATGTTCAACATCATTTTAAGAGTGTTAACTCGCTTCATTAGATTTTCCATGGTAATTAACTCATGGAGAGGAATACAACTGCTTAATAAGTGCAAATAATATTATATTTTATGTGTTAATTTGTCAGTGAAAAAATTAGTTTTGTTATATTTATGTAGAAAAATATAGAAAATAAGAAAATTTTAAAGTACTAGTTCAGCGTCGCGACATTGGACATAATACTATTATAGTGCCATCTTTTACACTACTGGAGCTCCAAAATGTGGACATGGTGGTGCCCAATCTTTATCTGGATAGTGCCGTAGGAGTCAGCGTTGCAAAGCCCAGTCTCTATCTAGACAGCATCACAATATTGGAGGAGTCAATGCCGCAAACCCAATCTCTACCTGTACAGTGTCGCAACACCAAAGGTCAGCTTCGCCAAGCCAAGGAAGTTCCATGTGGATGCTGCAGTGCTCAATCGTCAGCAGCGCCGCATCGCTACAGTTGTAACCATTTAGGACATGTTCTACCATCAAAGTGACGTATCGATTCATTGAATAGTGGGTCTATATCAGCAAGCATCGCAGTGGAGGAAACTCTTCAGTGTTGTGATGTTAATTCATTTTATGGGCGCCATGGTGCAAGTGTCTCAAGCGCCACAGTTCCAGAATCTATTTTCTGTATTCTTCTATAAATAGCACATTTGTAATATTTGTAAGAGAGTTCATTCACTTAATAAAAGTCAGACTTCAGTGTCTCTCTAAAATTTTCTTAGGAGTGACAACTAAAGAAATTCAGGGAATATTAGATCCACTTCATTAGAGTGTTTGGTCAGTATTTGCGGAAGCAATTCTATAAGTTCAAGGAGGAGTGTATAGGAGATTGTTGAGCCATCTGGTGATATCTTTTCTTCTATACTTCCTTTCTTTTATGCAATTAATGAAAATGAGTTTGCTTTATTTGTTCTTCATGCCTAGCTAAATTCTCTAGTTTTGAAATGATGATATAAATTAAATATAGAGTACTAATGATTTTTCTTAATATTTAAAGTGATGATATGATATTTTTAATATACTAGGTCTTCATTTAAAGCACATAGTGGCTATATGTGTAGTTAATATCAGGTGTAATGTGGAGCCTATGATTAGGAAAGCAGACACCACTAGGTATATTGGATTTGTATGATGCAAGCATATGCATAGTGCTTATTATCTATCAAATTTATATAAATAGATTATCATAAGGGGGTAATTAACAGTACATGCTTTACTTACTCTTCTAAGATTTTCATAGGGTGATAGACTATGGGAGTTTAGAGTGGTATTGAGAGTGGAATGAGTTAGGCCCTTCCTTTGTCTCTTCACGCTTGACTTAACAGTTGATGATGCATATGCTCTGATAAATATCACATTAAAAAGAGAATCATTATGAAGCATATTAATTTATATTTCATCAATAAAAAATATTTTATTCATATAAGTATAGCCATTATTTTGATATTTATTTTTACAAAAGTGATTGAATCTCCATCAATCTTATTTTTATTGAGTAGGATAATTGTTATAATTATAGTAGATAATATTAGTGTTTGCAAGTAAACATTCTTCATCGTGGGATTGATACTCTACTCTATCACTATATTACTTGATTCGACATGTATACTTATGTATATCAAGTGGAGTTTTTATAATTTTATATAAAAAAAAACTTAAGCATTTTTAGGGATTAATAGAGCTCTAAATCATATTCATAATTCTTCAGGTTACTCCACCACCCTCGATCAAGTTTTTGGCACCATTATCGGGAGAGATTTATTTTATTTGTAATTTTACTATATTATTAAATTAATTATATATTTAGACCTATTCATACTTATTGCATAAATATTTGCATTACATTTAGTATAGTTATTACTTACATTGCATTGCATTTTGCCCAAATAGTTAGTCATTAGTATAATTGCATTATTTCATTCAGCATCACAGCTCCATCTATAATAGTGCCATAGTGCTTGCCTTCATTTTAGTACGTTCCCATAAATTAAAATTTTAACAGCTCTAATAATTATATAAACTAGCGCCACAACGTTTATTGTCGAAGCTTCGCAACGCCAGTCAAATTTAGTCATAGAAGGGTTGTTAAGTCATTAGTTAATCGAATCATATAGATTTAATCACACATTATTAATTTCTGGTAAGTGTCGTAGCACTGGAACAAAAACCGCGGTGCCACGTCATTTCCATCACTGCAGCATTGATATCATTGTAGCAGTCAAATTGACACAACTGTTGTTGCGCTGACACGTGGCAATGCATGTCCAATTTTGAAAAGTCATTTTGATTTTCCAGAACTAGTGTCACTGCACCATATGGCCTACACCGCTGCAACATTTGAATCAGACCATTTTGTCCTTTAGTGCATGCATTGAGTGCTGCGGCGCCGTATCTCACAGCGTCGCAGCTCTTCGATGTTTATAAATTGGCATTCTATTTCTTATTTTATTTCACCTTGCATTCCAATCATTTTTCTTTCTCTACTCTAACTTCTCTCTTAGCATTGGCACCCAAGACCTCTGGATCAGGGAAAAGGAGAACTGCAACTTATGATAGACTCAAGTTCGTATATGAGGCAATCGAGTTTAGGTATAATGGGGTAATTTCTAAACCTTAATCCCTGAGCGTGGTTTCCTCAACCCCACCCCACCAATTCTTCAAACCATTTTAATTAGAGGGTGGGCCCATTTTTGTGAGGAACCATTTGCAGTAATTCTGAATGTAGTATACAAATTCTTTGCCAATGGAAATGAGGCTTCTGACTTTAAGTGTTATGTGATAGGGAAATGGCTATCCTTTGACTCTTCCACCATTAATAGAATCCTGAAAATCCAAAACATTAAATTTGATGTATACTTTCCTTTTAGCCATGCACCTTTTGATCCTCAAGAAATTCTAGACCTACTTTGTGGACCAAATAATGGAGCGAGGTGGAAAATGAGAGAAGAGAGAATCATTAACTTCCCTGCCTCTTACATGACTCAAACCTCCAAGGCCTAGCACTATTTCATCTCTGCCCGCATCCTACCTAGCAAGAATATTTGTGAAGTAACCAAGGATAGAGCCCTTCTAAATTTTTCCATTTAAAAGGGCTATTTTATTAATGTGGGGAAGTTGATTCTATCCTCCCTTTCATACATTATGAGGGGATCTACTTTAGTGGGTATAGGCCATCCTTCTTTGATGTATGCTCTTTGTGGAGCAGCAGGAGTAAGGGGTGATTAGAATGAAGAATAATTATTCCCCAAAGCTACTCTCACTAGGGGTAAAATTTTGAGTTTTAAATAATATGATAGAGAAGAGATGGATCCTAGTGAGCCTAGGTCTTCTAGAGGCATAGCGAGCAGTAGCAGCAAGAGGAGTGCTAAGACTCCAAAATCTTTAAGTGATCATGTGGCAGATTTGAGTGAGAATATGGATAGAATGACCCAATTTTGTAAGAAAATTGAAGATTGGTAGTTTGAATTGAAGATGTGAATAAGACATACCATGGACCGGTAGGACAGACAATACATGTATATAACTGATTTTAATGAAGCTCTGGTTGGTATGTTCAGAAGCAGCCCATTCGTTGAAAGGCCCGATCAGTATGAGTTTCCTTCTGCAACTGATTACCTCCATTTGTGTGGCAACCTGGAGAGAGAGATGAGGAGGAGGATGAAGAAGAGGAAGATCCTGATTCTGAGGGGTAGGTTTGTGAGAGAGAGAGAGATTAATGTTTATTGTTGCTTTATTTTGCATTTACATATAGTCTGGCTGAAGACTTAAAACTTAGCGCTTCTGGGAGACAACTCATGTATGTGTTATGCTAGTTTCGAGTATGTCTGTTTTGTTTGTGTTAACTTATTTTTATGTATTTTTTATCACTCATATGAAAGCATGTGTTTGTAGTATTTATTTATGTGTTTAATTATATTTTATTAAATTCCCTTCATGTTTAAATTATTATTGTCCTCTAATTACTTTTGTATTTTAATTATTCCATTAACCCTTATAAAAATGATAATTAAAAATTATATAAAATTAGAATAATAATAAAACCCTAGATACTAGTTCAAATGAACTTTTTTTATACTTCATAGGTTGGAAAAACTAATGCTTAACTCATTCAATTATTTGAGCTATTATCTTAATTTGAATTTATAAGTTATACCTTTATTAATTTAACTTTTAAAATTGAAGATGAATAATTAGTATTAAAAATTAGAAATGAGTAAATTAAAATTAAAAATCATAAGCTAGTCTGACGTTGGAATTAATAATCTCATTAAGTTCATACATTAAAATTATTAAGATTGTATGGAGGTTAAAAGCAGATGCTGATATTCAAAATCATTAACTATGTACTCTAGGAAAAGAAAAAATTTATAAAATAGTTTTCAAAAAGAAAAGAAATTACATATATATATATATATATATATATATATATATATATATATATATCAAAAGAAAAAAATGAGTACAATAAAAAATTGGTATCAGTAAAAGCTTAAGATTTGAAATACAATCTTATACAAAAATTATAAGGATAAGATGAGAGAGCTAATACAATGGATGATGAACTAATGAAAGTATAATTTTAACTACAAACATATCTAATTATTAAAACTGTATTATTCATTTCAACATTCAAAAGTTAAATGATTAAATTTATAACCTATAATTTCAAATTAGGTAAATCTAAGAATGATTGATTAAGTTTAACTATTAATATTTTTTCAAACTAGAAGTATAGCCCTGCTTCATTTTAATTAATTATAGATAATGATGTATTATTATTATCCTATATTGTAGTAATTTTAGATTGTAACTTTTATTTTTAATTAATCAATTAATTAGAATTATAAATTTTTATTTCCTTGAAGACAAACAAGAGTATAAGCTGGGGAGGATTTGATAAGTGTAAATAATATTATATTTATATATTAATTTATGAGTAAAAATATATTTTAGTTATATTTGTGTAGAAAAATATAGGAAATGAGAAAATTTTTAAGTACCGGTATAACACCGTGGCATCGGACACACTACTGTCGCAGCGTCATCACTAACAACGCTAGAGCACCAAAATATGGACATTATAATGCCTAGTCTTTGTCTAGACAACGTCGTAAAGCCTAGTCTCTATCTGTACAACATCGTAATGCTGGAGGAGTCAGCATTGCAAAGCCCAGTCTCTATCTAGATAACATTACAACGCTGGAGGAGTCAGAACCGCAAAACCCAGTCTCTATCTAGACAGCATCGCAGTGTCGGAGGTGTCAGTGCCATAAAGCCCAGTCTCTATTTGTATAGTATTATGACACCAAAGTCAATGCCACCAAGCCAAGGAAGTGTCACGTGGACACTGCAGCGCTCAATCATTAGCAGCGCCATAGCATTGCCATTGTAACCATTCAAGACACATTCTGCCAGTGAAGAAACGCGTTGATTCATTAAACAATGGGCACATGTCAGCAAGTACAGTAGTGGAGGAAACCCTTCAGCATTGTGACATTAGTTCATTTTATGGGTGTCATAGTACAAGTGTCTCGAGCGACGCAATGCTAGAATCCATGTTCTGTGTTTTTCTATAAATAACATGTTTGTAGTATTTGTAAGAAAGTTCATTAACTTAGTAAAAGTCAGACTTCAGAGTGTCTCTCTGAAATTTTCTTAGGAGTGAGAACTATGAAAATTCAGGGAATACTAGATCCACTTCATTAGAGTGTTTGATTATTATTTGTGAAAGCAATTCTGTAAGTTCAAGGAAGAGTGTAGAGGAGATTATTGAACCATCTAGTGATATCTTTTCTTTAGTACTTCCTTTCCTTTTTGCAATTAATGAAAATAAATTTGCTTCATTTGTTCTTCATGTCTGACTAAATTCTTTAGTTTTGGATTGATGATGTAAATTAAATATAGAGTAATAATGATTTCCCTTAATCTTTACATTGATGATATGATATTTTAAATATAACAGGTCTTCATTTAATGCGCATAGGGCTATATGTATAGTTAATATCATGTGTAATATAGAGTTTAGGACTAGGGAAGTAGACACAACCAGGTATGATGGATTGGTATGATGCAAGTATCAATATAGTGCTTGTTATCTATCAAATTTATAGTGATGGATTATTATGAGGGGGTAATTAATAGTACATGCTTTACTTATTCTTTTAAGATTTTCATAGGAGAGTGGAATGAGTTAGGCCCTTCCTTTGCCTCTCCACACTTGACTTAGAAGTCGATGATGCATATGCTCTGAATAATATCACATTAAAAAGAGAATAATTAAGAAACATATTAATTTATATTTAACTAATCCAACAAGTTTTATTCATATAAGTGTATCTATTATTTTGATATTGATTTTTACAAAAATGCTTGAATCTCCACTAATCCTTATTTTTATTAAGTAAGATAATTATTGTAATTGTAGTAGATAGTACTAGTGTTTGTAAGTAAACATTCTTTCTCATGGGATCGATACTTTACTCTATCACAATATTACTTGATTCAGCAAGTATACTTGTGTATATTAGGTGGGGTTTTTATAATTTTTATATCAAAGAAAACTTAAGCATTGTTTAAGGATTTATAGAGCTCTAAATCATATTGACAATTCTTCAAGTTACTCTAGCAGCCTCGATTAACGCCATAAGAGCCCATCAATAGTGAATATAGTAGCTTCCTAATCATCATCTTTTCCTGTGGGTTGGGATCCTTGGTGAGCACCTTGTCATGCTAATAAATCACATCTTTAACTTGCTCACCCACCATAGTATGGTCCTCTGCTACTAAGGGCTTGATGACTTGAGCCTCGTATGAAAGAGGCGCCCTTATGGTTAGTTATGAGGGATCAATAATAGAAAATTTCTAATAAAAAACTAAGAAGAATTGCAAGAAGTCTATTATGCAAGGTGGTTGTCTTTGTATATAGCCCAAATGCCCACTATGTCAAAGCAAGCACTTTGAACTCACTCAATAAATATCCCAATAACTCACTTGAGAAGACACATGTCATTCGCTCATTTATAGATGACACCCATGCACGTATTAAAACTTACCTTAAATATTTGAGGTAATTTTTCATCTTAACTTCTTTGAATGGAGTTGCTAGCTTGGATCCAAGTGAGGTCACCATGACCTCAATATAGGCCACCTCCTTAGTGTGTGTCGCCACCATTGGTCGAACTAAGGATACCCACCTTGGTATTCTTAGATTTAGTGATCTGTCCTCAAAATCATAGGAAAAGTTCACTCTCCTAGGATTTATCGTGTTGCTACCTACAAAGGCGAGTATAGTAGATCCTACTACCTTAGTTGATAGAGTGGAAACCACCTTTGCAACCCCAGGCTCAATTTTTACTCTCTTCGTAGGGAAAGAGGAGATGGGTTTAGTAGACTACTACATGGTTTTGGTACACCTTTTTGACCTCTCTACTCGACAAGGGTTTCTTGCCCTTCATTCTATCTTGTCATCTTTACTACGTAAAAAACAACTTTCCTTATTTTATGCTAGGTGAGGCTAACTTGGCATGATTCATTTTTATCACACTCACATGTCTTTGTAGCTCTATTCAGATATTCAAAGGAGTAACAAATTTCAGCGTGGAACTACTTCTTACAGAGATCCGACATAAGTGGCATCACATGACCATCATTATGGGAAATTTATGCAATAACTAAGGCCACAATAAAACATGTAAGTAACTTTATATTTAATATCATGTAATCATTTGGTATCCCTCTTTAATGCACCTATTAATTCACTTGTCCTTTTTGTCACTCGCCCTCCAAAATGTCAAGTGAATTGGAGAACTAAATGTATACTCACATATACCATTTTTGATATTTAGTAGATAGTTGATGGGCCTTATTAGAAGACCTCACACTTTCACAGAGGAGCTCACCCTAAAGATCAGAAGAAGTAGCTCAGAATTGTGTAATTAGAACGCATGCATTTAAAAAATATAATTTTTTATTAGATGTAAATCAAATATATTATTTTTTTTATATTTTTTATAATATATTTTAAATGCCTTAAAATGGGAATCAATTCACATCACGAGATTTGAAAATCCATAATTTGGGTGATTTCCAAATAAAGGAAAAATAATAATTTTTGGGCAATTCAGAACCCTCATTATTTTATATTCGCAAAAACTAATGTAGAGTAAGTAATACAATATGTACACTTGTATATGTATTTTTAGGTATATAGCAAATAATGGTGGGGCCATGACAAAGGAACTTTCATCTAGCGGGCCCACAAAAGAGCTTGTCCAAGGACCATCAGGTCCCACTAGCCTAGAAACATTGTGGAAGTTGCCCTCCGCGAGGGCAAATCGAGGGTTCTTGTATATCACACGACTTGCAACTCACCTTTACAAACTGTGTATCAAAGCTGATCGCCATCACCCATAGTGGTGTGCCATCATTCAAACACGTTACCTCAATTACAAGAAAGCACCCACTCTAGGGGATCTTAGCTTTCCCTACCACGATCATTTGATCATTGAGCTTGCCTTCCCCACAATATTAGTTCACTCATCTTTTGTTTCTAGGCGATCCAAGGCTCCAGCATTGGTCGCTAATGACTTTAAGGTACCCACCAACCACATGCTCCTCTTGCTTGTCACTCTTTTAGTACTTAATGGACATGCTTATGTACACTCGACACTATTAAACTCACTTAGAGATAGATCAACAGATCCATATAGAGCTATTCTCATTCTAGCCTGTTAGAGGATGACATATGTTTATTGAGAATGTGAAATGTTATTTTTTCTATTTCTTTGTATATATATATATATATATATATATATATATATATATATATATATATATATATATATATATATATATAGCATTTTCTGTAGCCCTTGGATGTTGGATCCCAATAAATAAAGGTGAAGAGGATTATTTAGGATCGTTTGAATTTTTGAACTTTTGGCATCTTGAGCATTTGTATTACATATCTTTGATAGTGGATTCTTCTCTCCATTCTCACATAGGTTTAGGATCGGGTATAATTCACGAACAAATTTGAATATAACACAATACACTCATAATTGAGTCAAAATATTTTCTTGAAATATATAATTGACAAGCTCTTTTTATTTACCCATAATTATACATTTTATCTTTTTATTTTTAATATATTAGGCCCATAAATTTTAAAGTTCAAATCGGAATGACATAAGTAGTGGTGTAAGTGAGCCGAGCTGGCTCATGAGCTAAGCTAGCTCACGAGCCGAGCTTATCGAGCTCACAAGTCGAGCACGAGCTCAAACTCGAGCTCATTTAGTAATCGAGCTCGAGTTCGAGCTTGATGAGGCTCAGCTCGTGAGCCGGCTTGAATAATTATTAATATTTTTAAAATAATTTTATTTTTTAATTAAATTTAAATATGTAAAAAATAATAATAAATGTTTAAAATATATAATAATATAAAATAAATTAATATTTAATGTTTAAAATATTTAATATAAATTAAAATATTTAAATATTTAAAATAATTAATAATATTTAAAAAATCCCTCCAAGGCTCGTGAGCTTGTTTATAGTGGGACGAGCTGAAGTGGAGTAGACTCTTTGACTGACGAATCAAGCTCGATATGATCACTACTCGACTCGACTCTAGGGGTGTTAATATTTGACATGACCTGAAAACCTGATTCGAATCCGACATGAAAATTCTGGGTTCGGTTAACCTGAATCTAAACCGAGTCGGGTTTGGGTTAGAAATTTCGACCCGTTTGTAAAATTGAGTTAGGTTCGGGTTGACCCGGAAACCCTAAAACAACCCGGGTTGAACTGGGAACCTTCTGATGTTCGTCTGTCATGTCCATCTAACGTTTGTATGTCGCGTTCGTCACTTCGTCTATCGCATCTGTCGTTCATCTGAGAGCCGCTACCACTGCCACTGCCGGCCGGCCGTTGCTACTTCAGCCCGAGTTACTACTGCCAATGCCGACCTACCGTTGCCGCTGTCGCCCGAGCTACCGCTGTCGTTGCCGCTGCCGACCTACATTTGGCTTCGACCCGATATCGCGACAAGAGGATCGAAAGTAACGATGACGATTTTTGACTCCTTCGAGGCTTCGACGACGTTCTTTTGTTGGATTGGAAGTAACGACGATGACAAGAGGAGCTCGTCATTGGCCGTTCAACCATTCGCGCGCTTCTTCAGCTAAATCTCGCAAAGCGATTTCGTGGCGGATCGGGTTAACCCGGCAACTCGATCGGTCATATATGAGTTGTATTTTCTAACCCATATGTAAAAATGGATCGGATTAGAGTTGTGTCAAAAAGCAGCGGTCAATATCGAATTCGACCCGATCGAGCATGACCTGTAACCCGATTTTGACATCCCTACTCGACTCGACTTATTTACACCCCTAAACTTAAGTATTAATAATGTTTGATACCCTAACCCTTGCACATCTTTAGCACCCGAACGCATCACGGCATCGAGACCCCGAGCTGTGTGCAACTCGACCGCTCCTTCGGCTTCACACCCATCTATCCCTTGAGTTGCCCACATTTTCAAAGTTTTGAAATCTCTCCGACAGCGATAAATAAATAAATTAATTAAATCGATAAATAGACATCCCTCTCTTTTCAGGTTATTTTAATCATCGGAGTGTTCTCCATCGTTAGCATTTTATTTCTCCTTGTTTACTCCTTCTCTCTAATCCCCCGACGACGCAATCTTCCTTCTCCCTGCCCTCGATCGGCGGGCATCTCGTCGGCGCAGCTTCTTGCCGGTGACCAGTAGTGATTTGGAGAGGGAAAGGGAGCGACGATGAAAGCGGCAACGACGGCGGCGGGAGGGAGGCAGATGCAGCGATCGGGACATCATCATCAGCGCCAGTACTCGGAGCAGTTTCTCTTCGAGTCTCACTCCTCCAATACCGGCGGCGGCGGCGGCGGGAAGTGGATGCATAGTCTTCCAACCTCCGGCTTAAATGTGCCACAGCAGGTGCAGGGTTTTTGATATTAGGGAAATGAAAAGGTGCATGGAGTTTTTTTATTTTTTGCTTATTTGCTGGTTTTCCTCGTTCGTTGGGGTTTTTTTATAGGTGGAGTACTCGAGAATGCTGCGGAGCGCGCAAAGGGGGATGAGCGGCGAGTTCCTGCTATCCACGGAGCCCTTAACGCCGCCGATAAACTCGAGGCCATCCAGCCAGAGGAAGGCCAGTGGCGATGTTTCTCCGAGCGAGCTAAGCCCCGGGATTTTGGATCTTCATTCTTTTGACACCGAGCTCCTCTCAGATGTAGGAAAAATTATTACGTGCGGAGTCAGATATAGGAAAAATTTAATTCTCTTTTATGATTTATTATAACGAGATGCACTGCATACTGTACTTCAGTATTTTTATTGCATTCAAAATTTATTGGAAGATTTGCTAATTTGAGGATGTTATACCCGAGCAAGCTTCGAATTCCAGCTTGGTTAAATCGGCAATTTTTGACACTTACGGTGATTGCCGTGTTGGTAGATACGGGCTTCTGGACTCTATGATGCCCCAGCCCCATTTGGCTACGCGCGAGGCCGAGGCATTGATGAGTCGGAGCCAAGCTTTTCTGGGAACAATCAGATAGGGAAGGCTAGTTTCATGACAGAAAATGATCTTTCAACGAGTTTTGCTGCAGACAAGGAGAAATCAGGTTCTGTTGCCAAGATTAAAGTAGTGGTGCGTTTTTCTGAAATTGCCATTTTCCTCGGTCTAAGTTTGTTTTCCTCTGTCAATATTTGTTTCATATTGCTGAATGGCATAACACTTGTCTCAGTTTGCTTGCTTCCTGTTAACAAGCAAATTTTATAATATTTTCTAGTGCTGATATGGATTCATGGAGTTCATTTTGTCATATGTATATGTATCTTGTCATTTGATAGAATGCAGTACAATCTTGGTTTTTTTTAATGGAGTTCAATTGAACCAGAAAATAGATTGTGAAAAATGTAATAGATAGAAAAGGTTTTATGCTTTTACTGGGCGTAACGAATCTAATGATTGTTGGTGAAGGTGCGAAAGAGGCCTCTAAACAAAAAGGAAAAAGCAAAGAAAGAAGAAGACATTATTACAATTGACCACAACAGAAAATTTCTGACAGTTCATGAGACCAAACTGAAGGTGTGACAACTTTTAAATTTGTTCTTTTTTTTTTGCTGATTTACCTTTCTATTTGTTATGATTGAATTGTATGGCCTTATATTTTTTAAACTTCCTTTTCATGCTGATAAACTGCTAACTTCCTGTTATTTTCCGTGCTTAGTTATAAATAGAGATTCGTATTTTAATGTGCAGGCATTGCCTTAATCTTTAAATTTGATAACCCCTGTTACTTGCCTAACTCAAAAATGGAACAACTACCATCGACATGCATTTTCTTAGAAATCATTGTAGGCACTCTTCTTAGGTGTCATTAATAAAAATAATCTTCCAGAAGTTTCATTATGCAGTCTTTATAGAGAATTCAATCCTTGATATAGACAATGAACTGTTGTTTCAGGCTGCAGACCACTTGAAATTTCTTAGTTCCGATATCTTTTTCTCCTGAATGTGAAATCAGTTATCTTACAGAAAACTACTGTAAAGTAGTGGAGTTTATACTATTTGCATGCACTAGTCAGGTTATTGGGGTATTCAATTTTTTTTTGGTATTGCGGAAGTCCACAATGGATGCAAATTTTCATGAATTATTAAGGAAACTAGAGCTGTTTGAATGCTAAGATGATTGGTGACTGATTCTTTACATTTTATAATATGATTTTTTGTTTTTAAAATATGGGTTACTAATAGCATTTAAACATTTATCAAGAAGCTTATACTTAAGACTGGAGCATCATGTTTAGGAAACTAATTTAACTGGAAAATGTGACTTTGAGGTCAATTGTTCCCACCGTCTTAATGGCTAGCTCATATAGCTGGTAAACTAACAAAAGAAATACATGCTGATTAATGATTGGTATAGGGCTGTACAAATATTGAAAATTGTCTTCGGTAGTTGCTTGATCACCAAAGAAAGAAAACCTGACAATTGAAAGTGACCAAGCAAAGGTTTTTCATGCTCTTATGAACAAACAATTTTGAATTTCCCCTTTTGATTTCATTTACTGTTTTAGGTTGACCTGACGGAGTATGTTGAGAAGCAAGAGTTTGTATTTGATGCTGTTCTTGACGAGGATGTTTCAAATGATGAAGTAAGCTATAGAGAAAGGATATGAATGCTTTTTCTGCACTATATATTTGTTGGCCTTTCTGAACTTTTATTGGGATCTTCTAGTTATATCATGAGACCGTGGAACCAATTGTCCCAGCTATCTTTCAGCGCACAAAGGCAACTTGTTTTGCTTACGGCCAAACAGGCAAGTAATTGGAAGTTGGAACATTTTTGTAGGGAGTTTAAAATCGCTCAATTGTGTGTAGGAACAATTTAGTAATTAATGGGTCTGCTTTGCAATTGTGCATTCAAATTTTTTAATCTGATTCCATCTACTAGGAAGGACCGCTCTATTATTTCCTTATATGTGTTTTTTTGACTTATTTAATGCACATTTTAGACATTCTAACCTTTAACATGTGGCTATTGGATTAAGCTGTTTCAATTGCACCTTTTTCCTCATGTTTTTTTTTTAAATACTATTTGCTCAATGATTTACTTACTTTGTGAATTAAAAAAAGCATCAGCCCTTCTGTGTGTTTTTTTTTGCATCATTGATATTTCTAGGTAATACTTCAACTTTTAACCAGAAACACTTAGTTTTCTGAGCATGAACTTGTAGCTGGTCATACTCTTATTTTGAAGGTTCGAGATTGGATGAATTGATGATTTCTGTAAAAGTTGCAAGTGATTGTTTGTCAATTTAATTCTGACTGGTGTTCAAGGCAATTTTTTCCATGATGTAATTAGTTTGGTCTTTAATGCCTCAGTTCCCTTGATTGTGTGTGCCATGAAAGTATTTTTGTGTCATAGTAATTAGTCAATTTATCAAAATGAAAGTGAGCTTTCTTAATTTTTCATCCTACATTTTCCTCAATTGTGGCAACCTTCGAATCCAATCTCATGCTACAACTTTTGGTTTCATTTGGAAATACTTCTTGGCTGCTTTACCATGCTGCATATGCACCTCTTCCATAAATTCAATGGCACGGGAAAACACATAGAGAAACTCATCCATTTCAGTGAGGTTAGTGGTGATTTTATTTCTTATATCACAATGCAAGTCAACATTGACATAGCTTTGCCAAACAAATCCTTAGGCTTAATTTGGTAATGCTAGTAATATTTGAAAGTCAAGGGAAATTCATTGCTTTAAAAGCTTGCATTTAGAAATTTTTTATGAGCGGTTTGGTTTATTGAAAAAGGAACATAGAGCAAAATGAAATACAACATAAAAAATTGCAGTGTATTTGAAATATTTAGAGTTATTTAGATGAGTGTAAAAAAATGCTGGTGGTTTTTTTTTTTTTGACTCGAAGTAAAATGAATACAATATGAAGCCTAATGATGGTAGTAGCTTGCGGCCGGCGACCGATGGTGATGGCAAGCGGCAGGTGGTATTAATTGTTGGAGGCAAGTTGCGGCTGGCAGTTAGTGGGCGATGGTGGTGGTAGGCTATGGCCGGTGACAGAGGTGGTGGCTAGCAACATGTGGCAACAATGATGAAGAATTTACTTGTATTTAGAAATTGACAAAATCTAACAATTTTGAAATTCATCAAAATTGAACTAGATGGTGAATTTGAAATTCACCAATGAATTACATTACATTTGAAATTCACCCAACCAAACACTTGAATTCTTGAAATGCATTACACTGCAAATGCAGTCAACCAAATGATCGCTTAAGGAGAAACTATTGTTTCCATTTTGGAAAACTTACTATTGAGTAGCTGTTAATTAGTTAAAATGGTTTTGAATTTACCTGAGATGTTGTATATGTGCTATTGAGGCCAAGTGATTGAAAGGGCCATGTATCACGTTCCTTCTTAACAGAGAGTATGCAATTTATCCTTAGGCCCTTTTAAAATAATAGAATAAATTCTTACGAAAACTATATTAGAGAACAAATAATAGCCGAGGTGAGAATTATGTAGCAAATTATTCATCATATGTACCATTTAACTCATCATAAATTGTAATGTAACTAATCATATGTATATAGGAAGCAAAGTGCTCATCTTAGGCTGCATATAAAACAGTAACATGTAGAATTTAACCCACTATAAGCAAGCTATTTTAATAATTTGCAAAAACACTGATTTCAATTACTTGTGTAAGACTCATCTCCATAATTAATACGGATTAATATTATCATAGGAGGACGACATACTGATCCCAATAGTTGGGATAAGGCATACACTAACATTTGTTTGATAATTTGGAGAACAAAATAAAAAAATAACAAGCACATGATATAATTAAATACCATATTTTCTTGTGCACCTTGAATGGCCACATGATCTACACACTGTTCCATTTAGCTTATCATAGGCTCATGCATGTAGGCCTCAAATTGAGCACAAACCTTCTGAAGGCATTGTTGATGTAGTGGATCAACAAAAGAATTGGATCTGCTAGAAGGAACTCCCAATCTAGGGAACAAACTAAGCTTAAAACTTCAAAAGATATATAATATTCATCCCTTCTTTTCCCCTTACAATGGCTATATATGATAAGCTAAGAAGTTTCTAGAAAATAAGAAGGTAAGCTAGTCCTAAGGGTTTATTTAGCTAATGATGCACAATATCATTCTCCCCTTATGTCACACTCCGTTGAGGCGCATCATCGGTATGGAGATAGTTATAAAAATCATAACCAAATTCCTGGATCAAAGATTCTGCATCTCTCATTGAGAGCACCATATTTCCCTATCTTTTACAAATGTCACATTTCATTGTTCATTGTTGAAAGCATTCTCTTGACAATACCAATTGACTTTGTTGCACTAGAGCTTGCACCTTCCTTGTTCCTTCCACTTATAATGGAAGATGGAATACCTTAGAAGGTTATTTGCTTTGCGGTTTTACCTAGCAACTCATTCATATATTTAGAATCTGCAGATGTTATGGTCACATTTGGTTCGAGTTGAGCAGTCTGAAATGAGGGGGTCATGACAATATTCATATATGGTAGAAAATCTTGTCCTAAGCACCCTAGAGTCGTGTCCAAGTTTTGCAACATATAGCCAGCTATCGGGTCATCAGTCTCCATTTGAGATCCTTGCAATGACATCAACACTTCTATCACTTGTTTTGCATCAACTCTGAACTTATCCTTGCTCACAACCATGCCAACCAAATTGATGCATTCCATGGACTCGACACGTAGCATGCAATTTGACTTATCCATTGCATTTGGTAAAATTGTTTTCAAATAAGGCATCACAGCATTATAATGATTTTGGAACTGCTACTGTGAAGAATTAGCAAGTGATGCTAAAGCAATCACAACTACTTCTTGCACCATATGTTTACCATTCTGAAGCAATACCAACAGTTTGCTAACAAAGCAATCCAAGTAAGGAGTCAAAAGATTTGGCACGCATATTTTAGTGAAATTGAGAATTACTGAAGTAGCATGTGCCTATACACGTGGGTGGGTTTTGGAAATCATCCATAGCTGATGCCAAAGCTGGGAGCATCCTCTGTGATGCAATCTAGAAAACACAAATATAACACAAACTAATATTGCAAACTAAAAACAACTTTCTTCCTTAAAACATTGGCAAACATAAAATAATATAACAATGTTATTTTTAAATTAAAAACACAACTCAATGATACCCTACAAATATGACTCAAAGACACCTTACAACTTTTTGAAATTTGAGAAGAAAGATACAGATGGAATGAAAATCGTGGAGAGAAGAAGTATGTAGAAGTCCAAGATGAAGTAGAAGAAGTAGGGTAGAGGAAGATAGTTCGCAAGCTAGATAACCCGCAGGTTATGCATTCCAAATATTCATTACTAATCTCTCCATCCTTTCTAGCAACCAAAACAACCCTATTTATAGGAAAAAAAAGGTCCAAGTGCCACATAAATGTGCCACCCCAAGTAGCCAATAGAAGCTTCACAAGTTAGCCCATTTAATGAGGAGTTAATGCACTTAGTATAAGAAAATAGTAGGATGGAAATTGAACAGCCAGTAGCAGGAAAAAAGGGGGACAACACTATGGGAAAAATAGCCAGCATAGGGAAACGAAATCTGCATGGAGAACATCAACAATCATCCGAAATCTGCATGTATAACGTTAACAGCCATCCGAAATCTGCATGGAGAATATTAGCAACCATTTGAAATTTGTATGGAGAACATTGACAGTCAGCAAAATGGGAATTCAAATATTGCAACCAGCCATCATAGGAAGATATGGGCCAAGCCCATTAAAGGGAAAAACAACCCAAAGATTAAATATCCATATAGCCAACAAGGAAGCAAGGAAATATAAAAAAAATCTAACTTTGCCTACATAAAAAAGGGTTTTTGGAGGGATTGATGATCAATATTTGGAATGTATAACCTGCGGGTTATTTAGCTTACGAGCTATCTTCCTCTATCCTACTTCTTCTACTTCGTCTTGGACTTCTACCTACTTCTCTCCACAGTTTTCATTCTATCTGTATCTTTCTTCTCAAATTTCGAAAAATTATAAGGTGTCTTTGAGTCGTATTTTTAGGATGTCATTGAGTTGTGTTTTTAATTTAAAATAATGTTATTATATTATTTTATGTTTGTCAATGTTTTAAGGAAGAAAGTTATTTTTTAGTTTGCAATATTAGTTTGTGTTATATTTGTGTTTTCTAGATTGCATCAATTTGGTATTAGAGCACTTAGGTAGTTGTGTGAGTTTCTTTCTCTTTAAAAATCAAAAAAAAAAAAAAAGAAAATTCAAAACAAACAACACGTTGAAGTTTCTATTCAAGATGAATTGGATCCTGCAGCTTTTGAAAGTCAACCAACTATTCATTGGATTCCAGAGGATAAATTTCCAAGAACAAAATGGGTACCACCTCAAGCATGTTCTAATAATCCACTATATTGCAAACTTCTCAAAATATGAAGACAAATGTATTTATGTGCAAAGAGATATGAAAATATGAAGCATCTACTTCAAACCAAGTTTGAACAAGAAAAAGAGAAGATTCACAGGAAGTGCGACACTTTAATTCAGGAAATAGAAAAGGTGCATTCGGAACATTTTCGAAGTTCTGAGGCTAACTCATCAAGGGATGAGATTTCTCCACCTGGGGAGTACTGATGTAAGCAAAGCTAGATTTTTTTTAATGTTTCCTTGCTTCCTTGTTGGCTATACGGGTATTTAATCTTTGGGCTGTTTTTTTCTTAATGGGCTTGGCCCATATATTTCCATGATGGCTGGTTGCAATATTTGGATTCCCATTTTGCTAGTTGTTAATGTTCTCCATGCAGATTTCGGATGGCTGTTAATGTTTTCCATGCAGATTTCGGATGGTTGTTGATGTTTTACATGCAGATTTGTTTCTCTATGCTGACTGTTTTTCCCATGGTGTTGTCCCCCTTTTTTCCTACTGTTGGCTGTTCAATTTTCACCCTACTGTTTTCTTATACTAAGTGCATTAACTCCTCATTAAATGTGCTAACTTGTGAGGCTTCTATTGGCTACTTGGGGTGGCACATTTATGTGGCATTTGGATCTTTTTTTTCTTATAAATAGGCCTTCTTTTGTTGCTGGAAAGGATGGAGAGATTGGTGATGAATATTTGGAATGTATAACTTGCGGGTTATCTAGCTTGCGAGCTATCTTTCTTTACCTTACTTTTTCTACTTCGTCTTGGACTTCTACCTACTTCTTCTCTCCATGGTTTTCATTCCATCTGTATCTTTCTTCTCAAACTTCGAAAAGTTATAAGATGTCTTTGAGTCGTATTTGTAGGGTGTCATTGAGTTGTGTTTTTAATTTAAAAATAACATGGTTATATTGTTTTATGTTTGTCAATATTTTAAGGAAGAAAGTTATTTTTAGTTTGCAATATTAGTTTGTGTTATATTTGCGTTTTCTGTATTGCATCACTCTGGTGATATTGAACCTGCAAATCTGGACCCAAATCTGTAGACAGTTGCCTAATAGCATTGATTGCTGCCCATCTTACATGTGGATAAGGATGTTGGAATGAGTTCAAAACCATTGTCTTGTTCTAGGTTCTTAATCAACACCTTGGAGCATCCTTCAGTAATTTGGGTCAGAGTAATCAGGGCAGAATGATGCTTTTGCCAATCTGGCAAGGCGCAAGATAAACAGGAAGTAGCTCAAATGTAATCAGAACAAGGACAGTGCCCCCACTCGCAATTGATATTCGGTCCAGACATTCTTGGCCAATGTTGTAGTTGTCAGTCGGCTCAATCTCCCCTCATCCTCATCTTCTTTCTCAGTAGAATGCCAAGTTGGTTCATCAAAGATGTTGAGGGGAAAATGATGCGATGCATCATTAGTAAAATAAACCCTACGGACTAGCTTACCTTCTTATTTTCTAGAAACTTCTTAGCTTATTATATATAAGTATTTTAAGGGGAAAAGAAGGGATGAATATTATATCCCTTTTGAAGTTTTAAGCTTAGTTTGTTCTATGGATTGGGAGTTCCTTCTAGCATATCCAATTCATCTGTCGATCCACTACATCAATTGTGAAGTGCATTGGTATGCTCTAGTTGTTTGTTGGTGATATATTGCTATAATGAATGTAAGAAATATAAAAGTAGTTGTTGAGAAGCTCGATCGGAGGAATTTAAAGTTATAAACATGACTTTTCCAAATGCAAAAAAGCTCTAGTCACAGGTCTTAGTAATTAACTAACTAACAATGAATAAATTAAGGTGAACATATCACAATTACCAACTCTAGGTAGTACATGTGCACTTAATTATGAAATTTTCACTTTAGTTGATCCATTGTTGGCTAGTTGATTACCAACACTTGTGACTAGAGCTTGGTTGCATTTAGAAAAGCTATGAATATAATTTTAAGTTCCTTTGATCGAAATTTTTACCAACTATTTTTAGATTTTTAATATTCATATAGCAATATATCACCAATAAATAACTAGTGCTTGCTAATGTACTCTCTAATGCCTTTAGGAGGCTTCTGCTTAATTTGAGGCCTACATGCTTGAACCTATGATAATTTGGTAAGTTTAGAGTGGCTGCAAATTTTATTATTTTCACTCTAAATTCTATTTGGTATTAGAGCGAGATTTGTTCACCTAAGTTGTGTCTGCATGGTGTTCGAGAAGAGCTGGCTATCTTCTGTAATTGCCAATGGAGAAAGCTTTCCAGTTGCCATCACTATTCATAAACTAAATAGCCAAAACTATGTGCAATGATCACAATTTGTACTCATGTTTGTCTTCAGGAAAGGGAGAGATGAGTACCTTATTGAAGGTGATATCCAACCAAAGAAGGAATATCTAAAATGTAGATCATAGAAGACTGATAACAACCATTTTATTACAAATGAAATCAAAGGGATTTTTCTCATTTATAATACAACTGGGAAAATGTGGGTGATTTACACGTTGAAAATACATTTGAGTAGTTTGAGATATGGTGCATTCTTCATGATCAAAGATAAGGGGTTCCTATAGTCACTCCATAATTCAATATTCTCAATTTACAATGACAATAATTAGATATATTCGAAGAATATCTATGGGTTTAATTTAGTTCTTAATAGCACAAATAAAAATTTAGCTGATGTTCAAGGAAGAATTTTGTACCAAAAGCCTCCTCCTAGCATTCAAAAAGCATTTGTAGATGTAAGAAGAGAATAAAATCAAAAGAAAGTCATGATGGGTGATTAGAAATCTACCATCAATGTATATAAAACAATCTTTGCTGTTTGCGGAGGACAATATTTGAAGAACCACAACAAATAGATCGTTTTTGTTGTGATCGCTACCAGAGATCTGGCCACACAAATGATACTTGTTGGTCATTTCATGTAAAACCTATAAATAGAAACTTTCCAAATCGAGATGAGGTAAAAGTAATAAAATAAACTCAAAAGAAAAGAAAAACTCTAGCAAAACCAAACCCTCATTTGTTAATAGAGAGGTAGTTGAATTTATCCAAAATTTATTGGGGCAAAATTAGAATTTTTCCACATCTAACTTCGCAACATACTTAGTTTAAACATAATTGCATAAAGGCTCTCTCTTTTGCTCAAATGGATTTGAGCTGTGGAATAATTGGTTAACATCAAAATATAAAATTATAAAAATGGTTTGTAGACTATTAATGTGTTATGCAGCTGCCGGCCCAGGAGGGGCCGGCTGGACCGGTCCAAGTTTATGCCAGACGGACAAAAGGGGTGGGGGGGGCGGACAAGGTGGGCCCCACTTGGGGCTGATTTGCTTATGTGGGAGGGAAAATTTTGAATAGTAAGGGTTGTTTAGGTATTTTGTAGTCATCCTTTATTGTTAATTAGGGGGGATTAGGAGAGAGAGCGGGTTATCTTGAATTTGAATGTATTTTGGAGATCTAGGGTTTCTTGCTTGGGCTCTTGGCGTTGCTGGAGATTAGGAGAGTTGTTCTTCCTCTCGAATTGAAGAACATTGTATCTTTTATTGTTTTCTTGCATCTACTAGTGAAATACAAGCATTGGTGTGGTTTTCCCTTCAGATTTTCATCTGTTTTCTCTGTTTTTCTGCATTTGGCTGCTGTCCACTGCTGAAAACAGCAGTTTTCTGCTGTTTTTCCTCTTCCGGAGCGATAGGAATACTTGGATCTAAGTATTTCCTATCAAATTGGTTTCAGAGCATCGTCGTGGGACCTTTGGCGGCTGAAAATCTGAAATTTCAGCGGGCTTTGGGAGCTTTCGAAGGAAGTTTACTTGTGGTTTGTGGAAGAAAAAGATGACCGGAAAGAAGGTGGAAGTGTTGGAAGGCAAATTCGGACAGCTGAAATCAGATTTGGAGGGGAAGTTCCTTGAAATCTCCACTAATAATGAAAGATTGGAATGGAGGTTTTCTGCTATGGAGGAGATGATGAAGAAACTGCTTGAAATGAAGACCAATCCGGCGACATCGGAAGTAAGAGAGACCTCCGACGGCCATGGCATCGGAGGAAATCCAAACCCACCCCGGGGGAGGAGGATGCCAGAGGTGGAGATCCTGGAAGGAGAGAACGACATGCCTCCTCTAGAACCGCTCTCTAGAGAGGAGATGAGCATGGGATATGACAGAAGGGGTGCTGATTTTGGTGGGAAAAGGGAGGAATTTCATCGCCGAGGTGCTGATTTTAAAGGTAGAAGGGAGGACTATGAAGAGGGATTTGGGTACAATCGTCGAAGGGACGATCGGGACACTTGGAGAGCACCTCCCCTTCGGGGGATGGGAGGTTATGGAGGGTACCGAGGGTACGGGGGAGATCCCAAGGTGAGGAAACTGAAGATGCCATCTTTGAAGGCGAGGATGGCCATGGCTGGATTTACAAGGTGGAGCGATACTTTGCCGTCAACGGGTTGACGGAAGAGGAGAAACTGACAGCGGCGGGACTGTGCTTGGAGGGTAAGGCACTGGCGTGGTGCCAGTGGCGAGACATGAGGCGACCTATTAGGAGCTGGAGGGAGTTCAAAGACTGTTTGCTAGAGCGTTTTCGAACCAGTCGGGGAGGAGACTTCTACGAACAGTTCTTTGCTCTGACACAGGAGGGGACAGTGGCAGAGTTTCGTGACCGGTTTGAGTACTTAGCTAGCAGGTTGGATCGTCTTTCGGAGACTGTGCTTGAGGGGAACTTCATGAAGGGGCTCAAACCAGAAATCAGAGCAGCCGTTAGAGTGATGAGGCTACACGACCTGGGGGAGGCCATGGAGTTGGCACAGCTGGTTGAGGACCAGAAGCATCTGGAGAGAGGGGCCCGAGGCAGCAACTCCGGGGGATCCTACCGGATGACGACCACTTTTCTAGCTCCCAAGGGAGCTGCACCGGGGGGTACACGAGAGGTACCAAGGGAGAGGTCTGGAGGACGAGGGCCTGGGGGAAATTTTAAAAAGCTTACTGATAAGGAGATGCAGGAGAAGAGGGCAAATGGATTGTGCTTTAGGTGTGATGAGAAGTACATGCCGGGTCATAGGTGCAAGGACCGGACTCTTCAGGTTCTCCTTGTTTGCGAAGACGAGGAAGACGAAGAGGGAAGTGGGAGCAGGCCCGAAGTGGAGGAGGAGGAGAAGTTGCATCTGGATGTGGCAGAAGTCTCTCTGAACTCCGTAGTGGGATTCACTTCGAGTCACACTATGAAAGTGAAAGGGGTGATAGCTGACCACGAGGTGGTGGTTTTGATAGATAGTGGGGCAACCCACAATTTCATTTCCACCCAGATTGTTGAGTTGCTTGGAATGAAATTAGTGGATACGGGAGGCTATGGGGTGATGATGGGCACGTGGAAGGTTGAGATGGGTAGAGGAGTTTGTAGGGGAGTAGTGATGACCATTCAGGGGATACAGGTGAGGGAGGATTTTCTTCCCTTAGAATTGGGGAGTACAGATGTGAACTTGGGGATGAAGTGGCTGCAAACTTTGGGGGAGACTAAGGTGAATTGGGGAGAACTGCGGATGGAACTGGTAGTGGGGGGGAGGAGAATGGTGATATAGGGAGATGTCGGCCTGTCTAGGACGGGGGTGTCTCTCAAGTCCATGATCCGAACCATCCAGGAGGTTGGGGGTGGATACTTGGTGGAGCTGCAACGACTGGAGAAAGTCAGTGTGGGGGAAGAGGGAGACATTCCTTTTGAAGTGCAACCGGTCATACAACAGTTTAGGGAGGTTTTTCAACCTCCACAGGGGTTGCCACCGCAGAGGGAGCTGGAGCATGCCATCACTTTGAAGGAAGGGGAGACCCCGATCAGCGTCCGCCCTTACCGTTACCCTCAGATTCAAAAAGATGAGATCAAAAGGCTGATCAGGGAGATGCTGGAGGCTGGGATCATCAGACCAAGTGTAAGTCCTTTTTCTAGTCCAGTCCTCTTGGTCAAGAAGAAGGATGAGAGTTGGAGATTCTGTGTGGACTACAGGGCTCTGAATAAGGGCACTGTGCCAGACAAGTTCCCAATTCCAGTGATTGATGAACTCTTGGATGAGCTTTTTGGGGCAGTGGTTTTTTCCAAGTTAGACTTAAAGTCTGGATACCACCAGATCAGAATGAAGGAGGCAGATGTTCCCAAGACCGCATTCAGAACACATGAAGGGCATTATGAGTTTCTGGTAATGCCCTTTGGTTTGACTAACGCACCTGCTACCTTTCAATCTTTGATGAACAGGGTCTTCAAGCAGTACCTCAGGAAGTTCGTATTGGTATTTTTTGATGACATCTTAGTGTATAGCAAGACTGAAGGGGAGCATTTGGAGCACTTGAAGACAGTTTTGGGAGTGTTACAGGAACATCAGTTACAAGCCAACTTGAAGAAGTGCAGCTTTGCCCAGACCAGTGTAGAGTACTTGGGACACGTGGTCTCACAAGAAGGAGTGGCAGCCGATCAAAGTAAAATAGAAGCCATGCAAAAGTGGCCAATGCCTAGGAACCTAAAGGAGTTAAGGGGGTTCTTGGGGTTAACTGGGTACTACAGAAGGTTTGTAAAGGGATACAGTGCTATTGCTTGGCCTTTGACTGAGCAACTAAAGAAGGATGGATTTTTATGGGGAGAGGCAGCCACCCGGGCTTTTGAGAAACTAAAGGAAGCAATGACTACAGTTCCAGTCTTAGCACTTCCAGATTTTAGCCAGGTATTTGTCATGGAAACTGATGCATCAGGATATGGGCTGGGGGCAGTGTTGATGCAGAACCACAGACCAATTGCGTATTTCAGTCAAGTGCTGTCAGCCAGGGCTAGACTGAAGTCAGTATATGAGAGGGAGTTAATGGCCATTGTCTTGGCTATTCAGAAGTGGCGGCCTTATCTATTGGGAAGGTATTTTATTGTAAGGACTGATCAACGGAGCTTAAAATATCTTTTGGAGCAAAGGATGGTGACCGAGGAGCATCAGAGGTGGTTATCCAAATTACTGGGCTATGACTTTGAGATCCAATATAAGCCCGGTTTGGAGAATAAAGCTGCTGATGCCCTATCCAGACGTGTTGAGGAGCTTCAGGAATTAGCGGTGTCAATTCCGCTGTTGATAGATTGGGGGGCCATCAAGAAAGAAAGTAAGCTCAGCGAAGAATTGAAGAAGATCAGGGAGGATCTGGGGAAGGACATGAGTAGTCATCCGAGCTACTCCATTGAGGGGGACAGACTATTGTATCAAGGGAGGTTTGTGATGCCACGGACTTCCATACACATCCCCCATTTGTTGCAGGAGTTTCATGGCAGCGCCGTTGGGGGACATTCAGGAGTTCAGAAGACCTACAGGAGGCTTGCATCTGAGCTCTACTGGAAAGGGATGCATAGAGATGTTGAAGAGATGGTGGCAAGGTGTGAAGTATGTCAGAGGAATAAGTACATGGCTATGGCTCCGGGGGGATTACTACAACCATTGACACTTCCAAACAAAGTTTGGGAGGAAGTGTCCATGGATTTCATTGATGGCCTACCAAGATCAGAGGGGTTCACAGTCATCATGGTGGTGGTTGACAGACTTAGCAAGTATGCACACTTCATCCTTCTGAGACACCCTTACACCGCCATATCTATAGCGGCAGCTTTTATTAGGGAGGTTGTGAGATTACATGGGATTCTTGAATCGATTGTGTCTGATCGAGACAAAGTGTTCCTCAGCCAATTCTGGAGAGAGTTGTTCAGGATGCAGGGCACTGTTCTAAAGAGAAGCACCGCCTATCATCCACAGACAGATGGACAAACAGAGGTGGTAAACCGAAGCTTGGAGACCTAATTGAGGTGTTTTGTCTCTGAAACTCCATGGATGTGGGCAAAGTGGCTGCCGTGGGCGGAGTATTGGTACAATACCTCATACCATACCGCTTCACAGATGACCCCATTTAAAGTGCTATATGGAAGGGACCCTCCACACCTAGTACACTACGGGAGAGGTAGTACACCAGTGTCGTCGGTCGAGCAGTACTTAGAGGAGAGGGACAAGATACTAGAGGAATTGAAGAAACATCTGATGAGGGCACAACAGATCATGAAGAAGCAAGCGGATTCGCACCGACGAGACATGCAGTTTGAAGTGGGCGAAAAGATTTTCCTAAAATTACGACCTTACAGGCAGAGGACAATGGCGAGAAGGATGAATGAGAAATTGGCTCCAAGATACTTCGGCCCCTGTGAAGTGTTGGACAAAATTGGAGCAGTGGCGTACCGACTGAAGCTTCCCCCATCAGCTAGCATACATCCAGTTTTCCATGTGTCCCAGTTGAGGAGAGCTATAGGAGAGCAGACAGTCAGCACGGAGTTACCAGAGACACTGACTGAGGATTTGCAAGTGATACTGGAACCGCGGGAGCTTCGAGGCGTCAGATCTGATGAAAAGGGAGACAAAGAAGTGCTAATTGGGTGGAAAGGTCTTCCTGATTTTGATGCTACTTGGGAGCCGTTTGAAAGAGTTAAAGAGCAATTCCCCTCTTTTCACCTTGAGGACAAGGTGAGTTTTTGGGAGGGGAGTAATGTTATGCAGCAGCCGGCCCAGGAGGGGCCGGCTGGACCGGTCCAAGTTTATGCCAGACGGACAAAAAGGGGGGGGGGGGGGGGGCGGACAAGGTGGCCCCACTTGGGGTTGATTTGCTTATGTGGGAGGGAAAATTTTGAATAGTAAGGGCTGTTTAGGTATTTTGTAGTCATCCTTTATTGTTAATTAGGGGGGATTAGGAGGGAGAGGGGGTTATCTTGAATTTGAATGTATTTTGGAGATCTAGGGTTTCTTGCTTGGGCTCTTGGCGTTGCCGGAGATTAGGAGAGTTGTTCTTCCTCTCGAATTGAAGAACATTGTATCTTTTATTGTTTTCTTGCATCTACTAGTGAAATACAAGCTTTGGTGTGGTTTTCCCTTCAGATTTTCATCTGTTTTCTCTGTTTTCCTGCGTTTGGCTGCTGTCCACTGCTGAAAACAGCAGTTTTCTGCTGTTTTTCCTCTTCCGGAGCGATAGGAATACTTGGATCTAAGTATTTCCTATCATAATGATTATTCATATTTAATCTCCTATTCATACTCAAATCTATTTGGAGGTCCAATCTCATATTTAAACTCATGCTCAAGTACAAATTCATTTTCAAAGTTGTTCACTTTGAATTTATGCTGAAGTTTGACTTTGGTTTAAATTTAAATGTATGCTCAAACATGTGTAGGATTATCCCACATTTGAGTGTTCTCTTAGGTCTTGGCTATCATCTAATATAAATCCATTTTTTTTAACATTTTTGAGAAGACTAATCTCTAAAGCAATGAGATCTAAGGGATCTAACACAACTTGTATGGCATAATGAGGACATTGAATAGAATTTGATGTTGGCGATATAGTTAGAAAATGGTTAATATGCTATAGAGTGGGGCCCTGTTTGGTTGGGGCTTAAGTTTAAGCTAAGCCAAGTGTTGACAGCCTTAAGCACGAGAATGTTTGATAGTTGGAAAAGATAAGTTGTGAGCTGGAGATAAACTGAGCAAACCATCTAGTTGTATCTTGGCTTGAGCTCTTTTTTTTTCAACTCATTATGTTCTAATATTGCGTAAACATGAGTTGATTTACTTTTAGGAGAACTTAATTATGAGAACAAACTTAATGATAATTAAATTTATTTTAAAGAACATCAGGCTTATTTTAATATAAATTTAGTGAATTGAAATTAATTAGGTTTGAAAAGACAAGCTTAATCACTTTGAATAGATATGCTTATAAAAAGATAAGCTTATTTATTTTGAAAAGATAAATTTATGAAAAGCTTAAGTTTAATTATTTGAAAAGATAAGCTTGTGTGTGATTAGAAACTTAATGATGATTAAACATATCTTAATGAACTTTAAATTTAGTTTAATTTAAGGTCCCTTAATTATCTCAAGAGATAAGTTATCGCATAAGCTTAAGCTCTTCATTCACCCTGCTTATCTTTTGATTCACTTGAGCCGTAAGTTTTGATAAGCTAGGCTTTAAATTGCTTGGCTTAAGCTAAGTCAAAATGTGTTGTTTGGTTGGGCTTAGAGAGTTAATTAGGCTTAAGCTCGACTCAAGCCCCAACCAAACAGCCCTTAGGTCCTAAAGGTGCAGTCCTGGTAGTGACAGTGGTCTTAGTTTAGCATAAAGATAACTGTGATAGATTCAAGTATTTAAGGTTATATGGCAAGCCTAATTTAGGGATCCAATTGAATAGAGGTTCGCTTCTTAAGGTTATATTGCCTATAATGACACTTGTTTAATCTAATCAAGATAACCCATGTGTCTTCTCATACCGCACATCTAATGATTAATTTATCAAACCTAGTAAAGTAATTAATCATATTTTTTATTCCTTTTTAAAAGTCATTGAGTTGTTCAATCATTTTCAGTAAAAGATGGATGGAAAAGGTTTATCCCAAAGAGCATACATCTCGAACTATCCAGTAATGAGTAATATCATATCTGCCAAATTGTTTTTAGCAAATTTCACAAATATTTTTTTGGTAAATGCAACTTGAAACTCAAAAAATAATGTACCATTCAAAGACAATTCCATAAACTACATCCATAGTTTTGATTAACATTATTGTCTAGTTGACCATCAAGTACAAGGATATCTGGGTAATCATCAACTAAGTATTGCTATGTTTCACGTTAATGGTTCTTATGATTTCTTTTCCGGGGTATGATGTGGATCATAACATGAATAGTATTTGAAGATAGTATTTATTTCTCTTATTTAGTACATATGCTTGATAAATTCCAATTCTAGTTGGATGATATGAAACATGATCTTCACTGGCAGTGTAAAATGGAACTAGCAAGTGTTGTGTAACCTATATGATAATTGATATGATATGAGTCACATATCTTCGATGATGGCATTTAATTACATGCACAAGTCAAGTTCCATAGATGTCTATAGCTTTTTGTAGATGTCAGGAAAATAATAAATCCACTAGTTTTAGTTTGTATGAAGTGATTTACAGTGTGATAGATTAGTGTTGTAGTATGGCGGAGGTAAAAAGAGGTGAAGGCATATTTTAGGTTACTCTATTTTAGTTAATTTTTGAAAGAATAGTCTTATGCATGCCATCAAGTTTGTCATGAAAGAAAAGCATAGTCAAAATCTTTAAGTTGGGTTCAAATACCTTAAGTGCAAAGCGTGATCAAACCTTTGACTTGTTCTTAATTATGTGTAAGGAGTATTGTATTTCTTGAATGATAAAGGATGCTAAGAAGTGTGCTGATCTTAAGGATATGTTGTTGTTGCTTTTTTTTTTTCCTCATTTTTTAACTCTTTTTTTTTTCTTTTGGTTCTTTTCTTTTTTTGAGCTAGTTTGGTAATAAAGAGAATGGGATTAAAAAGGATAGTGGGTGTGCCCTGGTTTTCATGGCTAAAAGAGAACCATGAAGGTGAGAAGCCTGTTTTGATTGGTTGTGCTTGGTTAGATTTAGAATTGAAATGAATTTTTAATTCAAATTGGAAGGTAGTTATGTGAGATCAAAAATTGAATTTTTAAATAGGGGTGTTTTGTTTCATGATGTGTAGTTAGATTGTTTGGGTTTGAATTAAAAATTGAATGCAAATAGGTTAAATTGCATTATGATAGGATTTTTTTTAATTTGAAGAGAGAGAAAGTGAGGGCGAGAGGGTTTATAATTATGAATTGGGGTAGTTGAATTGAGTGGATGAGGAACGTTTGAGGTTGTTTAGATCTTGATATAAAGGGATTGGTGGTAGATGAGCAAGCTTTATAGAGAGGGAGTGCCTAGTCGAGTGTAGGGACTAGAAGGGTTGTCAAACATGGATAAAAGTGAAACAAATGAATTTGTGAAGAAACTGTGTTGAAATTACCATATGTTTTAAATAATGCAATTTGATAAAAAAATCAAGCCCTTCAATTCTTCATGAATGCAACAACTTTTGCACTTAATATCAATTGTCCTTAAATCGTTGAGAAAATTTGATTGTAGTAGAGCAAAATGTAGAGTAGTAGAAGTAGAGGAGTGTTCCTCTAAATTGGAGTTGAACGAAGATTCAAGATAATGGTCGAAGAGAATATGTAAGGGTGAGATAGAGAGATCATTTGGTTTTCTATCTTCAAGGAATGACAAAAAATTCCTTACGGGAGATATTGAATATTATTGTTAAAACTAAATGTTTACAATACTTGGACTGCTATTTGTACATTGTTTTGCATAGAAGGTTAGAGTGTAATTTTTTTTTCAAAAGACATATGGCCTAAAAATATTTAAGAAACAGTGAAATTACAAAAGAAGATCCCTGGACTACGTTAATTCATATTATTGAATGGGTCTAGTTGTGGCATTAGTCCTAGTGGATGTATGGGAGGGATATCATGAATTCTGTTGATGCTCAATCATGCCAAATCACTCTTTTTTGTCATGCTCCTAGTGCTAGCCCCATTTTAAACAACAAAATAGCTTCAAGTTTATAGCATCCTTGATGGATGCATTGAGCGGGTGGTGGTGCTGTATTTTCTGATTAATTTATGACATGGGGTTGTTGATTGACTGCCGAGAAGGCCCATGTGAGAGAAAAGATAAGCAACAGGAAAATGAGAAGTGCTGTATTTTACTGGACATGGTTTCAACATTACTAATCCAAACACGTGAGTTGTAACACGGCAAGGAGTCAGAAGGGATCTTGTGGTCTGAGATTATTAGGTTATTAGCAAACATTTAATTTCAATGAAGTGTCATGGTCAACAGGTAATTTGACGCACCAAGAGATAGAGCTTTTTGCATCAGTTACTTAGAAGATAGGTCATAGGTGGGCCAGTTATTGTTAAGCTTGGCAAAATAAGCATTCTCAAACATCGTACCTGATGGTAGCTGCTGCTTTTTGTATAGCAAAGTTGGGGAAAAGCATTGGAATACATTGTCCAATCAAATAATCTAAATCCCACTGCAGAATATTGTTTGTTTTCCTTACAGTTTGATAACATGATTGTGATTTTTGGTTGCAGTACGTTGAGGGTTCTAGGCGTACCCATTTTTTCGCCACTTTTAGAACTATGCTCCCTATTTTGATCCATTATGTAAAGTAGTTATCCATAAATTTAAGGGATGTTTAGTTGCAAGTAAAATGGATGTGAAGGACTACATTTGCAGGCATTTTAGTTTGCTGGTATTTAATTAGAAGTAAAAAAAAAGTGAGGTACAATTTTATGATTTTAAAATACCTAAGAACTACATTTCCTGCGCAAAATTAAATATGGTTAAATTAGATACATTTCATTTTCCTCGATGTTTGCATATGTGCCTTAGCGTTTGCGACCTCTCATGCTACTGTAACTTTCCTTCCTCAGGTTATTAGAACTTCATTTCCCTGGTTTCTGTACTTCTTTTTAGGACCATAGTTGTTTTGAAGGTTTCTCCTATCATCTAGCCAACCAAGAGAGGTTCCTGCACTGCCTTAGAGTTTATATTCCTCTCCTGGCATCACCATTGACCTTGTCTTTAACCCGAGGAATTGAAAGATGGCGGTGGCAGCAAGATACCCATTGGTGAAAATAGGTGTAGTTGAGCTTCAGATTTTCATGCTTCTTAAAACCTCAAGTCCAAATATGTGAGAAAGCTAAGCAACTTTAAATTTATGTGTTTTTTTTCTAAAAACTCTATATGCTATGCAATTTGTATTACAATCAGTTTAAGAACACAAAATCTTTGAAAATTTAACCAAAATAAAATGTGATACATAAAACCTAAAAACGTTTTAAGTGATTTACTTGCCAATTTTATTGGTTCATTTTTTTGGCCAAATTTGATTTGTTAGTAAATGGATTTCAAATTTATGCGCAACCCTCTAAATTTGAATTTGCATGCCTAGTTTAATAACAGTTTGGCAAATACCCATCCCAGAAGTTGTTTTTTTATTGTAACCATTTCCTAACGAAAAATTTAAAAGCCCAATGTTCCATCCAATAATCATTGGGCCTGTAGCCTTGTGGTATTGCCCTCTTACCTACGAAGTTGAGGTTTTGGATTCAATTCTCGTTTAAAAAAAATCATTAGGGTCTTGGATTCAATTCTTGTTAAAAAAAAAAAATCATCCAAACAATTATCTTTCGAAGCATTTACTCTATTCGAGTGGTCTAAAAAATTTCGAAAGACCATGGGGTTTTGAGCTCAAGATTTTAAGGGAAGGGTCTAACTTAATAGTTTTCTCTTATAATAATACTCTATTTCCTTTAGATTGAATTTACCTTGCTTTTATTTGCTTTTGTTTCTATCTTGGTTGAAATGGGAAGAAAATATCCATTGCCTGAATTTGAAATTTGTACATACAAATTGCTTATGGAGGCCATGGGTTCAACTATTTAGATCAATGCTTGGTGTTTGTAAATCCATTTATTCTAGATGAATATGGAATCATATATCATTTACCAAATATACTTAACTTAATTTCAGTACTTGGTATTGCTGTTGCTTGGTATACATTCCTTCGAAGTTTTCTAATAAGATCTGGTATTATTATGCTTCAATAATTATATTATTTAAGAAATAATTATTCCTAGGGTTTTTACAAATAATTGCATGATGAAACTAGTTGGTAACATTTATTTTACATGAAATTCATCAAATGACTTGTGAAAACTTACAAAAGTTAAGCATTTATTGCCAGTATGTTCAAATATAATCAAAATGCAGTAGGCTCTTCAGTATCTGCTTTACCATAGTGATTTTGGAAAAAGTATGCATAATGATGACTCATCATCATTAGCTTTTATCCCAACTATTTTAAGTTGGCTTTATGAATCTTTTTTTCCTATTCCTATATGTTGACCTCCATATAAGTGTTACTATTAATGCAAATGAAGGCAATTACGATTGATGACCGCTATTAAAATCAATCAAACTTCACCCAATTACAAAACGGATAGCATCAGTGCATTCTGGACACCGAATTTATCAAAGAAGAGCCACTCATGTGCGACTCGATCAAAAATCGACAATGAAAGCGACATTTGGCGGGCACGATGCTTCACTAAAATGCTCGAATGGCTTCCAAACACCAAACGAACTGCGCCATTGTGATTAGCGCATCGAATTTATCAAAGGAGGGACCCCTCGTAATCAAATCGAGTGAAAGCGATCGAAATCGACAGACTATGGATGAAACATTTTGCGATGTTGCCCAAATATTGCCCGTTTGCAAAAAGAATTGCGTTGTTGAGTCAAGAATGTCAAAATTAATTAGAAAAGACTGTAATATTGCCGGGTCATTGTACAATGCAAAAATGCGAAATTGGCATGAATTTTGATGTGACGGTGCACAAAACTACCCAAATGCTATCCTGATCACGAAGCGAACTTCACCATTGCACTCAAAATATAAAAATTATCCACAGAATAATCACTCGCAATCGATTTGAGTGAATGTGATCGAAATCGACATACAACGGATGAAATGTACGTGACGTTATCCAAACATCATCCGTTTGTAAAACAAACTTTATCGTTGAGTGCAAAACGTCGAAATTACCTAGGAATGACTATAATATTGCCTGGGTTCTTGCACGAGCAAAAATATAAAATTGGCATGAACTATGAGGCGGCAATACGAAAACTGGGATGCACGGGAGGCAAATGATCTCATATGAATATATATTTTTCTTTATTTCATCTTGATCTAAATCCTCAATCTCAAATCTCTTATCCCCATCTGCAAGCAGCGGCTGCCCATACACAATCCTGAAGAAATCCTGACGCTGGTAGCCTGTCATTTCAGCACAGTAAAAAAAAAAGAATAAAGTCTTATCTCCCTCTTCTACTCGATTTCTCCTCACACAGCAAATCCTTACATTTGAAATCCCCTCTTCTCCTCTCCCAACCGCAACCTCCTGTACGCAGCTCCCTCCTGCACCTCACGACCTTCCACAACCCACAATCTTCCTCTCACGAACTTCTCATCCTCCTCAACTCCCATCAGCCCCGACACCCCCTCTTCTAAGTTCTACAGTCGTTGGCCAGTACCGAGCAAGCCGCCGACCCTCTTCCCTGCTCTCCACCGAACAGCCATCCCACCAAGACAAAGATACTCTCGACAGCCTCTAGCATCCGACCTCCAGCTCTTCACTCCATTAGTTGCTGCCTCCCCACCCAACAAACCGTAACTCCACCAACCTGTCTCTACCCTATCTACTCCAAGCTACAACCTGCTACACAACTTCACACCTAAACAACAAATAAGCATCCTCACGATTCCTCTTTCAACCCTCACGTTTCCTCTTTCAGCCATTTACTCGATACCTGTACATCAACCTCTTCACCTCTCCACCTTTCCACCAACCTGATCTCCACTACACTTCCAACTCCATGCACAACATCAACCAATCAACTCAACACCCTCAACTACTGCCTTCATATCATACCACCATCTTTGCTTCCTAGCAACTATCCAAACAACCCTTTCATTCTCACCAACAGAGAGTAACTCTCTCGCTCTAGTGTTCCCTTAACATAGAGCTCTTTTTTTTTACTATTACTATTTATTGTTAAAAAAAGAAAAGGAAAAAAAGAGAGAGAAAATAGAAAAAGGGATAGATTTGTGTTTTAATCCCTCGCCGATTTCCTCAACACCGCTGTCGCCTTGCACGTGCTAAGGTATAACGCACACTAAACTTTTAAACCTCAAATCTTGTTGTCGACGCTTGCGGCGCAATGAGTAGACCTCATATGTGTTCTTTTCTTAGCACGATGAGAGGAAGCTTGATGCGATGCCTGCAACGAGTCGGTTAAGCCCTGCGTGTGCTTGTCTTAGCACCACGCAGTAAAATTAAATACTTGTCTGTGCTTTCATGCCAGCTGGGAAATTTGTGAGCTTCCATGCAGGTATCCTAAAGACTCATACATGTCTTTCTTGATGTGCTGGAATTGAAGACAACGGCTATGGTGTTATTTGACATCGACCATGCATGCCTTTCTTGACGTGGTGTGCAGGCCTAGACTCCCGAAAATTTCCCTTAAACTGGGGAGACGTCGGGGCGCTGCCAAATTTTTCAGTGAATAGGGGACTTTGAAGAACCACTTATTTAATTAACAATGCAACAAAATGAAAACTTAAATGCTCAATAAGGATGAAAATACAAATACTTAAATACAATTTCTATTGCTTTGATCGAGTATAAAAGAACAAGTAGGGGACCTGTAATGTAAACGACAGCTCACCTATGGGTGTTGACAAAAGTGGACTTGTAATGAACAAAGCAGTCTATGTACGGGCGAAAATGGACTTCAAATTATTCTTGCAAGGAAGCTATTAGCTCGCCTACAAAAGCAGGGGATTTATGGTAGACAAAGCAACTTAATGGCATGAATAGGGCACTTGTAACATCATAGTAACCCACCTACGAGCAGAGAGAGGAGACCTGTAATAAATGCAGCTTGCTTATAGGCAACATCAACCAAATAGTAAAGAATACATATTATCTACGGGCATAAATGAATGATTCTTGATGCACAGAGCTATCTGTCTGCAGGTGAAAATAAGAAAATGTAAACAACACTACAATTCACCTATTAGCAGGAGCAGAGAATTCATAGTGCTCACAATAATTAGTCTATAGGCGTGGAAAAGGAGCTTGTATCAAACAAACCAACTTGTTTATAGATAATAGCAGGGAACTTTTAATGCACACTACAATTCACCTGTGAGCAAGAGTAGAAAATTCATTGTAGATACAACGATTAGCCTATAGGCAAGAATAAAGAGATTTTATCAAACGAATCAGCCTGCCTATGGGCAAGATTAGAGTAGCATGATAGACCGGTCCACCCAGTCCAACTAGAATCGGTCCAATTTTATAAAAGGTGGAATAGGGAAGTTCCGCCCCCCATGCCTGCCGCCCCTTGGTAGGGTCCACTAGCTTGATTAAGAGGAAATTAAGGAGGATTTAGGAGGAAAAATTCAAATAAAAGGGGATGTTTTGGGATTTAACCTAATTTTGTTTGCTTAAGTATGTTTGGAAGCTAGGATTAGGTTTTTTTATCTCTATTTTTGCTGTAGTTGTTGTTTCTTGGTTCTTGTGTGGGCTCTAGTGGCGTCTAGAGAGTTGGGAGAGCCTGATGTCCTCTCCAATTGAAGATCCAACTAAATCTTATTTTTCCTTCATCACTACTTCAATAAAAAGGTGTTTTCGTGTGTTTCCCTTCGTATTTTTTTGTTGGAATTGAATTTTTGCCAAGGTTTTTATCTATTTTTGCATCCATTACCTAACATAGCATTGAACACTAAAATTCACCTGTAAGTAGGAATAGGGAGTTTGTAGTGCAAGAATAAGGGGCTCGTATTAAATAAATCAGCTTGCCTATGGACGATAATAGGGGATTCATAGCGAATAGTGTAGCTTAGTTACAAGCAAGAGAACGATCTCCTAATATTTTATCGAACAAAAATATCCTACAAGCTATGTTAAATGATATGATAATTTGAAGGAGACGAAATAAGCTAAATAATATCTCTCCCATTAACTACAATTGAAATCTAATACGCTTTCACACCATCGAATCTGCAACACTTGTATAAGTAGATAGAAGGCATTTTTTAAATTTCAAATGAAATCTTGTGCACTTTCTAATGATAACTACTTGCGCAAAAGATATATTTAAAGATTTTAAAATGTCCCATACATTAAATTATAATTTTCTAAACTTAAACGTGATGCATCGAAATGCATGCATGTTATTTTAAAAGAAGGTTTTTTAATTTCCCGCATGTGCTCCTATAAAAGTGCTAAATTTGCAAACTTAAACGTGCTCTGAGAACGTGGGGGTTAAAAGCTTGCTAATATTAAATTCTATTTTCAAACTAAACATGCATGTGCTCCGACCGTTGTACAAAACTTCTAATTTTTAGTTTTGAGAATGCTGTGTTGGTCAAACATTCAAGTCTAATCCTCCTCCTTGAAAGGATAGGAGTGGACATGATTTGAATTAATAAGCGAATGCTTATTCATAAATCCACCGGGATATTTAATATTACAGTTCACATTAGACCTTCAAAGGCTCTTTAAATAAAATTTATCATTATGATATAAGCTCTCGGTTTTAGCATTCGCAAAATAATTAATAGTCGAATTCAATCCTCTGTTAACGGATGAACAGAGTTGACAAGGTTCAGATAATTAAAGATATTAAATATTTTATCCCCGATAATGGCCGTGTTGAAAGTTTAATCTCAATTGGATGGGACTTTATCCTTTTAATCGCCTCCAAATTCCTATAAATACATATATTTTTAAATGGCTATGTCACCCCAATGATGGCCATAATGAATGTTTATCTAAACAGGAGATAACTCTACACTTTCAAATGCCTCTAAATTATTATGAAATAAAAAAATTTCAAACAAATTTAAAATCCCCAATAATGGCCGTGTTGAATGTAAATCTCAACTGGAGGTGTTTATTTTCAAATTCCACCAAAACTCTAAAATTTAATATCTATTTAATTTTTCATATTCAGAATTAAACCTAATAATCTAAAATTTAAATCAAAACTCATCCACCCTTCGCAACCATTTGGCGAGGGTGATGAACTGAAGGATAACTCTAGCTCACAAAGAGTAATGTTTAGTCGAGAATATTAATCAAATTCATTCTCAAATTTCATTTTGCCACTAAGGACGTGACATTTGTCCTCTAACCGGCAGCGTGGCTAGTATGGCTTCACTTTAAATCGTAGCTTGGCTAGACAGCTCTACATATGGTTACAATTGGTCCTCTAATTAGAGTTTTGGTCAGATGGCTCTACAAAGAACCAGTGGCTTGGCCAGACTGGCTTCACGTGATTAACGATTATGATCCTGACCCTCTGACTTAGTGGCTTTGTCAGAATGACTCCACTATATTACGGTCATGGCTAAAGGCTCATATGTTCCCCAATGACTACTTGCCATTAAGTAATGAATTATAGGTATAATCGATAGGGCGCAAAGCCCTCTGTTAGCTAAGGTTGACTTGAATTCGTCCCTTAGAGAAACATTCACCCAAAGTCTACAAGGTCCCCTTGTACGAAGCAACTCATGGTTGACGACAAGGATCTTTCGGTCAGGTTGGGTCAACTACCTTCTCTGACTAAGCAGAGTAAGGATCGTGATGATCCGAGACAACAGAACCATATGATCGTGATTGGATTCATCATCATTCCCCTCACCATCCACTTTAAGTGCAAGGTGATAAATTTCTAAATTTAAATATTAAATTTTATATTTAAAATTGCTATTACTATATGCTAGATACTATGTGTATGTTCAATGACTATCCTTAATCGAAAGTTCTCTCATTATCTGAAGAGGTAATTAACTATAGAGGCTTGCGTCTATAGGAAATTAGAACTCAGATCTTCAAGTTTTTGTTAAGAGGGCAAAATTTTTGGGTAGTGTCTTATCTCTATCTAATCTGCCTTTCAAAAATTTTCTCAGGAACTTCATCTGTTAAAACTCTCCCCGAATATAACACGGATTGGCTGGGGCCCTAAAGCTTGAATTTTCGGGGCCCACACTATTGAGCACTATGAGAGGTGTTAACCTATTCTTAGAAGTCATTTCGAACAAATTTTATCAATAAAACTTTTGGTTTACCTCTTTTCTTTTCTAATCCTTTGATACTATTTCAATCATTTCATTGTACACAATCCAATTCATATAAGCTTATTTTCAATCAATTTAACTTTAATAAATCACACATTAATCTTCCTTCAATTTAAATCCTTTTTTTTTAATTTATCTTTACTAGTTTTGCACACATTAATATTCTATGATACTTAACTTAGATATAAGTGATTTTTTCTATTACCCAATATTTAGATCCAAACATCATTGATGTCAAATTGCTTTTTAATAAATTTTTCTTCAAGCCACCATAATATCACCAACACAGACTACTATTGAGAAACTTCACCATTTTAATTATTTTGCCTCAATTCTAGAATTTATATCCTTTTATATATATTTTCATTTGTATAATAGTTTCAAGTTACTTTAACTTATTGCTCATAGATTTTTTATTATCTTCTAATAATATTGAATGTTAGTTGTTAATAATATAGCAATTAAAATTATATATTATCAAATTTTGATTTATTCCGCTGATTCTAAAGTCTTTACATTCAAAATATTGTCCAATTTTTTAATTTTTAATTTATTTTAGTGGCTTTATCAAGTATTATAACTTTATCATTGCAAAAATATACACTAAGCATTGCACTTTAAATATATTTTGTAAGCATTTTCATAATCAATAAAAAATGGCGTCAATATACATTTTTTGATGTAAACTAATAGCAATTGAAAACTACTAGATAACTTTACAACTATTTTTAAGACTTGTTAGTGCTTAATCATTGTTGACCTCTATACCTAAAATCCTGCCCAAAATCTGGCATAAATCCCGTAAAATGCTCGTATTTGTCATTAGTCACCGGCGCCGTTCACGTCGCAAATCATCCACTAAAATCCCGTAATCTATCCATCTCGTTCGAATGGAGCTCGCACTATAAAGATCCGGACAGAGCCCCCTCATTTGTCTCTTCCGAACTCCCCATCTCCTTCGCATACCTCCTCAAGCCTCACGCAAGCCTCCTCAACACCTAACTCCTCTAATCAAGCGTCCTCTTCTGCCTCCAGCCGCTTCAAATCTCGATCTCCTCCAAGCCGAAGTCAACCAGTCGGCCTTGCCTTCTCCCGTCGACGCCAATCCTGAGCAAAACCTCACAGGCCATTCAATCTCCCATAACCAACCTTTCCCCATTCAAAGCCAGCCCTCGACTTTCTGCACTCTACCATCTCCCAATTGCCGTGAGAAGCCTGACCTACCTCAACGAGCATCCGACCTCTAATCACAGCAGCCCTATCTGACCTCCATCAACAACCTAACCTATAGCCTCCATTTTGTTGAACCCCAGAGCCAAACTCCCTCAATCCCGACGCCAGAATTGACTTCCTTTCCTGATCCTAGCTGCAGTCGCTTCTCTGCCCGATCTCCACAAACTATTGAGGTAGATATTAGGTTAAATTTTGTATTAATAAAAGTTTTATTAGTAGTATTAATAGTATTATTATAACTATTATTATTATTTTTATTATAAGTAGATTAGTTTTATTTTATATATGTATATATATGTGTGTGTGTGTGTGTGTGTGTGTGTGAGAGAGAGAGAGAGAGAGAGAGAGAGAGAGAGAGAGAGAAGCAACAAAAAAAGAAAGAGACTAAAAAAAGAGGAGGGAGGAAAATAAAAAAAAGGAAAAAAAGGAAGGAAATGTTTCAAAAAAAAGAAGAAAATGAATATAAAAATGATGAAGAATTGTTAGGCATTTTTGCAAATTCCCGCCATCGTCGACATTCCTACGCAGGTATAACTTTTAAGACTAAAAAAAACTCATTATTGGCATTTTCGTCGATTTGGCAAACCCCCCATATGCGCTCTTGTAGCACGATGGGAGGGAACCTGGTGCGACACTTGGGACGAGACGGGTAGGCCCTGTACATGCTCTCGTAACGTGGCAGAGACATTTCTAAGTACCTGCACATGCTCTCGTAGTGTGGCGGGGAAAGCTAATTGCGTCTTCAAATAGGTACCCAAAGACCCATACATGCTCTCGTAGCGTGGTGGGAGTGAAGATATACATCCGCGGTATCATCCGACACCTACCATACATGCTCTTGTAGCATGGTGAGATGACCCAGTCTCCTAAAATTTTTCTTAAACCGAGGAGATGTCGGGAGGTTGTCGAAATTCAGAGCAAATACAAGGGAATTGAACTTCCAATTTGAATAACAGGGGACCTAAATGAACAATGAAATGAACTTGAACCTGACTCAAGGAGCTTGACATTAAACAAGCGACATTGGACTTGAATGAACTGAACAAAAGACTTGGTTTGAACCACAGGGAACTCATACATTGGATGGCGACGAATCAAACTCAAGTGAATTGAACTAGAAAAGAATGCAAAAGAACTTAAAAAAAAAAAACTTAAATACAAGAGACTCGAATTGAATGCGACTTGAACTATTTGTACAAACAACTCTCTTGCAACATGTCTATGATAATGAAAGGACAAATGAATCTGATCTTAAAACATGGGCTAGTATTTCTAATAACTTTGATGCAAAAAGAATTATTGCAGATATGTTGGAATCCCTCAAGAAGAAAGAAATATTAACATTAGAGGGCTTAGAGGATGATGATTGTTTGCAGCTCCTCAACAATCATGCATTTGCTAATGTAGAGAACCATGATGTTCATTATAACAAATAATCCATTGCTAAAGAGGTAAAAAAAGAAAAGAAAAGAAGAGAGGACTTTCAGGATCTCCATTGGGAGCAAAAGTTATGGTTGGTGTTCTAAATTCTTGCTTGAATGAGAGTCGTTGGATAAAAGTTTTGAATAGTGATATTGGAAGTGCAGAGTCGAGTTAGAATGATATCATGTCGATCTTAAGACTAAGCTATATGTTCCTTCCAAAACCTTTGCAAAAGTGTTTCGTATTTTTTTTTGTATATTTTGACAAGATCACATGTTTGATAAAGATGATTTAGTTCGAATGTGGACAGCTTTGTGTTTCATTCAACCCCCTTTATATTCTAGGAGATACTATGGAGGATATCGGCGGAAGCTATTTTGATACTTTGGTCAAGAAATGATTCTTTGACAAGTTTGAGAGTAAATGTATAGTACGCTACAAAATGCATGACTTATCATATGAATCGGTACAGTCTATTTCTATACAAGAATCCTTCAAAGTTGTGGGTGATTATGATTTATTCTTAGAATTCATGAGACTATTCAACACTTGTTTGTCAAAACTAGCAATTTGAAAGTTTTCAAAAGGATTGGAAAATTTAAAAATCTGCAAGTACGTTAACTTGACTACAAATAGTAATATTTCATGTAGTAAGCTTACAAGTACATGTGAAAGTTCCTATGAGCTGTTGTAGAAGACCCGTTGTACACCCAATGTTTTGTTCAGAGGCAAAATACAAAGTTAACACATAAAATGCAAGCGTTCATAGGCCGCTGTAGAAGACTTGTTGTACACCCAATCTATTGTCCACAAGCAGAATACAAAGTGAATACATAAAATACGAATTCCTACGAGCTGTTGTAGAGGACTTGCTATACACACAAAATGCCATTTACAATGTCAAATGACCACAACAAATGCAAATTCATATGAATTGTTGTAGAAGACCTGCTATACACACGAAATATCATCTATGAAAAAAATGTCAAATGACTATAACAAATGCAAATCCCTATGAGCTATTGTAGAAAATTCGTTGTACGCCCAATGTGTCAACCACAAGCAAAATGCAGAGTAACTAATACAAATGCCCGTGGTCGGCCCTAGAAGATTTGTATGCAAAACAATGACCACGAACAAGGGCATCATGCGAATGCAATTATCTACGAACAATAACAGGAGATTCGTTAGTGCATAACAATCTATATGCAGAAAGCGACAAGTAGTGCATGATAGTTTACCTGTATAAAGTAACGGGTGGATAACCATAGTACAATGCCACACCACTAGATCCGCAACACATATACAAGCGGATAGAAGGCATGTACAAGCTCTCAAATCGAACGCTGCAATCAACTGACAGCTACCCACACAATTGATCAGCGTCAAATATTTTCAAAAATGTCCCCCACACATGCATTATAATATGTAGACACAAACACAAAGAAGTGAACATGCAATTATAAACCCGCATGGGTCCTGGTGAGCGTGTTATAGTTATACACTAGGGATGCTGCGCTGGTCAAATAATAAACTCATGTTCAAGCTCGATCCTCCTATGTGGGTAGATAGGAGTCGACATGGCTCGAACCATCAAACAAATATACGGTCGTGACGTCGGCCTAGATATTTATTTTAATACGTTCATATTAGCAAAATTGACGAATAACTTGATCCCCTGTCGGCAAATCGACAGAGTCGACAAGGTTTAATCCATAAAAGGAATTTCCTATAACCACCTCGATGATGGCCGTGTTGAATGAAAATTTCAATCGGAGGGGTCTCAAAGTACTTCAAATGCCTCCCAAACGCCCATCAAATCGAAAATTCAAAATCTCCAAAAATCTCAAAATCCAAAAATATTTAAAATCGTAATCAATCACCAAAACTACTTAAAGCAAAACCCATCCACCCTCCGCAATAATTTGCCGAGATAGACAAATTTAAATATACTTCAGCTCACAAAGAGTGAATGTCTCGCCGAGAATATCACTAGAATTCATTCTCAAACAGTCTCTTTCTAGCAAGGACGTAGCACGTGTCATCTAACCGATAGTTTTGCCGCCAAATGGCATCGCGGGCAAACGGTTACGATCGAGGCCTTCTGAACCGGGTGGTTTGCCGCCAAATGGCACCACTAAATTACGGTTATGGCCAGAGCCCGTAAGTTCCCCAATAGCACTAAATCTTTGAGATATGAATCAATAGGATATAATTGATAGGACATAAAGCCCTCTGTTAGGTAAGGTGGATTTAGATTTGTCCCCTTAGACAAACATTCATCCCAGGTCTACAAAGTACCCTTGGACGAAGCAACCCATGGATGTCGACAAGGATCATTCTGTTAGGTTGGGTCGACTACCTCCTATGACTAAGTAGACCAGGGACCATGATGACCCGGGACGATGGAACCATGGGATCTTGATCGGATCCATCATCTATTCCCCCACCATATGCTTTAAATACAAGATGGTGAAATTTCTGTTTTAAATATCAAATCCCCAAATTTCGAATGCCCATTTTGCTACTATACACCAGATAACACGCATTTTTACGTATCTGATTGACGACTAGCCTTAATCGAAAGTTCTCTCTCGTTATTGGGAGGAGCAATTAATTATAGGGGCTTGCGTCTATAGGAAACTAGAATTCAGATCATAAAGTCCTCGCAAAATGAGGGCGAAATCTCTAGGTAGTGTCTTATCTATAAACTCAATCTGCCTTCCCAATATTTCCCCTGGAACTTAATTCGTTAAAACTCTCCCGAAAGCGGGGGAGGCCGAGGAGCGAATTTTTGGAGTCCACAATCATACATCTTTAATAATTTCAGTATATCTTTGACTCATACTTTTCTATCTTAAAACACGCTAAATTAATTTTGTTGGTACTCGATCATAGGTCTTCTCAGCATGAATAATTTCATTATATCTTTAACTCATTAATTTTTTAATAAAAAAATATGATAAATATTTATATAAAATATTCCTTAAGAAAAAACTAAATTTAAAATAATAAAAATATATGATGAATAAAAAAATTATGAAAATATATATTTTAAAAAGGATTATGATAAATTATATCACAAAATTTTTTGTCAAAATAACTTATTTAAAAAAATTTCATTCTAAATTATTCATTAAAAAATTAAAAAAATTATTTACACTTAAAAATTAAGACGAAAAAAAATGATTATTCCTCCTCTCCGAGCCAACAAGACAAACAAATAAAAAAAATCTCTCTCCTGCTTTATCTGTCTATCTTGTCTCTCCATAGAATACAAAAAAAAAATGAAAATTTTTTCTCTCCAACCAGTCGCCGGTTAAACCGGGCGACTATAACTAGATTTAAGTTTTTTTTAAATATTATTTACTTAATTTGATTTATAATCTTAATTGCATTAAAAATTTGTCCTAAAATGGACTCCTATGAAAGAATATTTCCATGAGAAACTGGAAGATCATATGATTTATGAGCCCTTGTATGCCTATTCAGAGATTTTCTCATAGTTGTCATGTTTAGTCTAAACCATCATTCTGTGAGCTACAAAAAAATGTCCGCTTTGTTTGTATATGACATGGTTTTTCTTTAAGGGTGTCTTCTTCAAGTATTTTTGAATTCTTAATTGGTACTATGGATGACGTTATTATTAGTCCTACTAAGATTCCCATTAGCTCATTTATGCGCTTGTTTTTGGCCAATTGGGAAGACAATGCATCTTTTAAACTTTTCTGCTCATGATCGGTTTTCACCTGTAACTTTTGTTACAGATAATCTATTTCATCTGGTAGTCCCGTGGTGCATTCAATTTTGCTTTGATCCAATTTGGTTGGCTTGGAAGCAAGAGAAGTGACACAGAACTATGCTCAGATTTGGTTGTATGGAATGAACTTCCATACTCATTCTGATGTTCGCTTTGATGGACAAGATAAGCAACTTCTACCATTTGGTGATAGGATGGTTTTTAGTTTTTCAATATATTAAACCGAGAAATGGTGTCGATCATGACAATTTGACAAACACACCTGCAGTGCACTTATTATGTTCTGATCTTTATTGTTGTTTTATTATCACTAGACTCCTTTTGGTGCAGTTTACAGGATTACGGTTTGACATTGTAGCATTTTCACTGAAAAATAATCAATATACTTGCAGGTCTCTTTTGACATTAATATCTGTTAAATTCTGACTGCTGATGTCGTTAGGCATTTATTTTTCTATTTTATTACATAGCGAGCTGATGTAATTTTTGTGATGCAATTTTGGTTTTGGTTATTTTCACATGCTTTTACCATCTGGTTTTGATGTCAAGGACATCATTTAAAAGTTCAAAATTAAATTTTCCTCAAATGCTCTCCTGCCTTTCCATTTGCTGGTCATTTCTGTGGCTTTAGTACTTAGTGAACCTCGGTCATTTCTGCCTTGCATATGATGGTTTGTTTCCTTTCTGGATATTTTTGTGAGTATGCTTTAAATGCTTTAAAATAATCACTTGTTTTATCTTTTTATAATTTATTTGGAGCTTCAAGTGTAGTCTTGGCATGCAAACCGTTAAAAATATATGATCAGTTAATAATACTGAGACCTTGATTGTAACATTTGCGAACCACTGCAAGCGCTGATTTTTGGTGTAAAATCTTATTAAATAACTGTAGTGTTTCGTTTCAGGTAGTGGGAAGACCTACACTATGCAGCCACTTCCCCTAAGAGCTTCCCAGGATATCCTTAGACTAATGCACCATGCATATAGGAACCAAGGATTGCAGTTATTTTTTAGTTTCTTTGAAATATATGGCGGGAAGGTTTTTGATCTACTATCTGATAGAAGGTTTGTTTGAAAGATATGTTCTTTATGTGGGGTATTTGATTTTGTTGGTAGTATTTATTTATCACGTTATGTTCTTTTACTCGGCTACTCTCACCATTTTTTATCAGAAAACTTTGCATGAGGGAAGATGGCAAGCAGCAAGTCTGCATAGTGGGTTTACAAGAATTTCGAGTGTCCAATGTTGAGACCATTAGGGAACTTATTGAGAAGGGAAATGCTACAAGAAGCACTGGTACAACCGGCGCAAATGAGGAATCCTCACGATCTCATGCTATACTCCAGCTTGCTATTAAGAAGTTGGTTGATGGTAGTGAATTAAAACCAGCTCGAGTCATTGGCAAGCTATCCTTCATAGATTTAGCTGGCAGTGAACGAGGTGCAGACACTACTGATAATGACAAGCAGACAAGGTCCTCCTTTGTTAGCTCCCGTTATATAAAGCAATGGAACATTAGGTAATATCAACTTTAGCAATTAAAAATCTTATTTTTGCTGCAGAATAGAAGGTGCTGAGATCAACAAAAGTCTTCTTGCCTTGAAAGAATGCATTAGAGCTCTTGACAACGACCAAACTCATATTCCCTTTAGAGGGAGCAAACTGACTGAAGTTCTTAGGGACTCATTCATGGGAAACTCACGCACAGTTATGATTTCATGTATTTCTCCTAGCTCTGGATCATGTGAACACACTTTGAACACATTGAGATATGCTGATAGGTGATTCTTTTTTCCACTAATGTCTTGAGCAATTTTAGTATCTGATTCTCTTAATTTCATATGTAGATTTTTACCATTTAATCAGGGTGAAGAGCTTATCTAAGGGTAGCAACCCCAGGAAGGAACTTTCAGCCTCCTCCAACATAAGGGAGTCAATTGCTGCTCCCCTATCTTCAGTTTTGCCAAATCTCTCTGTGCCTGAAAGTAGCAATAACGAGGCTACTAATGAAACCCATAGATTTGGGTGGACCAAACAAATTCAGAAAGTACCACCTTCTTTCATTGTAGATCCTGTTCCTACAGGGAGAGAAGATGGAAAACTAGCATCTTTTTATTCTAATCATTCCAGTAAAAGTAGAGGTTCGAGTACACCTGAGGAGTATGATTTATCTGATGGGGCCTATGAGCCAGATAATCGGTCCTCGAGGAAGGCTGAGTCATATCCAGCTCTGGGTTTTGAGAATAAGACACAGAGAGTTGCAGCCCAGGCAAGACAAAGGAATGCCATTGATGTAGATAATAATTTTGTGAATCCAGATAATGATTTGAACGACCTTCTAAAGGTAGTGTCCGATATTCATAACTGCATTTCATCCTTTAGTTTCAGATCAGAAGCTCGTCAGAATTTTGTTTTGTATTTCAATGCAGGAAGAGGAAGACCTGGTAATAGCTCATCGAAAACAGGTTGAGGAGACGATGGATATTATTAGAGAGGTGAGTTTTTCTGTTTTTAAAGAAAAATCATACCTTGTGATCATCTAATGAAATAAACATCTTGCTTCCATCATTTAGGAGATGAAGCTGCTGGAAGAAGCAGATCAGCCTGGTAATCAATTAGATAGTTACATATCCAGATTAAATGCCATTCTCTCGCAGAAGGCTACTGGAATTGGCCATTTGCAGGCACGACTGGCTCATTTCCAAAAGCGTTTGATGGAATATAATGTCTTAGTTTCCTCCTTTGCGCCATGAGTTTGATTAGCATGGAGCCATACACAGTAGATATTCACCACAGCGTCCCCAAACGTGAGGTGCGAAGTGAGTCAAGTTATGTTACTGTTATGTTTTTGTTATTTAAAATCTGGTAGATATGAGAGACACAGTAGATATGAGGGTTCTCATTCATTTTATTTATTTACATCTGTAGTTCTCAATTGGTAAATCCTTCTTTGGCATTTGAAAGTGATCTAATATTTTGATATGGGAATTATTGCCTGAGTTTTTCCCTTCCTTTATTTTAGCTGCTGTTGTAGCAACAAACTGTTTGTCTTGTTTTGGATTTATAGAGCTGAGCAGCTGTGAGGCATGCAATTTTTAGGCCTAAATGGTTGACTGACTGCCACAACTTGTGCAAGTTTTGCTCATGAGATGAAGGTGATCGACTCGGCTTGATTGGACCAACTTGATTTGGTTCGGTTTGGGTCAGATTACTTGGGTTCTAGATGGATGGGTTGAGTTAGGTTCAATTAAGCCCTTGATGGATTGGTTAATTTGATTAATCTTTCATACTTTGTTTGGAGTTTGATCAAATTAATTTAGGCTGATTTGATGAAACCAATTTAAGTTTGGTGGGATGCATTTTGATTTGATATGTTTGAGATGCTTTTCTATTTGTGTTGTGTTGAAAATTGTGGTTTATCAAATAAGATTTTAAATGTTTCTAATAATTGCCCGTCTATTTTTATAAAATGTTTTTATATATGGAACCAAAATGTAATTGTATAGTGAAAAAGTTGTGTTGTACATAAACTAAAGGATAAAAATGGCTAAAAGGGGGATCTAATGTGGACATGATGGTTGGTGGGTTTCAATGGAGAGTAGTAGGCTAATTGATAGAAAGAAAATAAATAGAAGGATCTTCGATACATTGGTTGAAGAAGGTAATGATTCTATATCTATATACTTATATGACTCAAGGTTATATAGTCAATTAGGCTATTTCAAATAGATCCTATATTTGTAGATTGGCGATATGTAATCAAATACTAGCACATCTCTCCTCTCGAGTTAGAAACGATCAAAGTTATTTGTTTTTGTGTGCTATAAAAGGAGGGCTATTGGTCATATTTTGTTAAGTAAAAGGATCGAGTAAGTTATGTTTTTGATTAAAAATCATCCATATGCCCCTAATATATAATAATGAAAATGTTGTACATCTCTAATTAATTTTAAGAAAGTGTTAAAGAAAAAGCACTTGAGATGAGAAAGAAAAAATATATCATATTAAGAAAATCTCACTCACTAGATTTTCTACTCTACTCTTTTAGATAATCCAAAAAATTCAACAAATCAATTTAGCATTAATAAAAATGAGCGGCTACATTTGATGTTTAATAATTAATTTATAGTGAACAAATACCTAATATGTTGGTAAAGGGGAGTAACAATTATAATATAGATCATAGATAAAAAAATATAAAATGAAGGGTGAAATGTAAAGATGTATGCGATAGGGTCCAAACTGTATATGGGCTGATTGTTGTGATTAGAGGATCAATTCAGTAAGAGCTGATGGATCCACATGACATTGGGTGGCTTGGTGTTGACTAATAAAAAAAAAGGAATGAATGAAATGAAGAGTTGCATCTCTCCGTGAAACATACTTTCTCTAATTCGGCGCCACCTTGCCAAACGACAACACTCTTCGTTTCAATAACCGTTGTTCAATGATCTATTCAATAAAAGGACAGAGAATGGAAAAACTTAGACTTTCGCTTTCTATCTTCCTCATGTCGTGCCCTTGTCCACGAGCAACCTCCAACTGAATGCCTACACCTACTGCATCCGACGCCAGACCATCTTGCGACCATACATAGCGCAGGCGTCCGACACTGCCCGCGATCGATCTTCGTCTTTGTCTTCGCCTGCGAAGCAGTCTGTGTCTGTTCCTAGGCCGACTCAATTCGTGAACACAGACCCCTTTGCTCGCTTTGCTCGTCCGAAGCCCTAGCACGCGGGACTTCATGCACGCCACCCTCCGTTCGCCTCCACTTGCACGACCCAATTTGTACAGTCCAATTAGCCTTCACCCGCTTAAGACTATGTTCACCTACTTGCGTGTGAGTACTCACCCACACCCTCGCTTAAATCCGACTATACACACACGAAAGCCTATTCTCTGTATCCGACTTTAAGCCCAGATTGTATGAACTACAACAACAATTTATTAGTTCATTAAGGAGTTCAAATAAATCATCAAATATAATTAAATAAATTTCTTTTGCAATAAAAGCAACATGTATTAGCTGATTTGAAGACCTCGCATCATTGATCTCTGATATGGGCGATATGAGATTTAAATTCGAAGACCCACACCTTGATTTTTAATTCGGGCGGATGATTTTAAAATCTAAAGACCCACGCCATGATTTTTAGTTCGGGTGGATGGTTTCAATTTTCGAAGACCTCGCGCAGTTGAATCTTTAATCCCAACGAGTTAAATTTTACAATTTGAAGATCTTGCACTGTTGATCTCTGATTCAGCTAGGAAGAAATAACGACAAATGTTGTCTCGATCTCCCCTAGGGGAGTGTACGTAGGGAAGCTGCCCAAATCGCCCTAGAAATCTAAAGAGCAATTCAATTTGAACATTAATTCAATTGAAATGATTAAAATTAATTTTTAATATTAATTAACTAATTTAGTTAATTAATATTTAATAGAGCTTAATTGATTAAAATTAATTAAAATAATTGATTAATTGGAATATTTGTTTTTATCATTAGAGTTTTCTACGTCGTCTAATGCATGAGAGTTGAAAAGTTGTAAACATTTATCCCACAGGCCCTCAAATGACCTTTGCAATCATCATTGCAATTAAGTCCATTTGAGTTGTTACTAAAAGCCTACTACCAAAATTTCCATAAGCTAGAGGGGCGAGTATGTTCTCTCATTTACTTTTATCTTTATGCTCATCATTCTCCTAAATGACATTCAACATAAGTAAGAACATGTTGGACACCATTTTAGTCCAAGGACTATTTTTGAGGTGCCTCAAATCTCTCCAAATGAGACCTCTCATTAGGAGATTTCAACATAGGTAATATTGGATAGAAGACTTTGAATTGTTATGGGATTTCAAATGCTATTTTCCTTTGAAATTTTAGAGGTCTCTGGCATTCCCCTTTAAAATATTAGAAGCCTATGGCTGCCAAAACATTATCTCTCTTCCTCTACTTAATGAAATAACTAATTAAAATTAATTGGTTAATTTTAAATCTAAGAGCATTTTGAATCTGAGAGTTTTAAATTGTGAGAGCATTTTAAATGAAAATTTTAAATATGACAGTTTTAAAATATGAGAGTTTTAAAACTGAGATTAATACAATTAACTAGAAAAATTTACTTTTGGTTAATTGATTAATTAATTAAGTTATGAAAGAAAATGCAAGAATAGAAATGCTATTTTTTACTTATCTGGCATATACAGACAACTCTCAACATAACTCTCAAACTTTCACTCAAACAGAGCTCTCCAAACTCACAAACACAACTCAACTCACAAACCCAACCCCTATACAAAAAACTCTCAACTCAACACTGAAACCCATAAACACTATCACTCAAACAAAACTCTCTAATTCTCTAGTGCTCCTAGACAAGGTTCGAAAATAACACGAGCTCCTGCAACAAACAAATGATATTAATTAAGTATTAAAATTAATTAATATCAAAATAAATGCAAATGCAGAAAAAGAATAACAATAAACTACTATTGGTGCAAGAAAAGTAAACTACTGTAACTAAAAAGAAACTGCCAAACAGAAAGAAAAAAAACTTCTGTAGCAAAAGCACTAGTATCACACAACAATAACTATGGCTAGTAAGTGTTAAACTAACAAACTGCTTGTAAATAACTGAAAACCCTAGTCTAGTGTCAAGCTAACAAACAACTGTTGTCCCCTCAAACAAATAAATAATTAAATCTATGAGTATCCTAATCTATATGATTAGGTTATAAGACACCCTATTGGGATACTTCTAAGTGAAGTAATAAGGCCCACATTTTAGGAATTTTTTAAATAAAATGTAGTATCCCTAAAATCTCAACTAAATTCAAATAGATAGGCATCTTAGTCTAAAGGATTAGGTTGTAAGATCCATTTTTAGACATCTTCCAAAAGAAGTTGTAATATCTATTACTTGAGAGAAACTCATTTCAAGTTAAATCTGAACCAATGGGCATCTTAGTCTAAAGAATTAAGTTATAAGACCCACTTTCAGGTAACTTTCTAAGGGAAGTCATAAGACCTACCCCAAATCCAAACAAAGTTATCGAGCAGTTTAGCCTATAATACTAGGTTGTAAGACCAACTTTTAGGCTAATTTCGAAGGGAAGAAATAAGACCCGTTCTATCCAAATAATTAGGCAACTCTTAAAGGGAATTGTAAGTCCTTTTTTTGGGAATTTTATAAACAAAACCCTCAACTAAATACAAAAATTAATTGGCATCTTAATCGAAAGGATTAGGTTGTAAGACTCACTTTTAGGCAACTTCTAAAGGAAAGTTGTAAGACCTACCCAAACAATTAAATCCCTGGGAAACCTTACTGTAGAGCTTGAGTGTAAGACCCATTTTTGAGCAACTCCTAAATTGAGTCATAAGTCCCACTTCAAATTAAACATATAGATAACTTCTAAGAGACTCGTAAGACTTATCAACTAAATTCAAAAATAATGGACATCCTAGTCTATAGGACTAGGTTGTAAGAACCACTAATGTGCAACTTCTAAGTGAAGTCATAAGACCCAAATTTTATAAAAATTGCTAAATAAATTGTAATAATCCTAAAATCCAAACAATCATATTCAAATTAATGGGCTTTTTAATCTAAAGGATTATGTTATGAGACCCACTTCCAGACATCTTTCAATAGAAGTTGCAAGACCTTTTACTTGAGAGAAACTCCTCTCAAATTAAATCTAAAACTTCAGACAATTTAGTCTATAGGGTTAAATTGTAAGACCCACCAATTGACTACTTCCAAAGGGAACCTGTAAGACTCATTTTACCCAAATAACTAGGCAGCTTTTAATAAGAGTTGGGAAACCTATTATTTGGGATATTTTTAAATGAAATATCAAACTCTTAAACAAAAATATGCATGAATCTCTTGTTGAAAAATCAAGGCAAAAGCCTCAAGAGGGAATTTCATCTTTAAATAATGCTTTGAAATATAATAATTATGATACTGATCCTATGTTGAAAGCATATGGAATTTCTATCATGGTTTCTCTATAAGATACACAAAAGCACTAACAATTATTAAGTGGGCATCTTAGTCTAAATGATTAAGTTATAATATCCTCTTTTAGGCAACTCCCTAAAGGAAGTAATAAGATCTACCCCAAATCCAAATAAAGATATCGGGCATCTTAGTCTAAATGATTAGGTTATAAGACCCACCTTTAGACAACTTTTAAAGGAAAGCCGTAAGATCTACCCAAATAATTAAACCCTCAAATAACCATGTTGTAAAGCCAGGTTATAAGACCCACAAATGTGCTACTTCTAATAGAAGCCATAAGACTCTCTTTACGGCTACTTTCAATAAAAGCCATAAGTCCTAATCCAAATTCAAATATGTGGGTTACTTCTAATAGAAATCATAAGACCAGTTTTAGTTCAAACATCTAGGTAACTTCTGAATGAAGTTATAATTGTTGGTAGACTGAAAGCTATGATATACTTGGGATGACGGAACCATGAGATCTTGATTGAGTTTACCTCTATTTCCCCACAATTGAGACTAAAATATCTAAAATTTATTCATCCTTAATCGAGAGTTCTCTCTTACGTATTAAGACGTATAATTAACTATGAGTGCTTTTGCTCATGGGAAGTAAGGACCCAGATCTAATTAAACCTTAATACTATCCTCAGGAAAAATCTGGTTAAATATAATCTAACTTAAGGGAAATGAAATCATATAGTTGCATAGCAGGATTTATGCATTCACACCATTTTTCTTGAGCCAACACTTGGCCCACTCATTATGAGCTGACACTTGTTTAAGTTACATGATTAGATGAGTTTCAAGAAGTTATTCTTATTCTCATATTCACAAGATAATTTATTCCTCTAACATTTATAGGTATTCCTAGAGATATCTTACGTACATCTCCGCATCAATGTAAAATTTAACTTTTAATCCTTACATCATTCGATAAGTTATCTCTTAGCATATTTTAGCTAGAAAACTTTGCCTAAATATTTGGCTAGGTTGAATAAAAGTTAACCATAGAGTGATCTTAGCAAACCCTAAGGTATGCATTTTTTATGCTTAGCCATATGGTTGGTCGTATATGCTCTATTACTTAAAAGCACCATATAAATGACTAATCAATGGTGTAAATATAAAATCTTCCTCTCATATGATTAGTTACTTTTAATTATATATAAATGACTATCATATCTTTGAGTTTAGATTATGGGTATTTATTTGACCAATGGTCAAAACATTAATAAATACTCAAATATATCATTAGGTTCTATAAGGACATTTAGTAAATTGTAATCAAATGATCTTATTACCTAACCAATGCTGTCATTTTCAGGTCCCAAGTCCTAGATGAGAAAAGTGGAAGGTTGCGCTAGGTAGTTGAAAACCAATATAAAATTTGTCGAATAATCATGACATGAATCTTTTAATATATTGTGTTAATGCTAGAGCGTTCCTTAGAAGTGATGCATTATATATACTGAATACAGCTACAAGTGAGCAAGGGCCACTGCACTGGCGCCTGGGTGTAGTGTTAAATAGGCAATGGTTCACACATCATGGATGGATGTGGGCAAAGAAGCTAGTTCATAAAACTAAAATTAGGATATAAACTTAGAATATAGGTTCCCTTATAAGAAAATTAATTAAATTAATAAATATTATGATCCATAGAAAGATAAATATTCTTTACATTTAAGAAACTAAATGGGTTGGAGAGAAAGCTAAGGAGATTGATAGTTCAAGATTTAAGCTATGGTATTTTAGTAGGAGTCATACTAAAAATAGTATAGGTGTAATTATAGATAAGAGTTTGAAGGATAATATTATAAAAATTAATAGAATTAAAGATAGAATTACAGCTTTAAAGATTATTATTGATGTTAAGATTATTAATATTATAAATGCTTATGCTCCTTAAGTAGGTTTGGATATGTGTTCAAAATTAAAATTTTGGAATGACCTAGAAGAATTAATACATATGATACCTCTCGAAGAAAGAGTTTTTATTGGAGGAGATTTAAATGAGCATGTTGGTAGAGTGGTAGATGATTTTAAAGGCATTCATGGTGGCTATGACTTTGGAGGGACTAATTAAGGTGATAAGTCCATATTAGATTTTTTTTTAGCTTATAATTTTGTAATATCTAATATCTTTTTTAAGAAAAGAGATGAATATCTCATCACTTATAAGAATGGATATAGTAAAAATCAGATTTATTTTTTTATAAGAAAAATAGATTATTTAGATTGCAAAGATTGTAAAGTTATTCCAAGTGAAATTTATGTACCGAACATTGCTTATTAATTTTAGACTTTTAAGATGAAGTGGCAAAATATTAAAAATAAAGTAATTCACTGTTCTAGGATTAGATGGGGGCATTTAAATAATATCAATAAAAATATTTTTGAGAGTAAGATTCTAGATCTTAAAATTTTTTTTGTATATGAGAAGTTAATATTATGTGGGAAAAAGTAGCTAGTGATATTAAGAATATTACAAAAGATGTGCTTGGAGTATCTAAAAGAAATATACTAATAGTAAAACTAGTTGGTGATGGAATCAAAATGTACAAGAAAATATAAAAAATAAGAAAATTTGTTATAAAAATTGGTTTAGCTATAAAAACTCTGATAATTGGGAAATATATAAAGAGACCCATAAGGAGTCTAAGAAAGTAATTTGTAATGCAAAGATTTTAGCTTTTAATGATTTATATAATAGATTAGATACTAAGGAGGGTGAAAGATATATGTATAAGTTAGCTAAATAAAGAGATAAGAGTAGTAAGGATTTAGTTCAAGTGAAGTGTATTAAGGATGAAGATTAAAAAGTTCTTTTATTAGAAAAGGATATTCAATAAAGGTGGATGAGATATTTTGTTAAATATTTTAATGAAGAGTATGAGAAAGCAATTGACTTTAGTGCTCTTATCACCCTAAATGAAAAGTAAAATTTTTATTTTTATTGGCGGATTAGAAAAACCAAAGTTAAAGAGGCTTTAAAGAAAATGAAGTGTAAAAAGCTATTGGACCTAATGATATTCCAATAGAGGTGTGAAATTGCTTAGGAGATGAAGGAATTTTTTTGGCTTACTAAACGTTTTAATATTATTTTGAAGACTAAAAAGATGTCAGATGAGTAGAGAATGAGTGTGTTGATTCTTATTTATAAGAATAAAGGTGATGCACATGATTGTGCAAATTATAGAGAAATTAAGTTAATGTGTCATACTTTAAAACTATGGGAGATAGTTATGGAGCATAGGTTGCAATGTGATACTAATGTTTCGCAAAATCAAATTGGATTCATGCAAGGTAGGTCTACTATGAAAGCTATACATTTATTAAGAGGTTTGATGGAGAAGTATAGAGAGAATGAGGAGGATCTACATGTGATTTTTATTGATTTAGAGAAAGCATATGATAAAGTTCCAAGAGAAGTGCTATGGAGAGTTCTATATAAGAAAGGGGTTAATAATGCTTATATTCAAGTCATTAAGGAATGTATGTAAGAGCTATTACTTATGTTCAAACAGACGCTGGTTTGACCAAGTATTTTTCTATTTGAGTTGGATTACATCAAGGATAGTCTTAAGCCCATATGTTTTTGCTTTAGTCATGCATGTTCTCACTAGACATTTGCAAGAGGTTGTACCCTGGTGTATGCTTTTTGCTGATGATATTCTTCTTGTTAATAAGATTAGAGAGGGAGTTGAAGGTAAACTTGAATTATGGAGGTCAACCTTAGAGTCTAAAGGCTTTCATTTGAGTAGATCTAAAACTGAATATATGGAGTGCAATTTTAGTAATAATATATTTAGTGGAGGGATTGTGACTTTGGGCGATCAAGTCATTGATAAGAGCACACGCTTTAGATATCTTGGGTCTATTGTTCAGAGTGATGGTGAAATAGATGGGGATACTATTACTAGAATTCAAGTTGGATGGTTGAAGTGGAGGAATGCATTGGGCTTGTTATGTGATAGAAAAGTCCCTCCCAAACTTATGGGAAAATTCTATAAGATGGTAGTGAGATCTGCAATGCTTTATGGTGTAGAATGTTGGCCATTAAAAGAGAAGCATAATATTAAGTTAAGTGTTGCAAAGATGAGGATGCTCGGGTGGATGAGTGTCTTTACTCTTAAAGACAGGATACGAAATGACCATATACGTGAAAAGGTTGGAGTAGCTCCAGCGAAAGACAAAATTAGAGAGAGTCGCCTTAAATGGTTTGGTCACATAAAACGGCGGCCTTCTGATGACCTGGTTAGAAAAGTAGATTCATTAGATTTGACTTATATTAAGAAAGGTAGAGGCAGACCTAAAAAGACTTGGTTAGAAAATATTAGAAATGACCTTTCTTTATTAGATTTAGATGAGAATTTGACCCTTAACAGGAGATAATGGATTAAAAGGTTTCATGTAGCTGACCCCACATAGTGGGATAAAGGCTTATTGTTGTTATTGTTGGTCTTATTACCTAACCAAGTATTCTTTATAGGTTCTAAATTATCAAATCATGGATGACTTCACAATAATTGATCTTTAAAAAAAGATTTAACCTCAGCCTAAAATAATAGGACTTTAATAGGTTAATAATGCCAATATAAACCCTAATTGTCCGTAGAGTGTATCTTAGAGGTTATTAATGTCTTCATTAAAGAAAATTAATTTTTGGTAAACACCAACTGAGCTCTTATCCATTATACCAAAAGTGACTTATTTTGCTATTTAAGATCAATCTATCAATTTCAATCAAATTGATCAAATTGAATGCTTCAACTGCCTCACGAAAATCTAATAGGTTAGCTATAGGTTCCTTGACCTTAATTAGCTCTTGCATAAGCTAGTTGGTGTTCCAAGCTATTTTGATCCTATTAACCCCTTAAGGCCAATTTGACAAACTTAACATTTTTAGCCAAATTGAGCTTAGAAAATCATGGGAAACAAATTGAATTAATCAGTCATAGATAAATTAAGCTCAATTAATTATTGATTAGGCTCAATATGATTAATTATCCCATATACCCTAAATTGACTCTACTAAGATATATGAGCCAATTTAACTAATTTAAATAAATTAAATGCAAGTAATACTCCTAAATGCTTTGATTAAGTTTTTTATTAACAAGTTAAACTTAATTTCTATTTGGTTAGGCCAATTAACCATAATTGACCCAACTTAGCTTAATCAACCCTATAGGGTTCATTGAACATTTTCGTTAATTTGACTTCAATTGATCAACTTATCGAGGTGAATGACCTTGAGCCATTTAATTAGAATTCAATTTAGCTCAATTGACCATTGGCTTGACCTAATAAGTTTAGTTGAATAATTCTTTCCAAGGTGACACATAACACTTAGGAAATTTCACCTATATTAAACCTATTGCACTAATTCAATCAAAAAAGAATAATAGGTTCAAACTAAACCCTCCTCAAGATGTCTCTAAGTCATCTTCAACCAATTTGGCCTTTAAGACTTTTTAACTTTGCATTGATTAACCGCTTTGATGAAAAAGTCAAATCTAGCCTTTATAGGTATACCATGAACCCAAGTGAATTTTAGACCTTCAAATGCTTATATCTCTAGGCTAGTGGAGGCCCTTAACTCCCAATAGGCCCTATAGATTAGCTAGTTGGTTCACTAAAATGAAGGTTAACCCAAGTAAATTCTTAAAGGATCAAATTCATCATGTCACATTTTAATCTCAAACTGATCATATATATTGGGTCCTAAAACTATCATAAGATGTCCATAGATGGAATACATCTTGTAATGATCAATTGAAGCTATGCATGTTTGAATTAATTGAATCCAATACACCTAATTCAAACCCTTAGGGGATTAATGATCCAAATTGGTCTTAAAGACCAAATTGATTCAATCACTTGAGCATGGAGTTTTCCTAATTTGTCCTTGACATTACCCAATCTTAGTCCACAATCTTTGATCATATGTTTGATTGTGCTTGGCAGGGTCAATTTGATCCATTAAGAAAACTTAATCCAAATTGTATATGGGCTGATTATTGTGATTAGGGGATCAATCAAGTTAGAGCTAATGGATCCACATGTATTAGGTAGCTTGGCCCAATCATTATCAGCTGGCAAGGTTGTTGATTGTAAAATGTCAAAATCTTGACACTAGTTCAAGTTACATGATTAGATGAGCTTGAAGAAGTTATTCTTATTCTCATATTCACATGACAATTTATTCTTCTAAGGTAGTCCTAGAGATATCTCAAGTACATCTTCGCATCAATGTGAAATTTAACTTTCAATCCTTACATCGTTCGATAAGTTATCTCTTAGCATATTTCAGCTAGAAGCTTTGCCTAAATTATAGGCTAGGTTGAACAAAAGCTGACCATAGAGTGATCTTAGTTGACCCTAAGGTATGCATTTTTCATGCTTAGCTATGGTTAGCTATATATGCTTAATTACTTAAAGGCACCATATAATTGACTAATCAATGGTGTAAATATTAAATCTTCTTCTCATATGTTTAGTTACATATAATTACGTATAAATGACTATCATATATTTGATTTTGATTTTTGGATAATTATTTGACCAATGGTCAAATCACTAACAAATACTCAAACATGTCATTAGGTTCCCTAAGGACATTTGGTAATTTTTAATCAAATGACCTTATTACCTAACCAAGTATTCTTTATTGGATCTAAATTATCAAATCATAGATGACTTCACAATAATTGATCTTTAAAAAAGGATTGAACCTTGGCCTACCATAATAGGACTCTAATCGGTTAATAATGCCAATATAATCCCTAATTGTCCATAGAGTGTGTCTTACATGTCTTTAATTACTTCATAAAAGAAAATCAACCTTTGGTAAACACCAACTAAACCCTTGACCCATTGTACCCAAAGTGACTTATTTGGCTATTTAGGATCAATTCTATCAATTTCAATTAAATTGATCAAATTGAATGCTTCAATTGCCTTATAAAAATGCTAATAGGTTAGCTATAGGTTCCTTGACCCTAATTAGCTCTTGTATAAGCTAATTGGTGTTCCAAGCTATTTTGATCCTGTTAATGCCTTAAGGCCAATTTGACAAATTTGTTATTTTTAGCCAAATTGAGCTTAGACAATCATTGGCAACAATTTCAATTAATCAGTCATAAATAAATTAAGCTTCATTAATTATTAATTATTGATCAGGCTCAATTTGACTAATTATCCCATATGCCCTAAATTGATTCAATTAGGATATATGAGCCAATTTAACTAATTTGATTAAATTAAATGCAAGTAATACTCCTAAATGCTTTGATTAATTATTTTATAAACAAGTTTACCTCAATTTCCTTTTGGTTAGGTCAATTAACCATAATTGACCCTACTTAGCTTAATCGACCCTATAGGGACCATTGAACCATTTTTGTTAATTTGACTACAATTGATCAACTTGTCGAGGTGAATGACCTTAAACCATTTAATTAAAATTCAATTAAGCTCAATTAACCATTAGTTTGACCTAATAAGTTCAGTTGAATCATTCTTTCCAAGGTGGCCCAACTACTTAGGAAATTGCACCTATTTGAAACCTATTCCACAGACCAATTTAATCAAATAGGAATAATAGGTTCAAATTAAACCCTCCTCAAGCTGTCTCTAAGTGAGCTTCAGCCAATTCGACCTTTAAGAACTTTTAACTTTGCATTGATTAACCACTTTGATAAATAAAGTCAAATCTAGCATTTACTGGTATAACATGAACCCAAGTGAATATAAGACCTTCAATTGCTGATATCCCTAGGCTAGTGGAGGCCCTAAACTCCCAATAGGCTCTATAGGTTGGCTAGTTGGTTCAATAAAATGAAAGTTAACCCAAATAAATTCTTAAAGGATCAAATTTATCATGTCACACTTAAATCTCAAATTGATCATCTATATTGGGTCCTTAAACTATTATAAGATGTCTATAGATGGAATACATCTTGTAATGATCAATTGAAGCTATGCATGTTTGAATCAATTGAATCCAACACACTCAATTTGAACCCTTAGGGGTTTAGTGAGCCAAATTGGTCTTAAAGGCCAAACTGATTCAATCACTTGAGCATGGAGTTTTCCTAAATTTTCCTTGACATGACCCAATCTTAGTCAACAATCTTTGATCATATGTTTGACCATGCTTGGCCAAAATGGGTCAATTTGATCCATTAAGAAAACTTTCAATGCTTAATTAAGTTTAATTCAACCAATTGATTAAGTTGGATTAAACCAAGGCTTATGAAACTTGCCAAAGATATTAGGAAGACAACCCTAATTAGGCCAACTCAATTGACCTTTTTAATTGGGTCAAGTTCATTAAATGGGTCAAAATGAATCAATGCTAAAATCCTAAAATCGATTCCCTAGTAGTCCTAACCCAAACCAAGGGCATTAACTAGGCTTCAACATAGGCTAAACAAAGCTTAATTAAGAAAAGTATAAATGTCCAATCATAATTTTCCACAATTAATCTTTAAAATTTATACTATTCCCTTCCCTACCATCACACCAACCCACCACATGGCTTGATGAAGGTAGATTTACATAGATCACCATGGAAGCCATACTATATAAGGTTAAGTATAAGTGATTAAGAGGTGGATTGAAGGAGATATTCTTATTTTCTCTTCCACACCTTCAATGAGTTTCGAGAACTATCCTAGCCATTCCAAGCTAATTCTCAACATCTACCTTGCTTCATTACTAAGCTCCTCCATTACACTAAGGAGGTTTCGTTGGCCCAACAATCCATATTATCCTGAGCTAATTTTATCAGTTGACCAAATTATATGAAAATTTAACCATAGATGCATCGATCCATATAGAATTTAGGAGAAAATTCTTCCATGAATTTCTTTTCCTATTTTTTATTTTTAAAATTTATTAATTCTATATTTTTATAATTAAATGCATCAAAGATCTCATGGTAAGCCTCATAAAATTATGTCATGGCTTGATGAATTTTGCAATACATTGGTTGATTTTTGGAAGCATAAAGTTAATGTTCAAAATTCATAGTAATTTTAGTTCTAATTTAGAAATTTAAAAAAGGTTAGGGAAGGTCTATTTCATTTTTAGACATATCTTTTATTTATTTTTTAATTTTTGAAATCATTTGATATGTTTAATAATTTAAAATTGGTGATTTTCATTATTTCCTATTTAAAAAAATTTAATAAAATATGAGAATATTAATTAACTTAAGAAAGACCTATCTAAAATTTTCCAAGATTTGGCAAGGTCTTTGCATGAATTTAATATTTTTTATATGAAAATTGACTCTATGTAAAATTATCAATATTTCAACTGTTGAGATATAGAAAATGGTTTAAATTTCCTTGAAAATATTGGAGTTTCTTAAGAATTCCAATTTATCTCAATGGTGCATTCAAATAATTTGAAATCACAAAGCTTAAAATTATAATTTTGATCCAAAGAAATCCTATTTTTCAAATATTTGAAAATATTCTAAATAATGGGAAATAAAATTTCACGTATTTTTTATTTAAAAATGCATATTTGCAGGTTTAAGACTCATATTGAACATGTGTGGGTATTTTCTAAATTTGTGGGATTTTTTCCTATTTAGTTGTTGTTTTCTTAATTATTGCAATTTAGAAAACACAAAATAAAAATTATTGAATAATTTCAAACAATCTAAAAATATTTAGAAATGATAATCTCGTATGTATGAGCTTATGGCCAAAGTTTCATGCATAAGATGTTTTATATTATTCATCATTGAAAATCTCTCTTATAAGTATTAAAAATTATTAAAATTTAATTTAATTAATTAATTGAGGCTCAATTTTAGTTTCTCTAAGTTAAATGGCAAGCATTGAACATCTCCAAAAATTTAAGAAAATTTGCAAAAGTATTTACTATTTTTATTAATTCTTAGGTCATGTGATAATTATAAAATGTTTTAAGAATATCACAAAAATTCTCTTAATATAGGTTGGCTTCTTGCCTCCCTGTCTCTTTCTATTTGCTTATTATAATAGATAGAATCATTGGCTCATTAGATTTTCTTTTGAATGATTATAAATTTTTTTTTGCTGTAGAGAGCATTTGATCCTCTAAGGACCTGTAATCTTTTTTTTTATATATATAATTAACGCGTAGGCCCCTATGTGGGTTTTAACAAAAAAAAAAAAAAAAAACCCTTTGATATTGGGTTGTCCATTTTCTAAAACTTTCTAAATTAAATTTTATTTTAGTTAATTAAATATTAAATATGAAAAATAGGATTAGACTTTAATTATACACTTGAGTTTTATTTATTTCAAAATATCAAGATCAAATCATTAGTTTTAAAATATCAATTTTAAATTTAAACACTTTTAAGGTAATTTGTATATTTTGAATCTTAAATATCTAATAATTTTGAAAAATTTAGCAAAATTCCTGTTGCAAATCTGGATTCTAGAAGTATAGTTTTGATGATGACAAACATGTTTGTGTTCTATTTTGCTTGGCTAATCATTTCAGGTACAAAAGATCAAATGCAATTCAAGCCAACTCAAGATCGGGTCCAAGTGTGTCTAAATATAATTTTTTTCTTTTTTGAGTCAAATATAATGTAATTGATCCCCTAGCTAAGTAACCTTGCACACACACACTCAGGGGGAGAGTTTTAGTGAATTAGAGTTTCTGTTAAATTTTTGTTCAGATCGTCCCGGATGATATATACATCGTCCTGGACGATCCAGTGAAAATAGAAACCCTAATTAGGGTGACCAAGTTAAGTCTGTCTGATTAAGCCGATCATCCTGGACGATCCATCCATCGTATGGGACAATAGGCTCAAATCAGAAATTCTCTACCGCTAGATCAAATTAGGCAAGTTTTATTTTTAGAGATTTGATCCGATCGTCCCAGATGATACGTGTATCATCCTGGACGATCCATTACAATCATGCCTAAATTAGTCTGGTGATTAAGGAAAGTAATCAAGGTCTGATTGATTCGATCATATCGTCCTGGATGATCCCAGGATCGTACGGGACGATGTGTTAAAAATCCTAACCATCCAGCATGTTTCACCTATACGTCCAGAGCGATGATCAGGACGATTTTGGCACTTTTTGAACTAATCGTACAGGACGATAGAAATATCATCCTTGATGATCAAGTCATTTTAAGGTCGTTCAGCACAAGTTCCTCTGGACCACCAGAGCGATCTTCTGGACAAAATTCCTAATTTATACTAATCGCCCCGGACGATCGCAGAATCGTACGGGACGATCAGAACAACTTTTTCTACTAATCATCCAGGCTGACACAGGTGATTTTGATCTGATCGTACAGGGCGATCTAGCGATCGTCCTGGATGATATTGGCGTGCTAGTTGAGATTTAGGATAAATTTTGAGCCCTCCTATAAAAGATCTTTTTCTTCCAACAAAAAAAATCTTTTGCCACTTTCCTTTCCAGAGAAACCTTGAGAGAGAGAGAGAGAGGATCTTATGAGGGGGAATTTGTGAGGAATTCAAAAAGGTTGCTCCAAGCAAGGATCAGAGTCATCTTCTCCGTTCGTCATCTCTCATCTTATCAGTGTTTTCTGTGGGAGGATCATTCATAAGAAGATCCGGGTTCTCTTCCCGCTTCAGGAGGAAGCGAAAGGAGTTCAGGTTCTCTGCTTGCTTTAGGAGGAAGCGAAATGAGTCTGAGTTCTCTGCCCGCTTCAGGAGGAAGTGAAAGGAGTTCAGGTTCTCTGCCTCACTAGGTTGGTGGAAAGGAGTTTTGTACAGGCTTCTCCGCCTTGCTGTGGGAGCAGAAGGAGAGTCACTTTCGTGTTAGTGCAATACCCGGAGGGGAGGCTCTAGGGAGTGGACGTAGGTCAAGTTGACCGAACCACTATAAAATTTGGTTTGCTCTTTCTGATTATTTTCTGCATTTTATTTTTCTGTTATTATCTGCTTGAGTGAAATCTGTGATTGATCTTTTTATTTCTGTGTTTAATTATTTCTGTTGCAAATTATCGAAAAGATTTTTGTTATTACTCATGAATTTTTTAAATAACCAATTCACCCCCCCTCTTGGTTAGCCTCGGGACTAGTTCATCAGGGCTTAACATCCCTATCGAACTTTCAAGTGGTATCAGAGCGGGATTCAAAATTTAAATTTAAAAACTTTTGAATTTTATCCATGGCTAACTTTGGTAATCGTAATACTGCTGAAGGTTATTCAATTACACGACCGTCATTATTTGATAATATTCTGTTTGATTTTTGAAAAACTCGCATGTCCACTTTTCTACAATCAATTGATTATCGCATGTGGATGCTAGTTAAAGATGGATACGAACCACCTTTTAGATTGATTAACAATGTGAAAACTGAACTGCCCTTTGCTGATTGGACTTTTGATGATCGTGATTTAGCACAATTAAATGCCAAATGTTTGAATTGTTTTTTCTGTGCTTTAAAATCTGAGGATTATATGCCTGTATCTACGTGTACAACTGGTAAGAAAATCTGGGATAGATTGTGCATCACGTATGAATGTACAACTAAAGTCAAACAGTCTAGGTTAAACATTCTGTTGCATGACTATGAACTTTTTCGCATGAAACCTACTGAAACCATTTCTGAAATGTACACTAGGTTCACTCAAATTATTACTTCCTTGCATGCCTTAGGAAGAGAACTTACCAACTACGAAAGAGTGAACAAAATACTTAGTTGTTTGCCTTCTTCATATGATGCTAAGATAACTGCAATCACTGAATCTAAAGATTTAAATACTTACTCTATTGATAACTTACTTGGATCACTCATTGCTTACGAGCAAGGGGTGAACCAAAGATAGCTTGATGCAGGTGAGAGGAAGAAGGAGAAAATAGTGGCACTGAAGGCCAACGATAGTGATTCTTGCTCTTCCGGGTCTGATAGCGATGACATGGCCTTGATCACAAGGCAATTCAAAAGCTTTCTAAGGAAGAAACATAAGAACTTTCAGAAGTGGAACAAGGGTAAGTCCAGCAAGAATGTTAAAGGTTTATCTTATACTATCTGTTTTGAATGCAGGAAGCCTGAACATATTAAGGCTGATTGTCCTACACTTAAAGCTCATCCAAGCAAGGAGAAGGGTGAGGAGAAACACAAATTTAGAAAGGACAAGAAGCAGATTCAGAAAGCTTTCTGGGCAGACTCTGCATCCGACTCCTCTGAGACTGAAGCTGAAGAGGAGGAAACAAATTTATGTCTGATGGCTGATGATCACCCTGGTCAGTCGGACCAGGAAAAGGTATGTGAGCTTACTTACGATCAATTACTTGAAGTATCTAAAAAAATTCATGCATCATATAGGAAGCTTAAGAAAACCCATGCTAGTTTGAAACTGGATTATTTGACTTTACAAAAAGAGCATGATTCTGTTGTTAAAGATCATTCCACACTTGACAACAATCACATATCTTTACTTGATGAGTTTGATGAATTGAATAAAAAATATTTTGATTTAGTTACTGTGTATGATTCATTGAAAACCACTCATGTTGATTTGGAAAGAGCTTTTAAAGAATTAGATATCATGGCATGTGAAGTAGAAAGTAGCAATGGTGCTTTAAAATTTGAAATTACAAGTTTAAATAAAGAGAATGAATTTTTGAAAGTGAAAATCAGTGCTTTTGAGAAAAACCAAACACCTCCTACTTTTGAACAGTTTTATGCACCGTCACCTTTTGAAAAATCTGTTGCAAATTCATCAAAGCATGTTTCATGCACTTCTAGGAAGAGGCACTATCACTCACGTAGATTAGTAAACCCTTTTCCTGGTATTAGATGTTATTTATGTGACATGTTAGGACACATCTCTCACACCTGCACTATTCACCATAGTACACATTGGGTGTGGAGGCCCAAACTGCCTGTTTCACAGCACAGCACGCATGCATTACATTCTTCTTTTCATAAGAAGGAACATAAACCTGTTTGGGTTCCTAAGACTGACGTTTGATATTTTTGTAGGTGTGCTCTCACACAAGACCTCGTGAGAGTATGTGGTACCTAGACAGCGGATGTTCTAGACACATGACTGGAGATGCAAATTAGTTCATTTTATTGGAGGCCAGGGCTGGAGGCAAGGTTACACTTGGAGATAACACCACCAGGAGGGTGGTAGGCTCAGGTATAATTGGTGATTCAAAGAATTTTATGATTGATAATGTTTTGCTTGTAGATGGACTGAAATACAACTTGTTGAGTATCAGTCAACTTTGTGACAAAGGATACAGCATCAAATTCCTGCCCACTGGCTGCATTTTTAGCTTAAATGATAAAGTGGTTTTACAGGGGCAAAGGATCAACAACGTCTACAAGCTGGATGTAAGTTGCATTAAATTTGATAATTTAATTTGCTTAAAAACTGCTGCTGATGAGTCCTGGTTGTGGCATAGGAGATTGTGTCATGCCAGTATGAAAACCCTTAGGAGAGTCACCCAAAAGGACTTAGTTAGAGGTGTGCCCAAGCTTAAGTTTACTAAGGATCACCTGTGTGATGCCTGTCAGTTAGGAAAGTAAGTCCAGTCCTCTTTTCACTCTGTTAAGGACATTAGCACCTCTAGACCTTTAGAAGTTCTTCATATGGACCTCTTTGGACCCATTAGCACTGCCAGCTCAGGGGAAAAAGTCTATGGATTTGTGATTGTAGATGACTATTCGAGGTTCACTTGGATTAAATTTTTGTCCCACAAATCTGAGTCATTTGATGAGTTTAAGTCCTTCTCCATTTGGATTCAGAGGAAGTTAGGTTGTGAGATCTTGACTATTCATAGTGATCATGGTGGAGTGTTTGAAAATATGAAATTTAAAAGTCTTTATGAGGAGCAAGGGATTAGTCACAATTTTTCAGCTTCTAGGACCCTTCAACAGAACGGGATAACTGAAAGGAAGAACAGGACCTTAGTGGAAGCTACTAGAGCCATGCTTGCCGAGTATTCACTTCCAAAATACTTCTGGGCTGAAGCGGTGAACACTGCCTGTTATGTGCTGAATAGGGTGAATGTGAGATCAAAACTGAACAATACACCTTATGAGATCATTAAGGGTAGAACTCTAAACCTGTCCCACCTCCATATCTTTGGCTGTAAGGTTTTTATTCTGAACAACGGGAAATCACCCTTAGGAAAGTTTGACCCCAAATCTGATGAAGGAGTGTTCTTAGGCTATTCTAGTATGGGGAAATCCTTTAGGGTGTTCAATAAAAGGACTTTGGTGGTGGAAGAGACAACTCATGTGGTGTTTGATGAATCTGATCCTAAGGTGAATAGAATTGAGGAAGAAGAAGAGGTAGAGGAAATTACCCAAGGGGTTAGAAATGCAAATTTGGAGGAGAGGGTAGAACCTCAAACCAAATTTCCTAGAGATTGGAGATATTCTTCGAGTCATCCTAAAGAACTGATCTTTGAAGACCCTTCTGAAGGTGTTAGGACTAGGCATGGACTTAGGAAGGAAGTAAACCATTCTACCTTTATCTCAATGACTGAACCCACCAACATCAATCAAGCCCTTTCAGATGAGTTTTTGATCTTAGCTATGCAAGAAGAATTGAATCAGTTTGTAAGAAATGATGTTTGGAAGTTAGTAGAAAGACCTAGAAATTAAAGTATTGTGGGAACCAAGTGGGTCTTTAAAAATAAAATGAATGATTCTGGTGTGGTGGTGAGAAATAAGGCAAGATTGGTGGCTAAGGGATATAATCAGATTGAAGGGATTAATTTTGAGGAGACCTTTGCCCCTGTAGCTAGATTGGAATCCATTAGAGTGCTACTAGCCTTTGCCTGTTATAAGGGATTTAAGCTGTTTCAAATAGATGTCAAGAGTGCCTTTTTAAATGGGGTAATAAAAGAGGATATTTTTGTAGAACAACCCCCAGGTTTTAAGAGTTCCCAATATCCAAATCATATTTATAAATTAAAAATGGCCTTGTATGGATTGAAACAGGCACCCAGAGCTTGGTATGAGAGGCTTAGCACAGTCCTGTTAGAAAGAGAATTTGTTAAGGGGAGCATAGACACCACCCTTTTTCTGAGGAGAATAGGGGATGACTTACTCATTGTCCAGATCTATGTTAATGATATAATTTTTGGATCTTCTGATAAATATTTATGTGATGAGTTTTCTAAAATAATGAGTAAGGAGTTTGAGATGAGTATGATGCGAGAATTGTCCTACTTTTTGGGGTTTAGCATAAGGCAATTTGATGATGGAACCTTTCTCAATCAATCTAAATACACTAAGGACATTTTGAAGAAATATGAAATGGATAAAGCCAAGCCAATCAATACTCCCATGAGCTCCTCTGTTCAGTTAGATAAGGATTCAAGTAGAAAATCAGTTGACCAGAAGAAATATAGAGGAATAATTGGATCACTGCTATACTTGACTGCTAGCCGACCTGATATCATATTTAGTATCTGTCTTTGTGCTAGGTTTCAGGCTGATCCTAAAGAGTCCCACCTGACTGCTGTTAAGAGAATTCTTAGATATCTTTTAGGGACCCCAAACCTAGGAATCTGGTACCCTAGGCACAGCACCTCTTTTGAGATCATTGGATATTCTGATTCTGACTTTGTAAGGTGTAGGGTGGATAGAAAGAGCACTTCTAGAACTTGTCAATTCATAGGACAGTCTCTAGTCTCCTGGTCTAGTAGAAAATAGAACTCAGTTACACTTTCCACTGCTGAAGCTGAGTACATTGCCTTAGGAAGTTGTGTGGCCCAAGTTCTTTGGTTAAAGCAACAAGTTTTGAATTTAGGTTTTCCTGTTGGCGCAATTTCTGTTATGTGTGATAATACTAGTGTCATCTGCATCTCTAAGAATCCAATCTAATATTCTAGGACCAAACACATTGATATAAGGCATCACTTCATTAGGGACCATGTTACAAAAGGGACATTGAGCTACATCATGTAGCAACTGAAAATCAGCTGGCTGACATATTCACTAAACCACTAGCCTTTGACTCATTCAGCATTTTGAGAACCAGATTAGGAGTGATTGATATAAATGCTTGATTCTGATGACTGCTGATTTCTGATTGTTCTGATTGTTATTCTATTTTTTGTTAGTTAGTTTTTGATTTCATTATTTGCTTTCAGTTGGTTTTATTTCTTCTGTTGATTTCTGTTTTAGCCTTGTTGTTAGTTTGATTTGAGCATTTACTTTGATGTGATTTTCTATCTATTTTTATTCACTGGTTCATCTCTTGCACTTACTATTTTATGTTTTTCAAAATCTGATCACTGCTCACTACTTCTGATAATCTGAATTTCTGATTGGGAGTTTTACCTTGTTTTTATTTGGAAGCTGGTAAGCAGCGATTGATTCCACTGGATCTGTTAAAGGGAAGAAACATTGATGATTGTTTCTCTTCCTCTATCTCCTTTGTTGGCGTATTATTTCTTTTGGATAAATATCCTCTTCAAAATTAAAATTTTAGTTTTTGAAATAGAGATTTATTTTATCTTCCTACAGTAATCTACCTCATATCAATAGTATTTTCAAAGTCTTGAGTCATTATTTTGATTTTCTAAACCAAGTGATTGCACTTATCATATGTCGTATAGTTTTTATTTTGTGAATTACTCTTCCTTATTGCGGAGAGAGTCTCCTATGTCTGGAAGATAATTTCACAGCTGAGACTATTTAACAATTATGAAACGAAGAAAGCTTACAAAACATGCGCAGTGCAACAAATCAATTGAAAAAGAGGCACAAAATGAGCCCAAAGCTGAAAAGATGCGAAATGTCACCAACTAAAAGACACACAAAGTGTATCAAAAATGAAAAGATGAGCAAAGCGCCAAATAAATTAAAGAGGCACAAAATGAGCCCAACCAAGCTTTCTTTCCTTTCAGATCGTTAAAGATCTTAGAAAAATCCGTGCGCCACTTAATACTTTCAAAAGCTTGTGTTTGAAAATCCTGATTTCTGATTTTTACTTTGTAACACTATTATATCAGATATTTTTCTGTAACGAGGCTTGAAAGGATCTCTTTTCAAATCTAATTTCTTTTCTTCTGAATTGGATGTTTGTTTTGAAAGAGATTTGCATCGATAAGGTGCCCGAGGTGGGAGTTACGAAAGTCGATTTTTCTAACTTTTTTCTGAATTTCAGCGCTATCAATCATCTTCTTATTGGTTTTTGGATCTAAAATCAAGAAAAAATTCTGATTTACTAGAGCAGCTTGTTAAAAAAAAATCGTTGCTTTTGTGTTCTCGTTTCACATTTTATTTCCTCGATTTTATCCTTTCTTTTTCATGATTATATTTTTGGGATCCTGATCGTTCATTTCTATCCTCTCCTCCTTCCGATCAGGATCCGCCTCCCGTTTTAGTGTTCTATTTTGTAGTTGTTTTCTTTTCTATTTTGTACTGATATTTCAGTGTTTCCATTTACCCTCCTCCTTTTTGTGATGTCAAAAGGGGGAGTCAGTTGTAGTTGTTTCTATTTTTGTTATGTGTTATGTTTCCTGTATTGCTGTGATTGTTAAATAAAAATTTGAAAAAAATTGTTTTTCGATCTCCTAGTTATTTTTTAAACTACTGTACAAATGTTTGCCATCATCAAAAAGGGGGAGATTGTTGCAAATTTGGTTTTGATGATGACAAACATGTCTCTATTATGTTTTACTTAGCTAACCCGTTTCGAGCACAAAAGATCACGAGCGACTCAAGCCAACTCAAGATCGGGTCCAAGTGTGTCTAAGTGTACTATTTTTCTTTTTCTTGAGTCAATTGTAATGTAACTGATCCCCTAGCTAAGTAACCTTGCACACACACACTCAGGGGGAGAGCTTGAGTGAATTAGAGTTTCTGTTCAAATTTTTATTCAGATCATCCTAGACGATAGTCACATCGTCCTGGACGATCAAGTAAAAATAAAAACCCTAATTAGGGCGACCAAGTTAAGAGGATCTGATTAAGCAGATTGTCCAGGATGATCTTTGGATCGTACAGGACGATATGCTCAAATCAGAAATTCTCAGCCGCCAGATTAAGTTAGGCAAGTTTTTATTTTAAGATATTTGGTCTGATCGTCCAGGACGATACGTGTATCATCCCGGACGATCCAGTACAATCATGCCTAAATTAATCTGGAAATTAAGGAAAGCTATTTATATTTGATTGATACGATCATATCGTCCTGGATGATCGCAGGATCATCCCAGACGATCATGATCGTCTAGTGCATTTCAGCTGTACGACCCGAACTATGTACAGGATGATTTGGGCACTTTTTGAACTAATCGTACAGGACGATGTCCCTTTCGTCCTGGACGATCAACTCATTTTTTGGTCGTCCAGCACAAGTTTCTCTGGACGACCTGAACTGTCTTCTGGACGATATTCCTCGATTTGCACTAATCGTCCCGAACGATATGATCAATCTTTTCTACTGATCATCCAGAAGAGCCAGATCGTCCAGGCTGAAACAACTGAATTTGAACTGATCATACAGGATGATCTACCGATCGTCCTGGACTATCTTGGCCGACCAGTTGAGATTTAGGGAAAATTTTGAGCCTTCCTATAAAAGATCTTTTTCTTTCAACAAGAAAAATCTTTTGCCACTTTCCTTTCTAGAGAAACCCAAGAGAGAGAGAGAGAGTTTGGGAGAGAGAGAGAGGATCTTGTGAGGGGGAGTTCGTGAGGGGTTCATGAAGGTTGCTCCAAGCAAGGATCAGAGTCTTCTTCTCCGCTCGTCGTCTTTCATCGTGTCGGTGTTCTTTGGGAGAGGATTATCGGCAAGAAGATCCGAGGTTCTCTGCCTGCTTCAGGAGGAAGCAAAAGGAGGTTAGGTTCTCTGCCTCTCCGTGTAGGTGGAAAGGAGGTTTTTGTACAGGTTTCTTCGCCTTGCTGTGGGGCAAAAGGAGAGACACTTTGGTTTAGTGCAATACCCGGAGGGGAGGCTCCGGGGAGTGGACGTAGGTCAAGTTGACCGAACCACTATAAAATCCAGTGTATTCATTCTGATTACTTTCTGCACTTTTATTTTTCTGTGATTAACTGCTTGGGTGAAATTGTGTTCAATCTTTTCGTTTGATTATTTTATTCGTTTCCGTTGCAAATCATAGAAAAGATTTTCATTATTGCTGTCAAATTTTTAAATAACCAATTCACCCCCCCTCTTGATTTGCCTCGGGACTAGTTCATTAGGGCTTAACATCCCTATCGAACTTTCAGACAGGCCACAATCCCAACCCACAAAAGGGCCACCAAGATTGCCAACAAGCTAGACCCAAGAGGTAGCACACCGACGCCTCATCATCCTTGCCCAGAATTAACCACAAACCAACAAAAAAAACCATCGGCAAAGCATATCGCAAGTAATAGAGTAGGACACCAATGACACAGAGGAAAAGATAGCATATATTCCAAAACCAAATGGAAAATCATTTCTTCTTTAATTTACACTTTTTCTTCTTACTATTTTTAAGATGAAGAGCAATGTCAGCAATTTGCAAAATACTTAGATCAAAATTATCGCTAGAGTCTAAATAATTCTCATCAAATTCCTCTCTAGTAGTTGAGGACAATTCAACATTCAACCAATCCCCATGCACGATCTTATAATCCCTAACATTGCAAGTAAGGTGAGGTAGCAAGGCAAAATTAGAAATAGCTGAAATGGGAACATCAACCATTCCCCCATTTCCCACCAAATGATCATCACCCTTAAGAACAGAATTACTAGCACCCTCAAAACAATTGAGAGTCAAAAATCCACCCTCAGATGAAACACATTCGTGATTTCCAGGATCCAGAGAAACATCATCATCAAAAAATTCAGCTTCACCATCACTAACACCTATATTAGAAACAGGGGAAATAGTAGGACAAGGAACCAAATTAAGTAAACAAGGATTCGGCTCACCAGCATCAACAAACTCCTTATTAGCACCACCATGAGGAACATCAGAAACATCAACCCCGTCCACAAAATTACCAAAGAAAGGGTTTACCAGCACAGCAATAGACAACGATACCTTAATTTCATTTACAGCTTGGTTAGGAGGATCAAGCACATCAACTGGTGAAACCAAAGCAACAACCAGAACCACTGGAAAAATGGGAGACCCGCCATCAAAAATACACAAGGGAGGACCAACAGCCCCAACTACCTTGACCCCATTTACCATCATTAACAGCATTTTCCACAACATCTGTTTCGTTCCTAACAAAGTTAAAAGGATTCGCAGAAGCAGCATAAACGGGGATAGAGGGAAAGGATCGACACTCCCCCCTCACATTCCCAATAGCTTTATATAGATCACAAAAGGGAGGGAAAGCCTCCATTTACACTGTCTGGATGTAACCCAACTTATCAGGACCAAGCCAAACTTTATCTAGATAGTTTTTAGTGATGTCCAGTTCAACCAAGACACGTGCCAGAGAGGGCCGAGAACCAACGGAGGTGGAATTTTCAACTTTTAATGAGAGGCCAAACAAAGAACCCAATACATGAAGGACTCGGGGAGCAAATAAATGAGGCCGTAAATTGGGGAAAGAAATCTAAATGGGGATAATAGGGGATTCAACATTGATATCAAGGGAAGGAGACCATTTGGTAACTTTTATGTAGTAATTATAAACAAGGTAAGAATGATCCATGTCTCTCATCAATTTAATTAGCACATGAGAGGAATCAAGCAAGGTTATAGAGAAAACAGCGGATAGCTTAAGGTTGAAAAAAAAACCTACAGATAGTATCCAAGCTAGGATGACAAGAAGGCAAAAACCAACTAAGGCAAATTGGAAGGGTGCCGCCAGCAAAAAGATCTCCTCCTATGAAATCCACACAGTAGGTAAATCATGAAAGGTAGTCATTTTGATAGCCAAAAAATAAACATTCGATGCAGAACTAGATAAAGCATCCAAGAAAGAACGCGACTTCTTGGATCCATCCAAAAAATCAAGATCCAAGAACCGATTTGTCACCATTCCAGCCACGAAGGACCAATGGGGATGAAACAGAGAACCAACAAAAAGGAACGTAAAGAAAACCAAAAGGGAGGAAGGAACTTCCCTGAAGCTAGAGTGGCGGCAATGGCGGTTGCCGGAGATAAACAGCCAGGAATCCCAGGCGGAACGAGGCTGGAAGCCCTAGCTTCGGATGCGGAGAATCCCTAACGAAGAAAGCTATTAGCATTTAAATGGCCCAACTTGTTAAATGGGTATTAGCAAAGGTTTATGACAAAGTGTAGATCTAGATTAGGAGTAACTGTTGTAGAACCAATTAGACATGTATAAATTTGATTCAAATGATAAAGAATAAGAGTAAAGGGATTATTAATACTTAAACTATATTATTAAATCTATTTTTATAAAAATTTAGGAGTAATTGAGTATGTATTTGAAAAGCTTAGATATTTTTTCTATTTTCTTCTAGGTATTTATGTAGATTGTCAAGCTGCATTGTCCTATTCATTATTCTATTAACAGCTACAACATCACATTATTTTATTTAATCTTATAGTCTTTTACAATCTCTTAATGAGATGCATTTTCACTTTATTTATTATTGTAAGTTTTTCTAGTATATAATGACTTTCTGGTAGATTGTTAGGAAAAAAATCTTTTCTACCAACTTTAATAAATTGATAATCAACTTAAAATCAATTTCAATTTTTTTGGTAAAATTAAAGCCTTCATATCCCACTTCTAATTAATAAAAGGCTCTACTTATATCTTTTAGATGAGATATACTATAGAGTTAATGAGCGATTAAAACCCCTAAGCATAATGCATTTCATAACATGGCCAGTCAACATGTATTTAAATTTCTTTTTCACTTAAGGATAAATAACTTTGTATTCATTTCATATTCTTTAGGATAGAACTTCATATATATGAATGGATTTTTAATATGCCTAGGTGACATTTTATCATGCAAAGTAGTAGCAGTCTTGACCCATACTTGATTATAAGTCTAGTTAAGCAACTATGCTTACATATAATTGTGTTATTTAACTTTTCTTTTTGTAGACATTTTTTATATTAGTAGAGACTATAAGTTCTACATTTTCTTTTTCAGTTTAACTCTTAGAATTTTTATACCTAGGATTAGTTTGAGATCATGTTACTAATTTTAGATGATGTAGTTCATGATTACTGACAGATCATTTCACGGTTAGGTTTGCTTGACTACTTTCACAACCAAGAAAATTTAAATTTAATAACCTGGGATGATAAATATATGGAGTTCATAACAAGTTTATTTCTATCATTTTTGACCTCTTACCTTCTACCTACAACACTTTTGAGCCCAATATATTCTTTTTAATAATCCATGTCAACTTAATGATTTTTATCACATATGCTTTCTATGTGAAGAGACCGCCATCTCACTTGATTGTGGTGATTCACCCTATATATTGTGGCCTAACCCATTTTAAAGTATAGATTGTCCCATCATGATAACTAGAATTTAATCATAATCCTCCTCTAGATGTTAACTAAGGGAAATCACTAAAGCCATTTAATATATTGAGAGAGCTTCTCTAAGAGTTGTCCTCAAGTGTAATTAATCTTAGGAGACTAATCAACTTGAATTTTATACCTAAATTGGCTTGGCTTTAACTATATGACTTCTTGTGAGTACTTTACATTAGTTGAGATCAGATTTGTTAGTCATTATCTAACAAACCTCTTCCCTTGTCTATACTTGTAAAATCTCTTGTACATAAAAATACCTTCATTTCATCACACTTTTTTTCAATTATCAAAGGAATGACTCTTTGGTTTGCACTAGAGAGTTGATTTTGAGCATACAAGTTATGATGAATATGAAGCTAGGGATGGAGAGTTGAAGAATTTTATTGTTATTTGGTTTGCATATGGATGTTAAATGGTATTGTATTAGAGTAAATAGACTGGTGTATATGCTAATTACTACTAAGGGGTATGAATGTTGGTGGGTGGCATCACGATCCACTAGTGAGTAGAGATGTTGTTGGACTAATAGTGAGATTTGTCATCTCATAATAGAATTAAGTGCAATATTTGGTATGAGATTATGCATCATCCTAATGTGATACTTTGAGTTGTTAGCCCCCAAAGACAACAAACTCATATTACTGTAAATGACGACTCAATATATAGCAAAATTGATAAGTGTAGCCAAAGACTTATGAGTAGACTGGCATTCTAGTTGGTGTTGCCAACTTGGTGGATGAAGTGAGTTGATGGGTTAGGCTTGTCGACTATGCTGGTGGGGAGGTGATAAGGTACTTCTTAAGTACAATATTTCTAATTGCATAAGTTGGTTATAAAGACTCACCTTCAAAGGTATAAAGAGATTACTTGAGAGACACCTAGTGGTTGATGGTGTTGATCCTTCTTTAGAACATAGAGAATTTCAATTAGGTGTCTAGCAATTAGATAGAGCTTCCTAGTTACGATAAATGGGTTTTCTAGAACACATAAGATGAAGGATAAAGTTATTCTAAAAATGTAACTTCTTGTGGAGTTATCCTTATAAGGCAATGACACTATTAAGGCACCAAAAATGGATGGCTGGTGAAACCTAGAGCTAACATCAGGAGGGGTTGATAGCTATATGGCATGAATTAGGGGTGTCAATTTGGGTCAATGGGTTGGGTTCGGGTCAAACCTGACTTGACCCAGCCTTAAACGGGTTGATACTAACCTGACCTGGTTTTGCAAACGGGTCAGGTTTGTCAACCCGGACCTGACCCGCATGGGTTGCCGGGTTGACCCGACCCGACCTGTGATTGCCTGGGCCTGGCCTAACCTCGAAGTCATGAATGCAGCACGTCAGTAGGTGAGGCACTGAGGTGGAGCAAGCTAGCTAGCTGGGCCGTTGGGCCGGAGGTGAGGTCTGCCTGGTCAGGGTCACTGGGTTGACTGGTAGCACCGACCACCAGGTCACTGGTGAGTTCCCTTCTGAATGGATCAAGTGATGTGATAGTCACATGAGGTGGGCAAGTGGCCGGCTAGCAACTAGACAGACCGAGTGAGAGATAGCCGAGACCCAGGAAGCCAGTGATGCGACCTGACGACTGGTTAGCCTGAGCGATGCGACCCGACGACTGGCTGGCCTGAGCGATGCGACCACTTCTCAGCGCCTAAGGCCCTGACGACGCGACTGTGATGAGACCCAGGGATGCGTCCACTTCTGGATCAATTCGGGTCATCCCGCGGGTTTTCGGGTCAACCTGAATCTGATCCATTTTTCAAACGGGTCAGATATCCGAACTCGGACCCGACCCGTTTCACAAACGGGTTGACCCAAACTTGAATTTTTTTGGGTCAGATCCGGGTTGGGTTTCAGGTCATGTCAATTTTTGACACCTCTAGCATGAATCCTCACCAAAACTAACTTTGATCCTCAAGTCGTGTAATGGAATTGATAACCTGCGAACTTGAGGAAGAATGGTCAGCTCATGAGTATTCAAAAAGAGAGGATTAAATAGAAAAAAATGCAGATAACCTTTATGATTGTACCAGAAATAGGCTATGTGTAGGTGGGTATGGTAGGGTTAAGGATGGGGCCTTGGTTTTCATGTCACCCAATTGTAAGGCGATTGACCTACTTTCTCACTTCTGTAATCTTTATAAGGAGAGTCTTATGCATTTTTAAATTTTTATAAGGTGAGTCTTATGTATTTTTAAATTTTTAAAAGGTGAGACTTATGCATTTTTGTATGGATTAAAAATTAATAAGGTGGACCTCAAAAATTTTAAATTTAAACTAATTACTTATGTATTGCACTAATTTTAAAGTATATGAAGAAAAATTTTATCATGATTTTCAAATAATTTTTTTAAAAAGAATTATATGTTCCTATATTGAAATATTGAAATTAAAATTTTAAAGGATAACATTCTTTAAATGTTTAAATATCATGACAAATAATAATAAATAAAAATGTCATATTTATTCCATAATTCCTATAAAATATAACCTTAAAATATTCATATTTTTTTCTATGCCCCCGAACTAATGAAAAGAGATTATTTGCCTATCATCCCACCATGTGTGGGAATAATATAAAGAAGAAAAAACATTTGTAATTAGGATAGAGAAATTATTATGCTTCAAGTATGTCCTAATTAGACCTAAACACAATTTCATAATTAAATGCAACCCATCTTGATTTGATAGTTGCGAGATTAGACTATCAATCAAAAGATTTTGAGTTTGAAGCTTACATATATGATTATGTAAGTTTTTGTTTAATTCGCTGATGCATTGGCATGTAGTAATGATATTTGAATGCCTTCGGATAACACGAGAAAACAACCACAGCAGTGAGTAGCCTTGCTCATGATAAAATGTAGTTAAGAAGTAGACAAGATATGAATCATGATCATTGTAGAATGTAGAGCAAAGTAACAAACTCACAATATTATAATTCAGATAACATACTCATCATGCAAGCACAAGTTTTTATCCAAAAGAGAATGAAAAATGCCTTCATATAATCACATATTTCCTAGCAATTCAGTTGTTCCATTTAGAGCTAAACAACTTGCCGGATCAAAAGAAAGAACTCGTTACCATTCAAAAATCTCAGGCCTTCCCATTTACTATACAAACAACTCTGTGCACATTGCATAGAGAGAGAGAGAGAGAGAGAGAGAGAGAGAGAGAGAGAGAGATGAACAAAGAGCCGAATAACAGGCAAAGAACATTTATCTTTTAAGCAGATGAAGCTGAAACTAATGCCTTCTTCCTCCACTGATAAGAACACCTGCCCTCATCTTATAAGCTGACTTCCACAGCGAATAGAAGGAGACACTTTGCCCTTTCCAAGACAATCACACTGCCGCCTCAGTACCAATATTCATCTCCTAATTCTAGGATTTGGGACCTGACAACGATAGTGTTCCATCAGAGCATCCACCATATAATCATAAATACATATGAAGAACTTTGTAGAGTTAAAAAATGCACAAGAGGCTATACATGATTATGAATGCATTTATCCATAATATAGAGAATGATATATATATATATATATATATATATATATATAATTTATGTCTTCCAACTTTCACCACCTAAGATAATATGCATAATTAAGCTTTAAAACATAATTTTGAGACTTTTTATGGATTGTAATCAATCCCATGCTTACCAGTTCATAAAAAAGAAATATTCAAAATTTAACATAAGTAAAATTAACTGGTGAAAACTTTACTTCTTTCAACTAAAATGTTTAGAATCGAGTAGTTTACAACAAAGTAAAAGTTACATGAAGAAATATTTATTTTACTCATTAAAATGCATTTTAACTCTTTATCTTTTCACAGAAATATCAGAATTAAAATAAAAAATAGGATATTTGGAGCCTACCTCAAACATGATGATTTCCCTATTTGGCCTAACGAATGAATCATAAGCTACAACCTCACATTCCCTCTCTCCTCCATTCTCTCTCTCCTCGAAAAAAGCTGAAGGAGGGGAGATTTTAGGTTATTTAGGTTAAATGGATTTAGGTATTTACATATAAAAATCTTATGTGTTATAATGCCATGGCACCCACTTCCATAATACTTTATTGAATATTCTAGGTGCTCTAAGATTTTCTATATCTCAAGAGCCTAACACCACTGCTGCTCCACCCAGTGCTATAGTGCTCCCTCAACTCTCTTCTCAAATAGAGAAAATAATGTCGTAGCACTGAAACTCTAAGCATTGCTATTTTCAAATGAGCATTTTGCCTCATGATATTCTCCATTCCATCCAAATTCTAATCTCATTTAATGTTATTTAAATATTATGGGACTTAAGATCAATAATCAAATCAGAATAGATGAGGGTTTGAACAAGATTTGTTTGATTAACCAGCGGTCATGGAACAACATATATCATAGTTTGGGTTCAATAAATGAGCTTGGCAAGATCTAGGTCAAGTTTGGACAAAGTATAAATTAAATGAGCTTGGACTAATTTAGAATGAACTTGGCTCATTTACACCCTAAGACACCTAGAATACATTTATTATTTTAGGCAAGAATTAGAGGGCTAATTAAACATTAATAGATGTATCCATTAGAGAGATAAAGCACACATATGTAGTATTTGATTAGTTTGTATGTTTGAACATATTAAATTATTAATGTTATTATAAATATCTAAATAAAATTAAAAGAATAATTAAAAAAATACACTTTTAATAAGCTCTGTTTATGCTTTTTATAGTCCTTAATGACTTACGGTTTTTTTTATCACATATGCTTTCTATATGAAGAGATTGTTGTCTCACTTCATTGGGATAATTCACCCTTTATCTTGTGGGCTAACTCATTTTAAGGTATAGATTATCCCATTTTAATAACTAGCATTTAATCACAATCCTCCTCTAGATATTAACTTAGCAAAATAAATAAATACATTTTACATATTGAGAGTTTCTCTTAGAGTTGTCCTCAAGTGTAATTAAAATTAAGAAACTAATCAACTTTAATTTTCTACTTGAATTGACTTTAATAACGTGACTTCTCATGTGTACTTTACATGAGCTGAAATGAGATTTTTTAGTCATTATCTAACATACCTCTTCCCTCATCTATACATGTAAAATATCTTGTATATGAACAACACCCTCATTTCATCACTCTCTTTTTATTAGCAAAGGAATGACTCTATGGTTAACACTAGAGAGTTGATTTTGAGCAGACGAGTGGTGACGGGTATGAAGCTAGGGATGGAGGGTAGATGAATTTATCATTATTTGGTTTCCATGTGGATGTTAAATGGTATTAGATTGGAGAAAATAGAATGATGTAGGTGTTGATTGAAACTAATGTATGGACTTTGGAGGGTGGCATTACGTTGCACTGATGAGTAGAGAAGTTGGTGGACTAACAAGGAGATTTGCCATCCCAAAATAGAACCAAGTACAATATTCGGTAGGAGATGACACATCATCCAAATGTGGTAATTTGAGTTATTGTCTCCCAAAGACAACAAACTCATATTATTGCAGATCACGACTCAATATATAGTAAATTGATAAGTGTAGCCAATGACTTATGAGAAGCCTGTCATTCTTATTTGAGTCACCAACTTGGTGGATGAAGAGGTTGATGGGTTAGGCTTGTCGACTTCACCTCTATGAAGGTGACTAGGTACATCTTAAGTAAGATCTTTTTATTTGCATAAGTTTGTTATAAAGACTCACCTTCAAGGGTATGAAGATATGACTTGTGAGACACCTAATGGTTGACTAAATGGTGTTGATCCTTATTTAACACACCTTTTGGATGAAAATTAGAGAATTTCTATCACGTGGAGTTTCCTAGTTATGATAAATGTGTTTTCTAGAACACAAGATGAAAGATGAACTTATTCTAAAAAATATGATTTCTTGTCTAACTATGATTGCAAGGCATTGACACTCTATAGGACCTCGCTATAGTAAACATGATCAAATCACCAAAAATTAGATGGCTAGTAACACCTGGATCTAAAATATCAAGGGTTTTACAACAACATGTTATAAATCATCTCTGCAACTCACCTTGCTCCTTATGTCATGTAATGGAAATTGCTAACTTGCAAACCTTGGGAAGAATTGCCAGCTTAGGAGTACATATTCAAAAAGAGAGGATTAAATAGAAAAAAATTGCTAAAAAACCTTTATGATTTCATAAAAAATAGGCTACATGTAGATAGGTATGGTAGGGTTAAGAATGGGACCTCGGTTGTCACATCACCTAATTATAAGGCGATTCACCTACTTTCTCAATTCTGTTATCTTTAGCTTGAAAAAGGAAAGAGAAAATCGTAAAACATCACACTGGTTGGGGGGAGTCATTAGCAAAGGAAGATGACTTCAAAGTCATTGAAGGACATGTCGTGAAGGAAGTTATAGAGAGATTCGGCATAATGGTACTACCTCATTATGTGGTTGATGATGAGATAATTAACAGTCTTAGTAGGTGAGCCAAGTCATGAATTAAGAAGGAATGCATGTTGTTATTATAAAGCATATATATTTTTTAGTGTTTACTTTGTAGTAAATTGAAAAAATAAATAAATTTGAAGTACTTAAACCATCCAAAACCTTTAATTTTACCTATAGAAGCAAAATCTAATTGGAAGCATTTTGTTTTCTATTTTCATTTGTCTTTTTTGTATTCTATTTTTATTTTTCTTTATTTTTTTGTTTTATCATTAAAGATTGTTGTTATTTTTTTGGTGGTCTTTTTGGCATCCAATTTGAACATTAGTTTAAATCATTACAAAAAATTTATAATAAACCAAACGAAACAAATAATTTTTATATGTTTTTCATAATAAATCAAATAGTTTACTAAGAGTTCACTATATTTAATTTATATATTTTGCATTCTCAAAATGCATGCATTATGCATTAAAGCAACTATATAACCTTTTAATTTTTATATAACACTTTTCTCGTGCCCTAGCTGCACCATCTCTAGCGATTTTAGGATTTTTCTGCTCGCTACTCTCTTGCCCTCTTTTCCACTGGTGTTCTATAGATTACTCTTTGATCCTTGTGTGAGAAGTTTAGCTCTGCTTTTGTGTTCTCCTTGGGCCCTTCTCGGGCCTTTTTTATGGCAACCCCATCATCATCTAACCCGTGGGGTTTCTCAGCGCCGACTCCTAGTAAACAACAGGGCTTTTTCAGCCTGGATGATGAAGGTAAAAAATCTCCTTTTATATCCTTCAAAGATGTGGTTTCTAGCATCTCACTTGCAGGTGAAACTCTCTCCCCCTTGACTCCTTTAGTTTATAAAGGTGTGTCGATAGTTTTAATTTCTAATGATGAGGTTTTTAAACTTGCATCTCCATTTCAGTTTACATTAGTTGGAAACTTCTCTATGCACCGACCTAACATGAACTCTATTCGAATTTTTTTGGCCAATCTAAAATAGTCCGGTGTTTATTCCATTGGTTTGTTGGATCCACATTATGTTGCCATTCAACTATCAAATGATTTGGATTATAGTAGGGTTTTTTTAGAAGATCTTACTACATTAATAATTGTCAAATGCGTCTTCTTAAATGGACGCCATTTTTTGATATTAGGGAGGAATCGCTGATCGTTCCAATTTGGATTTCCTTTCCCAATTTTTGTTTGCAGTTCTTTAACAGTTGGGTTTTACATACTCATGGCTCTATTTTTAGTAGTCCTCTTCAGACTGATCAAGCTACAACCTCATAGGACTCAGCATTCGGTGGCTAGGGTTTTAGTGGAGGTAGATATTACAAAAAAGCATGCTAAAGAAATTTTGTTAGGGTCTAAAACTCTTGGTTACATGCAAAAGATTAAGTTTGAAAAAGTCCCTAATTTTTGTACTCATTGAAAGGTTGTCAGGTATGCTGTAAGTAAATGTTTTATTTTGCATCCTGCTTTAAAGAAATCTTCTCCTCCTTCTATGGTGGATGTTGGATCTACAGCTAGAGAATAGTTGCCTGATACACACGGGAATGACTTGATCCAAATGGATCTAGTGGTGCCGACATCCAACAATGAACAAAAGGGGGAAGAGGAGTCTGTGGTTTTTATGTAGCCCCATAAACCTGTTGATATGTTGGTTTATAACCATCTATATCCTATAGATTTACCACATAATGAGAATGTGAATAATTGTGGTGAAGAATAAAGGGACCCATAATTATTTATTTTTGTTAATTCGATGCTAAAAATGGTTGATGGTCAAAATTCTCAATCATAAAAAAACCTTATCTTCTTCTTATTAGTAGCAAATAAGGGGAGAATTATGATGGTTTGATGAATGCTGGAACTTTGAGAAAGGAAGATTGTGAAGAAGGGGAGTTCATTCCTAAATCTAACACTATGTAGGGTGCTGTGGACCAAAAAAATGATTATGTGAGCTGTGACTCATCATCTTCATCTCATGAGGGCAGTGGTTCAAAATTAAATGAGGATGATGGGTTTACTAAAGTGGTAAAAAGAAAAATAAAAGCAATAAGGCTCCCATGACCTCTACTCCTCGTTCTACTAGAGCTCAAACTTATTTAAAAGATATTAATGGTTAGAGCTCTTATATGAATGCTAGAGGCATTAGGGGAGTTGACTCTAGACATAAAGTTAGAAATTTAGGTAGAGTTCATAATATCCATTTGTTGGTTTTAACTGAGCCTTTTATTTCGTTGGATAAATTAGATTTTACTACTTCATGTCTTGGTTTTTCTATGAAATTTGCTAATTGTTCTAATAAAATTTAGATTTTGTGGAATAGTTTGGTTGGTGTTAATGTGATTCTTGATCACCCTCAAGTGGTTCACTGTGAAATTGCTCTTTTTAATATTAAGTGTAATCTTTTGTTTATGTTTCCTGCTTTAGGCTGGGTCATTTCCCTCTTTGGGAGCAATTATTGGAAATTGCTATTAATTTTAATGGTTGTTGGTGTGTTGGTGGTAACTTTAATATAATTTCTAATGCCTCTAAGAGAATTGGGGGTAATCCTCCCAACCAACATGCTATGGATAACTTCAATGCTATGATTAGGGATAGCAATTTACATGACATTGGTTATTCGCTAATGGTGCCTTTATGTGGAATAGAGCCATCATGTGGGAAAGACTTGATAGAATCCTTTTTAATACTAACTGGATTTTTGATTTTTCAATGACCCATGTGGAACACTTAAGTAGAACAAAATATGATCATTCCCCTCTTCTTTTAAGCATTAATGCTAACAGTTCTATTGTCCTTTCTGCTTTTAGATTCCAAAAAATGTGATTATTAGATAAAGATTTTTTGAATTTGGTGGTAAACAACTAGCGTGCTCCCATTTGTCCTGACAACAACATTAAGGGTATGAACAAATTATGGTCTAAATTGAGTAGACTTAAGCAGAAATTGAAATGGTGGAATAAATGTGTTTTCAAAAATATTTTTGATAACATTAGGGAGGCTGAAAATAAAGTATGTGACTTGGATGGCCTCTATTTGAATGATCCTAACAATGATTTGTTGCTTATTCTTAATAAAGCTAAAGATCATCTCTTTCAATTGAAGGAGAAAGAGGAATCTTTTTGGATGCAAAAAATGGCTTTATATTTATTTTGAAGGGTTATAAGAACACTAAGTTCTTTCATGTGGGTGCAAACAAAAAAAGGGTTATGAATCATATTCATAAAATTACTAATTCTGATGGTACCTCTTATGATTATGAATAATTTTTAAGAATATTTTTTAATAATAATGTTACTACTATTCCTATATGTAACCCCTATATTATTCCCCACATTATAAGTGAGGATGATAATCATTTACTTACTCAATGCCCCTCTAAAATTAAGATTTGGAATGTTGTTAAAGGTATGAATGGGGATTCCGTTACGGGTCCTGAAGGGTTTACTACTAAATTCTTTTAGAAAGCTTGAGATATTGTTAAGATGGATATGATGGTGGCTGTGAGGGATTTTTTGATGAGAATCCTTATCCTAAAATTTTTTCCTCTTCTTGCATTATTTTAATTCCTAAAAAAGAGGCTTCAAATCTTTGGGCTTATTTTAGGCCGATCAACCTTTACCATCCTCCTTAGAATTATTTTTCTAACTCAAACTGGTTTTGTGAAAGGTCATAGTATTTTCGACAATAATCTTTTGGCTCAAGAGATCATTCATGATATGAACACAGAAGTGAAGGGGGGCAATATCATTTTTAAACTTGACATTACTAAAGCATATGATAATCTTAATTGGAAGTTCCTTTATAATATTTTAGATTTATTTGATTTTAACTCTTTTTTCAATAGGCTTATTAAGAATAGCATTGAAAATTATTATTTTTCTGTGATCATTAATAGGAAGATTCATGGTTTTTTCAAGTCTTCTCAGGGCTTGATATCGACCAGGTGACCCCATTTCCACTGTTATGTTTATTATTGCTATTAAGCTTTTGTCTAGGGGTTTGGAGGATCTTTATAACAGGTACCCCAAGCTTCTTTATTGCACTTTAGGTGGTATTCCTATAACTCACATTAGTTTTACGAATGATTTTATTATTTTCTCAAACGGGTCTCTTAACAACATCAACATTTTGCTTAATTTTCTTACTTATTTCCAACACATTAGTGGTTTGTCCATAAACAAAGACAAGAGCTATTTCATTTTTGCTAAAACTATGAATCAATGTAGGATTAATGTTATTCAGCAAAAATGTGGCTTTATTTCTAAATCATTACCTATTAAATACTTGGGGATCCCTCTTTTTAAATGTAAGAAGAGGTCTCATTTGTTTGAGGATATTTTTACTACTATTCAAAGGCAGCTTACTGTATGGGTTTTCAATTTACTTTTGGAAGGCTTATTTTAATTAAAAGTGTTCTCAATTATCTTCCTATTTATATCTTTCATACTATTCAACCCACTAAGACCATTTGTCTTAGAATGGAGAGAATTTTTAACAAATTTTTTTAGGGCTCTAAGAACAATAGATCTTGTATCCATTGGTCTTCATGGAAAAAATGACTGGTGTTTTTTATTAAGGAGGCTTGGGTTGCAAGAATATTGTGGATATGACTCTTGCTCTCTCTCATAAATTATGGTTTTCTTTTAAATCTAATAATAGTCTTTGTGATAATTTTATGAGGCAAAAGTATTGCAATAGTTCTCATCCTCTTTTTTGCAATTATAAGTCTTTCAATTCTATGGTTTCGAAAAGACTTTTCTATATTAAGTGGGTGGCCGAACAACATATTCAGTGGGGTTTGGGTCAAGGTGATGTGTTTTTTTGGCAGGATAATTAGATTGGGACTTATTATATTGATAATTTTTTAAACACTCATGCTCTTGGGGCTATTAAGGTTAAGAGTTTTATTGATAATGGTAACTGGAATGTTCATAAATTATCAGAGGTTATTCCTTCTAATTTAGTTGATATTATCTTGACAATTCCTTTACAGTTGCATAGTAAGGATCATATTTTATTTAAGTTATCTTATACTGGTAAGTTTGTTCTGAATAAAGTTTGGAATACCTTTAGGATTATTTATGATAAATCTACTATTTTCTCAGCTCTTTGGCACAAGAATATTCCTTTATCATATTCCATTTTTTCTGTGGAGAGCTATTCATAACTTGCTACCTATTAAAGAAGTACTGATGAAAAAAGGTTTCTACTTGCTTCGAATTGCTAGTGTTGTTTTAGTATTGAAACTATGAAACATTTTTTCTGTCAATGGTGTAGTTGCCATCAAAGTTTGGAGATATTTTTTTTGATTTGGCGGACAAGGGTAATTTTAACTATGTTAATAATATTGTGACTATTCTTCATTGTTGGTTTGTCTTATATTAGGAATTGCTGATGTGGTTCTTGTGCTCCTAGTTTTGGCTTTGTTTTGCTTTTATTTCATTTTATCATGGTTATTTCTGTTCTCCCTTTTATTGGTGTTGAATTGTTTTGGTTTTCTGGTGCTTTGTCTGGTGGCTGCTAGGTGTTTCTATTCTCCCTTTTGCTGCTATTGAGTTGTTTGGTTTTCTGGTGCTTTCTCTGGTGGCTACTAGGTTGGGGTATTTTTCAGGTAGTTTTGGCTTTTGGCTTTGGTCTTGCTTGCTGCTTATTTTGTTAGACCCTGCTGGGTCCCTGGAGTCTCTGTGTCTGGTTGGGGTTCTGGATGTCTCCGTCTTTCCTAGAGTTTCTGTGTTTGCAGTGCAGGCATCCTGCTCGTTCTTATTATGGCTTATTAAGATGGGCGCTTACACCTGTTGGGATGCAATATCCTTTACCTAATTTTCAATTTCTTTTTGTCATTATGTTTTATGCTATGTTTTTGGTGAATGTTATGCAGGTGATGATCAAGTTTTGGACCCAAATGTATATCCATGCTTTGGCTTTATTTTTGGGTATGCCTGCTTGCCTACCAGTTTTAGCTTTTTAAATTGTTTTGTAAAAGGGATCTCATGCTCCTAGGTTTTTATTTTGGTTTTTTGAATATAAATCTTTGAGCATTAGTGGGCATCTAATCCCTCTAAGGACTTTTAAACTTTTTTGTGATATTAACCTGTAGGCCCTTTTACGGGTTTTAACCAATAAAAAAAAAACCTTTAAGTGCTTCATTTAAATGTTATATGTGTGATAAGATATAAATACCTAATATAAAAATGAGAAACTAAATTTGTGACTTGAGATGGTGGTCACAATAGGAGTTTATGCTGATGCAGGTGCATCTACTGCTACGTTAGTTCCTGATTCTATTGATGGTTTATTAAAGAATCAAGGTCTTGGGTTTATTTATGAGATGCTCTTTATGGAATAATAGTTTTCTGCCCTACTTGTAAAAATTAAAAGCAATTTGTTCAATAATGTTTTAATCTTATAATAACTCTGAAACAATCATTTGTTGAAAATTTCTAATTTTGCAATCCTCCCATTAAAATCATTAAAAAAATTCTTTGATTTGAGATTAAATTATTCTTTTAATGTAAGGATTTTAGATGAAAGGAATGTTTTGTGTCAAGTTCATAATGTGGACAATAAATCTATTCTCATCAGATAACAACACTTGAACAACTAAAGGAAAATAATTAAAGCCACCAATAATAGATCCATGATGAAGAAACCCCGTGATAAGCATTAGCTGCAAAAAGACTTAAAAAGGCACAAAAGATAGGATCCACCATCAAATCCCAAAGTTACATCCAGTAAGCAAAGTAGATCAGATCCATTGGACACCATCAGCAACTACAAAAAGAATTAGCCACAAGAATAGAAAAAGAGCACAAGATAGAAACAAGGGGAAAATAGATGGACTACTACAAAATCAATACATAAGCAACCCAAATCACAATCGAACACTGCAATAATGCAGAAACAGCCAGCAAATTCCAAATCCACAACTAGAAATTAGAAAAACCTAAGCCAGATGACTTAACCAACCAGAACCTAAAAGGAAAATAGCAAAAAAGCAAGGACCGACAAGGCCTAGATGACACGAACCAAAAAAACCACAAGAAAATGATATCAGCAACCCAAATGAAAGGATTTTGAAACCAGCATAGGCAAGTGCAACAACTAAAGTGTACCAACCATTAAAAAACAAGAATCATGGACAACCAGTCAAATAGGAAGCAACAACAACCATTTCAAACAATAAGGCTCCAATATAAATACAAATACAAAGATACAAATTCCCATAAAAACATGTTGACAAAGAAAGGAGCAGTGGCAGAGATTTATATAATGGAAGGAATTTGACAATGTAGTTTGTTGAGATTGAAAGATAATGGATAATGGATACTTGCAAAAGTGGGTTTTTAAGGAAATAATTTTCTACATTTTTGTCATATTTTTAATGGTCATGATGTTGAGAAATGTTTCAAGCTACATCCTAAACAAAGGAGTTAGATAATGGATACTTCCAAAAAGTTGTTTTTGATGGAAACATTTTTCTACATTTTCATCATATTGCCAAAAGGTCATCATGTTGAAAACTATTTCAAGCTACATCCTAAAATATGAAAACATAAATAGAGTTTCTCAATGATGTGCTTCAAAGAGACGTTGCTCTATCTAAGTATATTGAAATTGTTGGTGATTTCTATTCCCCTTAATTAACAAAATTTGGTGAAATAAGTTAGACCCTTAAATGCCAATATAACATTGATTCACCTTCTTATTTATTAGGCAATCATTACACTAATGCAGCAATATTGCTCTCACATAAGCTGTTATGGATCAAATTCATGAAGCTTAAATATCCCAACATATTATTTCATATAGACATGAAGTGTCAATGTTTCTAGTAGTAAATTTACTCTAGAAGTTGTTCTTATCACTATTGAACCTTCTCACCCTAATTAGTTAGTAGATCCACCTAATAAGAAAAATGATGTTATCAACATGGACCTTATCAAGATTGAGATCATGTCCTTCCTTCCATTAATAACTACGGAACTACGATGGAATTAGATGATGATATTTCTTTTATTAATTGATACATTAGAAGAAATCAGATAATAATGAGCCATTTACTATAATAATCTAAAAAAAAAAACTCTTCCTTTGAGTAGAGGAAGGGAAAATTTGAATTTTTTTGTTGACATTGCATGCATCGTAAGGTCTAATGCCCGCAATTTTGGAAACTATCAAAATTCTAATCAGGCTATTAAGACTGCATTTATTAAAACACCTCTTAAATATATGAAGTTTAAAGTGATTAAATGTTGTATTGGGTTATTAGTTCAAGAAGCTACTACTTAAATTCGATGACTTTTAGCAAGACTTATCATTGATATACATCAATCCTTTGACTAGCTACCTCAATATTTAAAGATCTATTTAAATTAGGGTAAGATCCTATTTGAATTTTGTGTTTGATTTAAAAATATATGTTTCCTCTTTATTTTGGGTCATTTGATATTTGCACTAATATGCTTTAGCTTGAAAAAGTTAAATATGAAAACAATTTTTTTTTTAAATTTTGTATGAGTTATAAATTTTTTTACATCAATATATTTTTTTGCTTAAGTAAATAGGTTATATTTTTTATCATAATCTTCTTTAAATAGGAAATGCTTAATTTAGACTAAAATAAATCTTTATAGAGACTTTTTGATATCTACATATTTGAAAGGTTAGTAATATTCTTCTTAAATTAATAGAAATTTACTTTCGTTACTATGTGCATCCAAACAAAGAATTAAGTTTGTGACCTTTTTTTTTTGACCTTTTTTTAAGGTCATCTAATTGCTCCATCTTTCATTATTTATAAATAATAATAATAATTCACATAATAAATAAGTTTAATTAAATTTTAACTTTAGTTCCTTGATCTTTCGTTATTTTATTATAGTAGTGGTCGCTAAACTCAAAATTTTTCATGATTGAAAATAAAACCAGCAGAACAAGTCGTACAATAAAAGGTGACATTGCTCATAGAGGCATGCATATATACCTTATTATTCATTACACAACATTACCACTCACACCTCCCACATAATAGCTTACATAGAAACATTCATACAAGATAGGGTAGAAAAAAAGAATAAAGTCTGAATATAAATGCTATTGATATAGAAGACTTTGAAGCATAAAGGTACCTCATTACATGCAAAGTTCTGATCGGAGCTGCGTCTGATTTTTGTGAGTGTGCACAGTAAAAGTACAATAAAAATACAGTTGTGAATAGTAACTGCACTTTTACTGCGCACACTCATAAAAATCGAACGATTTTTCAATCCAAACTTCACATGTAATAATCTCTCCCTTTATAGTCCAGCAAAGATAAGGTGGCCTCGAGGCAGAAAATGGCAAATGGGTTCGGTACCTGGCTTCACTTTCAGCATTTTAAACCCTACATAATTTTGTGCCCAAGCCGAGGTGTCAAGATGGCATATTGCTACAGTATCCACCACCACTCCATTTGATCCCAACAGATGCACCTTATATGCCTCAACATTTGTTATTGTGTGGCAATAATATACTGCTCTCGGGTATGGCACAGGATGACAAGACACCAATGCCTCTGCTTCCTACACATACATATACTTTATATTTCAATATATAATTGTATATATCTTTAAGTTCAAATATGAATCTTCTTAAAACTCACCACGTGCGTATCTTCTTTCGATCCGACCAAATATACCTGCCTCGGCACCACTTGGTGATCACCACCACCTTCCACAGTTGTCTCAATGACATGCACATCTCTGTTGCCCATCTCAGCCTTGACAAACTCTGCCATGGCTTCCACTGATGTGACACAACGCTTTATCTCGCCCTCAAGTGGTTGCTCTTCACACTCTACCAATGTTTGCTGGATGGCTATGGCTTCCATTGAACCCCGTGCGATGTTGAAGAGGCCGAGGATTTCAGTGAGTTTGGTGGAGGAGAAGGGCGTGGCCTTGGCCATCTCGACTGAAAGGAAGGGTTGCATTGAGATTGACTTGGTGAGTTCGAGAGTCATCTTTGTGCCCAGGTTAAGGCTATCCTTCAGGAAGAAGAGCTGAGCAATGGGGTCGTTGTGGGTTGGCGTCTCATTTTCTATGCATCTGTAGCAGCCGAAAATTTTGAAAAGTGTTTGGCCTCTTTCAAACTTGAATGAATTCATTTCTTTCTCTATAAATTAGGCACGTTGAAAAAATTATGTCAGATATCCTGATATAAATTATATTTTGATATATTAAAAAGTTATTGAATTTGCATTGAGTTTAGTAAAACAAATTTATAGATTTCAAATCTTTTCTGATATAATCTTTATTAAAAAAATATCATTAATTTTGTCAAAGATTAAAAAAAAAAAACAATAGTATGAAATATAATGTATAGACTTCTGAAATACATAATCCTAAGTTAACAATCAAAATTTTTTATAATATTTTAGCAAAATAAATAATGTAAAACTAGCAATTAGGTAAATCATTATAGAGAGAGAGAGAGAGAGAGGAAGCAGACGGGGGCTCAGTAGCTCCTGGATGCTGGAAGGGATGGGAGTTTGCGGAAGTAAAGCTTTCCAATATGTTAGGGCAGACGTTGCTTCCCTCATCGCTGCATGAGAACTTGTGAGCTGCTACAATTTAAAAAAAAAAGAAAAAAAAAAGAAAATACTTATGAGCAATACTCAAAAGTTTTAAAACCTAACTACAACATTTTTTGCAGTTTTAAAATAAAAATTATAGCTTTTAAACTAACTAATTATAGCTTTTGATGTTTTATCCTTTGATGAATGAGAAGTTTACCATGAGGATGAAGATGGCGAAACGCAGGAAATCCATGAGATCAAAGCCACTGCAATGAGTGTTTCAAATTGAAAGATTCTGAACGATTTAGTAACTCTATACTACTCTCTGGACCTCCTTTTATAGCAGCCAATGGATGGAGATAATTGTGTAAATTATGCCAGCGGAGCTTGAGTCACTTCAGGCTTGAGCTTGAGCTTGATTAATTAATCGAGTTTGAGCTTTATTTTACGAGTTCCAGTCGGCTCATGAGCCGGCTCGTTTATTTTGAAAGAGAGAAAATGCTTAAGATTCAAACAATTATTATAATAAAATATAAAAAGAATGAAAATTTAGTAGAAAAATAACGAGGAATCACTTAATATAAGAATATGAGATGTAATTTATAAATATTTTTAACAAATTTGTACTAAAATCTTGAAGACTAACATATCTTAAGTGCCTTTTATATTCATATTTTTTAAACGAGTCGGCTCGTGAGCTAAATAGTTAGTCAGGACTTGCTCATGCTTGGCTCATTAGCACATCGATCTCAGCTTATGAGCCATTTATTGAGTCGAGCTCGAGCCCACTCACGAGTCAGCTTGACTCACTTACACCCCATAGATGGAGAATCCAATAAAAATAAGATTTTCTAGTTTTTAATTGTTGCTTTGCGGTGGAAGAATTTTTTTCCATAGCTATGGAATTTAGGATTTGTAAACAGTATGTCCATTGTCTTTCAATCACAAACTTTGTTATTTGTCATAGCATCGAAAAATACAAATAAATGGACAAAAGAGAGAACAATTTTAAATTCATAGTTAGATTTATAAGTTTTCTATTATTAAATAAAAAAAATTTAAAGTTGTTCTTGATCGAGTCATTATTTAGTTATTTTTAAAATCAAAAATTTGTGTACCTATTTTTTTTCTTAATATTTTTGCATGCTAGGCATACATTTATTTTTAAAATTTTTAAAATTTTAAAAGTTAATTATAAATTTGAAAATTTTAATTTAATAGCAATTGAGTTAATTATATATATACTTATTTGTAAGTATAAAATGATAATAATTTTTATTTTAATAAATATAATATTAAACATTCTAAGTTATCTATTATATACTCAGAATGCTTTGGAATGCCTTTCACTAGGTGGTGTTGGTTGAGTAATTCTTGTGGGTTGGGGGTGGTTTTATTATTTTTGGTTAGTTTGTTTGTGTTTATTTGAGATGATTCTTTTTTATGTTTCTCCTTGGTATGGTGCTGGATATTGCTGCTGGGCTTTGAGTGGTTCCTTGTACCTGTTGGTGGGGGGTTGTTCTGGTTGGGCTTGGTAGTGTTGGCTCATGGTTTGTTTGTTGATTGTTTCAGGCACTTTTTCTGGTTTCTATCTATTTTTAGCAGGTATTCCCTGGTTGTTACTTGGATGATCTTAAAGTACATCTGAGCATGAGCTTATTTTTTGGGTTATGGCTTCTTGCCTACTTTTGCCTTTTATTTTCTTTTTTTGTAAGTAGATAGAGATCTTTTACTCTTTAGGTTTCCTTTTCTTTTGCTTATAGCTCGTTGAGAGCTTAGTGAGTTTTTAATCCCTCTATGAACTTGTAATTTTTTTTTATTAAAATAAAATCAAACTTTTCAAAAAAAAAAAAAAGAATGATTAGTATCAAATGGTGTTAAACTTGTTGTGAGAATATTTCAACCATTTTGATGGATTACTAAAGGAAATTAATCCAAACCATATATATTGCCAAGTGATTTATACTTTTTTTTTTTGGATAAAAACCACCTAGAGGCCTACGCATTGATTAAAAAAAGGGGGTTACAAGTCCTTAAAGAATCATGAACTATCTAAAAATACAACATTTAAAGTAAAACCTATGAGCCATTGATTCAATCTAATACAACAAAAAAGAAAAGGAGCAAGACAAACCATTAAGAGGGCACAAAGAAAGCAGCCAGAAAAGCCACGCAACCCGCCACCGAAAAACGCCTCTAGCCGATAGGAATTACCCGCAAAGGCACAAACAACACAACCTGTAGAAAAACTAGGGAAGAAATAAGACAAGAGTACAAAAAAATTAAATGGCCAAGGGAGGAAAACCCCAGCAAACCACCAAGGCAACCAAACTCACAACCACGACTCACAGCAGCATACGCCAACCCAAACCAGCCACCAGAAAAAAGCCCCCAGACCAAGACAGAAGACACCAGGTACTCAACAGCAACCACAACAAAACCCCACAAAACAACATATCAAAAAGAGGGACAACAGTAGCAACGCAAAGCACAACTCAAATTTTTAACCTTCTTATTTTTCTTTCCTAAGACAGAAGAGAAACCGGATTTATCAATTTTCAACACATTCAAACCAAAATCCTCTAAGGGCACATTAGAACAGCCACACTAGAAATCCTCATCATGACACTTATTACCCGAGTCTTCCTGAATCCTATCAGAGTGATCAACATGGTCATTAATACAGAAATTCGGCAAGGGAGAAATAGGAAGATCAATAATAGGGACTCCATTAGACACATCCAGCCCCTCAGTAAGAAGATCATAATCAGTGATAGGATAAGCACTATTAGGCACAATATTAACCTCAAGATCACAATCGACATTCGATAAACTTAACCCAGCAGAGGAGAAATTAAATGCTTACCATAACTATCAAAATTAAAATCAGTGTCATCTATTTTATCACCATCACAATCCAAATTATTTGAAGAATTAACACCAGAGCTACCATGTCATCCATGAAATGCTTACCAGAACTACCAGATTTATACACGAGTAAACAATTGATATCCAAATTACATTTGAATGCTTAAAAATATATTATTGTTTTAATGCTTAATTGTTGCATCATAAAGATGACGTGATAGAAATTAAATATAAGCACTATGAAACACTTGTATTTAAATAGCGCAAAAAAAAAAAAAAGATGCCCACATATAAGTAATTGATTTATTTTCTTCTCATTTCACTTATGGAAGGACTATTTACACCCAAGAGTATTGTTGGACATAAAAATGTCATCATGAGAAACTAAGTGTTTTGAGTCAACTATCAGATGCTCGAGCGTGGAGGAACTTTAATTATTTATAGCTATAGTTTTTTTTTTTTTCGTATGATGAAATATTAGACTTAAATTATATTCTGATGGTCTTATGCCATATTCTCAAGCTCCCTTACCTAACATATAGTGGCCAATAATAATTACACCTTACAATCTCCCTCCATTGTTGTATACATCTAGCCTTTGTATATTTATCATGCTCATTATTCTTAGTCCATATACTATTGAAAGAATAGATATATAACTATACTAGTTAATCTTTTTATGGAAAAAAAAGTGCTCATATATGATATTTAAAGAAAGTAAAATCTTCATATGAAAGCATATCTCATATGGAGAAATGGTGGTCTTTTAGGGTACTACATATTATTAGGATGGAGTACTACTATAAAAAAATTAATGTATCAATATTTCATGGAATTATCAAAAGCACTTATTAGAAAATGTTTGGAAAAAGCTAATAATTTGATTGTTATAGAATGTTCTTTCTCTCTGATCATGCATTGAAAATAAGTAATGATGTATTCTTTAAAAATAGAGTTAAGAAATTTGTGCCCCTACCAAGATTGAATGAAGATCAATTATTATAAAGCATTAGCATGGAACCAAAGATTGTAGGGCATTAATCATAATTGAAAAAGAGTAGTTTTTTGGATCTTCCTTACGAAAGGATAAATTTAACCTAAGATAGTCCATCCATAATGCATATTGAGAAGAACTTTTTCAATAACTTATTTGATGGAGATAAAATTAAAAAATTAAAGATAACTTAGAAGTGAGAAGGAATTTGAAGGAGTCGATTAATAGAAGAGATTTAGAGATCTAAGAAATAAATAGAAAGAAAACCATAACTATTAAGTCCAAATATTTTGCCACATTTGATTAGGAAAGAGAAGCATTTGAGTGGGTTCAAAAACTAAATATGCAAGATGGATATACATTATAGTTAAGTAGGCGTGTCAATATGAGGCCAAGAAAGTTATTTGAAATGAAGAGCAATGATTGTTATAACTTCATGGAGTGTTTATTATAAATTATATTTAGTACTTTATCAAAAAACAATTTGGAATCCTTAATTGAATTGTGCTTTTCTAAGGATTTGTGTTCTGCACATTTAAGTGATGATTCTTTGATGCATAATATATTGAATCTAACAATAATTTTCTAAAAATTGTAAAGAATATTTTCCAATGATTTTTTTACTTAATATGATGCATATAGGGGTGTAAGTGGGCTAAGTCGACCCATGAGCTAGCTTGAACTAGACTCACTAATGAGCTCATAATTATAAAGATTCTCATATATATTTTAAGTTAAATTTTACATAGAACGCAAGATGGTTCCTTCTTATTCAAGACAATTCTAAACATTTGTATGATCATGACTTTTTTTAATATACAAGTAAAATTTTAAATAAATTTAGTAACTATCTTACAAAATATAAATTAAAAATTTGCAAAATATTAATAATTAGCCCGCCGTTCAAAAAATTAAAATATTTAGAATCATTTTTTTGGTAACTTCTAGTACTAAAAAGAATATTAAAAAAAGCAGAATCTTTCAAATCTGAACATTTGCAGAATCTTACAAAAGTTTCAAAAAAAGTAGACCAATGTTCCAAAAAATAGTGGAATCTCATACGTTCCCTCCCTTTTCCTCTTTCCGAGTCTTTTGTCTATATTCTATTTTGCTTGTTGCGTTGCAGTTGTGGATTTTTTTCCCAAAACTTAAGGAATATATCTTTCCATTTGAGGCTTAACACTGTTAACAAGGATACCTTCAACTGCAAGTTGACTTAATTCATATGTTTTTTGGGAAAATTTGGTGCAATTAACCCATTCTATATAAAAAGAAGAAAATACAAGTAAAAGCTGCCCAATACAAGAAGCAAGCTCACATGCTAACAAGACAAAACGTTAGCAGTGAGGCAAAAAGAAAAATAGGTTCAAGAAGAGAATGATAAAAGCAAAGCTAAAAGAGACCACTCCTAAAGACTTAGAATGCCCAAAAAAGAACCTCCCATATATAATTTGAGTATCAGAATGCTCCTGGTTGCTGCGGTTAGAACATCCAAGGAGCAGCTGGTGAGGACTAGCATTCATCATCATCCAATCAAAAAAACATCTCTGGCATGCACGAGCAGCACGATGATAGCCCGGTTGTCCATGTGGACTCTCCAAAGAGCATCTGAAAAACCAAACTAGAGGAAAACAACAGGAAAAAGTTCAAAATGTATCTAAGAAGCAGAGAGAACCAAGGCTAAATTGATGCAAAATGTCATGAGAATTCAATGAAGCAAATGCTGAAATAGATGTAAACTCTTCCATTTAGAAGTCTTAAATATCACCGCCTTCTTGATTTTGTCCACAATGTTCATGTGACTTTCAAAGGAGTTGCCAAAAAGTCTATCACCCCTTTCCCTCCAAACAAAATAAATTACAACACAGGTCATAAAGAAGTGAAAGTTTTTCATTTGCCTGCAGATGTCACTGTCTTCCAAATGAGAAAAAAGTTGATTGAGATTCGGTCTCAAAAACAAGTAATTTGATTGAGGGATAACATGTTGAAGTATAACATGAGTGAAATCACACTAAAAAAAAGATGAGAATGAGATTTTGAAGCAGTGGAGCAGAGAATACACACTGAACCCACAGGAATACCTCTCCGAATCAATAAATCAGCTGTTTTTAATCCATGTTTAAAAGCCAACCAAGCAAAAGCAAAAAATTGAATTGCATGATTTTTATGCCTTATGCCAATCAACTTTAGGAGTTTCATCATAAAACTGCATCATAAAATTCCTGAAAACAGGCTTATCCGAGCCTTTCCAAAGGCAGACCTCGTTAACTGTAGAAATTTGGATAGATTGAATGGCAGTAGAAATAGAGATAGGAAGAGAGGTAGGGAGATTCCAGATCTCATTAGAGATTAATTGTGCAACCTGCTGCCGTAAAAAAATGTGACTAATGTGCTCTAGATTTGATTCAGTAAGCAAATCCATAACCGACATTCCTTTACACCATGGATCCTATAAGAAAGCAAGGGTAGAGTTACCCTGAATATTGAAACTAATACAATTTTGGATTTTCTTAGCAACATCACAAAGCATATTCCAATAAGGAGAGCTGCGGCTAGTATTTCTATTCCGAAAAGAAATATATTTGACCTTCCACCAACTAGTTAAAATACTTTCAAATTTAAAAAACCTCCAAATTAGAGAGCAACAAAAAGCATGATAAAGGGAGTCAATACTAGGGATCCCAAGGCCGCCAAAAGGTTTGGGGGTGCAGGTCTCCATCCAGGAAACCATGTGTAACTTCTTCTTGTGTATATTCCCATAAAATAAGAATCTAGAGCAGATTCTATTAATAATTTTGTAACAAGCTTTAGGAATAACAACACCTCTAATCCAATAAGCCAAAGTATTACAAATAGTAAATTTTAAGAATTGGATTCTCCCAGCCAATAAAAGAGTCTTTGCTTTCCAGCCATCCAAATGACAATACAACTTTTGCATCAAAGGTTGAAAATCAGAATTATGAAGCCTTCTGGTGAAAATTGGAAGGCCCAAGTATTTTATGGGATTATGAGAAATAGGGACATTAAGAATATTGATGATATTATCCTCCTCCAAAACATTTTTTGAGAAAAGAATAATACTTTTATCAAAATTAACATGAAGCCCCGAGGAGTACCCAAAAGAAGATAGTAAATTTTTAGGAGTAAGAGCAATCTGAGTGGTAGCTTTCCCAAAAACCAGTAAATTGTTGGCATATAAAAGATGTGAAATAAAAAAGCTGTCCGTGGAGACCCTAAAAAATTGATTATTAGAAGTTGCTTCCTCAAACAAAGAAGAAAGACCATCCATAGCAATATTGAATAGATAGGGGGAAAGAGGGCATCCTTGCCTGATGCCAAAAGATGAATAAAAGAAACCTTCCAAAGCGGACTGAGGAGGAAATCTCTGGAGATTGTGTTAAAGGCTTTGTGAATGTCAAATTTGGCACAAAAGAATTTTTCTCTAGCATTCAAGTTGAAATCCCCAAGAATTTTAGAAGCAAGCATAATATTATCCGAAATAAATCTATTCTAAATAAATCCAGTCTAGCTAGGATGAATAATAAAAGGCATGGTTTCTTTCATCCTATTAGCAAGAATTTTAGCAATAATTTTATAGAAGGTATTGCATAAGAAAATAGGCCTGTAATTTGATATGCTTTTAGCATGAGGCTTCTTAGGGATTAAAGTAATGGCAATAGCTTTGGCCTGCTTGGGAAGAGAGGCATTAGAAAAAAAGGAAATAACTGCATCACAGAGTTGCTTACCAATGACATTCCAAGTAGTTTTATAGAAATCAAAAGTGAAGTCTTCAGGTCCTGGGGCTATGGATGAGGAAGAAGAGAAGATAATAGCCATAATTTCCTCCACAGTTACAAGATTGATCAAATTAGCTTGGAGATTAGGCGGTATGATACCACCAGCAGGGATCGAATTGTTGTGAGCTAGAGGATGAATGGAGGTGTTAAAGAGCCTCTTGAAGTGCTGTATGGTGACCTCACAGATATCTTAAGGATCACTGAAAATACCATCAATGGTACTTATGCATTTGATAAGATTAATAGTGGTACTTATGCATTTAATAAGATTAATATTATGTTTAACATTAATTCTAGAATAAAGAAATTTCAGATCATCCTCCCCACTAAACAACCAATACGCTTTACCTCATTGGGCAATCCAATTACTCCAATCAGAATTTTTTTAGCAAGTTTGATATTTATGGCCTTTAGAGCACCATTTGAATCAGTATCCAAAGGGTGTTGTTGAATATGGGACAAATAGAAATTTTGGGCTTCAGTGAGGTTTTCAATCTCTCATTTAAGCAAATTGGAGGATTCCCAATTTATAGCTTTGATAATGTTTTTAAAGGTCTTAAGCTTGTGGTAGAAGGATTAAATCAGACTTCTGTGGGTATGGAGAGAGAATGATTCAATGAGGCAGTCCCAAATCTGACAAATTTGCCCAATAGTTCTTATAGAGAAATCTATGTTTTTTGGTAGTAACTTTTTGAAATAGAATAGTAATGGGAGAGTGATCGAAAATGAGAGGATCACCAACCTTATAGAAGGAGGTGGGGTAATCAGCAAGCCACTCATCATTAACAAGCACTCTGTCTAATTTAATATGATTGGGGTTGTCAGTCTGCTGGTTAAGCTAGGTAAAGAAGTGTCCCATAGAAGATAATTCATGTACCACAATATTAAAAATCAAATTGTTGAAATCAACAAGCCTACTGTGGGATAGAGGTATACTCCCAGCTTTTTCATGAGCAAACCTACAACAATTGAAATCCCCAAGACCGATCCATGGGGAGGTGATGTTTAAGCTAAATTTATGAGTTACTTCCAGAGTAGTTGCCTTTGCTCCAAGGAGTTAGAGGCATATATAATAGAGATAGTGCAAGAGACAGTGTTACCTGAATAAAGCATGCTATGAATAATTTGGCTAGTGGTAAACAGAGGCTTGCAATCCACCCTATTAGAATTCCACTTGATCCAGATTCTGCCTGGACTATAGTAAACAAAATTATCATAAGAGGCTTTATTATTAAAAATAGAGTGGGTGGCATTGAATGAGGGATCTGTAATAGATTGCATAGAGACTTTGGCTTCTAAAAGGAGTAAGAGGTCCATATTGTGTTTGTTAACAAAATCCTTATAGCACCACACCTTGTTCGGGTTATTAAATCCAGACACATTCCAAACTCCCATAAGGGGTGGGTTCATTGGGATTTAGAGGTGGGGGTGGATGCCTTTTTGGCATGTTTGGCTCTTATTGTTTTGATTCCTAAGGGGTTAGTTTCAGGATTAGTGGCAGTGTTCTGCTGACTTGAAGGCAAGTCCGTTTGTCCTAGATTCTGCTGAATTAGGACCAAGTCTAGTGCAAGCAAATTTTGGTGTTGGTCGTCACAAGAAATAGTGGGATTCATGTTTTGCTGGTCAGAAAGGGTATTTAAGGTAGGGTTTTGGACTTCCAAATGGTCAGAAAGGGCAAAAAATTCTTTTTTAGTGGACATGGCAGTGCTTTTGAGAGAGTGATTAAAGGAAATAGGAGTGGGATTCTCAGAAGAGAAATCTGAGGAGGTGGGAGGTAATTCATCTGAAGGGGAATTGAGATTAGGAATAATGGTGTGATTAGTGGTGGTAGGAGGATGTGGAGGTTAAGGTAGAGGGCGGTCCTGGGAGGAAGGGTTATTTTATGGAGCAGGAGGTAAAGGTGGTTTTGGGATCAAGAAATGGGCTGTTAGTGTATGGCAGGGTTTGCGACTGGTGCTACAACGACGGGGACGGGCAGGTAATTGAATAATTGGTGTGGGGTTTTTTGAGCAGGAGGTGGGTGAATGAGTTATTGATCTGCAATATATATAGGGAATAGGCATCTAGTCATAGATGTTGCGAATCTGATTTCAAGGACTATAATTTTGATGATAGCAAACCTTTTCATTTCTGTTTGAGTGACTAATTTTTCAGGTTCACATGATCAATTGTAATTCAAGCCAGCCCAAGATCGAGTCAGTCAGTATGTGGTTCAGGGTCAATATACTTTTTCATTTTTCTTGAGTCAAGTGTAATGTAACAGATTCCCAAGCTAAGTAACATTGCACACACACACTCAGGGGGAGAGTTTTAGTGAGTTAGAGTCTCTATTTTAAATTTTATTCAAATCATCCTAGATGATATCCATATCATCCTAGACGATCCAGTAAAAATAAAAACTCTAATTAGGATGACTATGTTAAGTTGGGTTGATTAAGCAGATCATCCTAGATGATATACACATCGTACAAGACGATATGCTCAAATCAGAAATTCTCAGCCGCCAGACTAAGTTAAGCAAGTTTTATTTTTAGAATTTTGGTCTGATCATCCCGGACGATACATGTATCATTCTGGATGATCCTTTACAATCATGCCTAAATTAGTCTGGTGATTAAGAAAAGTAATTAATATTTGATTAATATGATCATATCATCCTAGATGATCGTAATATTGTCCTGGACGATACATGCAAAATCCTGACTGTCTTCTGCTAGATGATATTCCTGATTTTAATCTAATCGTATGGGACAATATATATATCATCCTGGACGATCAGTTCATTTTGAAACCGTCCAGTATAGTTTGGCTGTACGACCCGAGAAATCTACAGGATGATCTTCCTAATTTGAACTAATCGTCTAGGACGATCGCAAGATCATCCTGGATGATCTGAACAGATTTTATCTTCTAATTGTCCAGAAGAACTAGATTGTCCAAGCCAAAGGGGTCTATTTTACACTGATCGTATAGGACGATCTAAGGATCATCCTGGACGAGCTTTGTCGACCAGTTGAGATTTAGAGCAATTTTTGAGCCCTCTTATTTAAGATCTCTTTTGTTTAATCATTGAGATTTTTTGCCACTATCCTTTTCTGTGAGAAACTTGAGAAGGAGAGAGAGAGAGAGCTTGGGAGAGAGAGAGAGAGAGAGAAGATCTTGTGAGGGAGAGTTTATGAGGTGTTCACAAAGGTTGCTCCAAGCAAGGATCTGAGTCATCTTCTCTGGTCGTCGTCTCTTATCCTTGGTGTCTTCGTGGAAGGATCATCTGTAAGAAGATCAAGGTTCTCTGCCTGCTTCTGGAAGAAGTGAAAGGAGTTCAGGTTCTCTACCTACTTTAGGAGGAAGTGAAAGGAGTCCAGGTTCTCTGCTTGCTTCAGGAGGAAGCGAAAGGAGTTCAGGTTCTCTGCCTCACCAGGTTGGTGGAAAGGAGATTTTGTACAGGCTTCTCCGCCTTGCTGTGGGAGTAGAAGAAGAGTCACTTAAGATTAGTGCAATACCCGGAGGGGGGGCTCCGGGGAGTGGACGTAGGTCAAGTTGATCGAACCACTATAAAATCTTGTGTGTTCTTTCTGATTATTTTTAGTATTTATTTTTTTATTGATGATTATGTGATTGTGATTATTATTCAATTATTATTAAACATTTGCACATTATAACGAGATAGTAATTATTTTAAAACATTCAAAAAGAATTTTCAAAATTTTTATTTTGCACAAGAATTTTTTAAAAATAACCAATTCACCCCCCTCTTGGTTAGCCTCGGGATTAGTTCATAAGGGCTCAACATCCCTATCGAACTTTCAAGTGGTATCAGAAAGGGATTCATAAAACCTAGTTTTGAAAAACTTTTGAATTGATCCATGGCTAACTTTGGAAATAGAAACACCGCTGCAGGATCTCACGAGGTCTTATATGAGAGTACACCTACAAAATCATCAAACATCAAATTTAGAAACCCAAATAAGTTTGGGTTCCTTCTTATGAAAAGAAGAATGTAATGCATATATGTTATGTTGTGAATCATACAGTTTGGGCCTCCACACCTAATGTGTACTACGGTGAATAATGCAGGTGTGGGAGATATGTCCTAGTATGCCACAAGAAAAGCATCTAACGCTAGGAAAAGGGTTAACTAATCTACGTGGGTGATAGTGCCTCTTCCTAGGTTTGAATGAAACATGCTTTGATGATTTTGAATTAGATTCTTCAAGTGATGGAGGTGCATAAAATTGTGCAAATGTAGGAGGTGTTTCATTATTCTTATATACACTAATTTTTACACTTAAAAATTCATTTTTTTTCTTGAGACTTGTAATTTCAAATTTCAAATAATGCTCACTACTATCTAAATCAGATGCATAAGTTTCTAATTCCTTAAATGCAATTTCTAATTCAACATGTAATGCTCTAAATGAATTATGCTCAATAATCAAATCAGAATACTTTTTATTTAACTCATTAAATTCATCAAGTAATGACATGTGATTACTATCAAGAGTAGAATGATCCTTAATCAACACTTCATGCTCTTTTTTTAAATTTAAGAATTCCAATTTCTTCTTCTCACCTGTATTAATTTGTCTTTGGTTCACTCCTTGCTCGTAAGTAATGAGTAACCCAAGTAAGTTATCAATAGAATATGTATTCAAATCTTTGGATTCAGTAATGATAGTTATCTTGGCATCATACGAAGAAGGTAAGGATCTCAAAATCTTGTTAACTTTCTCATAATTAGTAAGCTCTCTTCCTAAGGCATGTAGGAAGGTAACAATTTGAGTAAACCTAGTATACATTTCAAATATAAACTCACTAGGTTTCAAACAAAAAAGTTTGTAGTCATGAAGCAGCATGTTTAACCTAGACTGTTTAACTTCAGATGTACCTTCATAGGTAATGCATAATATGTCCCAAATTTCTTTACCAGTTGTACAAGTAGAGACACGCACGTAGTCCTTAGATTTTAAAGCACAAAAAAAATAATTCAAGCATTTTGCATTCAGTTGTGCTAAATCCCTATCATCATGTGTCCATTTAGTAAAAGGAAGTTTAGTTTTCACACCATTAACAAGTCTATATAGAGCATCATAACCAACTTTAACAAGCATCCACATGCGATAATCAATTAATTGTAAAAATGTGGGTATGCAAGTTTTTTAAAAATTAAAAGGTATGTTATCAAATAACGGTAGTCGTGTGATTGACATAAATGCATGAATTTGATGATTACTAATTTTTGATATTTTTGTTTTTCATTTTGCTTTTAGCTTTTGTTTGATTTGATTGTCTATTTCACTTTAGAATTTTTCTTTTCATGCTTATTTTCATTTTTTGATTTACTTATTGGATTTGATTATTTTATGCTGATTTTTGTTTATCCATTTTTTTCCTTTTTATTTATTTACTGATTACTCTCTTCAGAATCAGATCACTGCTCACTACTGCTGATAAATTGAATTTCTGACTGAGGGTTTTTCCTTATTTTTGTTTGGAAGCTTGTAAGCAGTGATTGACTCCTCTGAATCTGTTAAAGGGAAGAAATATTGATGATTATTTCTCTTCCTCTAACTCCTTTAATGGTGTATTATTTCTTTTGAATAAAAATCTTCTTTAAAATTTAAAAGTTAGTTTTTAAAATAGAGATCTATTTTATCTTCCTACAGTAATCTATCTCATATGAATAGTATTTTCAAAGCTTTGAGTCATTAATATATTTTTCTTAATCACGTGATTGCACTTATCATATAGAGTATAGTTTTGCTCTGTGAATGTTGTGTAGTTGAAAGCGGGTTTTAAAAAATTTAGTCTTCTTTGGGAATTTTTGAATTAACATTAAAATTTAATTCTAAAATCAAACATCCCATCAAAAATAATATACCACCTCGGGAGGTGGAAATAAAATTTTAGGATGGGGTTCAGATTTAGAATTAAGAATTCTATCTTGAATATCGTAGCCAAATTTAAGAGAGAACTTCATATGGCCCCTAAAGGGTCAAAATAAGGTTCAATCAAATATCGAGCTACAATAATCAAGAGGAGCGATCGTTAATTTTATATTCGAATTCATTTTAACAAAAGATATATCTCCTTGAAGGGAGAAGATATCATTTGTTAATAATCGTTCGAACATAACGATAACGATCATTAGTGATTTAATTTTCCCAAAGATAACTAATCGAGTTTTAAAAATTAGTTTTGAAAAATTAGATGTGGGTTCTAAATCTCCTACGAGCGCAAGCCCTCGTAGTTAATTACATCGTTGGAGACCGGAGTCCCCTATGAAAACTTTTGATTAAAATAATGGTAGAAATTTTGTTTAGAGATTTCTAGGAGTGATACCAAAGAGGTGAATTTAGATTTTGAAAAGGGATTGGAGCAAGATTGAACAATTATTTTGGAATCAAATGAGGAAGGGTAGGGGACACTTTAGGATTCTGAAACAATTCAGAAGTGCCCCGATCTAAGCTAAGTGTTAGGCTTTAAATTTTGGATTGAAAGAATATTTAGTTTGAGTTGAGCATTTTATTAGAAATTTGGGATTATATTCCCGGAGGTTGGGGTCTTATGATTCAAAAAGAGACCTGCCCCAGATCTTAGATCTAAATTTGGACACTGAAACACAGTAGTCTGAACCTAACTAATGCAGTGCAAAATCTGGACTTACCCCGGCCTGGATTGGGGAGCCAGCTAAACCACCTAAACGCTTCAAAACCATGAGTCCGGTCTTTTGAAGCAAAGTGATCAGGGACGTTATTTAAGATTGGTTTAAGAAGTTGGGGTCGACATCTAGAGCAGATTCCTAATTGACCCCTTGACTTATGTCGGGTGGAATGCTTAGACTAAAATGCAATTAAAATTTTAATTTAATAAGTTTCTAATGCGATGCATGCTGGTTAAAGTATCCAAATTTGGTATGCATGAAATTTTAAAAAAGGCTTATAAAATAATTTTTTTTGAAAAGACTAGACTTCCCCAGATCCAGCACCTCATCCTCATAGGTCGGATTATCTGGACTCTACCCACAGGCGGGGAAGTGTCTTATAGCAAGGAGGGAGAGAGATGCAGTAAGATGCATGCGACCCCGGACGATTCCGGCTATTCCCTAGGTCGTTAAATTTCTATGTTATTTAAATCTTAAAATTTTAAATATAGGTTATGAATAGAAATATTTTTGGTCCTTAAAGAGCCTAACGAATTCCAGGCTAAAACAAAAAGAACGGCATTCAATCGCCCAAAAAAAACTAAGAAAAGCAGGCAATCTTATACGCGATCAAATGAAATCACAATACATTAAATAATCAAATTAATTAAGTAAATGTCCATAGGCAAATTGCCTTGCTTATTACAACCCAGATTTACATAAATTAAAAGTGGCCGGGCACCACTAATAACAACCCGGATTCTAATCCTAATACAAACGCAAGTGACCTTGAGTGGGATACTGTCTATCTCCAACTCCTCGGTCTTCTCCTCCTCGAGCTCCTTGGGTTCTTCGTGATCGAATACCCAAATGGAAAAAAGAACTCTTCCCTTGAGGGGGAGGTTACTCTTTCCACTTTGGGTAGTAAAGTGATCCAAATTTGGAGTTCCAAATGGATAAGGACTATCCCCCAAAGGGGTATCCTTTCCTCTTTGGAATCCAACCTTTGGATCTATGTATCCCAAACTCAAAGTGCCACTTTCACAACTCAATACTCAAATGAATTACATAAATGTAAAAATAAAAATTCTAGACTCGATCCTGCAAGGTTATCCAAAATATTTAAATATTAAAATACATCCCAAGTAGTTATATGTATATACGTGCAGAAAAGTAAACACACTTGGCCACGCTCTTTTTATTTGGGGGCTAAGCAGCTGAAGCACCTGTAGCATTTGTATTTATGATTTATTTAGCCCCCTTTATTGCCCTGCACGAGCGTGGCCACCTACAGAAAATTCAGTGAGCATCCAGATCGTTCCTAACCTAAGGGTAATCTAGTCGCCCATCACATCAATCCACAGAGTGCAGTAAAAGTAAATAAACACATCAATCAATTTCAATCACAACATGCAATAAAAACTCGAAAAACTCGGCACACAGCAGAAAAGGAAACACTGGCTTAGCCTAGATCTAGGGTTGGTTGTCCTAGCAAACCATCTAAAGTGTGTGTAGTAGGTCGTGTGGCTAGGGTAGATCCTGAATAGGGTATTTGATTGAAGTTGTTTGATGTTCTGATTAGTTGAAAGGCTTAAGGGAGATTTTAATTAAAGTTTAAGTCTTAATGGTTTAAATTTGATTTTAAAATTGATTTTAATTGTTTGTTGAATACCACCTTTGTTGCACACCGAGGCCATGAAGTTTATTTCACCTTCCTTGGGGCTAATTTAATAGCCTCGTAGGCCTGGGTTACCTAGTGGTACCCGATATAATTAAGTGATTTGAGTTTGATTAAGGTTTAAAGATTCATTAACTTTTAATTAAATAGATTGGTTGCTGGTTTTAAAATAAAATTAATGTTTTTTAGAATTTTGAATGATTTATTGAATTTTAGAATTTTATGGATTATTTTAATTAGTTAATTAAGGGGTCCAAAGTTGACTTTTCAAATTAAAATTAATTTTACAAGTTTCAAATTTTTAATAAATATTAGACCTTATGATAAGTTGTTAGACTGTTAGTATGCTCAATTTAGAGTTTTCTATGAAAAGTTATGATTTTTCAAAGTTCGGGCCTAGATTTGAACTACGGTTGACCGAAAAGTTGACTTTTTGACTTTGACCAGATTTTAGAGGTTTGACATTTTTAGAAAATACTAGACCTTAATTGGAGTTGATTGACACTAAGTTTGCTCAATTTAAATTTTTCTGTAATTAGTTATGCATTTTCAAAGTTTCCTTAATTATTGAATTTTTAAAATTGCTTAATTAGGAAGGTTTTGATCATTTTGATCCAAACTCATCCCAAACTGCATGGAATCAATCCCAAAGGTCAGGAATGACCCATGGGAGTGTTTCCAAGTGTTTGAAAATTATTTTGGATTTTTAATAATTTTTAATTAATTAATATAATTAATTGTTAATTTTCATTAAAAGTCAAATTAAAGTTAAATTAAGAGTCCAGTTAAGGGGCTTTTATTTTTCCTAGGAATAGGACTAAGTTCTGGTCAATTTGAGGTATTATTTATAATTTTTGGACTTAATTTAGATTTATTGAATTTTTTTGAATTTTTTGGGTCATTAAAAGGGTTGAAACTTTGGGTAATTAATTTTCTGACCTAATGACCTCCAAATTCAATGAAATTTGGACCTAAGGCTTATTATGTCACTACGTTTGCTGTGTTCAAATTTCACCCCTATTGGGTGTGTGTACAATCCCCTAGGCAATTTCTAAGTTTTCTAGACTTTGCCCTAAATATTTTCCCTAGGTGTTTCTATTGTTCAGATGGGCTTGAAATTTGGTGTGACTAACCCTGGCCCAAATGCACACACACAGCACAAAACATGCAGCCTAATTCTACACAGGAAAGGAGTTATGAATTTTCAAAGTTTTGGGTCCAAAATGGACCCATAACCTTAAAAATTCACATCACAGAAAACCACAGAGCATTTGACCCTAAAAAAATTACAGGATATGCCTAAGATGCTCATGAACATTCCACCAAAATTTGGGATCCATTTGATCCCTGGATTGCAAGAAAATTAAGAAAAACTAAAATCAGATAATTGCAATTTTACCACAATCCAGGGCTTAAAACATCTTGATTTTAATTTTAATAAATTCTAAACTTAATTACCTTTCCAACGAGCCCAAGAACATCAATTTTGGTGGAAATATGAATTTTCTGTGATTTTTGGAAGTTTTTGGACATTTTTTGAATTAATTTGACTCAAATCCAATCATTGGATTGGCGGCGGCAATGATTGCGCCGCCGCCGCGCCATTTTGACACATGTTTGACACGTGGTGCGCAACGGCGAGCCACTTAAACACGTCGGACGCAGATCGGACCGTCCGATCCACAGCTGGAAAATGGACGGTCCAGATCGCGCCACGTATGCGCGCGCGGTTTGGAGGCCGTCCGGGTTCGAGTCCCAGGTCCATCGCGCGGTCGAGCTGGCTGGCGTGGCCGGTTCGAGTCCCAGGTCCGTCGCGCGGTTGAACCAGAACAAAAAAAATTCAAACGTCCATATCTTGCAAAATACTCAACGAAATTCGACGAAATTTGAACTGTAGCTAGGGGGCAACATGATCTTGCAATGCCTGGAGTTTGGAGGCTCCATGCATTGCAAAATTTGTACAGTTTCAAATTTAAATTCTAACTAAAAGTGAAGATATCTTACAATCTACCCGGTGGATTTTCGCGTTCTTGGGCTCTCTGAACTTGTAGTTTGTCCACGCTCAAGTTTGCAAAAGACCCCAACAGATTTTGACGGCTGGATTTGAAGATATCGAAGAGAGAAGGTATTTCTCTCTTTTCTCTCTCCTTTTCTACTAAAATGAAGGTTTTAATGGTGGAAATGGTGGGGGAAGGCTTGGAATGGCCTTGGGAGGTGCTGGAGAGTGTGGGGAGCTGCTGGAGAGTCTTGGGGAAGCTGGAGTTTGGGACTTAGGCCAAGAAATGAGCAATATGAGGGTTAGGGCAAATTTTTGCCCACTTAACCCTCATGGTTTGAAATGAATGGTTGGGATTCCACCATGGGTGTCTTGGATGCTTGCCAAGTGTCCCATGAGCAGCCCAAGACTAGGAAATGGCTGGGGGATTGAGGGGGATTGCCTTGAGCCAAGAGGGGGGGACCACACCTCTTTTCCCTCATTTGGCTAAACCAAGCCTAAGCAAGGTTTAGGGAGCTGGTTTGTGGCCTCTTAGGGAGGGAAATTAGTCCCTTTTGAGTAGGTGGGAGCAGGTTTTGGGAGAGGGGAAGGGTTTGCCCATGTGGCATGGTCAAAAGCCCATGACTTTACCTCATTTCAACACAACTTGACCCATTGACTTGTTGACTAGTCAATAATGACTAGGATGTGCATGGGAGGAGTCAAATGTGCTGTAGGAGTCAATATCAAGGGACATGGGGCCATGGTGTTGAGACTTTGAGTGAATACATAAAATTGGAGAGGGTTTTGACCTCTCCAAATGGGTTGACCAATTCAAACCTAGGGGGGATTGACTTGGAAGTCTTTGGACATGTCATGAGTGTCCAAACAAATGATTTTGAAGCATTAGATTGATTTGAGATGGATTCAAATGTTGAAAATATCAATGGTTGGGTTAAGGGTGGATTGGGTCAAACATAGTTGACTTGGTCAAACAAGCCAAACCAAGGAGTGGGTTTGATTTCAATGGGTCTCAAATATCATAAAACATTCATTGGAAGGGGTTTCAAAAGTTTAAAATGTTGAACGATGTTAAATTTTGGTCAAAAGTCCAAAAACCCCTTTAAAGGGCATTTTGGTCATTTTGACCTCGAATGAACCTTGGGTCGAGGCGGGTCCAAAAAGATGTAGATTGATGTTAAACACATCAATATCAAGGGTCTGGAGGTGATTAGAGGGTTTGGGGGAAATTCCAAGGTCAAATTTCCCAAAATAATGGGTCTAGTGGCACGGGCCGTAAATAACTGAAGGTTTTGCAGTCTTTGGGAAAAGATTCAGTTTGTGGGGTTAGAGACTCCAAAATGGGCTCAAATTTGGAGGGTTGCCTCTAGAGATACATCACATCAGTGTACAACTGATAGATCATGAATCAGAGGTCATTTGACTGGGGTTTGAAATGTTTGAAAATTCCCTGAAAAAGGTTTTTTAGGACTCAAGTCTTTGGCCTTGAATTCTGGATTTGGAAATCTGGATTTGATATAGATTTTGAGTTTAAATATCTGGATTTGAATCATCTCAATCACATGATCATTTGGAGTGATCATAAGTGTTTGAAAATGATTTGAGCTAGATCAAAGGTGGGATCAAGATTTGAACTAGGGTTTGAATCTTGGACTAGGCTGGAGTCTGGATTTTGATCGAGGTCAGAACTGAATCAAGGTTTGGATTAACTTAAGTTCAGGATTGATTTGAAGTCTGGATTAGGCTCTAATGACCTCATACAAAAATGAGGTCAACAGTGAATTACTCTTCTTTATTGTAGAGAGTGAGTTTTGTCTTCTCTTATATTTGAAATATAATTTCACAGCTGAGATTCTCTAACGATTATGAAAGGAAGAAAACTTGCAAAAGAAATAAAAAGAGGCACAAAATGGGCCAAAAATCAAAAGATGCGTAATAACACCAAAAATTGGAAAGATACACAAAGTGTATCAAAAATCAAAAGATGTGCAAAGTGCGGCAAACAAATTGAAAAAGAGGCACAAAATGAGACCACAAAGAAATAAACTTTCTTCCCTTTCAGATCTTTAAATGTTTTAGAAAAATTCATGCGCCACTTAATATTTTCAAAAACTTGAGATTGAAAATCATGATTTCTGATTCCTTACTTTATAATACTATTTTATCAGATATTTTTCTGGAACGAGGCTTCAAAGGATCTTTTTTTAAATCTAATTTTTTTCTTCTGAACTAGACTTTTGTTGGAAAGGAATTTGAACCTGTAAGGTGTCCGAGGTAGGAGTTACGAAAATTGACTTTCCAACTTTTCTAGATTTCAGCATTGTCGATTTTCTTCTTATTGGCTTTTAAATTGAAAATCAAGGAGAATTCTGATTTACTGGAGCTGATCAATTTAAAAAAAATCCATTATTTTTATTGTTATTTTCTTGTTTCTATTTTTCTTTGATTTAATTTGATTTTGATTTTTCTTTTGTGTTTTTTTAGATCCATGATCTTTCCTCTTCATCCTTCTCTTTTTTACTTTTTGGTCACATCGTCCTGGATGATCCGTACATCATCCTGGACAATCTGATCAAATCATCCCCATCCTGATCCAACGATTGAAATGCACCAATTATTGGTGATCGTCCTGTACAATGCACCTCATCATCATGAACGATCCACATGGCAGTAGCTGGACAATTTAAATTTGGCCCGGCTGATTCATTTATTACAGATCATCTTGGACGATCCACCTAATCATCGTGGATGATACCTTTAGTCAAAAGTTATCCAGCCTGTCTCCTCGGGACGATCAACTGTGTGTAATCATCCTGGACATTATTTGATTTCCTGGATAATCCTATCACCTTTTGACTAATTATCCTGTACGCCATTATTGCCCATATCGTCCTGGATCATCCTGGATGATCTGGATGAATTCTATTTAAACAGCCATTTTCTTCACCATTTTTTACCATTCTTCTTTTGATCCTTCATCCACTCATATTCTAATGACTGGTGGCAAATGATCTCGACATCCGGGTGTTAGTTCCTCTAGGGGAAGTGTTGATCCCCGCTTTCCTAAAGCAGCCGATTAGGCTGCCTTCCTCCGTTACCTTGATGTGGGGTTCAAATAATCCAAAATTTTCAACCCTCACATCCTCATGTATCCGATACTTAATCTATTCTCCCACACTTCCCTCACCTTTATTATGACTCTCACTTTCCCGTATAGTTCTGAGCTTCTCTGAGTTTGTTTTGCCAATCTTCGTATTGATTCTTCTTACTCCGCTCTTAGCTCATTTGTTAACCACTGTCCTGTCGAGCTCATAGCCCAAGATTTTCATGACATTCTTTAACTTTCCATTACTGGCAACAAACTCCATCTTGTGTCATCTGATCTTGATTTTAATTGGAGTTTCGCCAATCATTTTCTTAGAAACACCAATGCCCCTTTTCACGATAATGCCTGTTCTTCCCTCCTCAAGGATGTTAGGATAATCCAACATGTCCTCTGCTCTTCCATCATTCCTAAGGCTGGAGACCACATCCACATTACCCCCTTGCTTTCCATGACCACCTAATACATCATGGCCCATCGTGACTTTAACGCCACTGACCTAATCCTTCGCTAAATTGAACATCTCACTTGTATTAGGGATCCGGGCCACAGGAGATGCCCTAACCTCGCTTTAGGCCACCTCATTAACGATGCCCTTGAGATAAAGTACAATCTGTAATACCTAGTCCCATCTGATATGAACCATTCCTTCTACTCCAACAATTCCTTTCATGTTCTGCACACTACACACCTTCATCCGGAGCCCAGCCCGGATGTTGAGGGAGAAGAGGAAGAAGCTACTCTGGTACCCACACCTGATCCTCTTCGGATAGAGTCACCTCTGGATCACCTGGTGCACCTGTTTGACAAATGGGAGGCACGTTTTGACTCCTACGTCATTGCCCAGGAGCAGCAGCATGCTGAGGATGTCAATCGCTTCAACACCTATATAGCCTAGCAACAGCAGTAGTATGACCAAGACATAGCCTGGTTTGGAGAGCAGTTTGCCGCTCTTCACACCCTCTTTCAGCCACCACCACATCCTCCATCTGATCAGGATCCCCCTTTCTTCTAGTCCATTTATTTTTGCTATTTATTTGTATTATTTCTTTTTGTACTGTTTCCTTTGTCAGTGTTTCTATTATGTTTTCCCCTTTTTTGAGATGTCAAAAGGGGGAGTAGTTTGTGTTGTTTGTGGTTCATTGTAAAGTTTTTTGAATTGTCAATTGGAAAGTTAATGTTCACCATATTTATTTTCTGAATTTTAAATTAATAATAAATGCTTACCATCATCAAAAAGGGGGGGATTATTACAAATCTGATTTCAAGGACTATAATTTTGATGATAGTAAACCTTTTCATTTCTATTTGAGTGACTAATCTTTCAGGTTCACAAGATTAATTGTAATTCAAGCCAGCCCAAGATCGAGTCAGTCTGTCTATGGTTCAGGGTCAATATACTTTTTTATTTTTCTTGAGTCAAGTGTAATATAATATATCCCCAAGCTAAGTAACCTTGCACATACACACACTCAGGGGGAGAGTTTTAGTGAGTTAGAGTTTCTATTTTAAATTTTATTCAAATCATCCTGGATGATATCTATATCATCCTGAATGATCCAGTGAAAATAGAAACTCTAATTAGGGCGACCATGTTAAGTTGGGTTGATTAAGCATATCATCATGGACGATATACCCATCGTATAGGATGATATGCTCAAATTAGAAATTCTTAGTTGCTAGACTGAGTTAGGCAAGTTTTATTTTTATAATTTTGGTCTAATCATCCTGGATGATACGTGTATCATCCTGAATGAACCTTTTTAATCATGCCTAAATTATTCTGGTGATTAAGAAAAGTAATTAATATTTGATTGATATAATCATATTATCCTAGACGTTCGTAATATCATCCAGGATGATACATGCAAAATCTTGACCGTCCAGAGCACTTCACCTGGATGACCCGAGGAATCTGTTGAATGATATTCCCAATTTTGAACTAATCGTACAGGACGATATACATATCATCCTGGACTTTAGTTCATTTTGAAATTATCCAGCATAGTTTGGCTGTACGACCCGAGGAATTTGCTGGACGATCTTCCTAGTTTGAACTAATCGTCCAAGATGATCGCAAGATCATCCCGGACGATCTGAATAGATTTTGTCTTCTAATCGTTCAGAAGAACCAAATCATCTACGCCAAAAGGGTCTTTTTTACACTGAACATACAGGATGTCTTTGCCGACTAGTTGAGATTTAGGGTAATTTTTGAGCCCTCCTATTTAAGATCTCTTTTGTTCAATCATTGAGATCTTTTGCCACTGTCCTTTCTTGTGAGAAACTTGAGAAGGAGAGAGAGAGAGAGCTTGGGAGAGACAGAAGATCTTGTGAGGGGGAGTTTGTGAGGTGTTCACAAAGGTTACTCCAAGCAAGGATCTGAGTCGTATTCTCCGGTCGTCTTCTCTTGTCCTTGGTGTCTCCGTGGAAGGATCATCTGCAAGAAGATCAAGCTTCTCTGCCTACTTTAGGAGGAAGCGAAAGGAGTTCAGGTTCTCTGCTTGCTTCAGGAGGAAGCGAAAAGAGTCCAAGTTCTCTGCCTACTTCAGGAGGAAGCAAAAGAAGTCCAGATTCTCTACCTCACCGAGTTGGTAGAAAAGAGATTTTGTACAGGCTTCTCCGCCTTGCTGTGGGAGTAGAAGGAGAGTTTCTTAGTGTTAGTGCAATACCTAGAAGGGAGGCTCCGGAAAGTGGACGTAGGTCAGGTTGACCGAACCACTATAAAATCTGGTGTGTTCTTTCTGATTATTTTTCATATTTATTTTTCTGTTGATGCTTGTGTAATTGTGATTATTGTTGAACATCTGTACATTAATGCGAGATAGTAATTATTTTAAAACATTCAAAAAGATTTTTCAAAATTTTCATTTTGCACAAGAATTTTTTGAAAATAACTAATTCACCCCCCTCTTGGTTAGCCTCGGGACTAGTTCACAAGGGCTTAACTTCCCTATCAAACTTTTAATAGAGAATAAAAAATAGAGAAATTTTCCCATCAACAGAAATGTAAATTTCATCAGGTAAAGGCGAGGAAGCATTCACCTGAACACAAACTCTGGCAAAGGTGAGCTGCATTTTTGCCGCAGTTAAAGCATCAACTGCAAGAGGTATTCCCACACAACTCGTTATTTCGGAAATCTCTTTAGGCATCAAACAGAAAAGAGGTAAACTTTTAATTTTAATCCAGATCGGGATGTTGGGAAACTCTTCACAAACCAGGATGAAATCAGGGGACCATTTCTGGAGGATGAAAGGCTAGCCATAGAAGAACCATGGTCCTCCTGACCATGCCATTTCATAGTCCTCCATAGCCATAAACTTGAGGAGGGCTAAGCCTTCATCAAGAGTTAATAGGGAAAGAGATCCCTTAAGGGAAACGTTTGATGGTGGAAAGGAGCGATTCATAGTAGGGTCTCTGGTCAATAGAATAGCTAACTATGGAGAGGGACCACTTAGGAGCACTAGCCACAAACTAAGCTTGAGTAAAATGAGCCGTAGCATTTTTAGTGGGAACATGCAGCAGTGATGAGGTGAACTTGTTGGAGACCTGATCTTGAGTAGCCAAGAGGTTCTTCCAGTCCAGAGGAGAAGAGGAAGGAGGTTAGGGGAGGAAAGCTTGAGGAGGACATCCAGAGCAGAGTCCTCCCCAGGGAGGGGAGATGGAGGCAAGGAGGCGCAGGAGAGAAAACCCTAGTAGACCCCTTTTCTAAAATCATCTTGTCTTTTTCCTCTTCCCCTTTCTTTTGATTAGTAAAGAGCTTGTCCATTATCCTTCAATAAAGAACTTTATGTCATAGCATGGAAATTTACACATAAATGAACAAAAAGAGAGAAAATAGTGAAGAGATATTAGGGGAGAATATTATTCCTTCATTCACATATTTAATAATTTATTGCTCCGTATTCTCCAAAAAATAGAGAATATTCAAAAAAATATTATCTAATTTTTCATACCATGTAGTTCTTTTAGCACAAAGATATTTAGAAAATTATTTTCATAGAAGTAAAATCATAGAAGGAAATTCTGCCTTGTCATAACTTAAAATTTTTTAGCACAAAGAGAAAGGCATTTTCGGACCAAGTGCCTTTCTATTTAATTAACACGTAAGCTCATAGTCAATTTTATCCAAAAAAAAAAGAAAAGAAAAGAGAAAGACATTTACCTAAAAATTTTCATAATAATGAAATAATTAAAAAAATTTGGCTTTGTCATATCTTACAAATTATTTAGCACAAAGTAAAAGGCCTTTTAATTGAATTTTTTTTAAATGTATAAATCATTTCACATATAATGAGCAATAATTGCAACATGTATACAAATTCACATATGAGAAAAATGATTAAGCTTGAAGTTTTTTTTTTAATTTTTAATATTTGAAATTGAGAAACCTTTCTTTTGCAATTTTATATAATTCTTTATACTCATAATATCTTAATGAAAGAATAAAATTATTATTTAGACTTTCTATTTGGTATAAGACTTGAGATTCAATTCTCCACTCTAATTACTATTCTTCTGCTCTCTCCTCCTCAGGGGAACATCTTCTAGTTGGCATACAACTTACTTAAGGACCCAACAACTTTCATATTATGATTTTCTCCTTAGACGCATGAGTCATTCTCCCACTCTTTCAATTGCATACATAAGGATTGACATCCATATTCACCTACACGCTAGCACCCACTATTACAAATGATTGCCATGACCTACTTCATCTCGACCATACTCCCTAAATCCCTACATGTTTTAGTTTAAGCTTCAAATTCTTGGCACCTTTATGCGCTCTTTTTTCATGCTCTTAGCTTGCTTCTATCATCTCTGCACTTGTACTCATTACACTTTACCTTCATGCTTAGAACTCCCCTTTATCACCCAGTGTGCTTCCTGGTACTCACTTTTCCATATACAACAGGCTTATCCTTTAAATGCCATTCAAATTCTTCAATATTCTTGCTCTAATACACTACCATTGTGCTCTACTTAAGCTCCAAGCTTATTTCTCTTAGTTAATTAAGTGCATAAACTATTACCTTCTTCTTATGCAAAAGAGATTCTGTACCTTCTCTAATCATGCATCCTCACTCCATTTATGGTCACTACATCCTTCACTACAAGTAAATATCATAAATATTGTCTAGCTGGTTAGAAATTTTTTGTTTGCCAAATTATTGATAGAATTTATGATAAAAATTCTATCAATAACTTTCTAGTGAATTTTCTGACAAAAATTAAGTTGAATATATTGAATGAAATTTCTAGTGAACATTTTTTGCAGGAAAGCTCATTGATAAACTAAAGTAATTTGATCAACATGAGAAACCTTTTCCATCGAAAGCTCTAGAGTTTCTCCCTGCCGCTCTTTCGACTCCTTTCCCCTTTGTCTCTCTAGAGAGCTCTTAGGCCTTGAAATCACAGGAATCTCGAACGCTCATCTGAGGAAAGTTTCTCTTAGCCCTTTCTCTGATTGTCATTTAATTTTGTTGGCCTTTAGCTAGCTAGATCTTGTTCCTTTTATTTGAATGGTTCTTTCTATTGTTTATTTTTCATCTTGATCAGCTTTTGTTCAATATTGGGTGGTAAAGTCAGTAAGATTCCCAACCCTGGATTTTTAGTTTGGAAAAATTCTCATTCTTTTAAAGATTCATTGTCAGGTGATTCCCCTTCTTTCTTCTTCCTGGTGTTGGTGGTTGGAAGTTTGAAAAGAGGTTTTGAAAAGGTTAATCTTCTTTGGGAAAAGTTAATTTCTAAAATTTCAGTCTTAAAGTTGAACAAATTATTATGAATGAAATAATGTTCTGAGAGGCAAAGATATCGTTCCTTAATGGGTTCAGATAATAAAGCTGAAAATTTCACCACGATTATAATAATCAAATCCAAGAAAGAACTACATATGGCCCTAAAGGGTCAAAATGAGGTTCTACCTTTATTTAATTATTATAACATGGATGAAATATCATTATTTTCATATTCAAAATCACTATGATAGATAATATATCTCCCCGTTGGAAGAAGATATCATCTATCGTTGATCATCCAATCATAACGATAATGATCGTCATTGATTTTAATTTTTCCCAAAAAAGACTAATTAAATTTTGAAAAATAATTTTGAAAATTAGATGTGGGCTCTAAATTTCCTACGAGCGCAAGCCCTCATAGTTAATTACATCATAGGTAAGTTGAATTCCCTATGAATACTCTTAATTAGAATGACAACAAAAAATTTATTTATAATTTTTTTTCAAGGAGTGATACCAAAGGAGATGAGGCAGGAATTTTAACTAGGATGGATCAAAGTTTGAGCACTTATTTCTAAAGATCAAAGGAGGAAAAGTAGGAGGCACTTTAGGATTCTGAAATATTTTGAAATGCCCCAACCTATTCTATATGTTAGGCTTTAAGTTTCAAATCGAGAGAATCTTGAATTTGAGTTGATCGTTTTATTAGAAATTTAGGATTGCATTTTTGAAAGTTGGGTTTTTATGATTTTGGGTCTGCCCCAGATCCTAAATTTATTTTAAGCATTGGACGATAGTAACCTAAACCTAGCTAATGTAGTGCAAAACCTGAACTTACCCTGGCCTAGATTGGGGAGCCTGCTAACCACCTAGGTAATTTAAAACCATGAGTCTGGTCTTTTTATAAAAGAGTGGTAGGAAAGGTGTTAATTAAAATTTTGAGAAGCTGGGGCTGACATCTAGAGAAGATCCTAATTGGCCCTATGACTTCATGTAGGGTAAATATACTTAAGAAAAAATGCAATTAAATTTTTAGACACTTTTAAATTGATTTCTAATGCAATGCATGCTGATTGACTCGATAAAATGCATAAATTTATATGAAGTAGTTTTAAAAAAGGCTTAAAAATATATTTTATCCTAAAGATTATACAATATTCCCTTGACAAGACTACACCCTAATAGGTCAGGTGGCCTGCTAGAACTCGCAGGTAGGGAGGTGTCTAACAAGGAGTAGAAGTAATTAATATGCATAAATGAGAACTCCTAATGATCATGGGCTTACTTCTTATATCGTTAGAGTTTCTATGTTAGCCTAAAAATTTTATTTAGATTTTGAGTAAAAATAATTTTTTAGTGTACCCTCATGAGTTTCCAATCGTATACATACTCTCCCCTAAGGGATGTTTCCTCCTCCTTGGGCTCCTAGTTGGATACTTGCATACAAACTCAAAGACTAACTTTCACAACACCAACTTTCAACTCAATCAAACACATTACATTTCAAAAATCAAAAGAGTCTAGACACCTTACATGGTTAACCTAAGCAGTTAATATTAAATATCCAAAGCAATATATATATATGCATTAAATTAAGTAAATAAACATACTTAGCCATGCTCTTTTGATTTCAAGGGAAACTTAATCATTTTTTAGCACCTGCATAAAATATGTCAATTTTAAATGCTTTTGAATTTTCCCCCTTGACTTATAACCCTGTGTGAGTATGGCCATTTGCAGAAAGCTCAGTGAGCAACTAGATCTACCAAACCTAAAGGTAATTTAACACCCATTACATCAATTCACATATTGTATTAAATAAATAAACAGTTGACCAAAAAGTTGAACTATGGTTGACCAAAAAGTTTGCTTTGACTTTATTATTAAAGTTAAACTATAGTTGACCAAATAGTTGACCAAAAAGTTCTTGCAATCTAGAATTCAAATTCAATCGTTTATGAATTTTGGAAGTCTTGACCTAAATTTGAACTACGGTTGACCAAAAAGTTAGCTTTGACTTTGAGTTAATTTTGAAGGTTTCATATTTTTAGAAAATATTAGATTTTAATTGCAGTTGATTGGTTTTGAATTTGTTCAATTTAGAATTTTTTTAGAATTAATTATGAATTTTCAAAGTTTGGATATTTAAGAAATTTTAAAATTATTTAATTAGAAAGGATTTGGGGATTTTGATCCAAATCAATCACAAACTCCTTGAAATCACCCCCTAAGATTAAAAATGAGATAAGCGGGTAATTCAAAGTGTTCAAAGATTTTTGGAATTTTAAAAATATTTTTAATTAATTAAAATAACTAAAGGTTGATTTTTATTAAAAATTAGACTAACACTAAATTAATGATCTGATCAGAGGGCTACTATTTTTCTTGGATGGAGGGAATAATTATGAGCAATTTGTTATATTATATGAATTTTTGGGATTTAGTTTGAATTAATTCTAATTTAATTAAGGCTCTAGGTTAAATCTTGAGGGTGATTTTAGGTTCCCTAGTTGGGGGACCAAATGGGCTCCATTTTTAATGAAACTTAGGCCGTGAGTTCACCTTATCTTAAGGCCAAAGCCCATTGAATTTGGTCCTAAATTGAATCCTCTAAGGTGGTTAACCAAACCATCTAAGATAACTATAAGGTTACCTTAGAAAAATCATAACTCACTACTTAGGGCAAGGGAGGGGATGACATCAGTGGCTCTAAACTCCCTATCCTAATCACAATCAGCACACAAAAAATTAGATCCTAATTCTCATAGGAAACACCATTAAGCCAACTTGAACTTTTGGGTCAAACTATGACCCCTAAGTTTAATTTGAAACAAATATGTCCTTAATCAAAACAAATAGAGGGGATAAAGTTTGGACATGTCAGAGACATGCCCAAATTCAATTCTCCAAAATCTCAGGTTATGGTGAGTTCAATTGTAGGAGAAATGCCTAAAATACCCCTAAGATAACTATTGGAATTAACTGCGTTCCAAGCATGTTCACAACCTGAGACTATAGGGCTTTCAACGATCTCCCTGAGAACTTTCCAATGAGTCTAAGAACACTAACTTTGGTTAAGTGGATTGGGAGTTATGAATTTTAGAAGATTCCCGTGTTTTCTAGATTTAATAAATCAAGATTTACACAGTCAGCCCGCACTTTCCACACAGTGACATCTGATTAGTCAACCAATTATTACGGTTGACTCTATAAATATGAAATTGGGCACAGCCATCTAATCATTGATTAAATAGCTGCTATCAAACTGGCTCTGGGACCACGGGATATAATTCAAACTGTTAATTTAAATGAATGGCTAGGATTTTATCTTAAACCTCCCATCCGTGTCTATGGCTATAAATCTTCTCTGGTGTGATTTGAGATATCCTGTCGGTAAAACTTAACCAAACTTCATAGGAAGGATCTAACCAATACAAATCTTCATTCCAACGATCAAACTCCAGTGGTTTGACAGATTATTTCACACTTGACCACTACCCCTAATTAGGAGCTCCAGAATGAAGTTTTGCCTTAGAGAAGGTCTCAATGAATGAGCTTCTCTATCATGAAACTTGTAGGGAAGATGGTGACCACTTTTCCTTCAGGTGTCAGGACTGGAGGATTGTCGGAGGTATGACTTTGAGTAGAGGGTGGAAGGAGTTCGTCGGAGCTCACTCGCACTGATGGCTGGAGAGGGTTGCGAAGCTGGGGAAATGGAGAAAAATGCTCAGGAGGCTCTTGAGATTGATTTTAAAATGCTGGGGATGAATTAATTAGATTAGAATGGAGTCCCGTATTCAAGTGACCTCCGTGGCCATGGATGTTCAGGATGGCTCGGGTAAGTTATTGGATGGCTGTTAGGTGTAAGGGGATAACCTGGGGACCACTTAAGCTCAAAAGAAGTGAATTCAGACCTTGGAGAAGGTTCTAGCTAGGGCTCATGAAGGGGGACCAACGGAGCTCATTTTGATTTACTTCAGTCACCGCCGGCCACTAGCTAGGTCAGGCTTAGATGGAAAGTATGCTGGGGGTCAGATGAGCATATCCATAAGCTTAATTGGGTAGGAGTCAGCCCAATTTACCTGGATGGCTTAGGTTGACCAAAATCTATATGGTTTGGGTCAGCTTGGGTGCAACCTGGGTTAGTCCAGGTCATGGGCTTTATATGAGAGGTGCATTAGGTCAAGACCTATCCAATGCAAGTGTCAATTAGATATGGTCTGGTCTGTGATGGAAGATGGCTATGTTTAAAGTGGTTTTGACCACTTTGGGCTAGCCCAAGTGTTGACCCAAGTTAAATTAAGGGTTGAGTAGGCTAGGGTAAGTGTGTTGGACCTAGGGCCACCTAATGGGGATATTGGTTGGGCATGGAAAAGCCTAGGTTGAGAAATGGCTCAACCCAAAGTGGTTTTGACCACTTTGGGCTAGCCAAACGCCCAACCTGAGTTGACCCAAGGGCTGGGTCAAGTAGAGCAAGTCTGTTGGGTCATGGCGGACCCAATGCCACCATTTGTTTGATCCAATTTAGCTTTGGGTGAAATTTGACTCATGGGAGCCTCTCTTTGGACACTCAATTCAAGCTAAATGGCTAACCAAAGTGGGCCCAAGGCTTGGGTCCATAAGGGGAGGTCTCCTTGGGGTCCCTAAGAGTCAAACCATGGGTCAAGATAGGCTTGAGAATGCCTTGGTCAAAGTGTTTGAAAAGAATAGAGCTGTATGCGAGGTTTAGTCAAACTTGGTTAACTTGTTCAACCAAATTAACCTAGGGTCAAGGTTTGGGTCCATTGAGCTCAAATTAATCATATGAAGTCAATGGAAGTGGTTTCAAGTCAAGAGGATTTCATTTGGTTTGAAATGGTCATTGAATGCTTAAGGGAAATTTGGATCAACCTTGGTTGACTTGGTCAACTAGGTCAAACAATAAGGCGGGTTTGAGTCTCATGTGTAGGATGCATTAAAAGAGGCTTCAAGGTTTGATGTGGTTGAATCATGTTGAGTTTTGGTGAAAAGTCCAAAAATCCCCTTAAAGGTCATTTTGGTCATTTTGACCTCTGGTCAATTCTGGGTTAAATTGGGTCTAGCAATGTGCAGTTTACTGGTTAACATATCATATAAGAAGCTATGGACATGGTTGAGGGCTTTAGGGAAGGTCCCAAAGTCAATTTCCACTAAATGGAAAGTCTAGTGGCACAAGTTATAAATATTTGAAGGTTTTACAGCCTTTGAAATTCAATTCAATTTTTGGGGCTAGGGGCCTCAAATTGGGCTCAAATTTAGAGGGTTGAAACTAAATACATGCCTAATCAATATGTAATTGATTGACCCTAAATTAGAGATCATTTGACAAGATTTCAAGGTGATAGAAAGATCACCGGGAAAGGGTTTCAAGATTTGGCCCTTTAACCTTGGGATTTGGTTTGGTGTTCAGGATTTAACTAGATTTAGAACTTCATTAAAAGTACAATGGGCCTTATTGACCTCATACAAAGATGAGGTCAACAAATGGACCCCCAATATGCATAGCAGAATAAAGTTCTACTGCACATATTAGCATTGACCGAATAGAAAGGTAGAATATGGAATTTTGATTCTAAGAAAAGGCAGGGCCTATCCTTAGAGAATCAAGGTTGAGTTGATACTAAGGTAGTGCCACAAATGATGTTCTCTACCACAAGTAATTCTAATCCTAAGGAAAGGTAGTAACTAATGAACATTTGAGATGTGCCAAGAGGGGGGTGAATTGGTATTTAAAAATAATCCTAAATAAGAGTACTAACTATTTTTAGATTTTTTAGACTTTTGAAATGAGAAATTTAATTTCATAATGCGAAAGCTAATGAATTAACTAAGATTTGAAAATAGTGATGATGAAATTCTAAATTTCTCAACAGAACATTAATCTACGATTTTCACCAAGCAGTTATAACGAGAAATTAAATGCAGAAAATATAATGCTGAAAAGGAAAAAAACACACCAGAAATTTTTATAGTGGTTTATTCAACCTTGACCTACGTCCACTCTCCGAAGTCCTCCACTTCAAGTATTGCACTAATACCACGTGACTCTCTTTTTGCTCCCTCAGCAAGGTGGAGAAGCCTTTACAAACTCTTTACCACCAACCCGATGCGGCAGAAGACCGAAGCTTCCTTCACAGGTAGAGAACCTTGACTCATTTTTCTCTCTCCTAGAGAAGGTAGAGAACCTCGACTCCTTTTTCTCTATCATGGAGAAGGTAGAGAACCTTGACTCCTTTTTCCACCTCCTAGAGAAAGCAAAGAACCTCGAGGACTGGACTAAGAAGCCTCTTTCCCTAGAGAGCTCCCAAAAGACTCACCAAGGCCATAGAAGGAGTAAGGGTGCAGCTAGCCTGGAGTAACAATGTGATCCCCTCACACTACTTCTCCCTCATACTCAAGCTCACATTCTCCTTCCTCTCATAAACCCTAATTTTCTTCTCAAAAGATCCCTCTCAAAGATCCTTCTTCAGCCACGTTCCTCTCTCTACATAAAAAGAAAAAAATAAAACATAACTTTTATAATAGGCTTCAAGAAATCCTAAAAATTCAAGTTAGCCATCATTATTCGTACAATACGATCAGTTCAAAATTAGTCCTGTCCAGTATGATGTAAATAGTTGTTCAAATAAACTGATCAAATTTTATGAACACATCGTATAGTACGATCTGTTGAATTTCCTCTATTCATACGGAATGATTCTTGGGACGACCAAAAGTCATCTCTGTCACTCATCCTGTACTATTATCATTGTATAATCTAGTTAATTATTTTTAGGTAAATCATCCAGTATGATATGAATTTTGAACCGTACAATCAGTTCAAAATGTGTAGCTTTGTCTGGTATGATCTTTGGGATGACCAAATTCATCTATGCCTTTCATTTGGTACGATCGACATCATATAGTACAATTAGTTCAAAAATTATGGTTTTATTTGGTATGATCTCCTGGATGACAAGATTTCATCTCTATCAGTTGTCTGGTATGATCAATATCGTACAATATGATAGACTATAATTAAATAAACTATGATTTGATTTATTAATTATGGGGGTTAATTTTAGCAAGATTTTAAATATTTATACAGTACAATTCACATCATACAGTATGATTAGTTCAAAAATTAAATTTTAAAATCTTACACAAATTATTTTGATAGCTAGGGTTTTAAGATCAAAATGAATCGTACACTACGATCACGGTCGTACAGTGCGATTAGTTCTCAGAAACTAATTTTTCAATTAGCCGTTAAGCCTATTTTTGGATAACAGATCGTATAGTATGATTTGTTTAAAAAATTACTTTTAAAAAAAATCTCTCCCCTTGTGTGTGTGCATGGTTACCTAATTTGTATACACTCTTATGTGACCAAACTCAAAATATTGAAAATAAAGAAAATAAAAATTATAGACTTTACATCCTATTCTACCCAATTTTGAGTCTTCAGCAGCCTTAAGCGGTGTATATTTTACCTGAAATGTTAGTGCTCACAGACAAAAAATAACATCTAAAATATTTAAGGAAGAATGTAATAATTCAATCAATATTATTTGTCATAATCAACATTACAGACTAGGGATCCTGGATTACAACAATCTCCCCTTTTTGATGATGTCAAATAATGTTAGTTGATAGGCAAGATAAATATTATTTTTTCATAAACTCCCCTTCACTAGATGATGAATTTTAAAAATTGGGGGTGTTACAAAAGTTTATTTTTTAATAGGAAAAAAAAAGACAAATATAAAGTAACATAAATAGAAGATTCTATTAAAAATAACATAACATACAATCAATGAAACAGACATTTTCACCCCCTTTTAACATCACCAAAAAGAGGAGTTTTACACAAATAAAGAAAGAAAGCAGTACAAGAAAAAAAAGAAAGACACAACAAACAAAGACTACTAGAAAGGTGGATCTTGATTAGGTGGTGGTGGTGGTGGCTTAAAAAATTGATGGATGGAGGCAAATTGTTGATCTATCGAGGTAAATCTTTAGCCAAACCATCACATGTCGTCCTCGTGTTACTAGTATTATTATTGGATATGATGGTCTAGTTGAGTTTCAAGTTCCTCGAGCTGCTGAACAATATCATCCTAAGGGTAGGCAGTGTAGGCAGGTGCAAGTGGTGGTATTGGTGGTGGTGGAGGTCCTCCTACAGGAGCAACTTCCCCTGCTTTATCAAAATCCGACCCAGGGTGCTCTTGCCCCCGATGAAACATGATATGGAAAGAGGCATTCATATAGAAAATAGGGACATTATTGGGTTCAGCAAGAAGGGTTAGTTGGTATTTATGGTGAAGAATATAACCTATGATGTGTCCTAAGGCTACATTTTGTTTTCAATGGGTATTTGGATGTCAAATATGAGTCATATTATGAAAGTAATCAACAATCATTTGAGCTTTATTGAATTGAGTATTCGAAATTATAAGGTAAGTGAAAAGAGAAAGGAGTGGGGTTATGTTAACCCGATTTCTAGCTTTGGGTATAATAGAGGTACGAAGTACATGTTGGATTATATAGGCATTTTGACTTAAGGTTTGGACTAGGGTTTGATGTTGATTTGAATACACATTCTGAATGAGTAGGTTAACAACAGTCCATTCAAAATCATGGGAGATCAAGGATTGAGGACGAGGTCCTTCAATAGAAAGACCTATATGTTCTTCCAAATCAATTTTAGTGATTACTATATTTTGGCGGCAGACAAATGAGGTCATGGCAGAAACTTCTAGATTCATCTTAAGATTTGCTTGGAATTCATACAGAAGTTCAGAATTGTAAGGAAAGGCCAAGCTAAGTAGGAATTGAAAACTAGTGGAGGCCAAGAGGTTAATCACTTCGAAGTTAAGTGCAACATGGTTTTACATTCGAGAGGGTGTGATTTTGGCCTCTTTATATTTGTAATATACATCTTCATCCACTACAAAGAGGAAGTGATCGTCACAATGATGAGAGGAGGAGGAGCTCCCCTGAGTTAGTCGTCCATGTTTGCTTCCACTGGCCATTTGATCAGGAAAGGTTTAAAAAATTCGAGTGTGAAGGAGGTTGAGTGAATTGAACCAGCTATCCCTCTAATTTATAGATTTTTTGACCAATTGTATAGTACGATCAAGGGATTTAATTCTTTTGGATAACCTATCAAAAAAAGTGGTTAAATCGTATAGTATCATCAATATCGTACTAAACGATCTTAAGAAATTTTGTTTGTCCTGAGGAGTTATCGATACATTATTTGATGAAAAGTATCATATAGTATGAATATGTGGTCGTACAGTATAAATAGAAATTATTATCATACTGGCCAAATTTAATTCGTCCCAATCTATTTTTACATGTGGATTATACTATAAGAAGGAAGGTATCTTATAGTACGAATGGAAATAATTTCGTACCAAAATGATTAAATTCCTCAACCGTTGTGACACGTGGATCATACAGTATGAATCATGGATCATACAGTACGATGTGAATATCAATGACATAATCTAGACTGTTGATGCAACAAAGGGCTGTGATATGTATAATTGTGTATACCATACAGTACGATCAGGAAAAGAATTTTAAATATTTTTATGATTCAGTGAGGTACGTCTGTGATGATTAGGAAATATTAAAAAAATTATTTTAATTTTAAATTTTTTATTTTTTTTTCATACAACAACAAATAAAATAAAAATGGGTACATGAACAAACACATGCAATTTTAAACACACATGAAGGAATGCTTTCAAATAAAATTTTTAATTTTTCTTGGACTAAGCATGAATGTCTATATCACCTAGTTTGGTTCTCAAGGTGCTAAAGGTGTCATAGGCTAGTGGTTTTATGAATATGTCTACCAATTGATCTTTTGTAGCTATATGGTCCAATTCTATATCTCCCTTGGCTATATAATCTCTTATGAAGGATGCCTAATGTCTATATGCTTTGTGCAGGAGTGTTGAATTAGATTTTTGGATATACAAATTAAATTAGTGTTGTCACATATAATTGGGATAGTTCCTACAGGTAGTCCAAGATCTAAGAGTTATTGCTTTAGCCATAAGACTTGAGTAACACAACTCCCTACTGCTATATATTATGCCTCAGCTGTAGAAAGGGCTATTGAATTTTATTTTTATTGGACTAGGAAACTAAGGATTATCCTATGAATTGATCAGTTCTAGAAGTGATTTTCCTATTTACCCTACATCACTACAGGAAAAAAAAAATTACCAGCGATAATTCTGGTGGTTAAAAAATCGTCGGAACTACCGGTGATTTGACCACCGATATTAACTGACAGTTTACCCAACAATTTTTAATAATTAACTGCCGAAACTACTAATGGTATAATAACCCCTGGGTAGGCTGCCAGTTTTCTATTTTCGTGATGCCTTTACCGGCGGTTAGGACGCCGGTGTTAAGTATTTTTTTCGGTGGTCTAAACCATCGGAGAACCACCGGAAATCGACCTAATATTAGCCAAACTGAGCCTTCCTCTCATTTACTCACATTTCATTTTCCTCTAGATGCTCGTACTTACACTTGCCTCTGACTGCCTCCATAAGAATCCGGCTGCCGACACCTTAACTTTGGCCGACGATCATGCCCTCACTCTGACCGCCGATCACGCCCACACTCTACCGCCAAAATCCGTCGAGCACTCCGGAAATGCCCCTAAGGTTTGATTTTTTTTTTCTTACTAAACTTTTTAATGTTAATGTGTCATACTTTAAAACTGTAGGAGAGAGTTATGGAGTATAGGTTGCTGAGTGATACTAATATTTCACAAAATCAATTTGGATTCATGCAAGGTAGGTCTACTATAGAAGCTATGCATTTATTTAAGTCTATTATTGATGCAAGGTAGACTATGATGCTAATGTTTTGCAAAATTAGTTTGGATTCATGCAAGTTTGGATTCATACAAGGTAGGTTTACTATGATGCTAATGTTTCACCTTCGACACCTTAGCATAGGTTGCAGTGTAATTATGACAACGATTATCATTTTAAAATTATATGCCATAAAGATCATTGTATCATATTAGAAAATTTAAGCGATTTTGAATATCATTTAAAATAACTATCATATACATATATACTAATCAAGATAGGAATTCTAGCTAATCATATCATATAAAATGGTAATTTCTTGTACCAAATATAGTAAGTCATGCACTATATGATATCATGTCATACAAGTAAGAACAGTTAGGTTATATAGTAGATGGGAGTCATCCCTCCATCTTGTTGACACTCAAAATGATATCACATTTTCTCTTATATCTCCTGTTGTATGCTTTTTGTTGAAGATATTCTTCTTATTGAATATATTGGGTCTATTATTAAGAGTACATATTTTAAATATATTAGGTCTATTATTTTGAGTGATGGTGAAATAGATAGGGTTATTATTAGTAGAATTCAAGTTGGATGGTTAAAGTGGAGGAATGTTTTGAACTTATATGATAATGTGTAACATGTAAATGCATTATACATATTAGTCATATAACATGTAAATGCATTATACATGTATACAACCTCCAAATATATTAGGCATATGTATCGTCCGACATTCAGATATGCCATATGCACAGATTATGTCACATACAAATATATTATGTGCATACACTATGCAACTTGTAGATGTAGTAGGCATACACAATACACATCATGCAAAAAAAATCTGATAACCTAGTTAGAAGAGTAAATGATATTTCTTTCTTAGATTTGAACAAGATTTAAGGTTGCATATCTTCCAATAATTGAGTTCACAACTATGTAGGGAACATTTACTTTAACATCCAAATGACTATCTAAGAAGAGAGACATTAGATGTATAACAGATTGTTACTGGGTCAAAGAGGATTGATAGATAAATTTATGCAGGAAGTTGAGACTTTTATTCAAGTTGTATCTCAACTACCCTCCTTTAAGTTCGATGGAATGTTTAGATGTCCATATTTGAAGCACAAAAATCAAGCATTCCTAAAGCCTGATGATGTAAAGGTTGATTTATATCGTAGGAGATTTGTTCCAGACTACTGGATTTGGACCTCACATGGTGAGTACGAGCCACATAGAGATACTCATGCCCGTCCATCCATAACTTTTGAAATATTTGATGAAGATCAAATGACTAAATTATATGAAGAACTTAGTTTTGATGTAACAGGTCCTAATTTAAGGGCTAATGTGGAAGAGCCACCAAACGCAAAAACTAAAAAATTCTTTGAGTTACTACATACAGCTCAAAAACTAATTTGTGATGGTTGCAAACCTCATTCAAAATTATTGATTACTGTAAGGATGCTAAGTATTAAAATTGAATATAATATTTCTCAAGATTATTTCAATGACTTCATTGGTCTTCTCAAGAAAATAAATCCAATGGATAATTTAATCCCCATAGATTTGTAATGAATAAAGAAATTAGTATCTAAGTTGGGTCTCACTGCTATAAAAATTGATTGTTATATCAATGGATGTATGTTATACTACAAGAATGATGAGACAGAAGTTTATTGTTGCACCTGTAATGTGCCTCAGTTTAAACCAAACTCAGGAAAATAATGTCATCAAAAGAAAGATATTCCATATTCTCATTTATTTTATTTATCGATCATTCCAAGACTTTAGCGGCTCTATGCATCAATGAGTTTAGTAGGTCATATGAAATGGTATAAGGAGAAATTAGCAAACAATGGTGTTCTTTCTCATCCATCAGATGCTAAAGCATGGAAATATTTTGATCGAACATATACTTTATTTGCTGCTGAGCCACACAACATAAGATTGGGATTATGTGCTGATAGTTTTACTCCATATAGTCAGGCAGCTTTATCGTACTCTTATTTTCCAGTTATACTAACACCATACAATCTTTCACCAGAGATGTGTTTGACTACCCCATACATGTTCTTAACACTTATAATACCTGGATTACATAATCTAAAAGAAAATATTGATATTTTTTTTGCAACCATTAGTTGATGATCTAAAGTTCTTATGGGAAGATGGTGTCCTCACATATGACATCTCAACCAAATATAATTTTCTCCAGAGAGCTATATTGCTTTGGACCATTGGCGATTTTCCAGCTTATGGTATGTTATCTAGTTGGAGCACAGTAAGAAAATTAGCTTACTCTTACTGCATGGAGAATACTAAAGCTTTCACACTAAAATATGGAGGAAAAAATACTTGGTTTGATTATTATCGTATATTCCTACCTATTGATCATCCATTTAGGAGGAATAAGGAAGCATTCGTTAAAAATAGAGTTGAGAGGTCACCTCCTCCACACGGATTAAGTGGTGATGACGTACTATAGAGACTTTTTGACTTTTCATCAATTATTAATTTTTCAATATTATAAGAGTGTAAATTTCTAGGATATGGTGTTCAATATAATTAGATTAAAAAAAGTATTTTCTTGACATTACTATATTGGAGAATAAATTTGATAATACATAATCTGGATATTATGCACATTGAGAAAAACTTCTTGAACAACATTTTTAATACAATTATGGATATTAAAGGTAAGAGCAAGGATAACGTCAAAGCTAGAATGGATATTAAAGAGTACTATTGATGAAGAAATCTACAGTTAGTAATAACCAACGATGGAAAAATAATGAAGCCCAAAGCACCTTACTCTTTTATGTTAGAGCAAAAAAGATCAATATGTTAGTGGTTTAAAGGTTTATAAATGCCTAATGGCTATGGATCAAACTTAAGCCGATGTGTAGACCTTAAATCTGTGAGGTTATTTGGACCAAAAAGTTATGATTGTCACATAATTATAGAGGTTCTCCTTCCTATCATAGTATGTATGTTACCAGATTATATATTGAATCCATTGATAGAGCTTAGCATTTTCTTCAAAGACCTATGTTCATCTAAATTAAGTGAAGATGCTTTACGGAGGAGTGAGGAGAATATACCAATCATCTTATGCAAGTTAGAAAAAAATTTTCCCCCAGGATTTTTTGATTCTATGGAACATCTTCCAGTCTATCTACCTTATAAAGCTAGAGTTGGTGGACCTATATAATATCGTTGGATGTACTCTTTCGAGAAGTGATACATATTTTTGTTATGTTATCTTAAATTTTTTAATGGTAACTAATAATTATAACTTTTTAATAGATATCTGAACAAGTTGAAAAAATATGTTAAGAATAAAGCACGACTAGAAGGATCGATATGTGAAGTATATTTATCTCAAGAAACCACTCACTTCTACTCCTACTACTTCGAGCCCCATGTAAGGAGTATAAGAATAAAGATTATTCATAACATGGACTTTGATGTAGAAGAATAATCACAAGCTGCACTATCAGTTTTTAGAAGTCATGGAAAACCCAGTGGCAAATGTGTTGAAAGATTCCTCAATAATTTAGAAATCAAAATAGAAGCTTTATATATGCTACTGAACTGTGAAGATGTCCAACCAATCTTAGAGTAAGTTTTTCCATAATGTGCAGGAGTAATATTTATTTGAAATACTAAAGTCTTATTTGCATGATTTGTCATCAGGTATTTCGTAAGTAATTTGCCTCTAATAGATACTATAGAAGTTGAGCAACTTATTGCAAAAGAATTCCCAGCTTGGTTTAGATCTTATGTGAGCCCTTAAATTTAAAATTTTTTATTAAATTATATCTTATTTAATACTAAAAATCCTAACATTTAAAAAATTTCTTAGGTACATAATCCTGATAACATATGTTTCGATAAAGTTCTACAAGCACTAGCATAGGGACAGTTATTATATTAAATTGTTTAATATAATGTACTTATTTTAAATTTATTATAATGTACTTATTGAATTGTTTTTTTTTAAGTCAAGTTAGTAAATACATCTTGCTAAATATTTCTTATCAAATCTTATTTGTATGTTAATTATTATGTATTCTATAATTCTTGATGTTTATTATAACTAATTTATCTACTTCTATTTTTTATTAAGCAAATCTTCATAATTGTTACAATTTAATTTTTTTATATGTTACAATGATTTGCTAATTGCTTCTTTTAATGCAGATGGCTTCAAGTGACAATCCTCCTCATAGATCCTTCACTTCAAAGTTTTCTCATAAGAAATATTTGAGCATTGGATCAAGCAGAGCTAGACAGGATAATGAAAGTGAGGGGTAGAGATTAATTCCACTAGTGATACCATCACTGCCACCTAGGAGTCAGCAGCAGTCCCCTAGTGAGTAAGGTCAGGGACAGTTAGATCCACCTGTGGTTGGAGTACCACCACCCTTTCATAGGTACTTCCCTCCTATATCGAGGAGTCCATGATTTCCCTCTCCAGATCAGACACATGCAAATCTATTCTATCCATATTACCCCCCACCAACATCACAAACTGGTCCACCCACCATCCCTTACCCTCCTTACCCCCACCCCTATTATTACCCACATCCAGCCAGAACACGGTGGACCATCTACATAAGCAGAGGTTGGTGCTAGGGATCCTACAGCTGCAGTAGATAAGCATCTATACATTGAGCTTGAGGGTGATACGTAAGTTCAGTTTATTTTATAAAGTTATTGTAATTTGATATATTATATATTATTGAAAAAAATTTAACCTACAGCTTCAATTCCTCAAGGCCACCTACCCATAAGATTCGGGATATCATATGAAGCAAATATGATGCTTGTTACTTATTATGGAAGAAGATCCTAAAGGAAATTAGTGATATATGGTTTAGAGAATTTCAGGTATATTAAATTGGCATGAATTAGAATATTTGATTTCATTTATATTAATATTATTTATTATGCATATATTTTTTTACGAAAATATTTTAGGTGGTTGCTTGAGCATGAAATGAGGATTAGAATAAATTTTGAGAGGAGAGGATCGACTCATCTTAGGGACATGATCAAAGACATTAGAAAGTCCATGTAGCATCTAGTATGGATTGGAGAGGGAGTATGGGCAGATTTTAGTAGAGCTTAGGCGAGCCCTGAGTTCACCAAATTGAGAGAGCAAAATAAGCATAATAGAGCATCTGATTGTGGGGTTTTAGAAAGCTCTATTCATACTGGTGGATCTGTGACTCATACTAAACATAGACGACAACTGGTAAAAGCTTTCAATTAGTTTAATAAATATATGTATATTATTTTAACTGTATCTTCTATTTCCAGAAAGAGTTTCTTGGCTGGGAGCCAACACCACTGGAGTTACATACGAGGACTCACCAATATTAAGCTGACCATCAGTGAGTTAATAAAAAGGAAAAAAAGCTCATGTGAGTATAATTTTTTGAGTAATAAAATAGAATATAATTAGTTTTCTAATATAAATTTATTTTATTAATTTATTCTCACAGAATGATTTTATATGAGTTCAAGAAAGTCATCAGTCTACTGGTGAGGGATCATCTTTAGGATCGACCCAGTATTCTAAGTATTATATGTGATCAGATGTTGTTAGAGGAAGGCAGAGGGGGAGGGTTTATGGCTTGAGTTTGCAAGGCTATGCTTATGAGGGCAGTTCATCTACATCAATATTTTATGATGCTAGTGGAGCTGAAGAAACTGTTAGGCAGAGGGTTGCTGCCCTGATGAGAGAAATAGAGGAGATAAGAAAGATTTAAAATGAGATGCAGCCGGAGCTGCAATCCTATAGAGATGAAAATCAGAAGAAGAAATAGCAAGAGCTGACACATGAATCACAAGGCAGCGAGGACATGGAGGATGATTAGTGCTGTTATTTATTTGATAAACTTTTTGGTGTATTCTAAACATCTTACTGTGAATTTCATATGTTATATTGTATAACATATGCATTTCTCTTTGTTTAAACATTTATTTCTGCTTATTATGGATTTTGATTTGTGGATTGTATTTTGCTATTGAATGTTATATATATTATTTTTTGACTCCATTTATGTGAGTATATTATAGTGGCGTATTTCCCATATGTGTTATATATATTTTCAATTATGTGTAGTTATTGTGTAAATTGGAGTACATAGAGTGGGATGTTAATTTTTTTTAAATGCTATAGGTTTCTGGCGGCTAACTGGCAGTTTTGCCGCCAGAAATATCGATATTAGATGCTTATTTTAATCATCAGAATTCCAATATGGCTACCAGTAAATATCGGAGGCTGGGCCGCCGGTAATTAACTGGCAGTTTCCGGCACTATGACTGCTGAAAATTACCAGTTGTCTTGCCACCAGAAAGCCGCTGAAAAATTTAGCCACCAGAAATGGGACGACGTAATTTATTTCCTATGCGGTATATACCGGTGCTTTATAAACCGCCAAAAAAACTGTCATTAATTTATGTAACCACCGAAAAATTAATCCTAATCGTCGAAAAAAGCTACCACTAATTGACAATTTTCTTGTAGTGTATCCTGCAAAATCAGAATCCGAATATCCTAAGATTTCAAAAGAAGTCATGTGTCTAGGATACCAGATTCCTAGGTTGGAGTGCCTAATAAATATCTAAGGATTCTTTTAACAACAGTCATGTGGGATTCTTTTAGATCAGCTTGAAATCTAGAACAAAGGCAAACACTGAATATTATATCTGGTGTGCTAGAAGTAAAAAAAGAAGTGAACTAATTATTCCCATGTACTTCTTCTGATCTACTGATTTTTCATTTAGGTCCTTGTCTAATTGAATAGTGGAGCTCATAGGAGTTTTCATAGCTTTAACATTATCCATTTTATATTTTTTTAGAATGTCCTTGATGTACTATATTGGCTAAGGAAGGTTTCATCATCTATCTGCTTCACACTAAATTCAAGGAAATAATTAAGTTATCCCATCATGCTCATTTCAAACTTGTTACTCATTATTTTTTAGAATTCATCACATAGGTGTTTATCTGAAGATCCAAATAAGATATCATCTACATAAATATGGATAATGAGTATCTCATCTCTTACCCGTTTTAGGAAGAGGTGGTGTCTACACTACCCTTAACAAAGCTTCTCTCCAGAAGAAAAGTTCTCAGCCTTTCATACCAAGCCCTAGGTGTTTGCTTTAACCTATACAATGCCTTTTTTAATTTAAACACATGATTTGGAAATTGTGAATTCTCAAATCTCAGCGGTTACTCAACATAAACATCCTCTTTGATTACCACATTTAGGAAGGCACTCTTAACATCCATTTGATATAATTTAAAATCCTTGAAGCAAGCAAAGGCTAAGAGCACCTTTATGGCTTCAAGTCTAGCTACTGGGGTAAAGGTTTCTTTAAAGTCTATTCCCTTAATTTAGTTATACCCCTTAGCTACTAATCTAGACTTATTTCACACTACTCTTCCAGAGTCATTCATCTTATTTTTGAAGACCCACTTTGTTCCAACCACACTTTGCTCTTTAGGTCTCTTGACTAATTCCCACACATCATTCCTAACAAATTAGTTTAGCTCTTCTTACATTGCTAGGATATAGAATTCATCTCCTAAGACTTGATCTATATTAGTGGGTTCTATTATGAGATAAATATAAAATGACTAACCTCCTTACTAAGTCCATATCTAGTTCTTACACCTTCAGTTGGGTCTCCTAAGACCATACCTTTAGGATGACTCGAAGAATATCTCAAATCTCTTGGCAAGTGCTCCTGAGGTTCTACTCTATCTCCTATGGCAATGGTTTTTACCTCCTAAATGACCTCTAGTTCTTCTTCTTCAATTTTAGGTTCAGAGGTCCTATCTGATTCACCAAAGAATATCTCCAATAATACATTTATTAGAAAGAAATTTTATATCAAAGCCTTTATCGTATAATTGACTAATACATAATAAGCTATATTTTAAACCATCCACTAATAAAATATTTTGAATCATAAGGTGTTTAGAGTTTTCAATTATACCTGAGCCCACTACTTTCCTAGAGGTGTTGTCTCCTAATGTCACCTTACCTCCTGACTTAGCCTCTGGCATGATTAACTGCTTCATATCTCCAATCATGTGTCTTGAACAGCAACTGTCCAAATACCACATGCTCTCACTAGGCCTTTTGTGAAAGCACCACTCATCTTGATCTAGTTGATCAAGATTATTGTTAGCTATTAGACACAAGTTTGTTACCTCCTCCTCTGCTTCTTCTTCTGATGATTCTGAGGTAAAGTCAGCCCAAAAGGCTTTTTGTGTCTTTTGCTTGCCCCTTTTATACTTTAGCTTCTCTTCACCGTTTTCCTTATTAGGGTGAGTCTTTAGATTGGGGCAATCAGCTCGAAGGTGACTTAGTTTCCTACATTCAAAGTAAATTGTGTCAGTAGAAACTTTAACATTTTTATTATTTTTATCTTTGCTCCAATGCTATTAATGATGCTTTTGTTTTCTTTTCAGAAAGTTCTTGAACTGTCATGTCATTAGGGCGATGTCATCATCTTCCTCTATTGTAGAACTATCACTGTCAGAATCATTTGCTTTTATCGCTATAATTCTCTCCTTCTTCTTTTTCCTATAATACTTTGCCTTTGACTCACTCCTTGCTCGTAGGCAATGAGTGGCCCAAGAAAGTTTTCAATGGAATAAACATTCAAGTCTTTAAATTTAGTGACATCAGTTATCTTAGCATCATAAAAACTAGGTAGGCATCATAAAATCTTATTAACTTTCTCAAAATTTGGTAGTTCTCTATCTAGTGCATGCAAAGATGTCACTATTTGGATAAACCTAGTATACATTTCAGATATATTCTCGCTAGGTTTCATGTGAAAAAGTTTATAGTTCCCTCATAAATGATACATAACCATTCCCAGATTTCCTCCCCGTAGTATATATAGAGACTCACATATAATCCTTAGATTTCAAAGCACAAAAAAAAGTAGTTAAGACATTTAGCATTTAGTTGTGTGAGTTCTCGATCCTCATAACTCCATTCATTAAAGTGAATTTCAGTTTTAACACCATTAACTACATGCGATGGAAGTGAATAACCAATTTGAATTATATGTCAAATTCTATAGTCAATGGATTATAGAAATTTAGACGTGCAAATTTTCTAGAAATCAAATGGATGTTTTTAAGTAAAGGTGGATGGGTTATTGAATACCCATCTATAGTGTTATGATTACCAAAATATGCCATTGATCATTTTTCTCAAAGGTTTTTTGAAACACTATTTTTGAGATCCGCTCTGATGCTACTTGAAAGTTTAAGATACGCCAAGGGGGGGGTGTGAATTGGTAGTTTAAAAATAATCCTAAACAGGAGTACTAATTTTTTGTAGATTTTTTTAGACTTTTGAAATGAGCAATTTAATTCACAATACGGAAGCTAACGAATTAACTACGATTTGAAAATAGTGATGATTAAATTCTAAATTACTCAATAAAACATTAATCTATGATTTTCACCAAGCAATTATAATAAGAAATTAAATACGAAAAGTAAAATGCTGAAAAGGAAAAAGCACACCCGAGATTTTTATAGTAGTTCGGTCAACCTTGATCTACATGCACTCTCTAGAGTCCTCCACTCTGACTATTGCACTAATACTAAGTGACTCTCCTTTTTCTCCCTCAGTAAGGTAGAGAAGCCTTTACGAACTCTTTTCCACTAACCCAATGCAGTAGCGGACTGAAGCTCCTTTCACAAGCAGAGAATCTTGACTCCTTTTTCTCCCTCTTAGAGAATACAGAGAACCTCAACTCCTTTTTCTCTCTCCTAGAGAAGACAGAGAACCTCGAGGACTGGACTAAGAAGCCTCTCTCCCTAAAAAGCTCCCAAAAGACTAAACAAGGCCACAGAAGGAGCAATGGTGCAGCTTTCCTGGAGCAACCGTATGATCCCCTCACACTACTTCTCCCTCACATTCAAGCTCACCTTCTCTTTCCTCTTATAAAACCTAATTTTCATCTCAAATGCTCCCTCTTAGAGTTCTTTCTTTAGCCACATTCCTCTCTCTACATTGGAAGAAAAAAATAAAACATAACTCTTATAATAGGCTTCAAGAAATCCTAAAAATTTAACTTAGCTGTTGCTATTTGTATAGTACAATCCAAGTTCGTATGGTACGATCAGTTCAAAACTAGTCTCATCCAGCATGATGTAAATAGTTGTTCAAACAAACTATTTAAATTTTATGAATACATCATATAGTACGATGCTGACCCCACGTAGTGGGATAAAGGCTTGATGTTGTTGTTGTATCATACAGTACGATCCAGAGATTGTTTAGTACGATCTGTTAAATTTCCTCAATTCATACGGAATGATTCCTGGAATGATTGAAAGTCATCTCTATCACTTGTCCCGTACTGTTATCATCGTATAGTATATTTAGTTATTTTTAGGTAAATCATCCAATACAATATGAATATCATATCGTATGATTAGTTCAAAGATTATAGCTTCGTCTGGTATGATCTTTGGGACGACCAAATTCATCTCTACTAGCTATTTGCTATGATCGATATTGTATAATATGATTAGTTCAAAAATCATGATTTTGTTTGGTATGATCTCCGGGATGACCATATTTTATTTCTATCAGTTATCGGGTATGATCAATATTGTACAGTATGATAGACTACAATTAATTAAATCACAATTTGATTAACTAATCACGGGGGTTAATTTTACGAGATTTCAAATATTCATACAATACAATTTACATCATGCAGTACGATCAGATCAAAAATTACTTTTCAAAATCTTACTTAAATTATTCTGGCGGATAGGGATTTAAGATCGAAAAAGAATCATACAGTATGATCACGATCGTACAATATAATTAGTTCTTAGAAACTAATTTTCTAATTAGTCGTTAAGCCTATTTTTGGATAACATATCCAGTATGATTTCTTTTAAAAAAGTACTTTTAAAAAAATTCTCTCCCCTGTATGTGTGCATGGTCACCCAATTTGTATACACTTATGTGGCTAGACTCAAGAAATGAAAATTAAAGAAAATAAAAATTATAAACTCTTTTACATCTTATTCTACCCAATTTTGAGTCTTCAACAGTCTTGAGCGACATATATTTTACTTGAAATGTTAGTACTCACAAATAAAAATAACATCTAAAATATTTAAAGAAGAATGTAATAATTTAATCCATATTATTTGTCGTCATCAAAATTACAAACTAGGGATCCTAGATTGCAACAGCTAACCTGGAGGAAGAGAAAGGTAGAAGGTAGAACTAGGATGATGCCACAAGAGGTGTTATCCATCACTAGTGATTCTAATCATAAGGAATGGTAACACCAAACTTAAAGGAAAAGAAAGGTAGAACTAAGATGGTGCCACAAGGGGTATTATCCATCATTAGTGATTCTAATCCTAAGAAAAGGCAACACCTAACCTAGAGGAAAAGAAAGGTAGAAGGTAGAACTAGAATGGTATCACAAGGGGCGTTATACCCCACTAGTGATTTTAATCCAAAGGAAAGGCAACACCTAACCTAAAGGAAAAGAAAGGTAAAAGGTAGAACTAGGATGGTGCAACAAGGGGGCATTATCCACCACTAGTGATTCTAATCCTAAGGAAAGATAGCACCTAACCTAAAGGAAAAGAAAGGTAGAAGGTAGAACTAGAATGGTGCCACAAGGGGGCGTTATCCACCCCTAGTGATTCTAATCCTAAGGAAAGGAAACACCTAACCTAAAGGAAAAGAAAGCTAGAAGGTAGAACTAGGATGGTGCAACAAGGGGCATTATCCACCACTAGTGATTCTAATCCTAAGGAAAGGTAGCACCTAACCTAAAGTAAAAGAAAGGTAGAAGGTAGAACTAGGATGGTGCCACAAAGGGCGTTATCCACCACTAGTGATTCTAATCCTAAGGAAAGGAAGCACCTAACCTAAAGGAAAAAATGGTAGAAGGTAGAACTAGGATGGTGCCATAAGGGGCATTATCCACCATTAGTGATTTAATCCTAAGGAAAGGCAACACCTAACCTAAAGGAAAAGAAAGGTAGAATGTAGAACTAGGATGGTGCCACAAAGGGCGTTATCTATCTCCAGTGATTCTAATGCTAAGGAAAGGCAGCACCTATCCTAAGGGAAAAGAAAGGTAAAAGGTAGAACTAGGATGGTGCCACAAGGGGTGTTATCTATCACTACTGATTCTAATCTTAAGAAAAGGCAACACCTAACTTATATGAAGTAAAAGGTAGAAGGTAAAACTAGGATGGCACCACAAGGGGCGTTATCCACCACTAGTGATTCTAATTTGAGCTACATCAAGTAAGACAATTTAGTTCTGAACTAAAAAATATTTTATTGATTAATAATTTAAGATATATCAAGCATAGTATTTCTTAAGGAAATGCCTATTGACAGGCAACATTGGGTAATTTCCTTTACAATCCACTAGTTGATATAAGCCCCCTTCGTAGTCTGTCTCTATAATGAATGGTCCTTCCCATGTTTATTCAAACATCCCACTGATCTTTTGGTGAGCTAAGATAGCCTCCAATGAACTAAGACCAAGTCTCTTACTTAGAGGTTCTAGGTCACACTAACTTATCATGAGCTTGAACCATTCGGTCCTTATACCAGTTAGACTCTGCTGAGCTTGGAGATGACGCTCTTCAAGGCCTTCAAGCTCTTCTAGTTAGAGTTATGCATTTTGTTCCGTTATGATTTGATTCTAGATCATAACTCTGAGCGAGGGAATCTATACTTCCAAGGAGAGTACGGGCTCGAACCTATTTACTAGTACGAATGGAGTGGATTGGGTTGGGGTCCTATATGTAGTCTGATAGGCCAACAAGACTTCCACTAACCTCTCATCCCATTGATGTTTATTATCATTGAGGGTCTTCTTGATGATCTACACCAGAGTTTTTTTGAAGGCCTCGGCCAAATCATTAGCCCAAGGGTAATAGATTGTTGAGTATCCCTAATCAATACTATGGTGCCTTACAAAATTATTGATTTTTGTAGACTTAAATGCGGATCCATTATCATATATGATTTGGTAGGGCATGTTAAATAGATATACGATATGGTCATAAAAGAACTCCAAGACATGGTGTGATGTTACTTTTTGTAGGGGAAATGCTTTTGCCTACTTAGAAAAGTAATCAGTCATAATTAAAATGAAGCGATGACCTTTTGAAGAAGGAGGGTCAAATAGCCCAATAATATTTGTGCCCTAACTTTTGAAGGGCCACGAAGCTATCGCAGGATGCAACATGTTAGGCGGCTGATATAAGATCACACTATGTACTTGGCTTTGATGATAACATCTTGCAATATTCATGCAATCATCAATCATCATGGGCTAGAAGTATCCAAGTCTTTTAATTTTGAATTTCATCTTAGGACCCGATTGATGAGCACTGTATAGCCCAAAATGGACCTCATTTATAATCTTCAGGGCCTCTCATTTATCTAAACAACATAGCCATATATGATCGAATGATCGGTGATTCAACATATTATTCACACATGCATACGATAGGGAATGCTTTTTATTTGATTAGTAAGAGATTTGTCTTGAGGAAGTTTTCCTTCTTGAAGGTAGTCGATTAATGGTTGTATGTAGTCACCTTCTTCATCGATTGCTGAAGAGGCAGACAGGACCTGGGAAGACTACTTGTTGATGTGCTTCAAATCTATAGGAGATAGTACCTAATGACCTTGAATTTTTAAAGGAATGGAGTCTTCTTCTAGACATGCAAATTCCATTACAAGCTTTGCTAAGGCATCCACCATAGAATTGCTTCCACGGGGAATTTTGTATAAAGTTACGACTGAAATTTGCTCGAGCAGGTGACTAGTTTATTGGTGATATTTGAAGAGTTTATGATTCAAAACCTTATAGGTTCCTGCAATCTGGTTGATTACTAGATGATAATCACCAAATATTTTAATCTCTTTAATCTCCATCAGGATTACAAGTTCTAGACCAGTATCAGAGCTTCATACTTAGCTCATTATTTGTACAAGGTTCTAATAAATGGTAGAAAAAATGCATTATTCCTTTCTATGGTGTTATGAAAATAAGGCTAATTCTTACTTTTCTAAGAATTATAGATTTTTAGGTTTTGCCAAGTTGAGAGGATGCCACCCCATCTAAATATAATTCCTAAATAAGCTTATAAAATTCCTTTAAACTCATGATTTACTCATTAGGTAGATCATCAATTAAAGTAGAATTCACTGGTAGTGGGTGCGCTACAAGGAAGTCAGCAATGGCCTACCTCACAGCACGCAGGGGAATGAAAGTTATCTTAAATTAAAGAATATTATAGACCACCGTGCTAAAAATTATAACAATGTAGGCTGGGTCATAAGATACTGCAAAGGATTAACTCTGAAAATCAAGCTTACTTGATGAGAGAGCATGTAATGTCTTAGTTTTTGGGCTACAAAAATTAAAGCGAGGTAATGCTTCTTGGTCAAAGGGTGCTAGATTTTCGTCAGGAGAAGTCTCTGCCTCAGGTAAAAGAGAGCATTCTCTTCCCCCTCATCGTTGACTTGAGCTGGAAGGGCACCAAGTGACTCATCGAGGGTAGCATTGTAAAGAATAAGAGGTTTCCCCGGAATAGGCGACCAAGACTAGAAATTGGGAAGATGTTCTTTGATGTTATCAAAAGCACTTTGACATTTCTCCTAACATATGAGCTTAGTGTCCTTTTTGGCTCAGATAAAAAAGGGTTGGCATCTCCCAGAAAGATTGAAAATGAATCTTCTTATATAGGCCAGTCTACCTTGAAGAGTCCTTAGTTGAGTAAGGCTATTAGGAGGTGGCTTATTTAAGATGGCCTCAATTTTGGCTGGATCAATTTTGATTCCATGATGCCTCACTACTAAACCAAAAAACTTTCCTGAGGTGACACTGAAAGTGCACTTCAAAAGGATTCATTTTGAGGTCGTAGCGATGCAACCACTCAAAAATGACTCTTAAGTCATATATGTGAGCCTCTTTAACTTTGCTCTTGACAACTAAATCATCGATATAGCACTAAACTTGGTTATGGATTAAGTCATCAAAGATGTGGTTCATTGACCACTGGTAGGTTGCACCAGCATTCTTAAGGATAAATGGTATCACTTTATAATAGAAGATTCTTATAGGAGTTCTGAATGCAGTGTTTCTCTCATCTTCTGGGCCATCTTGATTTAATTATTAATTAGATGAACCATCTATAAAGGAGAAAATAATATGTAACGAGGCAATGTCCACCATAAGTTTAGGTATGGGAAATGGAAATTCATCCTTGGGACACACCTTATTCAGCTCCCTATAGTTGACAACAATTCGGATTTAACTATTCTTTTTTTGAATTAGCACAACGCTGGCTAACTAAGAGGGGTATTATTACTCTCGAATAAATCTTCCCTCGACCAATTTCTTGATTTTAGAAATGACTTGTTGCTCTATCTCTAAGCGCATGCTTCAAGGAGCTTATTTGATAAGAATGGCATCGTACCATATTCCAAGTCTATAGACTGCTATGTCAGTGGACAAGCCCAATATTTCATCATATATCCAGGCAAAGCAATCTTTAAACTTAGAAAGAAGTTGAATCAGATCACTAGACTCATCCTGACTCAACATTAAACTTATGAAGGTGGGGCGTGGGTCATCTTATGTTCCAAAGTTAACCTCTTTTAATTCATCGATTGTCAATTTAATCTCTTCTTTAAATTTAGGGGGTGCATCCCGAACTTAAAGTTTATTAGAGTCATCCAAAGTCTGTCGAGAGAGACGATGACTTTTATAGAAACATTGTCAGATTTAAGATGATCAATTATTACAAGAAAATATTCATCATTGTCAAATGAACTAACGGTACTAAAGCAGATACCACTCATTTAATTACTCTTATTTTTTGTATTCCATAGGCTTTCATGGTATTGAGCTTGACCCTTAGTCCATCAACTCGGCAAGAGACCATTAGAGATAAGACTTCTAACACTCATAAGAAAGTATCAAAAAGGTAATTTCATTAATTTATCAAAATCCACCTCCTCGAGGGTTACATCTTCTTCTTTCCCTGAGGAGGAGGAGCCAGAATAGAACTTCTGAACTTTCCTTACTTCATCATCTAGGTTAGGAGCTTCCTTAATCACTAACCCTGCAATCCTACTTGTATACAGTGGGGTTAAGGTTAAGGCTTCAATTCTCCTATTGAGCTTTTCATACATCATTAATTTAAGGGTGTCAATTTGTACTTTTGGAGCATTAATCTCATGGTCACTATCCTATTTAAAGTGAGATTGAACTTTAGAGGAGGATAAATGTTCTAGTAGGCAAAAGGAATTGTAGCACTCCATTTTTCTAATTCTTTATAGGAACTTGATTCCAGATTAATATACACCGGGTTGTTCTTCTTTCAAATGAAGCACAGCCTCAACCACATACCCTTTGGGCCATCCTCCCACCTCTTTGAGGTAACTTATTTGGAGGCCTAAGGACCACAAACTCGAGGTCAACTATACTATCTGATTCTTATACATTTTAATCTTTTTCTTTTCTCCTTTTGATTCTTGATTTTGACTAGAGCTTTGCTCACTTGTTTTCTCCTTAATCTTGATCTCAACTTTAGAATGGGAAAAGGACCCTTTCAGTGCATAGTATGTAGCATCCTTATAGATCCTGATCTCTTAAATAGTGAATGTTTACAAATCACCCTTAATCACATATTTAATGCCATCTTGCTGGTACTTGATGCATTAGTGAAGGGTAGAAGGAACCATTCTATACTTATGGATCCAATGCCTACCTAAGAGTGCGTTGAAGGATGTCATTGAATCCATGATATAAAATTTTGCTTCTATTTTTAGTTCTCTGATTTCTAAAAGTAGGGTGATCAGACCTAAAGCCTTCTTGCCCTTTTCATTGAACCCACATAATACCAACTTATTAGTTGTGAGCTTGCTTGTATCGACTTTAAGATATACGAGAGTCTTTACATTCATCAGGTTGACCGATGCACCTGGATCAACCAAAACTCTGGATAAGCTGAAGCTTCCCACATTTATAGTGATGTAAAATGGGCGATTATGATCGGTAGTACCTAAAAGTAAGTCCTCGTTAGAGAAAGTTACTCCTAGGATTTCCTTGAAGTAGAGGGCTTAATGTTGAGAGGTTGAAGCTATCTGAGCTAAGTAATCTCTAGGTTGAGAAGTTCTTTGATTAAAGATTCCTTCATCTCCTTTGAGAGGATAAGAGTGTTATAAATGCTCAACTTGGCAGGCAACTTCCTAAGGTAAGCTAGGATGTTATAGTCAACCTTAAGAAGATCGAACTCAGGACCCAGCAGATTTAAAGGAAGGTTGGATTATTGAGGAGGATTTAGAGTTGGATCATTGAAGATCACTTGCCTTTTCTTAGGGTGGAAGCTTAGGGGGTAAGACCTTACCACTTTGAAGTTGTACCTCCACGATATGATTAGGAGGACAAACTAGTGTTGGGGTCTACGCTCTCCGTAGGTAGTATATTATCAATTTTTGAATGGGGGTCAGAATCTAAAAAGTCAATCACGATAGGACTCCCCTAAAAGTTGATTTAGGGAAAGTCACTATCTAATAAGACCTCAAATTTGACTTCCCTTTGAGGATTCGAATCAAGAGGGTCAAGTTTTTGAACTTCTTGAGTGATCTCAACCGAATTTTGATTTTCTTTTGAAGAAGAGTCAACTTGTATTTCATTCTCTTGAATAATCATAAAAATTCGCGTAGAAGGATAATTTTTATTAAATTTATAACCATTTTTCTTTGATGGGGCAAAGTAAAAGTTAGATAATAGGAGCAAGGATAGGATTTTTATGCCACCATCTACCACTCAAATACATCTCTCATCAATATTTTTCCTCTCTACAAAAATACCACTCATTTTCTCTTCATCTAAAAAGGCAGTTCCTATAATTACTAGAGAAGATAGTAGCTCAACATCTCCTGTGAAGCCTCCAAGTCAACCTCCAAGAATAGGCCCCAGGCTCTCGTCGACAGCTATTGAGAAAGATGAAAAGATTTGTTAATCAAATTTTTAAATGCCCGAGATAGAACAATACCCCAACCATCTTTAATTGATAGAGAAATACTAGAATGATTGCATGAGATAGTCCTGACCGACCCTTGATCCGGGTACTCCTTAGGGATGAAAATATTACCTTGCCTGAAATTCTTCTATAGCTAATCTTTGAAAACAATGCAATCCTTGATCGGATGACTGAGCATATAGTGATAAGGATATAACTTGGGATCATATTTCTTATCTATATCCTCTAGCCTCCTAGCCTTTGGTAGTTTGAAATCTGGCTTTTTTAGAAGACTCCTAAAGATCTTCCTTATTAAATCTCTCTTAAAAGGATAAGGCTTTGCTAGTATATCCTTATAAGTGATCAAGTATGGCTCTCTAGTGGGCTAAGGGGCTACTTGGAACGGCTATGTTTGGACCGATGGTGGCAAAAGAACACTGGACTGACTGGTGGAAGGCTATTTTCCTTTGTTTATCGCTAACACTGTAGCTTCTCTGTTTTTAATGGGCTTCACCAGTTTGGGAACCCTCTTCTCGTCAAACCAATCCTTTAAGAATGGCATCCTAGGAGTCTCTTCCTATAGGTTGCTTACTTTATTTAGAAGCTTTTTGAATATCTTGATTATTTTAGGAGAAAAGCAACAAGCCTATGGATATTCTTCAAAAGAATCTCCACCACGTGTTGCTCTAGAAACTAAGGCTCACAATTCATCTAGAGGTTTCACCACCTCAGGATATACTCAAACAAAGACTCTCATGGCTTTTATTTTTTAATGACCAGATCGCCTACAATTGTATGATGTTGTGCCCCAAAAAATCTCTTTGAGAATATATTTTGTAGTTTGTTAAAGGTTCTTATTGAACCATTAGGTAGATCTACATACCATTCAAAAGCAATGTTAAAAATACTACTAACAACTTAGTGAAATAGTAGAGAATCCAACCCTCTTGCGTTGCAATAGCTTGCTCAAAAATAGGCCAGAAGCTGTCTTGGGTTTTCAACACCCATGAAAATTTTGAATGATGGTGGCACAAAATTCTTTGGATAAGGGACTAAATCATATTCCTTGGGTAGGATCTACCCTTTAGAATAGATTTGGTCCATTGGGAATGGGCTAAGGCCTACCTTACATGATCCTTGATTAACTGTTTGAGGTCTTTTGAGCTGGTGGTGGAAGAACAACTAGAGGAACTAAAGGGACAGCTGGTTGGATTGGTGGAACTAGAAGAGCTGGTTGCTGAATTGAAGGGATTTTCGATACTAACTGAGGGATTTTGAGCTAGACTCTAGTTTTTTAGCCTGATTAGTCACTGCTTAAATGGCAAATTATTGTTGCTTAAACAGAGGTTATTGTGACTTATCTAACGGTTCTTAAATTTCTTTAACCTACAGTAACATGTCTGTAACTTATGCTTCTGGGTTCTTAATATGTTGACCATCATCTCTAGCCCTTCTAGATTAATTAGAATCTAAATCAACAGTCGCTGAAACATCTTCCTTGCCAGACCGGTGTCTACTTGCCTCAGTTTCCTTAACTGGCCCCCTAGTTTTAACCATATAGATGCTACTGGTAGTCACATCTTCTTCCATCAACAGGTCATCGAGTTCTGGGTCAAAAGCTTCTAATGCTTTCTTCTATTTCAAGATATCCCTAATTTCCTAAACTACCTCATCGATTGGCCTATCATCAATTGTCTTAGAGTTGACTGGTAAGTATCCCTAGTAATCTAATATTTCTTCAAACTCCTTCTAATTAAACATGGAAAGAATGTCTTATAGTTTCAGATCTTATGCAAAAGCAAGCTCTTTTTCCATATGGTTAACCATCTACTAGTCTACATCTGGGTCTATCCCTTCCCCTTCGATTGTCCCAGGGTCGGTAGTCGGAAGGGTAGCATCCTCTACAAAGTGAGGGATATATACCTTAGAAGGTGATGAAGGAGCTCGAAGGGCAACCGTTCCTACATCAGGTAGGGTAGAGTCTTCATATCCCTAAATAGGGAGCTTAGGGACATTAGGTAGAATTTGGGCATCTTCAATTTTGCTGACTTTCTTGGGAATGTATTGCTTTTCAAGAGACTTGGGCCTCTTGCCCTTGATTTCCATAGCTTTCTTATTCTTATTCTCCTCCTTGGTCATAACCACTACTGAGGATAACTTGGCAATTTAGGAGAAGGGATCATTAGGCTGCTAGATCCGGTCAGTACAATTCTCTCCATTTTAGAGGATGAGGGCATGGCACCCAGTGGTATCCATCGACTACACAGATGTGACTAGTTGTTTAGCAAATTTCTTATTTTTTTGGATGGGCTGGGGTGTTCAGTTCTTTGCTTTAAACCATTCCTCCTTCAAAATTTCTTTCTCAAACTTATGTGAGATCACCCCCTTTAGGTGTCTCACATATTATTCCTTGGTCTCCCCTGCCTGGGCAGCATATGTATGGATTATGTTTCTCAACATCCTAGTTCTTTGCAGTTATTTCTCCTTCAAAGTTTTCTTTGAAGAGTAATTCACTAGGCATGGTGGGGAACTAGCTATCCTAGCTATCCTCTCCTCCCCTGTGGCAACAGCAAGGGGGTAAAAGTGACTCCCCTTAAAAAGTGGAGAAGAAGCAGGAATAGGGAGCTCCTCAGCAGCCTTTGGCTTGACCTGACCGAAGGCTTTGAGTTCAACAACTTTTCTGGCCTTAGCAATTTTCTTCCTTACTCTCCTTGATAATTCTTGCGCTGGTTCTTGCTTGTAAAAGGGATTTTAGAGCTCGATACCTTCTCAAAAATAGACTTAACTTCAAAAATCTTAGCAAGGGACTTTAGTTTCTCTTCCTCCCTGGCAGAGAATGGAGTGGTGACGGAGGCGACAATATCCTCCTTTTTGGGATTAAGGGAGTCAGTCCCTGCCCCTACAACAATCTCCACCAAGGGAGTATCCTTTTCTCCCTCAGTAGTAACATCAGTTATCAGATTCCCATTAATAGAAAACATGATTGACTTGAAACCCATGCCAAACTAAATGGTGTTGTTATAGATCAATTCTTGCACATGCAGGTCTTAGTCAATTGAGAATATTAGTTTACCAGACATTTTAGCAGAGTGAATTTTCTATGATTGAAAAGAGAAAGGTAAAATTAGAAACTTGAAGTTAAAATTGAAACATCATTAGGGATCTTATATCTTATCACTTATGCCAGGGTATAGTATAGCCCAGCATAAGATGATAAGATGGAAAGATTGCCAATGACTTAGAAAGATTTGAAATTCTATGGTATATGTTAGGCTATAAGGGAGTGTTATAGCATAACATATAGCAATAATAAACAACATTGATTTGAAGGATTTTGAAAAGGAACTGGAGTTTTGAAATTGAGGAATTTTCTTTGAACTTTGAAACTCATCATGTTAGAGTCTGGTTTGAAATGAAGGTTCACAAAATTGGTATGAAAATTTTAAAAATGTCTGCTTGACTCTTTCATTTCGTCGATTGAACTAAAAGTAAAATGTCAAAGCCTAGATCTTAAAAGATTTCAGATCTTGCAAGCAAGATCGATAGACCTCCCTCAAATTTTAAAACTCAACATATCGAGTTTGACTGAATCATGTAGGTTTATAAAATTGATATGAAGGTCCTAAGGATTTGACTTGACTCTTTTGCTTCACCAGTTAAATTGGGGACAAAAATATCAAAGTCTAATTCAGGCAGAGGTTTCTCACCTTTCTTCTAAAATGTCTTTTGATGTTGGTTAAACTCACCCAAGAAAGAAATGGGTAGAGGGACCAACAGAAGAAAGGTAGTCAAAACTACCAATGTAATAAAATTTTTATCGTTATTGAAGTTGGAGAGAGAAATTTAGTCCCACCGAGCGTGCCATTTATTTTTGGTGGTTGGAAGTTTGAAAAGAGGTTTTGAAAAGGTTAATCTTCTTTGGGAAAAGTTAATTTATAGAATTTTAGTCTTAAAGTTGAATATATCATTTTGAATGATATATTGCCCCAACAGGCAAAGATAACATCCCCTAATTGGTTCTTATAATGAAGCAAAACATTTCACCCCAATTATAATAATCGAATCTAAAAAAGAACTACATATAATCCCAAATGGTCAAAATAAGGTTATACCTTTATTTAATTATTATAACCTGGATGAAACATCATTATTTTCATATTTGAAATCACTGTGACAGATGATATATCTCCCCGTAGGAAGAAGATATCATCTATCATTGATCATCCGAACATAACGATAGTGATCATTTTTAATTTTGATTTTTTTCCAAAGAAGACTAATTAAATTTTAAAAATTAATTTTAAAAAGTAGATGTGGGTTCTAAATTTCTTACAAGAGCAAGCAATCGTAGTTAATTAAATCATAAAGAATTTAAATTCCCTATGATACTCTCAATTAGAATAATGGCAAAAATTTAACTTAAAATTTTTTTCAAGGTGTGATACCAAAGTAGATGAGGCTGGAATTTCAACTAGGATTGGATCAAAGTTTGAGAACTTATTTTCAGAGGTCAAAGGAGGAAAAGTAGGAGGCACTTTGGGATTCTGAAACAATTCAGAAATACCCCAGCCTATTTTATGTTTTAGGCTTTAAGTTTTAAATTGAGAGAAGCTTTAATTTGAGTTGATCATTTTATTAAAAATTTGGGATTGTATTCCCAAAAGTTGGGGTCTTATAATTTGTGGTTTGCCCCGGTTCCTAAATATTTTTTTGGCACTGGACAACAGTAACCCAAACCTAGCTAATATAGTGCAAAATATAGACTTAGCCCAACCTGGATTGGAAAGCCAGCTAACAACCTAGGCGATTTAAAACCATGAGTCTGATCTTTTTTATGAAAGAGTGGTAGGAATAATATTATTTAAAGTTTTGAGGAGTTGGGCCTTACATCTAAAGCAGATCCTAATTGGCCCTTTGACTTCATGTAGGGTGAATATGCTTGAGGAAAAAATTGTGATTAAAATTTTAGACACCTTTAAATTGATTTCTAATGCGATACATGCTGATTGACTCAATAAAATGCATAAATTTTTATGAAGCAGTTTTAAAAAGGCTTTTTATATGCATTAAATTAAGTAAATAAACACACTTTGCTATGTTCTTTTGATTTCAAGGGGGACTTTAGCATTTTTTAGCACCCGTATAAAACATGTCAATTTTAAAAGCTTTTAAATTTTCCCCTTGACTTATAGCCCTATGTGAGCGTGGCCACATGCAGAAAACTCAGTGAGTAATCAGATCATACCTAACTTAAAGGAAATCTAACGCCCATCACATTAATTCATATATTGTATTAAATAAATAAACAAATCAACTAGAGCAATCATATCAATCAACCAGCATACAGTGAAAACTATAAAAAACTCAGCACATAACAGTAAAAAATAAACACTGACCTAGCCTAGAACTAAAATTGGTTATCCTAGCAAACTATCTAAAGTGTGTACAGGAGGCTGTGTGGCTTGGGTATGTCCTAAGCTATGTAGTTCATTAAAATTATCTAGTGTTCAGGTTTGTTAAAGGTAAAAATAGAAATTTAGTTTGAGTTTAACTATTAATGTATTAAAGTTTATTTTAAGATGTATTTGGAAGGTTAACTTGTTGCTACCTTTGTTGCTTATCGGGGTCTCGAAGTTTATTTCACCTTCATTGGGCCTAAGCTAATAGCCTTATAGGCCTGGGTTTCCTAGTAGTAACCGGTATTAATTGAGTTAACTTAATTAGTTGAAGATTAAGGGTTAATAAGTTTTTGATTAATTGATTAATTACTAGTTTGAATGATTAAGTTGGAATTTTCTAGATTTTTTGATTAATTATTGAATTTTAAAATTATTTGAATTATTATAATTCATTAAATTAAGGGTCAAAAGTTAACTTTTCAAATTAAAGTGAATTCTAAAGTATTAGTATTTTTTTAAATGGTAGACCTCAAGATAAGTAATTAGACTCTAAGTTTGCTTAATTTTAATTTTTCTACATTAAGTTATGAATTTTTAAAGTTTTAACTTAAGTTTGAACTACATTTGACTAGAAAGTTGGCTTTTGACTTTGAGTTAATGTTGAAGGTTTGCTATTTTTAGAAAATATTAGATTTTAATTCTAGTTGAATGGTTTTGAATTTTTTCAATTTGGAAATTTTTTAGAATTAATTATGAATTTTTAAAGTTTGGATATTTAATGAATTTTAAAATAATTTAATTAGAAAGGATTTGAGGATTTTGATCCAAATCAATCCCAAACTCCTTGAAATCACCCCCAAAGATTAGAAATGACCTAAGGGAGTTTTTAAAATATTTTTAATAAATTAAAATAATTAAAAGTAATTTTCACTAAAAATCACATTAACCCTATTAATAATCTGATCAGAGGGCTTTTATATTTCATGGATGGAGGGTTCAATTATGAGCAATTTGATATATTATATGATTTTTTAAGATTTAGTTTGAATTTATTATGATTTAATTAAGGCTCTAGGTCAAATATAAGGGGTGATTTTAGGTTCCCTAGTTGCTGGACCAAATGGCTTCATTTTTAATAAAACTTGGGCTATGATTTCCCCGGATCCCTCAAGGCCCAAGCCCACTAAATTTAGGCTCAAATTGAATCCTTTAAGGTGGTTAAACAAACCAGCTAGGGTTACCTTAAAAAAATCATAACTCAGTACCTAGGACAAGGGAGGGAAAGAAATTAGTGGCTCTAAACTCCCTATCATAAGCAAAATTAGCACACAAACAATCAGATCCTAATTATCATTGGAAAGATCATTAAGCCAATTTAAACTAAGAGGTCAAACTATGACCCCTAAGTTTAAATTGAAACAAACATGCCCTTAATAAAAATAAATAGAGGGTAGAAATTTTGGATATGTCAGAGATATACCCAAATTCAATTCCCCAAAATCTCAGGTTGTGGTGAGTTCAATTTAAGGAGAAATGCCTAAAATACCTCTAGGATAACTACTAGAACTCATTAAGCTTAATGCATGTTCACAACTTGATATTATAGGACTTTTAAAGATGCCCATGAGATCTTTTCAATGAGCCTAAGAACACTTAATTTGGTCAAGTGGAATAGGAGAAATGAATTTTAGAAGATTCCTATATTTTTTTTGATTTAATAAACCTGAATTTACATAGTTAGCCCATGCTTTCCATGCGGGCATCGTCTGATTGGTCAACCAATCATTGCGGCTGACTGTGTAAACACAGAATTCGGCACAGCTATCGGATCATTGATCAAACGATTATCTTAGATTAGCTCCAGGACTATGGGATATATTCCAAACCATTGATTTAAATCAACAGCTAGGATTATATCTTTAATCTTCCACCCGCGTTGGTGGTCGTAAACCTTCTCCGACATGATTTGAGAGATCCCACTGGCAAAACTTAACGAAAATTTATAGAGGCTTTTTCATATCGACATATTTGGATGGTTAGTAATATTCTTCTTAAATTAATAGAAATTTACTATCATTATTTTGTGCATCCATACAAATAATAATTAAGTTTATGAGTTAATGTTAAGAGAGGAAACCATAGGGCATCAAACTCCCAACCGTTGTGCCCTAGACATCTTTGGCAATTATAGGACATTCCTTCTCCTGTAATTTTGCCTTTGATCTCGAGATTTTTCTAGCTTTTCTTTAGATTTTTGTTCGAGAAAGTCATTTTGCCTCTCTCAGAGTTACCTTACCCTAGTCAGGCGATTTCCATGGTGTTGTCCAACTTGTGGGGTAATGCTCCGGAGCAAGTGCGAGGTAAGTAGAAAGGTTTCTTTATCTTGGGTGTTGAAGGTCAAGAAACACCTTCTTGATGTTTCAAAGAGGTGGTCTCGGGCAGCTCTTTGGCAGGTGAAACTCTTTCCCCTTTAACTTCTTTGATTTTCAAAGGGGTACAAGCGGTGCTTTTGTTGGATGAGGAGGTTTTTAAGCTGGCACCTCCCTTTCAATTTACTCTAGCTGATAAATTCTCTATGCGAAGACCTAATATGGACTAAATCTGTCAATTTTTTGGTAATATGAAACTTACTAGTTTTTACTTTGTTGGTTTGTTGGATCCTTGACATGCTTCCATTCAACTTTCTAATGATTTGGATTACAGTAGGGCTTTTGGAGAAGATCTTACTATATTCATAACTATCAAATGTCGCTTCTTAAATGGACCCCATTCTTTGACATTAGGGAAGAATCATATATCGTGCCTATTTGGATTTCATTTTTGAACCTTTGATTGCATCTCTTTAATCCCTTTGTTTTACATGTGCTTGGTTACATTTTTTATAGACCTCTTCAGACTGATCAAGCCACCACTTCTAAGACCCATCCTTCTGTGGCTAGGGTGTCAGTTGAGATTGATATCATAAAAAAAGCATGTGAAAGAAATCTGGGTTGGCTCTGAATCATTGGGTTATTTATAAAAGTCGAGTTTGAAAAAGTTCCTAATTTTTGTACTCATTTTAAAGTTCATGGTCATGGTGTCTGTGGGTGTTTCATATTGCATCCTGCTTTAAAAAAAAAACTTACCTACCGTTGTTCTGGATGTTGGCCCTAACCCAACTTTTCAAATGCCTCCTCTTAACCATAATATTGAGATCTAGTTGGACTTAATCGAGTTATTATCTAATAATGAACATAAGGGGTATGAGGCTCTTTTGGATTTGTTACAACCTCATAATATGGAAGTGCCAAATCTTGATAATGTTGAAAATTCCGGTGAACATGTGAATGATCCTAATCTTTATGTGTCTGTTAATTCAATGTTGCAATCTTCTAACAATCTCATTCCTCATGATATAATGATTAGTTATTGTAATAAGGGAATTGAAAAAGAACATGGATTAGTGGAGGAATGGGCTTTCATAACTAATAATTGTGAAGAAGGGGAGATTCTTCCAAAATCAAACTTGGGGCATAATGAGGTGGCTCTGAAAAGTGCTTGTGTCAATGTTGAGTCTTCTGCCTCATCCCATGAAGATAGAGATTACAAATCAAATGATGATGAAGGTTTTTCCAAATTTGGTAAAAAGAAAGGTAAAAACATTAGAATCCCATTAAACTCCACGCCCTGCTCTACTAGAGCTTAAACATATTCAAAAGATTTTAATGGTTAAGGCTCTTATATGGAATGTGAGGGGAATTGGTGGGGTGGATTCGAAAATTAGAGTGAGGAATTTATGCTGAGTGCATAATATGCTGGCACTAATTGAGCCTTTTATTGTGTCTAACAAGCTAGACAACACTGTTTCTCGTTTGGGTTTTTCTATGAAATTTTCTAATTACTCCAATAAAATTTGGCTATTTTGGAATAGTCCTGTTACTGTTAATATCATTTTTTATTTTTTGCAGGTCGGTTATTCTCAAATTAGTTTTTTAAACATCAATTTTAATGCTTCCTTTGTGTATGCTGTCTGTTCTAGGTTGGGTCGCATGCCTCTTTGGGAGTAATTATCAGATTTTTCACTTATGTCTAATTGTCCTTTGTTTGTTGTTGGTGATTTTAATATTATCTCTAATGCTTCAGAGAGAATTGGGGGTAAACCTCCAAACCAAAATGCTATGGATGATTTTATTTCGATGATTTCATATTGTAATTTATACATTGGTTTTTATGGAGGTGCTTTTACTTAGAATAGAGCCATTATGTGGCAAAGACTTGATAGGATTCTTTTTAATTCTAACTAGAATTTTGATTTCTTGATGACTCATGTTAAACACTTAAGTATAACTAATTATGATCATGCTCCTCTGCTTTTGAGTATTTATGCCAATAATTCCCCTCCTCCTACTTCTTTTAGATTTCAAAATATGTGGATCTTAGATAATGATTTTATGAATATGGTTAGTTTCAATTGGCATTCTCCTATGCTCCAAATTATTAGGGGCATGTCCAAATTATGGTCTAAGTTGAGTAGACTTAAGAAGAAGTTGAGCTGGTGGAACAAATGTGTTTTCAAAAACATCTTTGCCAATACCAGAGAGGCTGAGAATAATGTTATTGAGATGGATATCATTTACTTAAATGACCCCAACAATGATAATCTTATCATTCTCAATAAAGCTAAAGAGTCTCTTTTTTCAATTACAGGAGAAGGAGGAAACTTTTTGGAGGCAGAAATCGGCCTCCAAGCTTATCTTGGAAGGTGATAGGAACACCAAGTTTTTCATGCTATGGCTAATAAGAAAAGAGCTATGAATTATATTCATAAAATTACTAATTTTGATGGGAGTTTTTATGATTCTGAAGATTTGATTTTTAATTATGATATCGAGCACTTTAAGAATATTTTTAACAATTATATTACTATTACTCCTATTTTTAATCCCTCAATTATTCCTCATATTATTACTGAGAATGGAAACCAATTACTTACTCATCCTCCTTACGAGAGTGAGATTTGGGATACTATTAAGGATAAGAATGGAGAATCAGTTGCCGTTCCTGTTGGTTTTACCACAAAATTCTTTTAGTAAGCTAGGGAGGTTGTTAAACTGAATGTGATAGAGGTTGGGCATGATTTCTTTGCGGGGAATCCTTACCCTAAGTTTTTTTCCTCTTCCAACATTGTTTTAATTCCTAAAAAGGAGGCTTCTAATCATTGGAATGACTTTCTTCTGATTAGCTTATGTTCTTTCTTTAATAAGCTAAATTCTAAGAGTAGATTGGTGACTATCCTTCCTAGAATTATTTCTCCTACCCAAACTGATTTTGTAAAAGGACGTAGTATCTTCGACAATGTTCTTCTTGCTCAAGAAATCACGCATGATATTAACACTAAAGTTAAAGGGGGCAGCATTATTTTTAAACTTGATATTACCAAAACCTATAATAATCTTCATTGGAAGTTCTTGCATGATGTTTTGGCTTTGTTTGGTTTTAATCTTGCGTTCCTTTTCTTATTAGGAATAGATTTGAAAATTATTATTTTTCTATTATCATTAATGGGAGGAATCATGGTTTTTTTAAATCCTGTCAAAGTCTCAGACAAGGTGATCATATTTCTCCTGCTCTTTTATTATAGCTATTGAATATCTTTCTAAGGGTTTGGAGGATCTGTATAAAATGTATCCTAAGCTCTTATATCGTACTGTTGGAGGTATCCCTACTTCCCATCTCAATTTTGCTGATGATTTATTATATTCACCAATGGTTCTTTTAATAATATTAAGATTCTACTTAATTTTCTTTTGTAGTTCTAGAATATCAGTGGCTTGGCAATTAGCAAAGATAAAAGTAGTTTCATTGTTGCCAATTGTGTTAATCATTCTAGAATTAATTCTATTCAAAGGTTATATGGTTTTAACTCTAAAGTGTTGCCTATTAAATATTTGGGTACCCCGCTCTTTAAAGGTAGAAAAAGGTCACATTTGTTTGAAGATATTTTTACTACTATTCAAAGGAAGCTTTCTGCTTACTCATCTAATTTCCTATCTTTTGGTGGTAGGATTTTTGGTTAAAAGTGTGCTAAATTCGCTCCCTATTTATATTTTTCACACTATTTAACCTATAGGACTATTTGTCTTAGGATAGAGAGAATTTTCAAAAAGTTTTAATTTTTTGGGTCTAAAAACGACAGCTCTTACATATTTGGGCCGACTGGAATAAGATTTGTGGTGTTTTTGATGAAGGGGTTTAGGCTGTAAAATATGGTGGATATGGTGCTAGCTTTTTCCCACAAGTTGTGGTTCTCCTTTAGATCTAATAACAGCTTGTGGGTTAAGTTTATGACACTTAAATATTGTGAGAATCATCACCCCCTGATATGCAACTATAAACCTTCTGACTCTATAGTTTGGAAAAGGTTGTGCTATATTAAATGGGAGGCTGAACATTATATTAAATGGGGAATTGGCCAAAGCGAGGTGACTTTTTGGCAAGATAATTGGATTGGGACTAGTTCTATAGATTCTCTTCTTAATACTCATACTCTGGATAATATTAAGGTTAGTAGTTTTATTGATCATGGTAATTAAAATGTTAACAAATGATCATATGTCATCCCTTTTAATTTAGTTTATATTATCAAGATGATTCCTTTACAAATGCATTGCAAGGACTAGATTTTGTTCAATTTATCTTCCTCGGGTAAGTTTGTTTTGAAGAATGTGTGGAATTCTTTTAGAGTTACTCAGGATAAATCTCAGGTATTGTCCGCTATCTAGCATATGAACATTCCTTTATCTTATTCTATTCTTGTTTGGAGATGTCTTCATAATATATTACTTGTTGATGATCTGTTAATGAAAAAATGGTTTAACTTGTCTTTGAAATGTCAATGTTGTTCTAATAATGAAACTATCGACCATATTTTTATCAATGGGAGGATTCCCCAAAACGTCTGGAGATATATTTTTTTGATTTAGCTAACAAGGGGGATTTTAACAGTAGCAGTAGTTTGGGTTCTATTTTACAGTGTTGGATTAATTAACCCAAATGTCACATTTATAATTTCATTCCTATCCGTATTATGTGGATCCTGTGGATGGCTAGAAATGACTCTAAGCATCAAGATATTAAAATGGATTCTTCTCGCATTATTGCTAAGCTGAAAGAGAAAATTCTTCAGTTATACTCTGTCAAGCTCAGTACGGAGAAAAATTTACATAATTGTAAGGCTATAGCGTTAGAATTTGGTATCTCCAATTATACTCAGAATAGGGATGTGCATGAAAATATTGTGAGATGGATCAAGCCTTCTCTCCCTTTTTCCAAAATTAACACAAATGGCTTAACTCCTCTTCGGGGGGCGGGGATTATTCATAATGAGTTGGGTAATGTTATTTTTTCTTTTACAGGTCCTTTAAATTTCTATAATGTTATTACCGCTGAACTTATGGCTTTATCTTATGGGCTTAATGTGTGCATTAGCTTAGGTATTGTGAATATTTGGGTGGAGGTGGATGTTATGCTTTCAACTCATATTATTAATGATGTTGGTACTGGTAGTCCTCACAATTTCTATCTTATAAGAATAGTTAAACAGTCTCTATCTATGTTGAATTACTATGTTTCTCACATTCATCGGGAAGGTAATGCTTGTGCTATTTGGTTGGCCAAATTTGGTTGCAAACTGCTTGCCTTTCAGAATTTTAATGGTACTAACATACCTCACATGCTTAAAGGCTTGGCTATTCTGGACAAGTCAGGGATGCCTTATATTCGGTTATCTTGATGGTTCTCTACCTTGGTTTTCTTCCTTCTCTTGCTCATTTCCTTGGGGTCAAGGTTATTTTATGTTGTTTTGGTGCTGATGGTTAGACTTGCTGCTACTCTGATTGGTATAGTTTTCTGTTTTTTATTGTTGGGTTCTTTGATACTTTGTGTTTTTTTTTTTCATTCTGTACTATGTGCATTTTGGTTGGGTTTAATTTTGACTGTTTTGTGTTATATCATGTTTGGTGCAATGTTGGTTGGGTGTTATCTGGCAGTAATTGTATCTTGATGAAGGATGATTTTATTCATCTTTGTTGCTCATCTCATCCTTCTCTGATCCTGATTTGGAGAGAGAAGAGTGGTTGTGTTATTGGGTTAAGAATTTTGTTTAAGGATAGTTATAATCAGTGATGCTTAGCCATTTGGTTTTTAGGTGTTAAGGTGGTAATTTTTGGGTTTTCGATCATCCTTTACTGTTCTCCCTATATCATATACATTATACTCCTCATTATTCAGGGATTGGTATGTTTGGCTGAATGCTCATTTCCATATTTTGTTCCTTTGCCTTAATCTCTAGTATTTCCTTTGCTTTATTCGCTGGCATCTCTTTCTGGGTTGGTGTTGGATTGGATTAGAGAAGCAGGTGGATATTCAGGACATTTCGGATACTACTCTTCTGAGCCAGACACTCACTTACATTTGGATTCTTCATTATGTTGGATTTGTTATGTGGGGTAAATTGGTTTTAGTGCAGTTTGAGGTGATTTATCGTGTTTTCAGTGGTCTATCCCCTAAGCTGCATTTAGGAATTTGTTCTTTGTTCTATTTTTAGTTGGTTGGGCTAGGGCGGTTATTTTGTTCGGGGACCGAGATTGATGCAGGTCATTTTTTGGTGTTATCTTTATTAGCTAACTTTAGCGGTTATTTCCTTGTTTTGGCCCTGTTGTTGTTATTTCTGCTAGACTCCTACTATTTTGAATTTTGTTTTAAGCATCCTTAGTTTACCTTGGGGAGTTATGCCTATTTATGGGAAGTTATCAATTTAATTGCATCATCCTACTTCCCCTCTTTGGAGTCTGAGAGACTAGAATCATCTATTCGGTGGGATTATGTTGGTTCTTGGCTGAACTCTCTCTCATGCTTGATTGCTAAACTCTTATTTTTTTCATAGTTGAAAATAAAACAAACACAACAAGGGTTACAATATAAGGTGACATTGCTCCTAAGGCATGCAAACAAACCTAATTATTCAACACACAACATTACCACTCATCATAATAGCTTACATAGTGACATTCATACAAGATTGGGTAGAAAAAAAAGATTAAAGTCTGAATATAAATGCTATTGATATAGAAGATGACTTTGAAGCATAAAGGTATCCTTCTTTATAGGCCAGCAAAGATAAGGTGGCCTCGAGGCAGAAAATGGCAAATGGGTTCAGTACCTGGCTTCACCTTCAACATTTTGAACCCTACATAATTTGGTGCCCATGCTAAGGTGTTAAGATGGCATATTGCTACAGTGTCCACCACCACTCCATTTGATCCCAACAGATGCACCTTATATGCCTCAACATTTGTTATTGTGTGGCAATAATATACTGCTCTCGGGTATGTCACAGGATGACAAGACACCAATGCCTCTGCTTCCTACACATACATATACTTTATATTTCAATATATAATTATATATATCTTTACGTTTAAATATGAATCTTCTTAAAACTCACCACGTGCGTATCTTCTTTCGATCCGACCAAATATACCTGCCTCGGCACCACTTGGTGATCACCACCACCTTCCACAGTTGTCTCAACGGCATGCACATCTCTGTTGCCCATCTCAGCCTTGACAAACTCTGCCATGGCTTCCACTGATGTGACACAACGCTTTATCTCGCCCTCAAGTGGTTGCTCTTCACACTCTACCAATGTTTGCTGGATGGCTATGGCTTCCATTGAACCCCGTGCGATGTTGAAGAGGCCGAGGATTTCAGTGAGTTTGGTGGAGGAGAAGGGCGTGGCCTTGGCCATCTCGACTGAAAGGAAGGGTTGCATTGAGATTGACTTGGTGAGTTCGAGAGTCATCTTTGTGCCCCGGTTAAGGCTATCCTTCAGGAAGAAGAGCTGAGCAATGGGGTCGTTGTGCGTTGGCGTCTCATTGTCTAAGCAACCGTAGCAGCCGAAAGATTTAAAAAATGCTTGGCCTCTTTCAAACTTGAATGAAATTCATTTCTTTCTCTATAGATTATGCACGTTAAAAAAATTATGTCAGATATCCTGATATAAATTATATTTTGATAAATTACAAAGTTTTTGAATTTGCATTAATGAGTTTAGTAAAACAAATTTAGGGTTTATCAAATCTTTTCTGATATCATTAATTTTGTCAAAGATTAAAAAAAACGATAGTATGAAATATAATTTATAGACTTCTGAAATACATAAATACTAAGTTAACAACCAAAATTTTTTATAATATTTTAGCAAAATAAATAATGTAAAACTAGCAATTAGGTAAATCATTATAGAGAGAGAGGGAGAGAAAGCGGACGAGGGCGCAGTAGCTCCTGGATGCTGGCAGGGATCGGAGTTTGCGGAAGTAAAGCTTTCCAATATGTTTGGGCGGACGTTGCTTCCCTCATCGCTGCATGAGAACTTTTGAGCTGCTACAATTAAAAAAAAAATGAAAGAAAACAGTTATGAGCAATTCTCAAAAGTACATAGAAAACTACAACATTTTTTGCTGTTTTAAAATAAAACTTATAGCTTTTAAACTAACTAATTATAGCTTTTGATGTTTTTTTTTCTTTTAGTTTTTTTTAATTTTTATAGCTTTTGATGTTTTATCCTTTGATGAATGAGAAGTTTACCATGAGGATGAAGATGGCGAAAAGCAGGAAATCCATGAGATCAAAGCCACTGCAGTGAGTGTTTCAAATTGAAAGATTCTGAACGATTTAGTAACTCTATAGTACTCTATGGGCCTCCTTTTATAGCAGCCAATGGATGAATTAGATAATTGTGTAAAAGAGTCCAGTCAGGCTCAAGTCACTTCTAGGTTGAGCTTGAGCTTGATTAATTAATCGAGTTCGAGCTTTATTCTACGAGTTCCAGCCGGCTCGTTTTTTTTTTTTTTTTAAAAAAGGGAAAATGCTTAAGATTCAAACAATTATTATAATAAAATATAAAAAGAATGAAAAATTAGAAGAAAAATAATGAGGAATCACTTAATATAAGAAAGTGAGATGAAATTTATAAGCATTTTCAACAACTTTGTACTAAAATCTTGAATACTAATATATCTTAAGTGCCTTTTATATTCATATTTTTTAAATGAGTTGGCTCGTGAGCTAAATAGTCAGTCGGGACTTGCTCAAGCTTGGCTCATTAGCTCATGAGTCATTTATCGAGTTGGGCTCGAGCCCACTCACGAGTCAGCTTGACTCACTTACACCCCTAGATAGAGAATCCAACAAAAATAAGATTTTCTTGTTTTAAATTGTTGCTTTGCGGTGGAAGAATTTTTTTCCCTTGCTACCTTTCCACATGTGGCTGAAAGCTGTGATCAAGGGTTTAGGATTTGTAAACAGTATGTCCATTGTCTTTCAATCACAAACTTTGTGATTTGTCATAGAATCGAAAAATACAAATAAATGGACAAAAAGAGTGAACGATTTTAAATTATTAGTTAGATTTATAGGTTTTCTATTATTAAATTAAAAAAATTTAAAGTTGTTTTGATCGAGTAAATTAATATTTTGCAAAGTTTTTATTTATATTTTGTAAGATAGTTACTAAAATAATTTAAAATTTTACTTTTATATTAAAAACAGTCATGATCATACAGATGTTTCGAATTGTCTTGTATAAGAAAGAATCATCTTGCATTCTATGTAAAATTTAACTTAAAATATATATGAGAATCTTTATAATTATGAGCTCATTAGTGAGTCTAGTTCAAGCTAGCTCATGAGTCGACTTAGCCCACTTACACCCCTATATATGTCATATTGAGTAAAAAAAAAATCATTTGAAAATATGCTTTATAATTTTCAGAAAATTATTAGTAGATTCAACTTATTATGCATCACAGAATCATCACTTAAATGTGTAGAACACAAATCCTTAGAAAAGCTCAATTCAATTGAAGGATTCCAAATTGCTTTATGATAACAATCATGGCTCTTCATTTCAAATAACTTTCTTGGCCTCATAGTGACACATCTGCTTAACTATAATGTATATCCATCTTGCATATTTAGTTTTTGAACCCACTCAAATGCTTCTCTTTCTTAATCAAATGTGGCGAAATATTTGGACTTAAGCATTATGGTTTTCTTACTATTTATTTCTTGGAGCTCTAAATCTCTTCTATTAATCCACTCTTCTATTAATCCACTCCTTCAAATTCCTTCTCACTTTTAAGTTATCTTTTGTTTTTTAATTTTATCTCCATCAAATAAGTTATCGAAAAAATTCTTCTCAATATGCATTACTGATGGATTATCTTAGGTTAAATTTATCCTTTCGTAAGGAAGATCCAAAAAAACTACTACTCTTTTTCAATTATGATTAATGCCTTACAATCTTTTGTATCATGCTAATGCTTTGTAATAATTGATCTTCACTCAATCTTGATAGGGGCACAAATTTTTTAACTCTATTTTTAAAGATTACATCTTTATTTATTTTCAATGCATGATCGGAGAGAAAGAACATTCTATGGCAATCAAATTATTAGCTTTTTCCAAACATTTTTTTAATAAGTGTACTTTCGATAATTATTATGATACTCCATCCTAATAATTATTTTTTTCCTTAATATTTTTGCATGTTAGGTGTACATTTATTTTTAAAATTTTTAAATTTTTAAATGTTAATTATAAATTTGAAATTTTTAATTTAATACCAATTGAATTATATATATATATATATATATATATACTATTTTTTACTTATTTGTAAGTCTAAAATGATAATAATTTAGATATTAATCATTCTAAGTTATTTGTTTTCACTAGTTGGTGTTGGTTGAGTAATTCTTGTGGGTTGGGGAAGGTTTTATTATTTATGGTTTGTTTGTTTGTGTTTATTTGAGGTGATTGTTTTTTATGTTTCTATCTATTTTTTGCAGGTATTCCTTGGTTGGTACCTGGATGATCTTAAAGTACATTAGAGCTTGGGATTATTTTTTGGGTTATAACTTGCCTACTTTTGCTTTTCATTTTCTTTTTTTATAAGTAGACAGAGATCTTTTACTCTTTAGATTTCCTTTTCTTTTGCTTATAACTCGTTGAGAACTTAGTGAGTTTTTTATCCCTCTATGAACTTGTAATCTCTCTTTTTTTTATTAAAATAAAATCAAATTTAAAAAAAAGAAAAAGAAAAAAAAAGAGAATGATTAGTATTAAATGGTGTTAAACTTGTTGTGAGAATATTTCAACCATTTTGATAGATTACTAAAAGAAATTAATCTAAACCATAATATATTGCCAAGTGATTTATACATGAGTAAACAATTGATATACAAATTACATTTGAATGCATTAAAAATATATTATTGTTTTAATGCTTAATTGTTGCATCATAAAGATGATGTGATAGAAATTAAAAATAAGCACTATGAAGCACCTAGATTTAAATAGCATATATATATATATATATTGGGTGTTGTGGTGTTGAGTGTTCTCCGAATTAAGTCGTGGAGACCCTCAAGCTAGTTCTCCTCGTGACATCCATGAGGTACATGTCCACCCACTTTGACCCGTCGTCTACCTACTGAACACTTTAGAAGGATGAGCGAGTGCACAACTATTAGAATTATTACTATATAAAATGGCCTTAATAATATGTTTTCAAACTAAGTATTATAACTTGTAATCTCTAGCTAGTGATATTTTAAAGTTATTGTAAAATTTTTATATGCATCTTCTTTTAATTGTCGATCGAATCTCGTATTCTATCTTCTTTTTACCAGTTATGCCTTGGTGGGATTTTTCCCTAACTATGGATTATATCTTTCCATATGGGGCTAAAACGTAACGATAAAGTTACAAAGAGGAAGAGGCGAAGAGCATATATAGTGATGTGATATTATGGGAGAATATAATTTCTTCAATCACATACTTTATTTATTGCTCACTATTCTCCAAAAAAAAAAAAAAAAAGATTTTATATCATATTAGTTTTAAGCACGAAGGCATTTAACATAAAAAGTTTCATAAAAATAAAATCATAGAAAAAATAAAATAATATCTGACTTCGTCACAACTTACGATTTTTTAGCACAAAGATAAGGACATTTTCTTATAAATTTTCAAAGAAGGAATATCATAGAAAAAATATATGGCTTTGTCATACCTTACAACTTATTATAGCACAAAGGCACATCGCTTTTAACTAAAAATTTTCATAAAATTACAAACAAATTCACATGTAATGAACCATCAATGCATTTATGCAAATAATTTCACAAATCGGAAAGAGATGTAATAAAATAAAAACATAATTATTATAATTAATTAGTATCTTTTTTAATCTCTCATGTATTTACTTAGTTTTCTACTGAAACTTTTTATCTACATTTGAGATTGAGAACTATAAATTTAAAATTTCATATAATATATATATTCATAAAATCTTAGGGGTTATTTGGTTTGCTAAAGCAGTGTAAAGTAAATGTAGTGTAAAGTAAATACACTGTAATATAAATACTTTGAGGCTATTCTGTTGTCTATAAAGTGGATGCAGGTGAACTATTTTTTAAGCTATTTGGTTGGGTGTTTGAAACTTGTATGTGTTTTATGTGTGAGTTTGCATTAATTCACTCAAAAGTAAAAAAGAAAAAAGGAAAAAGAAATTGTTTGGCTAATTATAATACTTATCATTCCAATGAAATTTATTATCCACTACGAGAAATAATGACTTTGGTAGCACATAAAATAGGCTTTCGTGGCTATTTTTACCACCACCAAAGTAGCCTGTAGTTGTTTCAAAACTGATATATGTCTGCCATATTTCATTCCCGTTGCAAAGGCAATTGATAGCAATTTTAAAATCAGTGGGGAAGGGGTGTTATGGGATAGTTTTCAGGGTAGTTTTAACCACCACTATTCTGTAAGTCTAGCAGCGGTTTATTTGTAACTACAAAATTATTTTCAATTTATTTGTAACTACAAAAACAATATACATACTCATCATAGATATTTGATAACTGACACAATAATAGAAGTTGGTGTAACAGCCCATCCATTTCATGTTATTACTTATACTTATTTCATTAATATAAATGTAATGTAATAATTATAATACATTTGTCCTGATGTCTGTATATAACTCCACATCCACTTATGCCTCCCTTTTTACCTCCCACACTCGTCTATAATGAGTGGGGCTAGAATTAAAATAAAATAATGTTACATAACCTCTCACACCTGCTTTCAGCAAGTGGGACCAAAATTCCTCCCACATTTGCTCTAGGAAGATGGGGCCAGAACATGACATATAGAACCCTTGTCACATATCAGAGAGTGCACTTTTCTACATATCAAAACATCTCCATTGTCATGTTATGAACAATGTAAATATAATTACAATAGTAAATAAATTTTACATTTCAATGCAATTCTCAAATAATGCATAACTTATAAATAAAAGCCATGTTACTTGCAGAACATAATACCTACTAAACTTTTCCTGATTAATTTTTAACTTCAGAGAAATATTCACATAAACATTTTTAGACCATTATATAACTATTGCAATTACCATAAAAACCTCAATTGAATCATATACTAAAAAATTTGTGCAGGAAAAAACAACCAATGAAAATTTGATTTCTTACAATCAAAATGTTCAGGGCAGAGCATATAATAGTATATAAAAAGTTTCGTGGTGAAAACTTTATAAAATTCAATGAAAATATATTTTAATCCCTAACTTTTATAAAATAGTGGAAATTAAAATCAGAGACAGGGATTCAAAAGTTTACTTTGTGATCTATAATATCTCTAAATGGCCCAATGAACAAAACCCAAGCTTTAGCCTCTAAATCCTCCCTTTCACTTTATTCTCTTTCCTCTTCTCTCCTCCCCTTCTCCTCCTCTCTTCTTCGACTAGTACTACGTGAAATGAGACTTGTTAAATAATTTTAGATATTTTTTTATTTAAAAACTACTAACTTGACCAAGCACCGTGTGCCCAGCTTCCCAATGCTACTATGCTCCCAAAGAATCTTTGTGGCTCTCCCAAAATATCCTCAATTGAGACTAGGCATCGCGATGGTGCTTCATGCTGCTACGGAGGTGCTTTCCAATGCTACAGCACACACCCAAAATCCTTTTCTTTATTTTCCTGAGAGCTCAATGCCGCAGTGCTACCAATATTGGTGCCATGGCGACCGCAGCGAAATTTTTCAACTTTGCATTTTCACTTCTCAGGCCCCATTCTTAATTACTAAAAAGTCCCTTAAACATTCTAAGACTTATATATTCTAATCAAATAAAAATTAATGATGATTAATGGAAATTTACCAAAATTTCTAATGTCAAACTTTACACTAACCCTATATATTCTTCCATGGATAACTAATTCAAAATCAACGTTAAAGCATTTGAAATTATTTTTAGTAGATCTTTGTAGTTTTTAAATAAATAAAAGGCTTATTTTCCTAATTTAGAGTAAATATGAATTAGCTATGAATTTTTATGTTTAATATATATTTTTAAATATAAAAAACTTTCCGCCCTCTTTGCACACTAATCAAGCTAAAGGTACCACAATTTACATGTGGTGCATATTGATTAGTGGTCTTTAAAGTGGTGGGGTCCACTCACTGTATTGTAAATGCTCTTAAGAAGGATACCTTATTAATCCTCCTAATTTCTACCATTTATCTAATATGAGCAAGATTGAATAGTAAGGATTTTGTTTTCTTTGTCCCACACAAATAGAAGCTTCACAATGTTTTGCTTTGATAAAAGATGATCAAAGTGGTTTTTACTTGTTCTAATGTAGTAGAACATAAAGATTAATTAATTCGTTGGTTTAAACTTCATTTGATTCACTTTCACTTCATAATGTGTGAAACCCAAAAATTTAAAATGGAAAAGTTTTCTCATACATTAATAACATTGGTTCTAAAGAGAATTGTTGTTGAAAAGCTTTGCTTAGTCATGACAAGCAAGTTCAGTGAAGATCATTTCACACTTGAGAGCAATTGGATCACTAAGGTCACTTCTACCCTGAAGATCTTATAGAACTGGGAGATTCTATCACAGCCCAACCCAATATGTCCTAGAGATAGGACATGTCATATCACGTTGAGTGGTGATAGACCAAGCCTAAGATCAAAGTTTTGGGGGCTTTTAAAATTTGTCTTTAAATTAAACAAACCATAGAGCTTTTAATTCATAATCAATATTATATACAATATCATCATCTAGAATAGAGTTGGAGTGTTAGAGGATTTTAATAATATGATGTTGGAGTGTGGTCTTTTTATATTGGTTTTTCTTGCTCCAATTTTACTTAGTCTAATAATAGAGTGTGAGAAAGATTAGATAGACTTTTATTTAATAATGGCTGGCTTTCTATTTTTCCTTTATCTGATGTTGAACACCTTAGCAGGACTATTTCTGATCATTCTTCATTGCTTTTGAGCATTACTCAAGTTAATTCTACTTGTTTCATTCCTTTCCATTTTCAAAATATGTGGTTGAAAGATCATGATTTTGCTATAACTGTTAATTGGGCGGCTCCTATTTATCACTATGAGGGGGAAAATGATATGATTCATTTTGCTTTAAAACTTAAGAGAGTTAAACAAGTTTTAAGATGGTGGAATAAAATAAAATTTGGCAATATTTTTAATAATATTATTAAGATTGAAAAAGATGCTTCTGTCCTTGAAATAAGTTTGTTACTTCTTCTAGGGATGCTAATTGGGATCAATTTTACTCTGCCAAGGCTAACCTGGTTAATCTTCAACTTATGGAAGAAGATTTTTGGAGACAAACGTAGCTTATTCTAAGCACATTTTGGAAGGTGATAGAAACACAAACAATTTTCATGTTGTGGCTAATTCTAAAAAAGTTAAATCTTCCATTAATATAATCAAATCAGAGTCAGGTGACTGGTGTACTGATCAATCTTTAATTTCTAAATATGTTATTAACTTTTTTATGAATTCTCTTAGTTCTACTAAGCAGGTTGTGCCTATCTTTAATCCACATGTTATTCCATTTTGTATTTCTCTTGAGGATAATTGTATTATTTCTAATATACGTGATGAGCTTGAATTTTCAATTAGTTGATGAGCATGAATAAGGATTCTATGACTGGTCCTGATGGTTTTACTATTTTTTTCAGAGCTGTTGGAATATTATTAAGGAAGACCTATGCAAAGCTATGACTACTTTTTTTTAAAGGTTTTATTATTCCAAAATGTTTTATTTGTACTTCCATTGTATTGATCCCTAAAAAGGTTAATCCTAGATCCTGGAATGATTATAGACCTATTATCCTTTGCACCACCTTTCATAAACTTTTATCAAAAATTTTGGCTTCTAGGTTATCTATGCTACTCCATAAAATCATATCCTTAAATCAAATGGGGTTTGTCAAAGGTAGGAACATTGTTGATAATGTTCTGCTTGCTCAAGAATTAGTTCATGAAATTAACAAAAAAAAAGTCCATTGGCATAATTTAATCCTTAAGCTTGATATGTCCAAGGCTTACGATAACATTAATTGAACTTTTTTGTTTAATGTTATGAAATAATTTGGTTTTGATATTAATTCTATTAATATACTTAAAAGTATTATTGAAAATTGTTGGTTCTCTATCATTATTAATGGTAAGTCTCATGACTTTTCAAAGGTGCCTAGGGTATAAGGCAAGGTGATCATTTATCCCATGATCTTTACATTATTATTACTGACTATTTATCTAAAGGTTTAACCTAGTTTTTTTTTATACACAAAAGCTTTTCCTATAGGAATTCTGGTGGTATTGATATTTCTCACCTTTGTTTTGCAAATGATATAATTATCTTATGAAATGGTTCTATTAAATGTGTTAAGAATGTCAAGAAGTTCCTTACTATTTTTTAAAGGGAAAGTGACCTTAATTTTAATAATAGTAAATGCTTTTTAATTGGTGGTAAAGGTTTGCCTCTGGTGCATTCAAAATAATATTAAATCTCGTACTAATTTTCATAACCAGATTCTTCCTATCTTTTACCTTAGGACTCCTTTGTATAAAAGTTATATGAAATCCCTTTTATTTGATAACATGTTTTATATTATTAACACAAAATTGTCTTCCAGGGAATTAATTTTTTTCCTATGGGGGCTAGACTTATTCTTATAAAGAGTGTTTTGTGCTCTATACCCATTTATCTCCTTCAAACCATTAATCATGCCTTTGGTGTTTGTGATAGATTGGAGCAAACTATTAATAATATTTTTTGGGATCCATTGTTAATTATAAAAAGTTGCATTGGTCCAATTGGGGTACTTGTACTAGTCCTTTTTTGGAGGGAGGATTTGAGTTTTAAATCTATTTACTATCTAGATAAAGGTTTCTCCTTCAAGTTATGGTGGAAACCAAGGAAAAATGATTACCTTTTGGCCAAATTCATAAATCATAAATATTATAAGAATATGCATCTGACCACTTATTTTCTTAAGCTAGGATAGTCTCCTACGTGGAAAAGGTTATGCAATATTAAATGGTCTACTGAATCCTGAATCGACCATTCAATGGAGAATTTGCAACAGTTCCTCCTTCTTTTGGCAAGATGATTGGTCTGGTGTTAGGGCTTTGGACTCATAATTCAACACTCATTCTACCTCCTCATTGAAAGTGTCTTTGTTCATCAGCAATGATATTCGGTCTAAAAATTATCTTCTTCAATTTATTCCTCAAAGGTTAGTGGATAACCTGTGTGACATTCCCATTAACAATAATTGTAGGGGTACCAAAATGAGTTTTTGGGTCGGGGTCGGGTCCAACCCAAAATTAACCCACTCTCGATTCATCCAATCTAAACCGAACCTAATTGCACAAATAGGTCAGAAATCTGAAGTAGGACCCTACCCACCTCAAATCCTGGTCGACCTGACACGAGCATAGGTGGAGCTCATCACTATCTACGTGAGGGCAGAGGCAGAGCAAGCTAGGGGAGTTAGGGGCCTGTGCGATGCGGTGTAGCCGTGTGATCGGTGCAGGCAGCGCGGGTGGGAAGTAAGGGAAATGCAGGCGGAATACACAAGCAGTGAGGGCATGATGCAGGGGCAGCGTGGGCGGGATGCAGGGGCAGTTCGAGTGAGACGCGTGTAGACTCGAGCTGGGCACGCCACACACAGTGCCAGTCCGGGGTGCGAGCTAGGCGCTGGTCCGTCTGCCCAGCAGATGCCATAATTGTAGGTCAATCTGGGTCATTTTCAGGTTAGCGGGTTGACCTGGACCCTAACCAATTTTTCAAATAGGTTGGTAATCAGAACCCAAACCCGACTTGTTTGTTAAACAGATCGACCCTTAACAAGATTTTTTAGGTCAGGTTTTCGAGTCAGGTTTTCAGGACGGGTGATAAATTGACACCCTTAAGTAATTGTAATGACCAAATTATGTTTAAATTATCTGAGTATGGAGGCTTTAGTCTTAATAAAGTTTTGCACATCTTTAGAAACAAAAAATATGTTATCCTTACTTTTGGTAAAATATGAAATTTCTCCACTCCTTTAAACTCTTTTATACTAGCTTGGAGAATTTTAAAAGGCTATATTCTTGTTGATAGTATGTTACAAGAAAAAGGTTTATGTTTTTTTTCTAAGTGTTAATGATGCTATCATGTTGAGACTATTAGCCATGTCTTTTTGAATCATCCTTTTGCTGCCAAAGTCTGGATTGCTCTAGAGAAAGGCTTGCGATTTAAAATTGGTTTTAATAATAAGACTATTATCTCTTTCTTATATGGTTGGTTTTATAAAAAGTTAAAAAGGCATATTTTCACGGAATTTTACTAGCGGATTTACATGGTTACCGGTAGATTTTGTCTGCCAGTAACAAGCAATTTTCTTGTAGTGTTTGGCTTCTTTGGGATGAAAGGAATAAGAGAAAGTTCAATGGTGTTAAAATGTGCCCTCAAAGGATTTTAAGTTCTTTGTCTTTCAAAATTCAACACCTATTCAAGGTTGGTTTGTTAACTTTTAAGTATTTTAGAGGGCGAAAAGATTGGCTTACTTTCTGTAATATTCATTGTGATAATACTAATAAGGTCTCTCTTCCTATGATTATCAAGTGATCTAAGCCTTATTTTGATGAGTTTAAACTTAACATTCATGGTTCTTCTTCGAGTTCAGGTTATGATTGTGGTGGCTTGATTCGTGATCATAATGACAAGCTAGTGAGTAGCTTTGCCTCCAATATGAAAAACTGTGATGCTTTACTAGTTGATTTGTATGGCCTGTTTAAGGGTTTAAAGATGTGATATGACAACAACATTCAGAAATTATGGATTTAAATGGATTCTAAAAGATTGCTCTCTTTGATCAATGCCAAAAAAATGCCTTAATGCTAATATTTTTTATATATTTTAGAAGATTATGGCTTTACTGAGTAATCTTACTTTTAGAATTTCTTATATTAAAAGGGCTACTAATGTGTGTGTGGTGTGGTTAGCTAAGGAAGGGTCTTTAAGAAATACTTTTGTGCCTTTCAACATATTAAATGCTCCTGCTATTCTAAAAGGCAGAATTCTGCTGGATGCTACGGGGTTGCCTTACATTATCAATTAGCTGCTGGCCTGTTATCTCGAGGCCGCTTTCTGGTGATTATTGCTTTGTTTTGGTGCCTTGGTTGGGCCATTGGCACAAGTTGGATCATGCATTTGCTTTGGTGCCTATGGCCTAGTTTTCTGTTGCTTCCTTTATGGGGTTTTTTCTGCTCTTTCAAGTTTGGTTTCCCTTTTCATATGAGTTGGGGTTCATTGTTTGTTTTATCCTGTTGGGTTTGTTCTTCTAGTCCATCTCTATGGATTCATTGGCTACTCAAAAATTTTTAAGTTTCTTGTTTTGTGTTGGGTTGTCCTTCATATTTTGGTTTTAGGGCTGATGGCTGGATTCCTAGCATGTTTGCCTTTGGTGGGTGGCCTTCTGGTAATCTGAGTGTTGTTTCTTCTCCTATTGTTCTTCAGGGTTTGTTTTATTTTGTTGGGTTGGTTGTTAGTCCTTTCCCTTGGGTTTTGGTTGTCTCGATTTTGCTAGTTGGGTTCTGTGTATCATTTTATTTCTGCTAGAGGTTTGTGCAACTAAGCTTCTAGTTGTTCTTCTTTAGTCTGCTTGCTGTTGTTGTTTTGCCTCTGGTTGGTGTTGGATGTGGTGGTGTTGCCTTGCTACTTCCTTGGGTGTTTCTTAACTTATCTCTTTGTTTTGTAGGTGTATTTCTTTTTTGCCATATTTTGTGCTTTCTCTTTCTTTTCTGCAAATAATCAGATGATATTTAAGTGATGATTGTTATATTCAAGTTTGGGCTTTAATTTGTTGGGCTCTGGCTGCTTGCCTTCCTTTTTTTTGTTTCTTATTGTAATCAGATAGGGATCCATAACTCATTAGATTTTATACACTTTTGATTGTAGCTCTTTGAGCATATTGTGAGTGGCGGATCCCTCTAAAGACTTGTAATCCTTTATATATATATGTGTGTGTGTGATAACATGTCAGCCATCTATGGGCTTTAACCAAAAAACGCAAAAAACAAAAAAAAAACTTAATGGGTGGCTAGGTTAGTGGTGGTGTGCCCTGAGACGAGAGTATCTTAAAGAGGACTAAAGAGCGGGGAGAATTATAATCAAGTGAGGGAGAGGCTTCTTCTTAGATATTATATGCATTTTTATCTCGATCAGTTTTTTGAAATTGTATTTATCTCTCCTATTATTGAATATTTTATTAGATACAAACCATACTTTTAGAAACAGATTGTCTGTTTATTACTAACATCAATAAAAGAAAAAAAAAACAAGCGTTCATTATTTTAGCCCAGGATGATCAACAAACCCATGCTTTTCATAATTGAAAAATAGCTGACACACCTAAGCACAAAGGACATATTTCTCTCATAGAGCACAAATTACTACTTATGTAACTCACAGCTTCGAACTGGAACGACTCACATAATAGCATTATTAGTAACATTCACTCAAAACAGGGAAGAACTTGAGCATAGACACATAATATAAACACTAATGATGTCAAAGATGGCTCAAGTTACAGTGCAAAACTATCCTTCTTTGACAGGCCTGCGAAGATAAGGTGGCCTAGCGGCAGAAAGTGGCAAATGGGTTCACTTCCTGGCTTCACCTTCAGCATCTTGAAGCCTACGTAATTCGGATCCCATGTCGAGGTGTCAGTGTGGCACGTCGCCACAGCGTCCACTGCCACTCCATTTGCCCCCAGCAAATGCACTTTATATACCTCTATGTTCGATGTCGTGTGACAATAATATACTCTTCTTGGATATGGCTCTGGGTGGCATGACACCAAAGCCTCCGCTCTCTATATATGAACATATACTTTATATTAATTAAGCTATTGAATTGAGAATATTACATTTAATTTTTTAAATGTTTTACACTCACCACGCGGTGCGCTCCTTTGACTCCCACCACATATTCCTGCCTCGGCACTCCCTGATCACTTCCCCCTGTCACTGTTGTCTCAACGACATGCACATCCATGCAGCTCAACTCGGCCTTGATGAACTCCACCATGGCTTCCATTGACGTGACGCAGCGCTTTCTCTCGCCGTCGAGCGGTAGCTCCTCACACTCTGCCAGCGTTCGCTGGATAGCTACAGCCTCAGCCGAGTCACGCTCGATGCTAAAGATGTTAAGGATTTCGGAAAGTTTTGAGGAGGAGAAGGGCGTTGCCTCGGCCCTTTCTACAGAGAAGAAAGGCGGGGTTGAGATGATCTTGGTGAGGTCGAGAGTTTTCTTTGTTCCTGATTTGAGGCTCGTTTTTAAGAAGAAAAGCGGAACGTTCGGGTCATTGTGGATTTGCTTATCGCTAGCTGCGCATTTATAGCTAATGAAAACAGTCGGGGCTCTTTCCATCTCAAATGAATTCATTTCCTTCGCTGCAATCACAAAAGAACAATATCTTCAGTGTGTGTGCGTATATCTAAGTATTTTCGTGTGTTTGTGTAATAATAAAATAAAGCCCACCTGATGTTAATCTGGCACATGAATGTTAAATACAAATCTTGAGAGAGGGATTGAGAGAGAGAGTGAGATGACCTTGGCGTAGAACCTCCTGGATGCTGGCAGGGATGGGAGTTTGTGGAAGCATGGTTCGCCAATAAGTTTGTGCAGACGTTGCGTTCTGTATCGCTGCATGAGCACTTGTAACCTGAAACAATAAAAAAAAACGCTTTAGAAACTAAAAGTCTCATAAAATATTTAGACATTAATTTATATATATATATATATATAGTTTGATCTTTTGTCCTTTGATTGATGAATAGATTACCATGAGGAAGAAGATGGCTAAAAGAAGGGAATCCATGAGAGAAACGCTCTTGCTTTGAATGTTCTACTTTGAAAGATTTTGAGTGAGTGAGTCGCTCTATAGTCGGCTTATATAGTAGCCTATGGTGAGCCAATTCAATCAAGATAAGATTCGCATATATATATTTTTCATTAACGGCCACAAAAAAACTTAAGCAGGAGGTAGATGCTTATTCTACAAAGACAAAAATTCAATTTTTTAATATTTTTTATAAAAGAAGACAAAAGGTTTAGGTTGAGTAGATCAAAGCATCTATTGATGTTATTCTTAGAGAGAAGCAGCTTTTGGGAAATTAGCTCATGCAAAGAAGCCCCTCTAGATTTCATAATTAATGGATGAAATTTTTCAAACATTTCAAATGGAGATCTACTTCCATTAGTAGGCAATCAGTAATAGAAGCAAGTTGAGAACATCTGGGAAATGGCCCAAGAGAGGAAAGAAAGACCTTTAGAGATTTTTCAGCAGAGCAAATTCCCCCATAATCCTCCACTTTCATTTGTGGTATCAGATTTGTTTGCCATAAACGTGTCAAATTTTATACTTGAATTTTAACAAAATAATCAAGGTCTAATTACTTTGATTATTATTATCTTACAAAAATACAAATAAAAAATGTAAAATATCCAGAAGAAATAAACTTGCAATTCTTTCGATAAGCAAGTAACTAGTATTACTGAAATAAAAATTGAAAAAAAAAAAAAAAAAAACAAACCTTTCATAATCCATAAAGGACTATTTTCAGCCATATATGCATAGCATAAGGATCAAAAGAAATGTAGTTTAAAAAAAACGAGAGAAGTTATGGATGCCTATTCTGATTAGTAAATTAAGAATCCAATTGCTTAAAATCCCCCTAGCCATGCTCTGCTAGGGTATGTCCCTAGCCGCCTCCTCTCGACTCTCTTTCCATGCTCCTTTCTCTACAGCGGTCTCTAAAGCGGTTTTGGACGATGATTTTTTAGGAAAATCACTTGTCCACCTCAGGGAAGTTTCTCTAATAATTATCTCTGGTTTTCATTTCCTTTTGTCAGCCTTTGTCTAGCTAGCTAGGTTTTTGTGTTTTTTGTATGGATGCTTGTTTCTAGTGCCCTTTTTGAGATTGAGAGCTTTTATTTTGAACATGGCTGTTAATCACAATTTGCTTACCAATCCTAGATTTCTTGCTAGTAAAAAAGATCTCTCGATCTTTCAAAGATGCTTTGTCCGGCTTATCTCCTTCTGTATCCTTCCCGGAACTCAAAGCCACCACCCATTGTGGGATGACAGCACTTTAGGATTCCAAGGAATAAATTGAAGCTCTAGTTGCTCCTTTTGAATTTGCGTTGGTAGGAAAATTCACTAACCATAGACCTAAGTTGGATCTTATTCAATTTTTTTTTCAAATTTAAGCTCTTTAGAGAATTTTCTATTAAGCTTTTGGATCCCTTATCATATTTTAATTAAAATGGCTAATGACCTAGACTACAGCCGAATGTTTGGTCGTAGATATTATTATGTCAATAACTGCTATATGAAACTTACTAATTGGTCTCCTATGTTCAACATTTCTATGGAATCTCCAATTGTACTGATTTGGATTTCCTTTCCTGATTTGCGACCGCATCTTTTTTATCCTCGAATTTTACATGGGTTGGGTTCTCTGTTTGGAAGGCCTTGGCAAATAGATAATGCAACGGGTAGTGGCACCGGACCTTCAATCTATTGCTAGGATCCTAGTGAAACTTGATATACCAAAGCAATATCCTAATAGTATTTAGCTTAGTCCGAAATAATTTGTTATATTCAAAAGTAGTCTTGGAAGAATTTCTAGCTTTTTATAATCATTGTAAGACTCTTGCTCAATGTAAAACTGAATTTTTTTTTGTTACACCCTCAACTCAGGAAAAATCAGGTTGTTAACCCAAAAATACCTTTGCCTTTCTCTAAACCAGATAAACTTGCTTCTTCTGGATTATTTAATGAGATTGCTAATGACCCTTCTAAAAATGTCCATAAGACTATCAGTTTAAATGCCTATGTTAACCTGCCTTTTGTTAATAATGAGCCCTCCAGCAAGTTGGGGGTTGTGCATTCTACTTTAGTTGAAGGCAATCCTTATTTTGTTCCTTTAGTCTAAATAAGTAATCAAATTGCTCCTTTAAGTGAGATTTCTCAATCTTCAGATGGTTTGGATGTTTCTAATCTATTGCCAATAATTTCTATTCCTAGCTCACCTATTTCTAATTATGTGAATTTAAATAAGGTTGAGGGGGTGGCTCAATCAGATATGCATTCTCATGAGGACCCAAATAATCCTTTTAACAGGTTAAGCCCTTCAAGTCAATTGATTTCTAATTGGGAAAATGGGAAATAAATTCTGCTGATGATGATTGCAATTATAATATTTTTCAAAAAGAGGAAGATTTGAATGTAGCGCATGTCTCTAAAGAATATTTCACTTTGGTTTCTAAAAAGAAAAATAAGAAAAGTAAAAAAGAAAATTCTGAGTACCATTCCCTTTGAAGCTAGAATTACAATATCCAATGCTTATTCTAAACAAAATTCCAATGATTAGTATAATTATCTAGAATATAAGAGGTGTGGGGAGACCTAACACTCGTCTTCATATTCATAATCTTTGTAGGATCCACAAAATTTTAATTTTGGCTCTTTTGGAACCCATGGTTAATGCCTCTAAGTTAGTTATATGTCAAAAACAATTGGGTTTTGATTTATGATATGCTAATGCTAATGGTAAAATATTGCTTTTTAGAAAAATAACATTAATTTATCCATTATTGGTTATTTTAATTGAATGTTGCATTGTAGTTTATCTCTATATAATGTATCTTTTATGGGTTCTGTTGTTAAATTAGACATTGGAGTTTGGTGTGAGGATCAAGATGCTATAGGTGAATCAGTTATTTCATTTTTTTATATATATCATTGGTAGAGAGAAGGTTGTTGGTCCACTTTCCTTTCCCTAATTTATTCCTTCCCTTATTTCCAATGAAGATAAGATTTATCTTTCTAAGTGTCCTGATGAGATTGAAATTTTCACATCCCTGATGGATATGAATAAAGACTCTATTGCTGGGCCGGATGGTTTTACAATTTTGTTCTTTCAAAAATGTTGACATTTTATCAAAGAAGATCTTTGTAAAGCTATCTCGACCTTTTTTAATGAGTATTGTATCCCTAAGTTTGTTTATAGCTCTATTATCATTCTTATACCTAAAAAGAATAATCTTAAATATTGGAATGATTTTAAACCAATTAGTATTTATACTACTTTCTAACACTGCCATTGCCAGGTCCCAAGTCCTGGATGAAAAAAGTGGAGGGTTGCGTTAGGTAGTCGACAGCTAGTGTAAAACTTGTCGAATAATAATGACATGAATCCTTTAAGAAATTATGTTAATGCTAGGGCGTCCCCTTGAAGCGATGCACTGTATGGCCTGAATACAATGACAAGTGTGCAAGGGCCACTGCACTGCCGCCCGGGTGCAGTGTTAAATAGGCAAGGGTTCCCACATCAAGGACGGATGTGGGCAAAGAAGCTAGTCCATGAAACTAAAATTAGGATAGAAACTTAGAATATAGGTTCCCTTACAGGAAAATTAATGGAATTAATAGATATTATGATTCATAGGAAGATAAATATTCTGTGCATTCAGGAAACTAAATGGATTAGAGAGAAGGCTAAGGAGATTGATAGTTTAGGATTTAAACTTTAGTATTTGGGTAGGAGTCATACTAGAAATGGTGTAGGCGTGATTTTAGATAAGAGTTTGAAGGATAATGTTATAAATATTAATAGAATTAGAGATAGAATTATAGCTTTAAAGATTATTGTTGATGCTAAGATTGTTAACATTATAAGTGCTTATGCTCCTCAAGTGGGTTTTGATAGGGATTTAAAATTAAAATTTTGGAATGACTTAGAAGAATTAATACAAAAGATGCCTCTTGAAGAAAGAGTTTTTATTGGAGGAGATTTAAATGGACATGTTGGTAGAGAGGTAGATGATTTTAAAAGCATTCATGGTGGCCATGGGTTTGGAACGACAAATGAAGGTGGTAAGTCTATATTAGATTTTTTTTAGCTTATAATTTTTTAATTGCTAATATCTTATTTAAGAAAAGGAATGAGCATCTCATTACTTATAAAAATGGATATAGTAAAACTCAGATTGATTATTTTCTTATAAAGAAATTAGATTGTTTAGATTGTAAAGATTGTAAAGCTATTCCGAGTAAAAATTTATGTACCCAACATCATTTATTAGTTTTGGACTTGAAGATAATGGGGAAGAAAATAAAAAATAAGTAAAATAATTTTCTAGGATTAGATGGGGGCATTTAAAAAATATTAATAAAAATATTTTTGAGAGTAAGATTTTAGATCTTAAGATTTTATCTGTGCATGAGGATGCTAATGTTATGTGGGAAAAAGTGGCTAGTGATATTAAGAATATTACAAAAAATATGCTTAGAGTTTCAAAGGGAAAAGCTTCTAATAGTACAAATAGTTGGTGGTGGAATCCAAATGTGCAAGAAAAGATTAAAAATAAGAAGATTTATTATAAAAATTGATTTAATTGTAAAAATTTTGATAATTGGAAATTATATAAAAAGGTGTGTAAGGAATCTAAGAAAGCAATATGTGATGCAAAGAGTTTAGCTTTTAGTGATTTATATAATAGATTAGATACTAAGGAGGGAGAAAGATATATGTATAAGTTAGCCAAATAAAGAGATAGGAGTAGTAAGGATTTAGTTCAAGTGAAGTGTATTAAAGATGAAAGTCAAAAAATACTTTTTTAAAGAAATGATATTCAACAAAGGTGAATGAGATATTTTGCTAAACTTTTTAATGAAGAACGTGAAAATAAATTTGACTGTAGTGACCTTAGCACTCTAAATGAAAATAAAGATTTCTGTTTTTATCGGCGTATTAGTAAAACCAAAGTTAGAGAGGCTTTAAAGAAAATGAAGGGTTGAAAAGCTGTTGGACCTGATGATATTCCAATAGAGGCGTGGAAATGCTTAGGAGATGAAGAAATTTCTTGGCTTACTAAACTTTTTAATACTATTTTGAAGACTAAAAAGATGCCAAATGAGTGAAGAATGAGTGTGTCAATACCTATTTTTAAGAATAAAGGTGATGCACAAGATTGTGCAAATTATAGAGGAATTAAGTTAATGTGTCATACTTTAAAACTATGGGAACGAGTTATGGATCATAGGTTGTGGCGTGATACTAATGTTTCTCAAAATAAATTTGGATTCATGCCGGGTAGGTCTACTATGGAAGCCATACATTTATTAAGAGGTTTGATGGAGAAATATAGAGAGAATAAGGAGGATTTACATATGATATTTATTGATTTAGAAAAAGCATATGATAAAGTTCCAAGAGAAGTGCTATGGAGAGTTCTTGAAAAGAAAAGATTTAATAACGCTTATATTCAAATCATTAAAGATATGTATGCATGAGCTATTACTTGTGTTCAAACACAAGGTGGTTTGACCAAGTATTTTCCTATTTCGGTTGGATTACATCAAGGATCAGCCTTAAGCCCATATCTTTTTGCTTTAGTCATGGATGTTCTCACTAGACATTTGTAAGAGGATGTACATTGGTGTATGCTTTTTGCTGATGATATTCTTCTTGTTGATAAGACTAGAGAGGGAGTTGAAGGTAAACTAGAATTGTGGAGGTCAACCTTATAGTCTAAAGGTTTTCGCTTGAGTAGATCTAAAATGGAATATATAGAGTGTAATTTTAGTAATAATAGACCTAGTGAGGGGATTGTGACTTTGGCCGATCAAGTCATTAATAAGAGTACACATTTTAGATATCTTAGATCTATTGTTCAGAGTGATGGTGAAATAGATAGGGATATTATCAGCAGAATTCAAGTGGGATGGCTGAAGTGGAGGAATGCATCGGGATTATTGTGTGATAGAAAAGTACCCCTCAAACTTAAGGGAAAATTCTATAAGATGGTGGTGAGACCTGCAATGCTTTATGGTGCTGAATGTTGGCCATTAAAAGAGAAGCATAATTCTAAGTTAAGTGTTGCAGAGATGAGGATGCTCAGGTGGATGAGTGGCTTTACCCTTAGAGATAGGATACAAAATAAGCATATTCGTGAAAGGTTGGAGTAGCTCCAGTGGAAGATAAGATTAGAGAGAGTCACCTTAGATGGTTTGGTCACATAAAATGGCGGCCTCCTGATGGCCCGGTTAGGAAAGTAGAGGTCTTAGATTTGACTTATGTTAAGAAAGGTAGAGGTAGAACTAAAAAGACTTGGTTAGAAAATATTAGAAATGATCTTTCTTTATTAGATTTAAATGAGAATTTGACTTTTAACAGGACACAATGGAGAAAAAGGATTCATGTAGCTAACCCCACGTAGTGGGATAAAGGCTTGATGTTGTTGTTGTTGTAGTATTTATACTACTTTCCACAAGCTTATTTCTAAGATATTGGCCTCTAGGATAACCCTCTTCCTTCCTAAAATTATTTAAAAGAATCAAACTGGTTTTGTTAAAAGGAAAAGTATATCTGACAATGTTTGACTAGGTTAAGAATTAATCCATAATATTCATAAAAGGATTTTTGGCATAATTTAATTTAAAATTAGATATTTCTAAAGCTTATGATAATATTAACAGAACTTTTTTTAAAATATGCTTCATCTCTTTGGGTTTGATGCTAAATTCATTAAGTTAATTAAAAATATTATTGAAAATGTTTGGTTCTCTATCATTATCAATGATAAATCTAAAGATTTTTTCAAAGCAGCTTAGGGAGTTAGACAGGGGAATAATTTAACCCTGACATTATACATTATTACTGTAGAATATTTATTGAGAAATTTGTTGCATTATTATTCTTTTTATAAGAGTATTGCCGATAGAAATTCTGGTGGCCTTAATATTTCTCATCTTTGCTTTGCTGATGACATTATTTTGTTTTGCAATGGATCTTTAAGCAGCATTAAGAAAATTAAAAAATTGCTTAAAATTTTTGAAAAAGATAGTGGGCTTAAGTTCAATAATTCTAAAAGTGCTTTTATAGTGGAAAAAGGCATGGGTTTGGATCAATGCAATAATATAATTAGAGTTAATGGTTTTAAAAAGCAATCTCTCCCTATATATTTTCTTATTACTCCTCTTCACAAAAGGCACAAGAATTCTTCTTGTTTGATAAAATATTTCTCAGTATTTCTAATAACTTTTTTGTTTGGAAATTTAAACTCTTTTCTATGGGGGTTAAACTAATGTTGATTAAGAGTGTTATGTGTTCTATGCCCATTTATTTGTTTAAAATGATTAATCCTACTCTGGAGCTTTATAATAGACTAGATAAGATAGTAAATAAATTTTTCTGGGGCTCTTCTTTAGCTTATAAGAAGATTCACTAGTAGAGCTAGATTTCTTGCACTAGTCCAATTAAGGAGGGGGGTTTGGGTTGTAAGTTTATTTCTGACATGGTTAAATAATTTTAATATAAACTTTGGTGGAATTTTAGAACTAGTGAATCCCTATGGGCTAAATTCATGAATAAGAAATATTGTAACAACACTCATCCTACTCTTTGCTTCTTCAAAAAAGATCAATCTTCCTCCTGGAGTAGGTTATGTTAAATTAAATGGTTCGGGAATTCTACAATTTAATAGGGATTAATGAATGGTTCATCACACTTCTAGCAGGATGATTGGTTAGGTTTTGGGTCGCTTTACTCTTACTTCAAAACTCATTCTATCTATTTATTGAAGATGTCTGGCTTCATTAAGGATGGTAGGTAGAGCGATAATCTTTTATTATAACATATGCCTCAAAGCATTGTTGTTATTATTTGTGACATACTACTTAATTCCTCTCTTAATGATATTAACATATTAAATTATCAGAGAATTGTACTTTTAGTTTTAAAAAGGTGTGGAACTACTTTAGAACCATTAAGTATTATCCTAGTATCTATGATTAAAGTGTGGAACTCTTCTACACCTACTTCTATTTCTATCTTGACTTGGAAAATTTTAAACGATTTTATTTCGGTTGATTACAGATTACAAGCTAAGGGCATTTACTTGGTTTTAAAATGTCAATGTTGTTGCCATACTGAAACCCTTAATCATCTATTTTTGGATGGCCCTAATGCCAATCAAAGTTTGGTCTAAATTGGAGAATGGATTAGGGATTATTCTTTTATGCAATACTCATAACTTTGTCTCCTTCTTGGCTAGTTAGTTTCATAAAAAAGCTATAGGTTGTATTTTTAATGTTGCTCCTATACTTATCTTTTGGCTTCTATTGTTGGAGAGGAATAATTGTAAGCATAATAATAGTAAAATCAATTATGATAGGATTAACACTTGCTTAAAATCCAAATTCTAGCAACTTTTTTCTACTAAGGTTTTGAACCCTTAAGCACTTTAAAGGTAGCAAAATTTGGCCCTCTTTTTTAATATTAATTGTCATAATTATGAGAGAGTCAACACTCCAAAAATTGTGTGGAGGACCAAATCTCAAATTCATGAGTTTAAACTCAATATTCATGGCTCAGTAAATAAAAGTGGTGTTAGTTGTGGTGGTATGATTAGGTACCATCAAGTTGATTTCTTATATGGATTTGCTTCTAACATTTCTAGTGGAAATATCAAGTATGCTAAATTAAATGCTCTATATAAGGGAGTCTTGCTTTGTATTGATAAAAAAATTGTGAACATCTAGAGTGAATTTGATTCCATACTGCTGGTATCTTTAGTTATTTCTTATAAATGCCATAATGCCAATTTATTCTATTTGTTTAACAAAATTTTATCCTTGCTTAGTAATGTTAATTTTAGAATCTCTCATATTTTGAGAGAAGGCAATGTTAGTGTAGTTTGGTTGGCAAAGGAAGCTTCTAAGATTTCTAATATGATTTGGTTTCAAAGACTCTTGCCTTGGTATTCTCAAAGGCATGATTAGGCTTGATATTTTGGGTATTCCAAATATTAGAATGTAGCCTCATGCTTGTACCCTGTTTATTCTGTTGTGGGTGTTCTCACTTACTTTGGATCCTTTTTTCCTTGTCTTATTTCTAATTTTCTACTTTTATAGTCAAGTTTTTTATTTATCTTTTTTGTTTCTGCTACTCCTTTTGTTGTAAGGGTCATATGTCTAATACTTATTTCAATATTATTTTTTTCTTCTGTTGTTGCATGTCAATTATGCTATAGGTTATATCCATGTTATTGGTTTTCTTCTTTCCTTAAGATAGCATATTTATTTTGCCTTGCTTCGTTATTGTATGTTAACTGTATTTTTTTAATGGTTTGATTCTTCTATCTATGTCTAGATTTAACTCTTTAGTATAAGATAGAGAAATTCTCCTTAGATGGTTTGGTCACATAAAATGACGGCCTTTCGATAACCCAATTAGGAAAGTATATGTATTAGATTTGACTTATATTGAGATAGGTAGAGGTAGACCTAAAAATACTTTGTTAGAAAATATTAGAAATGGCCTTTCTTTATTAGATATAAATGATAATTTAACTCTTAACAGGTCACAATGGAGAAAAAGGATTTATGTAGTCGACCCCATATAGTGGGATAAAGGCTTGTTGTTGTTGTTGTTGTTGTTGTTGTTATTTTTGCTGTTGTTGTTGTTGTTGTTGTTGTTGTTGTTGTTATTGAACTTTGTCTATGTTTTTTTATTAAGGTATCTTAAGTGAGCACGAGCTCACCTGGTTATATATTTTTGTTACATTATTTTATTCTTGATTTGGTCTCTAGTCTCATGGTTGTTATATATTTTACTTTTTTAGTCAATTTATATGTGATCCTTAGTCTTTTCTATAGCTCTAGTCTTCCTTTGGTGTATTTTAGTTTTTGTTTTATTCTGTTTGATAGAGCTTCCCTATTCCTTCCTATCTATAGCATTGGTTGGTGTTTTTTGCAAGTGTAGTTGCTAGAGGGATTCCACTGCTTTCATTTTGATTTTGTTGTGCTGGGAAGCTTTTTATCTTGTTCCTTTTAAGTCTTTTATTGTTCTCATTTTAGTAGTTATATCACTGGATTGGATGTTGTATTTGTGGTCTCTTTCTCTTTCAGGTGTTTAGTTGATATCCACTATATATTGGTCGTCATATCAGGTATGTGCAGCCTTTTTATTTTGTAATTTCCTTTCCATATATTTTGAGATTTTGCAGGATGTGTTTTTTGGTGCCTATTGGATTTATGCATTTCTGATGTGGTCCCATTGCTTCTGGTAGAGTTTTTGGATCAAGCTCCTGGCCTGCCTTTTGCTTTTATGTTTGTAACTAGTTAGGGATCAACGTCCATATAGTTTTTTTTTTCTTCTTTTTGAATGTAGCTCCTCGAGCATTTATCTTGATGTTGATCCCTCTAAGGATTGTGTAATCTTTTTTGCAATGAAATAAAATTAAAATTCTTCAAAAAAATATTAAAAAATTAAATAATAAAATAAAAAACAAAAAAAGGTTAATAATCTGATGATTATCAACCTTTTCTTTTTACCAAAGATTGAAAAAAGTATATATGATGAGTAGTTCAAAGCATTTATTATTATGATTCCAAGAGAGAGTTTGGTAAGGCGCATTGAAGTTTTTGAGAATCTTGCTCCTCCAAAGAATTCCCTCTAGATTTTATAATTAATTGATGAAGTTTTACAGACATTTCAGTTGAAGAGTTACTATCATCAGTGAAAGTTTGTGAGGGTTGTTAGACCCTAAAGAACTCGCCCGAGGTTAACTAAGAGGGGGGTGAATTGATAGGTTTAATAAATCTTAAATAAAAAGAAAATCTTTTTATCCTTTTTAAATATTTTTTTAAAATAAACAATAACCCTTGATGTGAAAGAAAATATAATTTTACAATAACAACACAATCAGAAATTTCAACCACAGAACAAATCACAGATAAGTGTAAAAATAAAATGCAAAAAAACTAATAAGAAAGATCACACTGAATTTTATAGTGGTTTGGTCAAATCTGACCTATGTCCACTTCTCGAAAGCCTTCTTTCTAAGTATTGCACTAATCAGTTAGTGTCTAACCTTTAGCCCTCACAATAAGGCTGAGAAGCCCTTATAAAATCTTTCCACCATCCCGGTGAGGTAGAGAATCTTAAATCCTTTTTCACCCTCCTAGTGAAGGCAGAGAACCGAGAATCCTTTTACTCCCACCTGGAGTTGGCAGAGAACCATGGAATCCTTCCCAGCTGAAGTTGGCAGAGAACCACGAACTCCTTTTACTCCCTTATGGAGTTGGCAGAGAACAACAAATCCTTTTACTCTACCCTGGAGTAGGTAGAGAATCTTGATCTGATGCTGAAGATCATCTCCACAGAGTAACCAAGGAACCAATGATGAAGCTTGAAGAAGATGATCAAATCCTTGCTTGGAGAAACCTTTATGAATTCCCTCATAAACTCCACCTCAAAAGACTCTCTCTCTCTCCCAAACTCTCCTTCTCCTTCTCTAAGCTCTCTTAGGTCAGAACAGCAGCAAAAGATTTTCTTAACAATAATTTAGAGAACTTAAATTGGAGGCTTCTTAAAATACCCTAATTTTTAATTTGGCATTGAAGATCATCTAGGACTATCCTTCGATCATCCTGTATGAATAGTATAATAACTCTATTCAGCTAGTACGATCATCACTGCCATGTACGATTAGTATAAGTATTTGTACATATCATCCTGTACAATTCTGCGATCATCCATAACGATTAGTTCAACATACTGTTTGGATCGTCCAGTATGATATGGGATGATGGGTGGTAATTTTAATATCATCCTGTAAATCATTCGCGATGTCCAGCACGATACGTTGATCATCCTATGAAATAGCAAATATCATCTAAGATGATCTTCGCAGATTATCCAATATGATTAGATTGATAATATAACCATAATTAGTCCCCTAATCACAGGATCAATTTATGCATGATTTTCATGAATCGTCCAGGATAATATGGATCATCCTGTACGATAAGAACAAATTTTGAATTATAAAATCTTGCCTAAATTATGATTGACAACTATTTTTTATAATTAAAATATATCATAATGTACGATATAAGGATCATCTAGGATGATTAGTTTAATCAATCTTATTTTACACAGATGCCCTAATTAGGGTTTTATGATAAGCTGGTCATCCAGGATGATATAAATCGACATGTATAATTAGTTCAAAAAATGAAAAATTTTCCTAACTCGCTTACTCACTCCCTTAAGTATGTGTGTGTAAGATTACTTAGCTTCAGGATCAATCACAATATATTTGACTCAAGAAAAGGTTAAAAAAGTATTAGAATTAAAATTACAGACAGACTCAATCCTAGTCTATCCGATCTTGAGCTGATTTACATTGTAAGTGATCTTGTGGACCTGAAAAGTTAGTGAGGAGGGCAAAACAAAATAGATATGTAAGAATAGGAGTAGTAAAGAATACTAATGTTTGTTATCATCAAAATCACTGTACTTAGGTCCAGATTTGTAACAATTAGTAGGTGATCGATAATAGAACCCAGTTGGTCTCACGTGAAAGAAAGAACAATTTTTAGGGAGATTTTTACCCAAAAAAAATCCTGTAATCCTCCTCTGTAATTTGTGTTTTATAAGACTATGTGCCCACCTGGTGCAATTTCGTTAATTGTCATTAATTTCTTTATGATCAAATTAGCAATGGAGTGGGAAAATCTTTTAGCAACTTAACCACTATTTCGTTTGGTGGGAGGAAGTAGTTTTGTTTTCAACAATTTTAGCATAGGAATTATAGATTCAAGCAAAAGGAAAAAATTTCCAGGTTATGATTTTATGATTCATTTAATATACACACATGAAAGAGGACTCATTTTGTCACAAAACGTTATAAGTTTCCTTATTTATAAAACATCTCATAAGTATTCTTTAATCTAAATATTAAACTATAGAAAAATAATGAAAATTTTGTATTGTCTAAATTTAATCATACATTAAGCATATAACATTACCATTGGATTAGAAAATTATCACATGCATTTATATAACAACATCAAAACTTAAGAGATACTTCAATATCTATTTGAATTAGTGCTTTATAAAATGACTATAGAAATATATTCTTTGAACTATATGTTATACCTTATATTTCCTATTTCATAAGTTTTACTTGTTGTAACATTGCCCTCTCAACCTCTTTACCAAGAGCCCCATAGTGGAGTTATAGCCTAACCACTAAGATACTAATCATCGTAATTAAATCGCTCACTAGTGAGCACCATATTTTTTTACTCAAAAAAAAAAAAAAAAAAAACAAGTTCATTCTTATTTTTTTGAACAGGGTGCTCTAGTTACAAGGGTTGAGCCATATTAATGTTTCCCCTTACCATAGCTCCTCCTTCCCTAACTAGATTTCTTTCATTTGCTTGATTGCATTTTGAGGTTCCTTTTCATCTCTTTCTTTGATTATACTTTTGGAAACCCCTTCATGTAAAATTATAGTTTATAATCAATATATTTTATGAATTGCAAGAAAAAAAATATCTTTATGTACTTACATGGAGCTAATCAAGAGAAAATAGGTCTAATATGAGATCAAAGGCAATGAGGGCTTCACTATAACAAGGACTCAAGAATTAGAACATTTATTATTGTCTTTATATGAATGCATTATTTTTTATATGAATTCATAAAAATTAGAATTTGCTAGCATCTAATTCTAGGCTTACTAGATCTAAAGATGCTAACAATTCTGAATTTTTATGATTAGCTTTCTCATTTGGAATTCCATGTGGTGGGAAATATTTTAACTCACTCTCATATTTGTAACCTTTGCAAAATTCATAAAATTGTTTTTCAGGCTATTCTTGAGCCTTTATTTAATGTTTCTAAGCTTTCTTAATGTCAACGTCAGCTGAGTTTTCAATTTTCTTGTGCTAATGCTAACAGGAAGATTTAGTTATTTTGGAAGGAAGACATTCAACTTTCTATAGTTGGTGATTTTAGTCAAGTTATTCATTGTTCTTTTTTAGTTAACAATATGTTGGTGATGGCTCTATTTCCTATGCTAGTTGCACTAAAATTGGTAGGCTTTCTTTGTGGGAACAACTACATAACTTTGTTGTTTCTTTTAAGGGCCCATGGATTGTGGGAGCTGACTTTAATATTATTGTTAATTCTTTTGAGAGGATTGGAGGTTATCCACCAAGCCTATCTTCTATGGAGTATTTTAATCATATAATCATGGAGTGTGGCCTCACTGATATTGGTTTCATTGGTCCTAAGTTCACCTAGTCTAATAATAAAATATGGGAGAGATTAGATAGAATTCTTTTCAAATTTGAATAGATTTTTTCTTTTCAAGACACTTCTATGAAACACTTCAATAGAACTAATTTTATTCATGCTCCTATTTTTACTTGCTTTAAGCAAGTTAATTGTGTTGGCTTGAGTTCCTTTCATTTTCAAAACATATGGCTCATGCATCTCTAATGATTTTCTTAAGGTTGTGGAAGCTAATTGGTTAGCCCCTATTTCTTATTATGATGGTTCCAATGGCTTTATCTCTCTTGCTATTAAACTTAAATGCCAAAAAAAGTCCTCATATGGTGGAATAAGCATGTTTTTGATAATATTTTTGATAATATCCTCAAAGCTGAACAAGATATCATTTGGATGGAGAACATCTTTATTTCTAATGGGTCTAATGATAACAAATCCCTTTTAATTAATGCTAGAAATCTTCTTTCTGATTTATAATTTAAAGAGGTGGAATAGTAGAGGTAGAAAGCTAATTGCAAGTTTATTTATGAGGGTGACAGAAATACTAATTACTTTCATGCTCGAGCTAATAATAAAATTGTTAAATCAATAATTCATAAAATCAAATTTGATTGTGATTCTTGGATGGAGAATGAGGATTCTATATATGTTTCTAATATTTCTCACTTCAAGAATTTACTTCGCAATTCTAAGGTGGTGGTTGGTCTTTTCAATCCTCATTGTATCCCTTCCATCATTACTAACAATGGTAATTTTCAATTCTCTAATGTCCTAATGATTTGGAAATTCACAATAGCCTTATGGAGATAAACAAGGATTCAGTTGCAGGCCTTGCAAGTTTAACTACTGATTTTTTTTCCAAAATGTTGGCATATTATTAAAAATGTTCTTCACTTTGCTGTTAAGTGTTTTTTTAGTGGGATGCATATTCCTAAGTTTTTGTCAAGTATCTCTTTAGTTCTTAAACCTAAATGTGGCAATATGGATTGTTGGAATGATTTTAGACACATTAGTTTGTGTTCTACTTTTAACAAGCTTATTTCTAAATAGTTTTATTTATAGAATGACTTCGCTTCTTCCTAACATTATCTCTTCTGATCATATTGGCTTTGTCAAGGGAGATGCATTTTTGATAACGTGTTGCTTACTCAAGAACTCATGCATGATATTAGTCATTAAATTACTGGGCATAATATGGTGATGAAGTTGAACATATCCAAAGCCTATGATAATATAAATTGGTCTTTTATATACAACATTTTGAAGCTTTTTGGTTTCAATGATATTTCTATTACTCTTATTAGCAATATTATTAAAAATGTTTGGTATTCTGTTATTATCAATGGCAAAGCTTAAGGTTTTTTTTTAAAGCTGTCCAAGGGGTTATTAGGGTGACCCTTTGTCCCCTGCTTTGTATATCATTAATGTCGAGTATCTATCTAGAGGCGTTCATGTTATCTTCTCTAAATACAAAGGTAAAGCTTATATTAATTCTGGTTTTATGAGTATTTATCATTTGAGTTTTGCTGATGATATTATTATCTTTTGCAATGGCTCTATTAAGAATGTGAATATGTTATATCATTTCCTCATAACTTTTGCTAGTGAAAGTGGGCTTTGCTTTAATAAGAAAAAAATGCTTTTTTATTCCTAGTAAAGGTATGACTCAGAGTAAAATAAGCTCCATTACTCAGTTGACGGGGTTCACTAAGCAATCTCTTCCTATATGCTACTTGGGTACTCCTCTTTATAAAGGTAAAAAAGAAATCATTCTTTTGTATAAGATTCTTCATAATATTCAATTTAGACTTTTCGCTTGGGAGTTCAAGCTGCTCTCTATGGGGGGTAGACCCGTATTGATTAAAAGTGCCCTTTGCTATATGTCTATCTATTTATGCTAAACTATTTTCCCTTCTTTAGAGGTTTTAAATTAGTTGGATAATCTCTTTAACAGATTTTTCTAGAGTTCTTCTCAAGTTAGGAAAAAAATTTATTGGAGGGTGTGGAGATATTATACTTTCCCTTATGATGAGGGTGGTGTGGGCCATAAATCCACCTTTTATTTGGTTAATTTTTTCTTTATCAAGCTTTGATGGAATTTTCACATTAACAAATTGTTATGGGCTAATTACATTAACTTAAAATACTACAACAATATTCATCCTACTCAATGTTTTTTTAATAAGGGCCAATCCCTTTGTTGGTCTAGGATTTGGAAAGATAAATGGCTTGGTGAGCAATTCATTCAATGGGGTATTGGTTATGGCTCCTCTTATTTTTTGAAAAGATGATTGGATGGGGAATGGTTCAGTTGACTTTATTCTCAATTTTCATTCCTTTGTCAACTAGAAAGTTTTTTATTTTATTTTGCATAATAATTGGAATGTTAATCTCCTTCTTGAGCATGTTCCTTCTTATGTGACTATTCACATTTGTGATATCCCTATTAATAATTGCCTCAAAGATCAACCTATTCTTAAGTTTTCTGCTGATGGTGAGTTCTGCACTAAAGATGTTTGGAATCTTACCAGGAGAAAATCTAATTATAATACTATTTTTCATAAATTTTAGAACTCTGTTATTCCTACCAACATATCTATCTTATCCTGGTATACCCTTAATGGCTTTCTTCTTGTTGATGAAAAAGTTCAAAAAAAAAGTTTTTATATTACCTCTAAATGTCAATGCAGCTCTCATTTGGAAATTACTAAGCATGTTTTTATAGATGAGCTGATAGCCATTAATGTCTGGTATTTATTGGATAATGATTTGGGTATAAACATGAATGATATCAATATTAATTTCTATTCTCTCCTTGCTCATTGGTTTCATAAAAAGGCGGCTAGTCGTATTTTAACTATTGTTTCTATGGTGGTTTTTTGGCTTCTTTGGATTGAGGGGAACAATTGCAAACATCATGGCATAAAGATAAGCTATGATAGAACTATTATTGCCCTTAAGAATAAAAGTCATTAACTTGTTCCTGCCAATTTGCATCTTCACAAGCATTTCAAGGGAGATATGAGCTGGAGATCCTTTTCCAAGTCTCTTTTGATTTTGGTAATATTGGTCTCTCCTTTAGAATTATTTTCTTGTAGAAGCCCTATTTGGCTCAGTTTAAATTAAAAATTGATTGTTCTATTTATAAGTTGGGGGCTGGTTGTGGTGGTATTATTAGAGATCATCATGGTGATTTGATTTTTGCATTTGCTTCTTACATTCGAACTTGTAAAGTTATTCTTACATAAGCTAAGGCTTTGCTTATGGTCCTTAAATTTTATCTGTATCACAATCTTTTTAAGATTTGAATTGAATCTGACTATTTATTGTTATTTAATTTTTATTCTAACAATTATAACAAATGTTAGCCTCTACTATATTTTTAGGAACATCATGAACTTTCTTAATCAAGTTGATTATGTGATCACTCATATTTGGAGGGAAGGGAACAGTTGTGTTGACTGGCGAGCCAAACATGGAACTGCCTTATCCTCTACTGATTTATTTTATAATTTAAATGAGCTTCAAGAATTGAGGGGTATGATTAGGCTGGGTATGGCCTATTTTATGAATTAGTCTCCCTTTGTTTCCTTTTTGGTGTTTTTTTTTTGCATATCCCTTTTTTTCATTTTATTTCTGGCTTGTTTGCTTTGTTGTCTTTATCTTTTACTTTCTGGTTTGGTTCCTGCCTGTTGGGTAGTTTATTTTAACTCGTTTATGGCTGGTGCATTTTTGTAAATCAAACTTCTCCTTCTTTTGTTATGTATTGATGTTTTGCTTTATTATTGTTTGAGAGGTCGAGCTTCTTGCTGGTAGGGCCAGCTTTATTTTCCCTGATTGTGTTTTTTTCATTAAGTGCTTCATTAGTCCTCTTGAAGATGTATTCGAGAGGTTTAGGTGTGGATATATTTTTATTTGTTAATGATTCTTTTATTTGCCCACATCCATTATTGGATCATTTCTTCTTCATGTTTTTATCTTAGTTGGTTTCTGCTTGGTCTTATTTTTTTGCTGCAATCTTGATAGCTTTTCATCTTCTCTTTTTCTACTAATTAATTGCTCTCCAACTTTGAATTATCTTTTGTTCTTTATTTTCTTATCATGTGGTATTTTTTGACCTCTTGTTGTTGGCCTTGGCCTAGCTTTTTGCCTTGCTATATAGTGGGATAGTTCTTCATTTTCTGTCTTACCGCCCCTTCTGGGGCTAGTATTATTTGCTTGTTACTTATTGTTACTTAGTCTTTTATTGGTTTTTATTGATCAGATTTTTGGTTTTTATTTAATTTTTGGTGTTCTATTATTGGTGTTCTTTTGTTGTTGGTCATTTCCACTGGTTGTCTGTTGCTTTGGGTGTTTTTCGTGTTCTTTGTCAGATTCTTGCCATGGTCTGGGTGTTCTTGTATTGATCTAGATAGTCTCTTGTTCTTCTTTCAATCTCTTTTTTGCATTTTAATATAGTTTTGCAGGTTTTGTTGCTGATACTTGAGCAAGATTCCAAGTTGATTTTTTCTTGGTCTATTTTTGGGTGATGGCTCCTTATATCCCTTCTATTGGTCTTTTTGTTTTTCTTTTTGATATTGTATCTTAGTAGGGATCATTGGCTTATTAAGTTTTTTTGGGGTTTAATTGTAGCTCTTTGAGCAATAGGGAGCATTTGATCCCTTTAACGACTTGTAATCAATTTTTTGACGATTAACACATAAGCCCTTATGTGGGTATTTACCAAAAAGATTATTTTTTATGAATGTATTGTCTCATATGTAGTAGTGAAAGTGTCTTTATAAGTGTTATTACATTTTTTAGTTATATTAGTACTTTTAAGTTATGTGTTGTGTTATCCATTTTAGTTAACCCAATTAAATGGCTAAGTTGTTGTGGAGTGGCAAGCCTACACATGGGATTAGTAGCTGGCCAAGTAATGCAAAGGTAGGAGAAGTGATGGTATTCACAAGGTGGTATACTTAGTTTCGACCGCCACTTCATTTTAAAATTTTCTCTTTTGTAATATTGTATGAAATATGTCTCATTAGTGGAATGGAAAAGCTATTGATATTTTGTGATTATTGGAAAGTAAAATCTTTTGGTTGGAGCTTGGTGGCTAGCCAAACTAGAAATGGTTTGGTGATCAACTTTATGAATAAAACTGTGGTGAGCAGTACTATTTTATTTATATTTAAATTTCTACGTTTTCTTTTGTGGTTTATTGTATCCATTGTCCCACAGAAATTCAAATCCTAATTTCATAACAATCTAACAAATCTATTTAGGACTTTTGAGAGAATATGCCTAATTAACTAGGTCAAAAAAAAACCTAAAGCATATTTTCTTTCAATTGGGTAACCTACACTACTCCAAAAATTACCAAAAATACCATATACATATTAGGCACCATAAATTTTTATTTTGATACATTTATTATGATTCTTTTTAACTGGTTGATATGGTGCTACATAAGTGCATTTGTCATTCAAGTAATATAGTGATAAGTGAGTTATCATTCAAATGAGGAATCTAATTGCTATCTTTAAAAAATTAAGTACTAACTTTCTTGATTACTTAATTTTATCTGCAATACTAAAAATTTTATGAAGTAAAGATTAACCTACAATGTTATTAAAAGTATTTTTTAATATTATAAAAATTAAGTTTATGAGTGATAGGATAATTATGTGAATATAGATTGGTCTACATAAACTTTAATTGTGAATCATAATAAAAGTATTTCCTTGTCTCTATTAAGCTCATTAGAATTCTAGTGAAGTTATGACTAACTAGGCTTATCAATTGCTTCACTACAAGCACAACATCCTCTTAACGATTCAGAAACCCTATCAATCATATATCAATAATCTTAGAGTCTTGTTCAAGTTTTCTACTAGGCTTTATAAGCTCAATATATGTAGTTTAATAATTTCATATCACGGAAGAGGTTTGGGAGTGTGAGGTTAATCAGATACAGGATTCTTCAAGTTTCACTATCATTTTGTCTTTCACTTATACCTTTAAGCTCAAGAAGGGGCAGTCAGTATATTATATTTGTATGACTCCTGACTAGTGTACATGATTTTTTTTGTCATTGAACTCTAATATATATATATATATATATATATATATATATATATATATATATATATATATTGATATTTCGATTAATTGACTTATTTTAGTTGGTATTTTATTATTAAAAAAACAAATAGCTCTGGTAGTTATTACTAAAAGATAAAAGATGTAATTCTCTTCAAATTAGATTCTGAGGTGTGAAAGAGCCTCCTTTGATGATTTGAACACATAAAACGTCAGCCTTCTGATTGCTCAGTTAGGAGAGTAGATGTTTTAGACTTGTCCTATGTTAAGAAAGATATAGGTAGATCTAAAAAGACTTGGTTAGAAAATATTAGAAATAATATTTTCTTATTATATTTAAATGAGAATTTGACACTTAACATAAAACAATGGAGAAAAAAGATTCATGTAGTCCGCCCCACATAATGGGATTAAGGCTTGATGATGCTATTGTTGTTAGTGTTGGTGTTGGTGTAATCATGCCACAACACTTGTTGAGAGTCACACAACAAGTCTTAAATTATTTAGCATCACTATTAGGAGAATCTTTAATAGTTTGTTAAAAGAAGCTATTGAATCAAATAGTATGCTTTAGTATGTTTTATTTATTCATAAATTTGATTTTGTTTAATATATCAAAACATAATAGTAAATATCAAACATCATTTTATACTCACTATGTGGTGTCCAAAGCATATCATAAAGCTATATGTCTCTCTGATACAATTTTTTTCTCATTTCAAAAAGAACTACTTTTTTTCTAAGAGCAAGGGAACCTAAGTTTTTTTTTTTTTCCAGTTATATATAAATCTGTTTTTAATATGCCACAAAAATAATAAGTGATCTCACAAAAATAATTCTATTGTTAATCATTTGTGTTTGTAAAAAGGTCTTTTATAGTTCCAATACTATTGAGTTTATCCATATACTATCTTAATTTATATACTCATAAAAATATCAATGCTATTTTTTATCCAATTTTGAAATTTGATATAAGTTGAAATATGAAATTGGTTAAGACTAAAAGAAAATTTAAATTACTCGAAGTCCTTATCAATAAAGCTAGTCATAATCTATATTTAAAAAAAAATACATTATACACAGCTGTCCTTGGTCTGTTACTTAGGAGCTTTGGCTACCAACTAAGAGGTCTTGGATTGTGATTTGTGTGTAAGTTCGCCTTAATTGGCCTAAGTATGCCCCCCCCCCCCCCCCCCCCAAAAAAAAAAAAAACAATATGATAAAATTGTATGGTCCATAAACATAATTTTCTAATCTTGCTAACACTTTGTAATGTTCTTATCAACAAAGCTAATCAGAATCTATATTAAAAAATATTTATTAAATAATTTAATAACATTATTTGGCTTGATAAATAATTTAAAACGACTTATATTTATGGGAGATATTTTATAAACTCAGCAATAAAAAGGATAATAATTAATATTAAGAAGAAACTCATAGAAGATTGTCTAAATAGTATCATGCATTCACATGAAGAAACCTATTTAGAGATAAAAAGGTGGATTAATATTACTCCTCATGCCCTTTTCTTCTCTCTTTTAAGAAGATTAAGAGCAATAGACGGAAAAGACATGGTAGGGGGTGAAATATACCTCTTTTTTTCTTTTTTGGAAACAAGGGTATCTACCTGCTGTCACCCCTAAAAAAGGCGCATGGCGGCTTAACTAATCCCTCAGTGGACATACCAGTAACCGACCCCACAGATGCAGGGCCACAATTATTTTCTTCTCATTTAAGGAATCGTGCCGCATGAGAGAGGAATCGAATATGGATTGGGGGTTCCCACCCCCCAACTACGCTCGTCCACCAACTCAGCTAAGCCTGATGGGGTGAAATATACCTCTTACTGAGCTATGACCATGGGGTTTGAGGTGAGGTGATGTGATGTGAAATTGGTGGTGATTTGTGCCCTCGGATATATTCACTAAAAAAGTTACCATTTATAAAAATGAGTATACTTTCATATTAAAGTTCTTATTAAAGATATCATATGTAATCATAATTTCTTCAAATAATATTTTTTTTAATTAATAGTTGTAGCTACACATCTATTTCACCCTTTGGATTGTGCGAAATGAAAATAATCAAAGAGAGAAATACGTATAATGTAATTATATCCATCCAACATACATATGGTGAGTTTCTCTTTAATTTTTTTAATCTTTCAATTATTTATAATTTATAACACATGTGAAATTAATTTTACACGTTAAAAAATAGCCTAATATTATAATACAAAACGTATCAAAATATTATGATGTAATTTTTTCAAATTGAAATTTATATAAGAAAAAATTCATTCTCTTTATTTATTTTAATCTTTAAATTATTTATATCTGAATTTATTTCATCCGATTATTTAATTAAGAGAGTATGATAACTTCATACCCTTCTTAAAGAAATAAAATGTTTTGTATGAAATTAGAAAGTAAAAAAAAAAAAAGTTCAGATTGCAAAAATAATAATTTATTCGGCACACAAACAGATATATATTATCAACAATAATTTTTTGGGTTTACAAGAGATCGCGATAAACAAAGTTGAGGTTGAGAAAAAAAGAAAAAAGTAGATAAAATCATCACTAAAGAATTATAAGTGTTTGTCACCATACACATAAAATGACAAATTACAATGAACTATATTAGAGTCTAAAGGTTTTCGCTTGAGTAGATATAAAACGGAATATATGGAGTATAATTTTAGTAATAATAAACCTAGTGAGGGGATTGTGACTTTGGGCGATCAAGTCATTAATAAGAGTACATACTTGAGATATCTTGGATCTATTGTTCAGAGTGATGGTGAAATAGATGGGGATATTATCAGCAGAATCCAAGTTGGATGGTTGAAGTGGAGGAATGCATCGGGCTTATTGTGTGATAGAAAAATATCCCTCAAACTTAAGGGAAAATTCTATAAGATGGTGGTGAGACCTGGAATGCTTTATGGTGCCGAATGTTGGCCATTAAAAGAGAAGCATAATTCTAAATTAAGTGTTGCAGAGATGAGGATGCTCAGGTGGATGAGTGGCTTTACCCTTAGAGATAGGATAAGAGATGAGCATATTCATGAAAAGGTTGGAGTAGCTACAGTGGAAGATAAGATTAGAGAGAGTCGCCTTAGATGGTTTGGTCACATAAAACGGCGGCCTCCCGATGACCCGGTTAGGAAAGTAGATGTCTTAGAATTGACTTATGTTAAGAAAGATAGAGATAGACCTAAAAAGACTTGGTTAGAAAATATTAGAAATGATATTTCTTTATTAGATTTAAACGAGAATTTGATTTTTAACAGGACACAATAGAAAAAAAGAATTCATGTAGCTGACCTCATATAATGGGATAAATATTTGATGTTGTTGTATAAATAACAATTTTAAAAAATAAAATTAAAGCATCAATAAATATGCCCTTAACGGTTCATTACCACAGGCCAGATTTCACCGGACCGGTCTCAGTGCCGAGCGCCCTCGGTCCTTACCTGATCCCAGTAGTTGATAATTGTAATAGTAAGTAGTTCGTATCGCAGTGCAGACTGCCACCTCCGACGATCGGGAATGGCGCCACCGGTACCCAACCTGCCGAAGACTTCCTCTCCCTCTCAGCCCTCAGGGTAAGCCCTAACGCTCATCATCTCCACAACGGCAATTATCCTTCATCCCTGTCTCTTCCATCTTCCTAAACTCTAACCCTTTTTCTCCTTCTAGGAAAAGCGAGGTCGCCGACCTGAAGCTCCAACTCCGGCAGCTTGCCGGCAGTATCGCCCCTGGCGCGGACGACTCCCGGCGGGAGCTTTTCAAGAAGGTCATCTCGTTCATGACCGTTGGAATCGACGTCTCCGCGGCATTTAGTGAGATGGTGATGTGCTCCGCCACATCGGACGTAGTCCTTAAGAAGATGTGCTACCTCTATGTCTGCAACTACGCCAGATCCAACCCTGATCTCGCCCTTCTCACCATCAACTTCCTCCAGAAGGATTGCCGGGACGAGGATCCCATGATCCGTGGCCTTGCTCTGCGCAGCCTCTGCTCTCTTCGGGTTGCCAATCTTGTCGAGTACCTTGTCTCCCCGCTGACGTCAGGGCTTAGGACAGCAGTCCCTACGTGCGGATGGTCGCTGCCATTGGGGTTCTCAAGCTCTACCACATTTCCCCTTCTACATGCCTCGATTCAGATTTTCTAGCCATGCTAAAGGCCCTCATGCTCAATGACCCGGATGCACAGGTGAGGAAATGGAAACTGGAGTATGAGGAGAGGAGCTTGATTTTGGAGCACGTCATTGTCTTAGTTAATGCTTTGCTGATTGTCAACTGGCAGGTGGTTGCGAATTGCCTGTCATCTCTGCAGGAGATATGGAGCTTGGAAGCTGGTGATTTAGAGACAGTGTCCCGGGAGAGAGAGGCTTTACTAAGCAAGCAGGTTGTTTACTATCTCCTGAACAGGTCTGTAGTTTTTATTTTAGAACTCATTATTTTCTGGATAAATTTTATCATTTTAACTTAACAACGTTGAATAAAGCAAAACTTAGGTGCTGAATTTAATGAATGTCAAGTTGCCTCAATACATCATGCAACTCGAAATCTACTGTATGATTTGCAATTTGGATTGATGTGCCTGTCATTGGAGAGAAAATAAAGAACTGGATATAGTAAGCCAATGCATGTACACTTATTTTTCACTATAATAAACTTTTAAATTTCAATTGGCACTTTCGCTTTAGCCAACCCATGACATCCTTCATGTTTTACATCCCACAGCGACAAACTTCAAGATTCCATGTTATGTGTATGCAGTGTGCCACTAAATATTTAGAATCATGATAGTTTTTTTGCCAGAAATATATATTATAGGTGTGATTTTTGTACTACAATAGTTTAAAGAAAAGAATAATGAACACAAGGATTTTCTTTGATCTTGAAATAGCTTTTGATCTATAATTTGTGAGAATTGATTTGATGGGTATTGAGGAGAAAATCCATGTGTTAAATATATGTAGTAATTAAAAATATGTATGATCGAAAATGGGTAATATTATAAGTAGTTGTGGTGTGATTATATAATTTCCAATAATCATCAGACCTCATCCCAACTATTTGGGGCTAGAGTTATGAATTCTTATTTTTCATTTGTTTCTATTGAGTGTTGTTTGAGGTATTAAATATATTCTTCACAAATCATTTTGAACAATTTCTATCCATGTAACATTATGTCTACTCCCTTTTTCTTCCTAACCCATTGATGATGCTTAATTTTACTAACTCATCAAGCAAGTTTATTTTTTACAAATCATTATATATGTCCAAACTGCTATAAATCACCAAAGTCTATTTTTAGTCAACTTATCGTCAATTGATATCACTCCAACATTTCCTCTCATTTAATCATTTCTTAATTTATCTTTCTAATTTTATTAGATATCCATCTTAACTTTCTCATTTCTGCCATACTCAACCAAGATATCAATTGATTTTACACAACTCAACATTTGGATCCATATAACATCACCGACTTAATTGTGGTTTTATAGAATTTATTTTTAAGCCTCCATGATATCCTCTCATCATGCAAAACTCTTAAGCCAATTATCCATTTTAACTATCTATATTCTCATCGTTATCTCTATTTTTTATACAATAGATTTGAAATACTTAAACCAATCACACTTAAGTATAATCTTATGTTCTAAGAATATTGAATAATAATTGTTAGCATGAAACCACTAAAATTGCATATCATCTATTAAGTCTTTGTTCTATTAATTCTAATGCCTATATCTTTTAAACATTTTCTTTATTTTTTCTATTTTTCAATGGTTCCCTCAATAATTAAAATTATATTATTATCAAAATGCATACACCAAAGCTCCTTGTTTTGAATATCTCTTATCAGTATTTTTTTAACCAATACAAAATGTTATAGACTTAATGCTAATCCTTGAAGTAAACCTACTGTAATTAAAAACTTTTGGATCACTCCGCAACTCCTTTTAATATTAACTAGTTATCTATTATACATATCTTTGATAATGACAACATATCTTTGACACAAATCTTTTTTTCTTTAAGTACACTAAATCAGTTTTTTATGGTACTTGATCATATGACTTTTTTAATATCAATAAATATCTAATGAATATCCTTTCTTTGTTCTTTTTTGCTTCTCTGTTAATTGTCTTAACGCAAAAAATATTTTTATAGTAGATCTTATTAGCATGCAGACAAACTGGCTATCCAAAATTGTTGTAATTATCCTAAGCTGATATTAAGTTATTCTCTCATATAACTTTATTATATGAATCTTTAAGTTTTAGGTTTCTATAATTAGCATAATCTTCACTATCACTCTTGTTCTTAAAGATTGGGTGCTAATATTCTTCTCTTACAATTATTTGACATCATCTTAGTCTTAAAAATTCTATTAAAATATCTACTAGCCAATCACTTCAATATCCCAAATCTCAATAGATCACTTCAATATCCCAAATCAATAGGTTTCTCACGTGGACATAAAATTTTACATTTATTCATCCTTTTCAAAGCTAACTCAACTTTATTTTTTTAGATCAATTTATAATACACATTTTTTTCAACCTCTTCTAAAATAATTTTTTATCTTTAAAGCTCTCATTTAATAATTTCTCGAAGTAATTTATATTTTCTTGATTTCTTCATTTTTAACGAATATTTTCATTATCATCACTTTTAATGCATCTATCTTGATTAAAATTCTAGGATTGTTTATCTCATATCTTACTTATTTTATATGATTTTTTTCTTTTCTTAGCATCATGTTTATTATATAAATCATCAAAAATCATAGCTTTGCTTTACTCACAATACATTTAAAGTCGATGATCTATATTCTTGGTATCTTTTTGGTGCTCCTGCAATTTGTTTGATGATGTGGTGGATTCCTTTACTCTTTCTATATGATGCATACATGATTTGACGGGTAGTGATTTAGGGACAAATTTATCTTGGCTCATCGAGCAAGTCCATGTATAATTGGATAATGATACTCTTATGTTTCATGGAACTTTAAGGTGCAGGATTCTCTTCATTCGTAGTTATGCTTGACTTCATTTCTTGTTATCTTCTGTAGCTCTGCAATTATTATGTAGATTTAATTTGTGGAAATTTGAACCGTTTAACATGGCACATTTATAGTGTTTGTAAAACTTTAGAATCATATATTATGTTTCAATGAAACTTTAAAGAAGAAAGCTTGCCTTACACATACAATGTTGGGTCTTTTTTAATTGAATATCTCAAATAATTTCAATAACAATATTTTTTGATTAATTTTCTTAATTAAAGCTAAAATTATAATTTTGACCATTTATATAATATGTATAATATTAAGGAAGGAGAAATTATGATTTATAGAATAGTTGAAGTAAGAGATAAGTGATCTATTGATTTTGATGAAGTTCTATACATTAGAAGTGAAATAAAGAGAATCTTGGTTAAATGTGAAGACATAAAGGAAAGATGGAAATACTACATTGAGAAATTACGTAGTGGGAGCTTTGAGATACAAAATTATTTTGGAATATAATAATGAATAGTATAATGAAATATATTGTAGATTGAAACAACAAGTGAAGTGGAGTTATTTTTTAAAAAAGATTCATAAATGTTACACTTTAGATCTATAACAAGAAATCTATTGAGACTTTGAGAGTTATATGGGATATTGTTGTGATTTTCTTATCAATGAAGCTATGGGAGAGTAGTGGAATAGTGGCTTAGAGGAATTATATCAATTTTGAAGAATTAATTATGTTTCATGTAGAAGTATTTACTATGTAAGCAAATTTTGTTGTTAAGGCAATTACTGAAGAAATATAAAACAAAGAATGTTCTTTATATATTTTTTATTATTTCTGAGAAATCATATTATTAACATGAGAATTGATTTCATGTATTTTAAGGCAAAAAAATACATCAATGATGTGTTGGTGTTATTAAAAATATGTGTGATGAAGTATTGACTATTATAAAAAGTTGTGGAGTGGCCTAAAATTTTTAAATTATTATAGATTTTCAATAAGGATCAATATTAAGCCTATATCTTTTAAAATTAGTTATGAAGATGCTTATAAGGATGTTTCAAAATAAGGTGCTTTGGTTTATACTTTTTACTTATAATATAATTATGTGTAGTGAGCCTTCATTAAAATAAGTTAAACATTAGAAAAGTTGATGAAATGTTTAGAATATAAAGGCCTTAGATTTAGTAAAACAATGACTTATCATATATTATGCAATTTTAGATATGATCCTAATAATTCTCATTCAACAATATTAGAAGATAAAAGTGATATCGAAGTGTGATAGGTTTAAGTACCTTTCATCTATTACATATAAGCATGAAATTATAGATGAGGATATAACTTCTTGAGTTAAGACTTGATGGTTAAAATGAAGAAGTGTCTTAGAAGCTTTGTGTGATAATCGTATGTTATAGAGGCTTATAATAAGTTCAAGGGCTTATAGATAAAGTTTGTAAAAGATAAATTAGGCCAATGATGCTATTGGATTTAATTGTTTGATTGTAAATCATTGATGTATATATTGATTGTGATAGAAATAAAAATAGTAAAATGGATATGTGGCAAAATAAGAAACAATAAATTAATGAATGATTTATTTATAATAAATGTTGGAATGACATCTGTTGAATATAAGTTTATTGGAAATAGACTTAGTTTTGACATGTACAATGAAGGCTAGAAAATATGTTTGTTAGACGAGTTTATAAAATTAGCATAAAAACAACAACAACAACAACAACAACATCAAGCCTTTGTCCCACTACGTGGGGTTGGCAACATGAATCCTTTTTCTCCATTGTGTCCGGTTCAAAGTCAAATTCTCGTTTAAATCTAATAAAGAAAGATCATTACTAATATTTTCTAACCAAGTCTTTTGTAGGTCTACCTCTATCTTTCTTAACATAAGTCAAATCTAATACCTCTACTTTTCTAACTGGGTCATCGAAAGGCCGCCGTTTTATGTGACCAAACCATCTAAGGTGACTCTCTCTAATCTTATCCTCCACTGGAGTTACTCCAACCTTTTCACGTATATGCTCATTTTGTATCCTGTCTCTAAGAGTAAATCCACTCATCCACCTGAGCATCCTCATCTCAACAACACATAACTTAGTATTGTGCTTCTCTTTTAATGGCCAACATTCTGCACCGTAAAGCATTGCAGGTCTCACCACCATCTTATAGAATTTTCCCTTAAGTTTGAGGGGGACTTTTCTATCACACAACAAGCCCGATGCATTCCTCCACTTCAACCATCCAACTTGAATTCTACTGATAACATAAAAAATATGAATAAAAAATATTAAACTTAAGATTACATAGATAGAAGTTGTTCAAATAATTTGTGAATGATATGCTTAACACTCAGAAAATTTAAAGTGAATGAATAAAAAATATGGATTCATGACACTGAGCCCAAATGGTTGGGATAAAGCTAATGATGATGATCTCAAACAAATAGACTTGAACCTCCACCCCATAAACTAATTTATTAGCCCTACCATTTTAAAGATGCACGATTCAAAATTATGTGGTTACATTTTTCTTAAGCTTTATTGCTTTTTCTTTTTCAAATTTATATTTGTAAATTTTGAATATGCCTTCACATGTACCGTTTTATATATGCAGGATCAAGGAGTTCAATGAGTGGGCACAATGCTTGATACTTGAATTAGCCTCTAAGTACATACCATCTGATAGCAATGAGATATTTGACATAATGAACCTTCTGGAGGATAGACTTCAACATGCAAATAGTGCAGTTGTCTTGGCCACAATCAAAGTGTTTTTGTATCTAACGATGTCCATGACAGATGTTCATCAACAGGTGCCTATGCTCGCATATTAGCTTCAGGACATATTAGCATGAACTGGTTTTGTTATCAAAGCAGGTTCAAGTACCGGACTGATTACTTTTCCTGCTAATTTGAACTATTAATTTTGATTTAAAAATTTTTCAAAATTTCAAAGAATTTTTGCATATTCTATGCTTATGAGGTAAATGAATGAAGGCTATATCAAATTTAATATTTCTTGATCCAAGAGGCCTTAAAAAGCTTTTAAAAATTTTAATAAGTTTTTGGTATTATCCATGAGACCCAGGAGCCTTACAGAACTTTCCATGAGAACTTTTAGAAGGACCTTAGAATTTTCCCGTAGGCTTGGATTGCTGTCCAATAGATGAGCACAAAATTTGAAATCCTATTCCAAGCTTGCAGGGGTAGGCCTTACATGATTATCCTTCAAATTTCAAGTTTCCTTAAAATAAAAAGGAGAGGGAACTAGGTTGCATAAAATGAAGGATTTAGATTAGCTTGAAAATAAAATAATTCCTTTTATTCTCTCTGAGTTTGCTTAATAAGTAAGTTTAGATAGAATTTTATCTATTTTTTATTACATTCTTTAATTTTAGATTTGTTACATTGAAAGCTAGAATTATCTTGTACTTTTTATTTATTTTTGTTAGTCTGATACATCTATAGAGAGTCGTCTTAGATGGTTTGGTCATAAAACGTTGGCCTTCCGATGACCTGGTTAGGAGAATAGATGTATTAGATTTGACCTAGAAAGGTATAGGTAAACCTATAATGATTTGGTTAGAAAGTATTACAGATGACTCTTATTTATTAGATTCAAATGAGGATTGACACAAGGGAGAAAAATAATTTATGTGGCTGACCCCACATAGTAGGAAAAAGGCTTAACGTTGTTGTTATTGTTGTGGTAATAGTGCTATACATCTATAAATAAGATTTAATTGCAGGCTATTTTTTATCATAAAAATTAATGAAAGTTTTCTTCTCTCACCTAGCTGACTTCTCTATTTCCTTTTTCTATGCTTGACTGCATTCTTTATTCCTTTTTACTCGACCAAACTCTCTCTTCTTATTCTATCTCTTCCTAAGAGGTCATATGGCTTGGCGTGCACTATGGAGAATCAAGGGAATACAAATTTCATGTCAAGGAGGATAATACGAGGCAAAACCTTCATTGTTTCTTTGATTATTACTATGGAAACCACTATTTATTTGGTAATAATTCGTTGTATTTTCTATGTTCTAAGCACACCATGTTGCTCTCTTCTTTTGCCTTTGTTTGACACCTATATAACCCGGAATTTTGTGAAACTTATCAAGAAGATAACCCTCTTTTTGTTATGTTTTTATCTATCATATCATTTTCTTGGGAAGATTGAGTTGTATTCTCTTTAGATTCCATTTCAATTCTTATTTTTGTTCATCTATCTCAATATTAAAAATAAAAATCTCCATTTCTGCCCTATTGATCTTTCGATGAATTTGAACCATAATTTCCTATGAGGGCATAGTTCCCACTTCCCATCCTATAAGGAAATTGAAGATTTTATTCACCTTGGTTAAAACTAGAACCACAATTCAAAATCATTCTAAGGATGAAGAGTTGAAAATAACATAAGGAACAATTCAAGAGCAATGCACTAAGAGTTTGGAATGTGAGATTGTTAAATTAGAGAAGCCTATGTCCAATCTTGTTGAAATGATATCTATTTGAAGGCATTGTTACCTTAAAGAAAAAGGATGTTCCTACCACTACTATTTGTCACTTCTTTTGGCTTTGCCAAATAGTTACATAACCTTGTCATTTTTATGAAGCTTTATTTGCTATTAAGAACATACTCTAGTTGTTATTTTTTTTATATATTAGGTCATTATCTTGAAAAGATTGAGTTATATTTCCTTTAGATTATAATTCAATTATTATTTGTGTGGTCTTTAACTCCGCTATATCAAAAGCTCAAAAACTCATTTGTGGCCATATTTACGAGATTTAATATTGATTGTCCTTAGCGAATTTGGATCATAAATTGATATCAAAGCAGTGCTAGTAAGGTAGAAGAGTTGTCAGCAACTGAAGGTGAAACCATGAACTAAACACTAAGAGTTTGTCATATAAGTTTGTTAAATTAGAGAACTTTAATGGCTATCTTGAAGACATTGGTCCCTCAAAAGCGCAAGGGTTTTCCTACCACTAGCCATGGTAAGGTTTTGAGGATGCCTGAGGAAGATAATGAGGAGTGATTGGCATAGAGGATGAGAATAGCCATAATCAATTAAGGCATTTACATCTCTTTAGACCACAATTTGATTCTGATTTATGCACATCATAATGCCAAATCAAAAGCCTATGAATTCTCTTGTGGTTCCATTCATCAAGGAGATCGAACATTAATCTAAGTAATTGTGATATCAAAAGCTTAAGGCGCCTAGCTCTCTATTAGTTTAACCTCTTTAATTTAGCAAATTTTGATAACAGTAATTGCTGTTTTATTTGCCATAATACAATTAGTTGCAATCTTCACTGTTTAAGTTTTAACTGTGCCTCTATAACCAAATGTCTTCCTATGGCCTCAATGTTACATAATTTAGAGTTAATAACATCTTGAATCTGTTGTAAGGATTTATACAAACTTTTGGTTGATTTTATGCGTAAATCATAATCTATCTTCTTTATTAGAAACAAAAGAGTCAACAACAATTATTACAATAAATGATCGCCAAATAACACTGATCTCCCTTCATATTTTTGAAATCTTAGCCGAAAAAAATAGAACTCTTTCATAGCAACAAACTTCTTTCTGTATTTTTCCTAATATTTGTCTATAACTTATATTCACTGTCCAAAAAACTTCGCCATATGAAGTAATATTGTCTTTGAACATTCTGAGATGTCCTATCTAGGATTATATGGTTGCAATTTAAAGATTTATTCAATGTTTAGTTGTAGCCCATTAACTACAGAAGTGATAAATGGCTTTAGTGGCAATAACTGAGACAGATATGAGCAGCTTATGTAATAGTACTCTATAGATTTATGTAGGTAAGCTTTTGCTTTGGATTACTTTTTATTGGAGAGAGATATTTTTTCCGTTGAATTCATTTATAGAGGTTAGCTCCGAATCCCTTGCAATTGAAGGATGAAATAAGCTCAAATTTGGAACAAAAGATAAGAAATACCAAACTAAATGGAAAATTAAGGGCAAAGAAATGGATATGAAAAAAAATCAATATAAAGTCTTATTGTCATACTGCAAATTTAAGGGGCATAATTATTAAAATTTCTTGAAACATAATTGTAAATTTTGTAACAAGAATAATGCGAGAAAGTTGAAACAGTTGACTATTGTTGCTTAGTGGATCATGGACATCAATTTAATATATCAAGTGGACCCACCCCAAGATCATACTAAGGACACAAAGTCTAGAAGACGAACAAGCCAAAGATTTGTTTAGCCTAACTGTATAGACCCATATGACTATAGTTTTAGTGATCTTTGACCCAGGGACCTACTAGAATGTTTTTGCAACTTGAAAATGGTTGGAAGTTGATGGAGATCATTTGGATATAGGATATGCCATTCACAATGATCATTCGCTTCTTGTACACAATCAAAGAAAATGTGAGTATGCTTGGAGGAGTATTTTTGCTAAAAGGCACTTTAACACTCAAGTTAGTACGTTGCAAACATATGAAATGAAGTCACAGCTAAATCTTTCCTAGGGGAATTAAGAGAATTGAAATGATTTTCAAAGGTTTTAGAATTACTCTATATTTCCCAAAGGAGTATTTATATATATTAGGGTGAAGGCTTGTTTGACACTTTTGCTAGGTTGAATGGCAGATGGAGGAAACATTTTATCTTTGATGTCCATGTTAGATGGAAATGTTTCTGTTGACTGATATTTTGATCCTTTGGTCAATGAAGGATTAAGAAGTGAGGTACCTTATTTTTGAGATTGGACTTATATCACTTTGCCCCTAGTGGTGACTTATGGATGGATGAGGCCTTGGAGCTTTGAGATCCATGTGGTTGATAATTGTAATTGGGTCATAGGATGACTCTTGAGATTGGTGTTGGTTGCAATTTGAGTTAGATTGTTATATCTCTTTATTGATGCATAGGATCTATGCTTGATTTTATGACATTAATGAAATGGCCTTCATGCATCTTGAAGTGATCCGATGGCCAAGATTTAAAACTACCTTTCTTTTACTCTCGTTCCATGGGGATTATAATTGCATGAATCTTGGCACAATTGTCTAGATGACTATGAGAAATTGATTTATTTATTTTTATAGGGACTTGTCAATTGCCCTCTTCATGACACAATTTTCGTGTTGAACCCGGTCAACTCAATCGAGCATCGTCGAACCCAATTTGACTCAAATCGGCGTCGATTCAAGTTTAATTTTCTCAAATTAACTCGATTGAGCCAATTTGAACTCAAATCGATTCAAATCGAGTTTGATTCGAGCTCAAATTCAACCTAATCATCCCAATTGATGCCTTCCAAATCAAATGTTGCATCCAACAGCTTCAATCTTCTTGATTTTCTCTCTCTCCGCGCTTCTTCTCGTCAAATCCCGTACCAGAAGGTCGAGCGCAGAAAAATCTTTCCTAATCCATGAAATCGAGCAGGCAACTCATTCGGTTTTCCCGTCCGTGTTTCCCTTCCATTGGGTACTCTCGAATTTCAATTCCTGGCGTGCTTCCTTCCAGTCGAGAGAGCAGGGAGGCCATTCTATCTTCTTCCTTCCTGCATGCTTTGAAATAACAAAAAAGAGAGCAAGGGAGGTCGGGACAAGGTGCTCCTGCGTGCGTGCTTCCTTCTTGCGTGCGTCCCAGACCGAGAGAGGGAAAGGAGGAGCCAAGCAACACTTCTCTGCTTCGTGTGTTTGGTGGAGTCGAGGGAATGGAGGGAGCGGAGTCGGGCGAGTGGTTCCACTTGCGTGCGTGCAACCTTTCTTAAGGGAGTCTGATCGAGCATCAAGAGCTCTTTCTGCATGCGACTGCGATCGATCAAGCATTTGGGGTGTTCGAGCAGAGCAGAGGCCTTCTGTGTGCGTGCTGAAGACGAAACCAGAAAGGATCGGGCAAGGCTTCTCGTGCACGTAACCTGGGCCGAGGAAGAAAGAAGAGGGGTTGAGGCTTTCGAGGGTTTTGCTTGCATTCAACCAAGGAGAAATTAGAAGAGTGTAGCAGCTGCTTCATCGTTTATTCTTCCTTCATCCCTCCAAAGTCTAGTTGGAAGCTCCTTACTGCTATTGTTAGTCATTTCAACCCTTCAAAATCACTGAGTAGGGGTTGTTTTGTCTTTCTTCCTCTTCAATCAGCAGCAAGCAAGAAGCTCATCTTCTTCTTCCTCTTCTATCAACTCCGGTAAGCTCGTGACAGTGAATGCAACTTTCAGAGCAATTTGGACTGCAGCTCACTCCTCCATCCCTCCATTTTCTCGCTTTTGCAAGGCGAGAGGATACCGACTTGCACTGTGACTTGCTTCAGTGAGGTATACCCCTCAAAAAACTTAGCAAAATCCCTAGGTCTCTAAGCCAAGGATGTGGTTGATGCTCCCCGAGCCTTAGGATCCTAGGAAATAACCCTTGCATTTTAATTTCTAAACCCCAAAATAAATCTTATGTTTGCTGTCCTCTCCACAAAATAGGATTTCCACTTGTTTGCTCTCATGTGAGAGCCCGAGGAGGATGCCAATACGTGCGGGGTTGTTAGATCGGCGTTCAACAACCTCCAAATACAGGAAAACATCATTCATGTTATGTCCAATTTGTCGCCTACAATCATGCATTAGGATAGACGCTATCATTTGACCCCAAATTCAATGATGGTGCATAGGCATTGGACAGCCACTAGTTGTATGCATTTCTCACTTAAATGTATTATCATGTCAAAATTGACATACCAATTTTGAATAGCTTGCATGTATTGAAAAAATGATAGTCTATAGAGTTTTGTTTGATGCCTATATTAAATTTAATTGATTTAACGCTCTAGTCATTGTGAGACATCCCATAGACCTTCAAAGGTCTATGTAGCAAGTCTCACAACATAAATAATCGATTAAGTTCACATTTTTACATCATACAAAACTTGGAGTATGAGATGACAATCTTGAATTAACTAAATGATGAGCAATCTAAGCATATGAGGAAGCTCTTAAACTTGCAACTCATTCAAATTGCATGTACTTTTCTTTCAAGCATAGTTCATGACAAAAATGATTTTCAAGCATATGAATGTGCATATGTTGAAGTTTATGAATTTTCTTGAAGTTTTGTAAGTGCTTAAGGATGAATTTAATCAACTTGGAAAGGCACAAAATTATTGTGAGGCTTCTCATTGGCCTTCTAGGGTATATGTTGCAAGTCTCATGAAAGGCATTGTTTATTAAGTTTATGTACAACATTTTGCGAAGTAAAACACTTGATTGCTCTCAATTGCTAAAATTTCTAAAAATGCAAATCACCTACACACACTTCTAGGTTCTTTAGATCATATCAGTTGATTTTAAAACATCTTAGAAGTTGTAGGAATCAACCTCTCCTATTAAAAGGAGTCCAAAACACTTAAAAATAAATTCGGATGCTCTCTTTCAAATACCTTCCTCCCTCATGCATGAAATTTGGAGCCTCCTCAAGGCTTCAAATGTTTTATTGCGTGAATCTTAGCATCCTCTAGGAGCTACCGTCAACCTTAGATAAATCATAGCATTGTTCTAGATCAAGTTGAACAAAACTCAGCTTGACTTGGTTTATCATTTGCTCCTTTGCTTGGTGTTCTTTTAAACTCACACAGAGATTTTCAAATGACCTCTAAAGAGTTCAAGAGGGCATTAAGAACTCTTAGGATCAAATCCTATGTTCCTTACCTCTTTTGCTGAGACAAAATCAACAAAAATCATATCACCCTCTCACATTTGCCTAAATCAAGTTAGATAGATGATCATGCATCATTAAATATAAAATTCAATGATTGCTTATTAACTTGTAGTCCCAAAATTATAAGTCTCTTATCTTTTCTACGGACCCCAAAGTTCCTAGAAAACTTTCTCACCTTAGCTTAAAAGCTATAGGTCTCTTTTTCTCCTCAACCTCAAAGTTGTAGGAGATTCATATCCAACCAATTCATTTGTTGTGTCAATATCAACAAGTAACTTCATCTTAAATATAAGAATCTAAATCCTATCTATCTTTCATTCTCCTAACCCTAGTTAGTTGGGTTAGGTGAATGAGTTTCTCTCTTTGGACACTCAAAAGTTCAAAGTGCTTCTTATGATTTGTAGTCCAAAGCTACACATAGTCCAATCTCTATGCATCCAAAAGTTGTAGAGATTTCTCATTCCTCCTTTAGCTCACAAGCTATAGGGGTCTTCCAACTTCTTTGCCTCAAAGCTATGAATTTTATTCTTTTCTTCTTAGCTCCAAAGCTAAGGAGAACTCTCCAACCCTTAGCACAAAAGCTACACTTTGGACATCTTCTTTCCTTTTTTTTAACCTTAAAGCTGAAGGAAACTCTCCTTTCTTAGCCTAAAAGCTATAGGATTTCTTCTACCTTTAGCTCCAAAGCTTTGGGTATTTCACTATTTTCATTTACTTGATCTCCAATCAAGTGAATGATCTTTAGCCATAGGCCCCTAAGGCTTAGCTCTTCTATTGGACCCAAATTCAATAGGAGCTTCTTCCTCTTTGGCCTCAAAGCCAATGTCTATCTATTTGACCCAAATCAAAAGGATAATCCATCTCCTTAGACCCAAACTCTAAGTAGCCTTTCACTTAACCAAAACAAGTGACTTTTTGCTCTTATGACATTTAAAACGTAACCCTTAGATGTCCTTTAGTAGTGTCCTTCTGTTGAAACTCACCTTACCCTATTAGGTGAATTTCACGAAGTCCTAAGCCAAACCTTTAGGCATGTTTACATTATCCTATCGGGTAGATATTTTTCTGTTATCCAAATATTAAGAGAACCTTAAAAATATCTAAAAATCACTTAGATTCCTCTTGATACAATGATGAATCATTCCACCCCAAAAGTGGAATGCCTACATCATTGGATCTTAGGATTCCATAAGTAGCAGACTTGCCTCAAAGAAAGCAGTGGCTGCTTTATAGGTTATTCATAACACTTCTAAATATGAAATAATTAAAAATCAAATAAAAGCTTTAAGTTACAAACAACTTAAAGTGAAACCACCCCTTTGATTAAAATTAAACATTTTTATTCCACAATAAAATAAGACACCACTTATAGTGTGACATTGCCACATAGCCATCACACACTTAGGTGCATAGTCCCTAAGTATGCTAGGATTAAAATTTTTTCTTTTCTGTGCATGTGTTTGATGTATGTGGTGTGACGCCTATTAGATTGTCTACATTGTGGGCACTTGCCCTTAAGTAGTTAGGATAGAGATATATACTCTTTTTCTACAGGTGGTCATGTTCAAGAGAAGATAATTAAATTATAATTATAAACATTTTTGCTTACAGGTGCTGTTTTAAACCCTCCCAAGGAGGCATGACCAATAGGGTATAAACAGGACTTGACACTTCTAGTGCCAGACAATTCTGAAATGTTTCTTTTTATCATATAAAGTCCTTCCTAATCCTCTTCTATTTTCTAGATTTGAATCTTTTTTATCTTTAAATGTATTTGTAGGCTTAGGAAGTATTGTAAGCCTGTGGGATGCAGTTACAGGAGAGATGAACCAGAAGGATGAAACCTCCTAGGTGAAGCCTTGGAGGCATCTAGAAGCCAAAGCTTAAAGACCTTACAAGTTGAGTCTGTAAAAATTTGACTGGGTTGTATAATGGTTGGCAACCCAGCTGCCAATTATAATTATAATAATTTGACTGTACACTTTACTTTCCTGATATTTTATTTTTATACATATATATATATATATATATATATATATATATATATATATATATATATATATATATATATATGTTTTGATTGTTTATTGAGTGCCCATTAGAAATATATATATATAATATATCTTTAGGTTTCTTTACTTGCTTTGAGCGGGAGTGGCTTGGACTTTGTTATCCGGTAGGCTCTTAGGACAACTAATTTTTCTATCAATTAACATTTAAACAATTTATAATCAATCATAGGATAACCAATTTTCTAAATAAAAAGAGAATTGCAGGGCTCACTCTAATGAGCCAAGTTTTTAAAATTAAGATGATTATACATGGCCAGTGCATCACATATAGAAATCTCTCACTTAAGGATCATATAATAAAAATATGTATTTAGTGAGTCAGCATGTTCATACCCACATGGTTAGGCATTTTGGCCTAAAAGCTAAGTTGTAAGTCTTATCTTCTAAATCAAAATAACCTTCCTAATCTTCATATGGATTGACTAGACCTTATGATTTTAAAAGCATTTAGGTAGATTTAGCTGGTAGCCATTTCTAGGTAGGATTGCAAATCCAAAGGTTGGACTAACTTATGCCTCATGTGAGGTAGATTTGTAAGTCCCTTGTACTTCGTTAGATTTAGGTTCGAGGCACTACCCCTCAGTAGCGCTTACCTTAGCTCTAGGATCTGAGGCTGTTATTGACCCCAATCACTTCATAAGCCCTCATATTTTGAACATTTTCTTTAACATGTGTTGTTAAAATATAAGCCGTAACATTCTAAATCAAATTGGTCAACTTGAACAAAAATCTAATTTTAAAATGTAAAGCCTAATATGAGATAGTTTGAGTATCTCTGAGTTTCCTCAAAATCAAATACTCCTACATTTCCTTTGGCTTCCATTCAAAAAAGAAAAAAAAAAATGATTTAAAGTTGATCAAATCTCCCTTGAAATTCTCAAAGATCAAATCTTTGAACTAGAATTCTCAAATGCCAAAATGAAAATATTAGCCAATATTTTGGTAACTCTAAAAACATCACTAGTTTAATAAAAAATATTCTGAAGTAACAAATGTTTAAGATATAATTAATCATTGGGGCTTGCCCCTATGGGTCATCCGTACCCCATAATAAAATAAACACTATTTAACCAAATATTGAATAGGAAAAAATTTCTATTAAAAATTTAAAATTGTGAGTTTTATTAGTGAGTCTATAGCAAAATAATATTTTTTTCTTTTGGATAATATATTATTTTCTATGTCGTGCTCAATCACAAAATATCCCAATCCGTTGACGATGACAAAATTTCTCCAACACCTCTATATTTTGGATTTCGTTTAAAGAATTCAAAAATATATCTTCAAGACTAATCATTTAATAAATTTTGATTCATTATGCTCTAAGGGTTTAGCCTTGATTTTCTTATCCCATTATTACTCTTAGGACATTAACATGAACATGCTTTCGGAGTTGTGGATTAAGATTTCATTAGTTGACCCCAGGATATGCAGTTTTTTACATTTAATACTTGGAGAGTGCTGCTTTGATTTGTTTTTGCTTGTGGGAAGTTTGCTAGGATGAATTAGAAATGACCCTTCAATTTTGTAAGTATTGCGGAGTAGGTTGCGATTTTGAGCATGACCGATTAGGCCCGTTTCTTCATTGTCCAAGACCTGTCCCATGCTTAATTGATAAGTGGAATGATTGTTTTATGGGTCTGATTTTTTAGATGAGTGGTTAGGCCTTGGTTTGGCCTATTTGTTGCTTATGTATAGTTGGCCTCAAAGCAACCATGCCTCACATGGGTAGTTTTTGCATGCTTCTTTTTGCACATTTTTGGGCCATTTTTAATGATGGAGAAGTCAAATTGATAGATGTCAGTGGTGAGCACCATGCTTGTGTGAACATTTGCATAGGAATTGATCAGTAATGAAGAATTGGGTTGGCACGTTGTTGGCATGTTGTTGGCACCATCCCATAGTCGATTGTTGGCCAGATAGGCTTGCAATTTTTGGCTAGTTGCTATCCCAATTATTGCATGTAGGTCCTGCCAATTTGTCACAACTATTGCTTATCCAAAATGGATGGAAGTTAGTAGAGATCCTTTGGGTATGTTGTTAACATTGATCACTCACTTCTTGCACAACCAAATTAAGGGTGAGTATTCTCCAAGAATTCCTTATCTAGGAAAGCACTCCAATGGTCAAGTTAGTAAGATGGATTCTAAGCTTAGGGAAAAAATGATTCTAAGCTAATGATAAAATGGCACGTTTGAACATTTTCCATAGGGAAAAATGACCAAAATAGTCCCTTAACTCTTTATGAAGGACCAAAATGGTCCCCAAGTATATTAAATAATCATTTTAGTCTCTCAAGTCTTTAAAATATAACCAAAATAGTCTCATGGTGGGACTATTTTGACTCCTCTTTAAAGAGTTGAAGGACTAAAATGATCCTTTAATATACTTGGGGATCATTTTGGTCTCAAGGGGGCTATTTTGATGATCATTTTCTCTTTTCCATGGAAATTTAGAAATTTGAAATGATTTTCATAAGACTTCAAAATTACTTCACTTTTTTTTCGAAGGGGCATTTTTATAGATGTCAAGGTAAAGGGTACCTTGGTACTTTGTAACAAAGGAGGACTTATAAAGGTGGCACTTTATTTTTAAGATCTATGATAGATAGAAATGCCTTCGGCTAAGGGGTCTTTATTGGAGGGTTAAGAAGTAAGACAAATTTTGTCTGAAATCCATATAGAATATCTTGCCATTTGGGGTGAGGAGCAGATGGATGAAGCCTAACAGCTTTTCAATTCATTTGGCGAATAATTGGAATTGGGTCTTACAATAACTATTGAGCTTGGTGTTGGGTGTGATATGAGCTAGATGGCCAAATTTCGGTTGATGCCTCAAGATTTGTGCTTGATTTTATGAATTTTGATGGAAGGGCCTTCATACATCTTGGCCAATTCAATGGTCCAAGAGAATTATAAAGATTATCATGCCCAACCCAATAAATTCTAGTAAGGAAACTTGGTTTGGCTACATCTGTGGTTGGATATGTTGGAAGGAGAAAGCAAGAAGTTGAAACCCATCATATATGGATGTTCCAAGAAAAGATTGAAATAGTGCTTACAGGCTAGATTTCCATTTTTATATGAATATCTATTATGTGTTGAACATTTAAAGTTATTTGAACCTTCTTTGCTTGACAGTATCGATGATCAAAGAAAATGATAGGAAACAAGTGCAGAAATTGATGGCTAAAATTGAAATTTCAGCAACATAGAACCAGAGATAGAGAAGAATCTTGTGGCCAAAACACTTAAATAGCCTTTAGATTGATGAAATATGGAAGAAGACAAACAAGGTACAATGGATCTTCTATTGGAGAGGAAGATCCGGCTCTCCTAAATCTTTAGACGCTACTAGAGCCCAAACAAGAAATAAGAACCATAAAATTTTCTACAAAAATAGAGATGAAAACCTAACCCTAGCCACCAAAACATACTTAAGCATACAACAATTAGGTAAATCCCAAAATAGTCCTTTATATTTGAATTTTCACTCCTAAGGCCCCCCTTAATTCTCCCTAATTAAGCTTGTGGACCCCACTATCAAGGGGCGACAGAGATGGGGGCGGAACTTTCCTTGTTCTGCCTCCTGTAAATTTGGACTGGTCCTAGTTGGATCGCCTGGACTGGTCTAGGGATTGGTCTATTGATACTCCTCTCCTAAAGAGCCGCGTTGTCCTCAAGGTGGAAGGTGGAAAACTGATGCTTCACCCTCTCATATAGCTCCCAAGTGGCATCATAGTCAGGTAAGTTCTTCCACTTAATCAACACTTCCTTGGGCTCTCCCTCTCCCTGACGTACTCCTTTAAGCTTCAATGGTTCCAAAATCACCTCTATATCCTGTGTCAGCATCCTTAGTAATTCTGAACTAGTTGTATGATCCCCCCCCAGCTCTCCTCAACTGAGATACGTGGAACACTAGGTGTATTGAAGCAGTCAAGGGTAACTTCATGTGATAAGCCACTGTTCCAATCCTCTCCAATACCTCATAAGAGCCAAAGTACTTCTGGGCTAGCTTCTCGTTCCTTCTGTTGGCTACTGTCTTCTGTCTGTAGGGTTGCAACTTTAAAAATACCCCATCCCCAACGGCAAACTGGATGTCCTTCATGTGTCCATCCACCTGTTTCTTTATAATTTGTTGAGCCCTCAGCAGGTGTCTTTTTAAATACTCTTCCAAGTACTGTTCTACTGAAGATACTGGTGTGCGACTTTGCCCAAAATGTACTAAGTGGGGAGAGTCTCTTCCGTATATCACCTTGAAGGGGTCATCTGGAAGGCCAAGTGATACAAAGTGTTGTACCTGTATTCTTCCCAAGCCAGCCACTTGGCCCATACCCTAGGTGTTTTCTTAAACAAAACACCACATGTATGTCTCTAAGCTCCTATTCACCACTTATGTTTTCCTGTCTGTCCGAGGGTGGTAAGTGGTGCTCCTCTTTAGCACTGTCCATTGTAGTTTGAACAACTCTCTCCAAAAATGATTGAGGAATACCTTATCTCTGTTGGATATTATAGATTCCGGTATCCCATATAGCCTGACCACCTTCTTGATGAATGCGGCCGCTATTGTCACTGTCGTGCAAGGATGTCGTAGGGGGATGAAGTGAGCATACTTGCTCAATCTTTCAACTACCACCAGAGTCACTGTAAACCCTTCAGAGCGAGGTAACCCATCAATAAAGTCCATGGTGATCTCCTCCCACATTTTGTCCGGTAGAGCTACGTGTTGAAGTAATATCTCAGGAGTCATGACCATGTACTTGTCTGTTGGCACAGCTCACATCGAGCCACCATCTCTTCCACAACCTTGTGCATCTCCTTCCAATATAGCTTTGTTGCCAGCTCCTGTATGCCTTCTGCACACCCGAGTGACTCCTAACTATGCTTCCGTGAAACTCTTTTAGTAGTTGCTAGATATGAACTGAGATCCAAGACATCACAAATCTCCCATAGTACAGCAGTCTCTCTCCCTCTGGAGAGTAGCCCGAGTGACTGTTCTCTTCCTTCAGAAGATCTACTCTAATTTTTCCCAACTCCTTATCCTGCATACTCTCCTTTTTTATAGCTCCCCAATCCAGCATCAGTGGTATCAACATAGCCAACTCCTATAATTCCCCCATGCATCTGGATAAGGCATCCGCCGCCTTGTTCTCCAATCCTGGCCTATAATGAATCTCGTAATCATAGCTTAATAGCTTTGACAATCATCTCTGATGCTCCTTCGTCACCATTCTTTACTCCGAAAGGAACTTCACGCTCCTTTGGTCCATCCTGACAATGAAAAATTGACCCAACAAGTATGGTCGCCACTTCTAAATGGCTAACAGAATGGCCATCAATTCCCTCTCGTAGACTGACTTCAATCTTGCTTTGGCTGTCAACACCTGGCTAACATAGGCTATGGGTCTATTTTTTCAGCATGAGCACGGCCCCTAACCCATATCCTGATGCATCTGTCTCCACCACAAAAACCTGACTGAAATCCGGCAAGGCCAAAATCGGTATTGTGGTCATGACTTTCTTTAGTCTCTCGAAGGCCTGTGTAGCTGCCCTTCCCTACAAGAAGCTATCATTTTTTAGTTGCTCTGTTAACGGCTAGGCTATGGTGTTGTATCCTCTCACGAATCTCCTGTAGTACCCCATCAAATTTAGGAAGCCCCTCAGCTCTCTTAGATTCCTAAGTAGAGGCCATTTATGAATTGCCTCAATCTTTGCTTGATCTACAGCTACCCCCTCCTACGAGACCACGTGCCCCAAGTACTCCACACTGGCCTGTGCAAAGCTATACTTCTTCAGATTGACTCGAAGTTGATGCTTCTATAATACTTCCAGATTACCCTCACATGCTCCAAGTGCTCCCCTATCGACTTGCCATACACCAGTATGTTATCAAAGAAAACTAGTAAGAACTTCCAGAGATATGGTTTAAACACCCTATTCATGAGCGACTGGAAAGTGACAGGGCTGCTCGTGAGTCCGAACGGCATCACTAAGAACTTGTAATGCCCCTCATGTATCCTAAAAACAGTCTTCTGGACATCCTCCTCTCTCATCCTTATCTGATGGTAGCCAGACTTCAGATCCACCTTGGTGAACATCACTGCCCCACACAACTCATCCAGTAGCTCATTAATCATCGGTATGTGAAATTTGTCAGGCACAATTTCCTTATTTAGAACCTGATAATCCATGCATAATCTCCAGCTCTCGTCCTTCTTGTTGACCAACAAGACTGGGTTAGAAAAGGGACTCACACTCGATCTGATGATCCCCGCCTCCAACATCTCCTGGATCAGCTTCTCAATCTCGTCCTTCTGAATCCGAGGGTAACGGTATGGTCAGACACTAATTGGTGACACCCCCTCCCTTAGGGTGATGACATGATCCTGCTCTCTCGATGGTGGTAAGCCTTGAGGTGGCTGGAAGACCTCACTAAATTACTGTATGAGTGGATGTACAGAAAGAGGAATGTCTCCCCTTTCCTGTAGTCTGATCCCCTCCAAGCTTTGCAGTTCCACCAGAAATTTCTAACCATGGTTTTGAGAAACACCATGGCCTTGGACTAATCCTGCATCTCCTCGGATCACCACTCTTTATCCTGCCACCAACAGCTGCATCATCAGTGCTCCCCAATTGACTTTGGTATCTCCCAAGATCTGCAGCCACTTTATCTCCAAGATGACATTAGTGCTTCCTAACTTCAATAGGTGAAAATCCTCTCTCCTCTAAACCTCCTGTATAGTTAGCACAACTCTTCTACACACTCCTTTACCCATCTCCACCTTCCCATTACCCGTCATCACCCCATAGCCTCTGTTGTCCAATTTCACCACCAATTGGTCAATGACCAGATTGAATATAAAATTGTGTGTAGCCTCGCTGTCGATCAACACCATCACCTCTCTGTTTGCTATTTCTCCTTTCACTTTCATGGTGATTCAGGATGAACCCCACCACTGAGTTTAAGGAGACTTCGGCCATATGATGATGCAGCTCTTCCTCCTCTTTTACCACTGCCTCACTCTTACCTCCCTCCTCGGCTTCCTCGTCATCACAGACGGTGAGAACCTGAAGAGTTTGGTCCTTACACCTGTGGCCCGGTGTGTACATCTCATCACATCTGAAGCACAATCCATTCGCCTGTTTTTCCTGTAGCTCCTTAGTGAGCTTCTTGAAATTTTCCCTGAATCCTTTTGGTTCTCACGAAGGCTTTTCGGTGTTGGCCCCTTGGGAGCTAAGAACATGATGGTCATCCTATACGAGCCACCTGAACTGCTGTCTCTGGTCCCCCTTTCTAGGTGCTTCTGGTTCTCCACTAACTGCGCTAGCTCTATAGCCTCTACCAAGTCAAGAGGCCTTACCACTCTAATCATTGTCCGGATCTCTAGTTTGAGTCCCTTAATGAAGTTCCTCTCTAACACCTTCTCAGAAAGGCGATCCAGTCAGCTAGCAAGGTACTCAAACCTCTCTTGGTACTCTACCACCGAACCATCATATGTTAGGTCGAAAAACAGCCCGTAGAAGCCTCCTCCTCTACCGGTTCTGAAACGTTCCAACAAGCAATCCTTGAACTCTCTCTAGCTTTGTATAGGTCTTCACATGTCTCTCCACTGGTACTAAGCCAAGCCATCCCTTCCAAACAAAGGTCAGCTACTGTCAGCCTCTCCTCCATTAAGCTGTTGACGGCGAAATACCTCTCTACTTTGTAGATCCACCCATGTGTATCATCTCCCTTAAAGATGGACATCTACAGCTTCCTCACCCTCGGATTGCCTCCGTTCCCTCTGAATTCTCCATAGCCTCCCATTCCATGAAGGGGTGGTGCTCCCAAAGTGTCCCGATCCTCCCTTATGCGCTCATACCCAAATCCTTCGTCAAAAGCACCTCTTCTTCTGTCCCAATCCTCACCCCTATACTCAAAATCAGCTCCTCGTCTTGCAAAATCAGCACACATCCTTTCATACCTACTACTCATCTCCTCCCCAAAAATAGGCTCTAGGGGAGGCATCCCATCTTCCCCCTCCAAATCTCCGCCATTGGGTTTTTTTCTCTCCTTAGTGGATTACGGTTTTCACCATTTTCTTAGCTGCCGATGGCTCCCTTTGCCTTTGATGTCGTCGTCTTGGGTTGAGCCACAAGTAACTTCTTCAACATTTCCTCCACTACAACAAACTTCTCATCCATCTTTTCATGGACGACTGAAAATGGATTTTTAAATTCATAAATCTTCTCCAGAAAATTTGATTTTAATTGTCCCATCTCTTCTTTCAATACTTCCATCTTTCTTCCGGCTATATGTATCCCGAATCGATGCTCTGATATCAATTTGGTAGGAAACAAATGCAGAAATTGATGGCTGAAATTGAAATTTCAGCAATATAGAACCAGAGATAGAGAAGAATCTTGTGGCCAAAACACCTAAATGGCCTTTAAATTGATGAAATATGGAAGATGACAAAGAAGATACAATTGATCTTCTATCGGAGAGGAAGATCCGGCTCTCCCAAATCTCTAGACATCGCTAGAGCCCAAATAAGAACTAAGAACTAAAAAATTCCAGCAAAAACAGAGATGAAAACCTAAACCTAGCCACCAAAACATGCTTAAGCTTACAATCATTAGGTAAATCGCAAAACAGCCCATTCTATTTGAATTTCCCCTACTAAATCCCCTCTTAATTCCCCCTAATTAAGCTTGTGGACCCCACTATCAAGGGGGGCGACAAAGATCGAGGCGGAACTTCCTCCATTCCGCCTCCTGTAAATCTGGACCGGTCCAGGGACCGGTCTATCAGAAAGATTATTCAAATTGTAGAAGATGTTAATATAATGCTGACCACTACATCAGAACTGCATCATATACCAGAAGGTTAGCAACATCATTATAGGAGTTAAAAGATGCAGTCAAGATTAAGCCCAACCAAGTGAAGTGGTAAAGCGAGTAGTTGCGAATTGGAGCATTTATCTTGGAGACACTAAGAAGATTCTAGAATATTCTACAAGAAACTTTTGGAAGACTTGAAGAATCTTTTAGAATTTTTTTGTTGGAACCTTCCAAAACCTTATAAAAGGATCATGAAGCTTCTAGAAAGGCCCAAACTTTCCATGAGCTTTGGTGAGCTTTCTAAAAGCAATAACAACATCAAGCCTTAACCTACTACGTGGGGTCGGCCACATGAATCTTTTTTCTCCATTATTTCTGTTAAGAGTAAAATTCTAATTCTAATTTAATAAAAATAGGTCATTTCTAATATTTTTTAGCCAAATATTTTTAGGTCTACCTCTATTTTTCTTAACATAGGCCAAATAATACATCTATTCATTTGATCAGGTCATCGGAAGACCACCATTTTATGTGTCCAAACCATCCAAGGAGATGAGCACAAAAGTCAAACCTAAATTCATGCTTGAAGGGACACAACCTTGCATGTTTATCCTTTAAATTTAAATTTTCTTAGTAATATGGAAAAAAGAGGAAGTGGTTGCACAAAATAATTGATTTCGATTATCTTGCAAACAAAATAATCCTTTTTATCCCTTGACTGTTCACTTAATGGGGAGTTTAGATAGGATTCTATAAATTTTTAGATTAGTTTTCTTATTTTTAGATTTGTTAACTTGAAACTAGGAATTAACTTGCAGTTTTCTATTTATTTTAATTGGTGTTGTACATCTATAAATGAGACTCCATTGTAGATATTGTTATTGGTCATCAAAATTAATGAGAACTAGCATACCCCTTTCTATAGCCAGCCAACCCTCTCTCTCTCTCTCTCTCTCTCTCTCTCTCTCTCTCTCTCTCTCTCTCTCTTATTTCTCTTGCTACTCGATTCCCCCTCCCTTTTCTCTCTTTATTTGAGAGCTCAAGGGGCAGTAAGGGGTGCACCTGCAGGGGAAACAAGGAAAAGGAAATCCTATCTAAAGGAGGATAACAAAGGAGGAGAAGGCTTCAGAGGGTTTTAGATTAGTACTCTCTAATTTTCTTTCAAATTGTCAGCAATTTCTTGTGTTTGTGAGGTTCTAAGCATGCAATATTCCCCTCTTCTTCTGGCTTTGGCTGACATCTACATAATCATAGATTTTTGTACAACTTTAATTTCCATCTACTCTCTCGGTTAGAAGAGTAGATGTATTAAGTCCGGACTATGTTAAGAAAGGTAGAGGTGGACTTAAAAAAATTTGATTTTAAAGTGTTAGAAATAACCTTTCTTTTATTAGATTTAAATGAAAATTTGTCTCTTAGTAGGACATAATGGAGAAAAAGGATTCATGTAGCAGACCCTACATGGTGGGATAAAGGCTTGATGTTATTTTTGTTGTCTAATTTCCATCAAGAAGATAACCCTCTCTTTGTTGTCTCTTTGATTTGTCTTGGGAAGATTGGCTGTTTCTTTTTAGGTTACAGTTCAATTCTTATTATTGCGCATCTTAACTCCACCATATCAGAAGCCTAAGAGCTCCTTGTGATCCAATTGGTTGAGGTGATTGAACATTTCTCCATTAGTGATTTTCAATTATTTCATTAAGTCATTTAGAAAATTTTCTGACCTTGTTAATTTTTTCTATCTATCTGCTTCATACGGTACATTTTGCATGTTTTAACAACCACCATATATGTTGAAGTTGTATCCCAAGTCTGTTCTTATAAGTAGCTTCTGATTATATGCTTGTAGATGTTTTATGCCTAATGGCAATTAGGCATACAACGAATGTTATGTTCATCATTAGTGTGCTGCATTTTAGCTAGCTGTTTTGTTTCATTTGTGCATATTGGTATTAGTTAATTCATTTCTATTTTAGTTGGCATTTGTTGTACTGTTGTTGACAATATCTATTAATCGTTATTTGTTTTACATCGTGTGCTATGCTTTTTAGTATAGAAGCCATCCATTTACTAAGCGTTAAAAGTATCTCATAGGTTTATGAACGCATTAAAGCACCTCTACTCACGCTTGTGAGCTCTGGTAGCCCTGAACAATCTTATGCTGTGTTGAGCCACTTGCATCTATTAGTGATGCGAGCTCCCATTTTGTTCTCTTCAGACTACAAGCACTTCTACTGCCAGTACAGCGAACCAGCATATGTGCAAAAGCTTAAGCTTGAGATGTTGACTGCCATAGCGAATGAGAGCAATACCTACGAAATTGGTGAAGTTCTATTTTTCTTAATGAAGCACCTGTTTTCCTGGCCATTCTTAATTATGCTTATTTTCTTTTGCCATATTGATTTTTTTTTCCTATATTTTGTTTTCTCAGTGACCGAGCTTTGTGAATATGTTGCAAATGTTGATATTTCTATTTCAAGAGAGTCAATCAGGGCAGTTGGAAAGATAGCATTGCAACAATACGATGTTAATGCAATTGTTGATAGGCTTCTTCAGTTCTTGGAAATGGAAAAGGATTATGTGACTGCTGAAACACTTGTAAGTTCCTTTCAAGGAGGGATTTCATTTTCTGAGTGTAGTTTCTCATTTTACTTGTTCAGGAATGCAATTACATAAGTTCTAGCTGCACTGCAATTAGTTAAATTGCTGTTATTTGGAACATTATGCAGGTTTTGGTGAAAGATCTTTTGAGGAAATATCCTCAATGGAGTCATGATTGTATTGCAGTTGTTGGAAATATCAGTAGCAAAAATGTCCAAGAACCAAAGGGCAAAGCTGCTTTGATATGGATGCTGGGGGAATATTCCAATGATATGCTTGATGCTCCTTACATTTTAGAAAGTCTTCTGGAGAACTGGAATGAGGAACAAGCCCCCGAGGTAATTGGTTTCTTGACAGTAACTTATCTTATAGATAAATTTACTTGGGTCTGATTCTGCTCCATGGCTGATATTAATATGGATTTATTCTGATTATGTTTATTAAACAAGCCAATCTGCCTAAATTCAAGTCTCCGCATCTGGCATAAGTTATTTAATATTGTTTTACAGAACTTCTGTTGAATGTTTCGTGTGCTATCATGACACTAGATCTTTTGCATTAGTTTGTGTTCTTTGTGGGCTTTTCTTACTGTTCATGTTCTGGGTGTTCCAAACTTGACCTCTTGAAAGAATATTAACTAGCAGTTCTGTTAAGGTTGTGAAGTGCTTCAAGGACTAACCTATTTTACCTCCTCAAATTCTTGTTTTTAATTTACCACTACTGCAAAGTTTCCGATTGTTTTCTTGGATCCTATGATAATCATTTGTGAAGTCAGCATCAAATGCTCTTTTGGTGATAACTGTTATTGATAACTATTCTTCTACTCATTGGGGTTCTTTAAGGTAATCAGTGAAGTCGAATTCTTTAGGTCTACCAGTTCTATTCTATAGCCAAACACTGTTGGTGGAAGTGCCCAGTATTTTTTTCTTAGTCTGGAATCCTTGTGGTATTGTGCAGTTAAATACAAAAAGTTCATTTCAAGCTGTTCTCTGTTGAAGAAAGAAATACCGTCTGCTTCTGCCATTAAGACTAGCGAATTCTCTAGCTTTCTGAGGGGATTTGTTTTTTAAAAAGGCATAAGTGTGTACTTAAAGATTTTCTCTATGTTTAAAAATCCACTTGTTAGAATCTGGAATCATACAGGAAAGATTTCTAACCTGCAAATGAAACCTATTGCTTACTTAATAAATTGGTGTTGCTTAATAGCAAAGTTAGACTTCTTACATGGAATTATCTTGCTAAGGTTGCTTTCTAATTTTATAATCAAGCCATGCCCTTTCTTTGTTGTACTTCTTGTTTCATCTTTGTTTTGTGCAAATCTGCACTATGTCCGGATGAGATAAATTTATTTAAGTTGAATCTTTATTCTTTTCTGCATGGATATTTTGATTTGAAGTTTCCATAGTTTGGGTAAATCGGTTTCTTGGTGAGGGAGGCTTAGCATATCTGATTCATTTTGTTATGTCTGTGATGTTTCTTGGCTCCTGTTGCAACTTCTAGAACTCTACCTGAAATAACTAATTTTATTCCATATTTGTTATGTTCATGTACTTGAAGGAACAAATAGCACTATGTGAGGAGACTAGGATCATACTCTAACTTCCATTATTAGGTTTGAGACAATATTGTATTTTCTTTAAATCCCCATTTTGAACTGTTCTATGCCATTAAGAAATCAAGGGACTTGTAACTTTGATTGATTGTTGTGTGGATAAATTTAATCCATGTCTGCTTGTTAAGGAGCAATTACATCTAACGTAATGGCTCAATTGTCTTATAACTAATTGAATATATATTTTTGTAGTGCTTTGGTTTGGTAATGCCTATAGGTGTCCAGGGTCTTGAACCCTATACGATTACTTTAAATTTTATATTTACCAATTCTCTTGTTATTTTGAAGGTTCGATTACATCTTTTAACTGCGGCAATGAAATGTTTCTTTAAAAGGCCTCCTGAGGCCCAAAAGGCCTTAGGTGTTGCATTAGCAGCTGGTTTGGCTGATTCCCACCAGGTACACTTCCCTTTTCATATCATCAATGGGAAATTTGAAATATTTTTGCTTTTGTGCGTTTTAGAAATTCTTTTGTTACCTGCTTTTTATTAAATGGTTACTTGTTTGTAGGATGTTCATGATAGAGCCTTATTCTACTACAGACTTCTGCAATATGATGTATCTGTGGCTGAACGTGTGGTAAATCCACCCAAGCAAGCAGTTTCAGTTTTTACTGATGCCCAGAGCAGTGAAATTAAAGATCACATATTTGATGAATTTAATACCCTCTCAGTTTTATATCAGAAGGTATGTATCATTCATCATCTTTGATCTAAATATAACCTTCCCATAATTTATTTTTTGAATTTTTGGCTCAAAATAGAGTTTGAATGTGGAGACAAGCACACTAATCAATGTTAGTGCTTTTTTTTTTGGTAGTATTATCATTCAATTTCTTGTGCAAGAGTTTTCTGTTCCTTTTGATTGTTTCTTTCTTATTTGATTTACTTTGCTTTTAATAGTAAAGATAGTAGGGCCTTTGTTCAGAATGATGAAATCATGAAAAGATGAAAAAAGAAAAAACATCTTAAGAAATTATTAAACGAGAGTTTAATTAAGGAGTTTTGGTAGAAGAGTAAAATGTAAAATATTATGAAGTGAAGTTCCTATAGATTGATACAAAAAATTGAAGTTAGCTTTGAAAGAAGTGTGTTAAGATTAAAGCTTAATTTTTGATAAGATTGGTTGCTCAAGAAAAATGGCGCTTCAGCATGAATCCCGTTTTCAGACTTAGGATTCCATTCCAGTTAAGGTAAGATTGATTTTTTATTAATCAGATTTCCCCTAAGGATTATATCAGGGTTTATGATATGGGTCCTTACTTCCTATGAGCACAAGCCCTCATAGTTAATTATCCCTTGTTTTCTTCGGCATGAATCCTACTTTTCAGACTTAGATCTTAATGTCATGAGTATGATTTACACTCCAAGAAGAAGAAGAAAACTAAATTATTGCAGAGTTAATCAAATCTCATTCACGTGCAAAACTAATCATTTAGTATGTAGATGAAACGAACCAGAATATAAGTCAAAAATGAAGACCCATGCCTCACACTGCTTTAAAGATAAAGTTCTCCCAGAAATTATTGTTAAGACTTTCATCATACTTGAATTATCACCCTATTAACGCCCAAAATTGGTAATTTCTCAAAATCGCTAGAATGCAGCCTAAATTTTCAATCCCAATTTTAACAATCTCAAATCTTAGCTAAAATTTATAGTTTATAATCCTCATTTTTGAATTTTGAGAATACCCTATTGTCCTGATTCTACCAATCAAGCCTGGTATTTTGTACAAAACATATAGAGGTAAAAAAAAGTTATCCAATTATGTAAACAACAACAAATAAAAGAAAACAACATAACGGGAAACTTATGGATCACAACAATAAATAAAAAACAACAAAAATTAAAATAGTCGTAATCTTCAAACATTAATCAAGAACGACATCAGTTATGGTGTTAGCTACGTGTGTCAAATGAGAAGAAATAGTGAAGCACATTGATGGGGACATCAGAATATGGAAGGTCTATCAGAGACGTAGCCGTCGATCTACGGCCACGATTGAGCCGATATATTTTTGAGTTGTTCTTGAGTTGTATTATTTATTTTCTTTATTATTATGTCATAATGTATTTGCTTTTAGTATTTTCCATTTTACCCCTTACTCAAGGGAGGTTGTTTGTAAGCCTTGAGGGCGTTGCCGTCTTGTACTTTCTTGAGTCATTGTATGAGGCTATATATAGGCCCATTGTTCTCTTTTCATGTAATGAAGAAATAATCAAATTTTCACTTGCTTAAACTCTTTGTGAGATCTTGAGAGTGTTTGGAGAGAGATCCCTAGGAGAGGGAATTCGGATCACCCATCAACCTTGAAGATGGCCGGGTTCATGGTTCTTTACCTTTGTTGAATTTCCTTCCTTTGTCTTCCTCCTTAGCCGCCGGTATAGGCTTCACCCAAACTCCCAACCATCGGCCCTCTCATCCCCTTAAACCGCCGGTCACCACCCAAGCACATCCCACCATCCACCTACATAAACCTTCCCCTAACTCCTCCTTAGCCCCAACCACCAAATCACCCCTAGCCCAAGCTAGCCGCCGGCCATGCCTTCCCAACCCATCCCCTTGGCTCACTTTCCAAAGTAAATGCCTTCTAAATCTGAGAAATTCCAATTAGGATAGTTTTCAAATTCAAAACTCAAATTGATTTGAATTTGAATACTTTCCTAAAATAGGAAATCTATATTAGGAAAGTATTAAATCAGATTTCAATCAAAGAAATCTGAATTTATTGGAGGAATTTAATTTAAATCCTCTTTCTTTATTTAGGAGTCATTGATTTGGAAGGTAATCAACACCCCTACCCCACCTCCTCATCTAGCCGCCGCCCCTCTCCCTTTTCTTTCTATTTCCTATCTAATTTAAGGCTCTTTCCTAATAGCTAAATTAAATTTCCACTTTCCCCAACCTAGCCGTCCCCTCCCCTTACCATTCTATTACTCTTTCCTTCCAAAACTGCTCCTCAAATTCACCCAAATTCCTGGAATCTGCTCTCCTAGGTTGCTGCCAGAAAATTCTGGATCAAGACCTTGCCTTCCCACCACCTGGATTCAACCCAAACTGCTGTCCATCGAGGGACAGCTGGCCGTCCACCATCTCCAGCAGGTTTTCCTTCATTGTAGCACTACCTGAAGGTTCTCCTACTGCTGTCCAACATCCAGGAGATTCTCCCATTGCTGCCCAACATTCTAGTGGAGCCAAAACAGCCCTTCTTGCATGGATGGCTGACCCGTAGCAAGATTCCGGCCTTGTCTACATCAAGCAAAGGTTTTCTTAATCCTCCTACTCATGTGTTTTCGTTGATTAACTAACTCTTGTGATTTGAATTGATTCATGATGATCTCGTTCACCTATCTTTGCTAAGCCTAGTAAACGTAGGGCTTGAGTTTACCTCCCATGTTTCTAATCTTATTGTTAGATTAGGGATTTTTGGTTGAAAGCCTATTTACTTCGCATGTTGTTATTTTCCTAAATTAATTTGATTTTCCAAGTGTTTAGCAAGTTATTTGGCCTAAGCGTAGGCGCCCCTTTCTTGTTTTATTTTATCGTTTCACTTGCTAATGATTGTATCGTTAATGTTCTAAACAAGAAACCGTGCAATAGTCTTATTCCATTCATTTTAGGCATTTAGTTCTACATCACACATGAATACCAACTCCCAAACTAATTAGCTCACAAATTAGCTATTGGATAAAACTAGGGGACTAGACATGTGTTAAAATAGGAGTGAACATAGTACCCAAAACTGGCTTGATTTTTAAATTGAATTAAAATCGACTTAATATATTTTAGTGGAGCTTCAAGTCATGGTTCTTGACATGAAATATCGATTTTGAGTTTGTATTGTCTTTCTCGATATTTGATTTAAGTCAGCTCAAAATCATATATGTTATTCATATTTGATATAATAATAACAATAAGTAATAGCTGGTCCATCTGGTTGGTGTTTTGTAGCTGTTGCAAAAGGTCCTAGGTTGAATCCCTCCTTCAATTATCTTTTTCTAGTATTGAGCCTATTCAGAATTGATTCGAGTTGGCCCAAAATAAAGCTATGTTGATCTGAGCTGACTTGATTTGTAATCAATTTGATTTTGAATCAATATTTGATTTAAGTTGACCTCAAAATTTAGAGTTAGAGACAAGCAAAACTCACTTAAACTCGACATGTTACCAAACTTGTGTTGAAACAAGGATTTGGAAATAACTAAAGTAGGGAATCTGATAATAGTTGAATCAAACATGCTTTTAGTCTAATTAGAAAACCATAACTAACCAAGGGAATCAAAGCATTAAAGAACACATCACATTATTATAGGCACATCATCATAGCATGTTATAGCAAAAGAAACAGTAAAAAAATAGAAACCATTTTACAAAGATAACTCAGTATCACTACGCATGATTTGCAAATTTGAAGTGTATAGACTTCCATTTTTTGCAACATTTGGCCAAGTTTGAAAAATTTTGGCTTTGAAGAATCAAGTATTCTCATACAGTTTTGTTCATATATGTTGTTCCTCTTGTAAAATGTAATTTATAAATCATCACAAGTTGTTTGTCATGTCACTATACAAATTATCTTGATACTCATCTATTAGAGTAGTTTACTCATCTATTAGAGTAGTTTTAAGAAATTTAGGAGAACTATTTAGTTTAGTGTTGTATTTGAATTTATTTGGAGGAGATGAAAAGAAAGAAAAATCAACTTAGACACATTGAAGATTGGACAATACAAAAATTTTCCATCATTTCAAATTTGTAAGCATTCATCCCAATGTGTTGCATGATTTTATATATTTTTTCTTTTTTAGCATTTAATTTCTTAAAGGTCCATATAAAAAAAAAACTTTCAAGATTCAGATGTACCATTACTTTATGTTATGGTTTGAATTTTATATATCTTCTATTTACATCTTCAATAACTTATAATTTCCATGATTGATAGTCACTTTTATGACCATATTCAAACATATCAGCCAAAACATTTAATTCATGTAAATGATTAATATGAAAACACTATAATAACTCCTAAGAAGAGTAATAAAGACTCATAATTAATTTTTTAAGTACGAGATGTTAAAGAAAATTAAAAATTGGCAAACTAAATAAATATTTAATATATATATATATATATATGATTAGACAACATCTTTAAAAAAAATCTAGCCCAAATGATTTAAAGATCAATTATAATAAATTGTGCCATTTGGGGTTTGAGCCGATGGATACAAATTTAACTTTTTAGTTTCATTTGAGGTATTTATCTTTACAAATCCATTAAAATGTTGAAGTAGTTAAACTTTCACTGTAAGGTCCTTTTTATGAATTTGGGAATCAAGAAACCAATAACAAAAAAACAAAATCAATTTGAATTTGATTTGTAGAAAGAATTTTTAGAAACTTTTTTATAGTTGAAATCATTTGGATTTTCAATTGGATGGTTTAGGCTCATATAAATAAATAGATTTCATGTCTTTTAGAAGTTCATTTTTATATTTAAGAATAGATTTCCTCTTTGTCAGATGCTCAAATTTATATCCAGGGTTTTCTTTTAAAAATCTGAGGTCATTATCAAGACTAAATTCAAGTTCTAATTGCAATACAAGTTCAAATATGATTGTTGGTTCAACTTCAGTTACAAATTTTGTTTCTAACTAAGGCTTAAATCTAGAATTATTTGCATGCGAAACTTTAATTTCAAATATGAATTTTCATTCTTTATAATTTTAGTTTTAGGATAATAAACACGTTCTAGGAATGAGAATTTAACTCTTAACATGACACAATGGAGAAAAATGATTCATGTTGCCAACCCCACGTAGTGGGAGGCTTGATGTTGTTGTTGTTGATAATAAACACATTCTAGCATAGTTGCAGATTCAAATTCATCAAAATTAGACATAGGTTGTATTGGCATATAAAAAAGAAAATTTTAAACTATTATTTCTTTGATTAGATTAGATTCAATTATGCATGATTCTTGAGGTATTGTGTATTTGGCATGCTTTAGAAGAGAACTAAACGTAATGATTTCTTTTCAGGGACTTTAATCACAAGTGTGGTAGCTCTAATAGATTGATTTTGATATGCTTCAACATGCAATGAGACTTAAATAAAGTCTCATATAGTTTTTTTGGTGAATTATAATTTAATTGATTTCTAATCTCTCGCCTAAGGCCTTTGAAGAAATACCTAATGATTACAAAAAATAATGTAGAGTTAAATAATGTTAGCTAGAAAGCATGTAAATCTTGCTTAATATTCAAACATATCATATTCACTTTGTTTGTGATGCTTAAATTGTTGATGCACTTTGTGCCTATTTTCTCTAAATGAATGAAGTTGCTCTTTAACTTTATATTCCATATCATTCAGTCTAGCCTTTGCAACAATACCTGGCTAGTAATATTGCATATGTCCCACTAATTTCGTTTTATCAATTTCAATACTTTCATATTGAGACAAATGATATGAATGCAAGAAATCTTCCAAATTATCAATCAAATTTATCTGAAGTTATCATCTCTTGTCAAAAGTTGTATAATTTTGAACCTTGTGCGGACAAATTTTATGTTAATGCCACTCAAGATTCTCTTTAAACTATATTTAGGTTTATTTAGTCAAATCTATATATATTGACATTATACCATTATGAAGGATAGATTAATGTCTCACTGTCAATTTATGAAGAGAAACCTTCAATTTATTTTCATGATCAAACACAATATAGGGAATATTCAATTTACCCTGAAGGATAAAAAGAATATTCACCTATCGTTTTAATCATGAAATTAAATTAATGAATATATTTTCATAATCAAAACTGCATAAAGAATATTCAATTCATCCCTATGGATGAAAGGAATATTCACTTATCTTTTCAATCATGAAAGTATATGAATTTATTTTTATAATCAAATTATATAAGAAATATTCAATTCATTCCTAAGGTCAAATAATATTCACTTATTATTTAATCAAGAAATTAAATTCATCTATTTATTTTCTTAATCAAATATATAAGAGATATTCAAATTACCCATAAGGATAAAAAGAATATTCATCTATCTTTTGATTATGGATTAAACCAATGTTTAAAGCTTAGGTCTGCATTCACAAATTTTTCCCTTACTTTAGAAAGAAATTAAGATAAGGTTTATTTTATTCTGGGTTCTAGACTCCCTATAGGGACACACTCCTATAATTAATTATATCTCATAGGAGAATACTCTCGATTAAAGTGAAGACTAAAGATTTTCAAATTCATATAGATTTAAAAAAAATGATTGGGCTAATAAGATTTCAATGTACAGGCTTTAGATTATGAATTTTATAATTGCATTTGGAATTTAGATTTAGATTTGAGATTTTGAATTTTGAAAGAACAGGATAGGTAAAACAATGTGCAGAGACTGAGGAGATGTATATAATCTGGACTTACAATTGCCTAGAGTGAGCTGCCAGCTAATAATCCTAAGCACAATCAATTGGCATATGAATACAAGATTTTATAGGCTATATCCTATGAATCAAGGATTTATAATTCAGAAGACTTTATAATCATGGCTTTACAACATGTATATGATCGCACAATGAAATGATGCATGAATAATAATGTATAAATAAAAGAACTTTTATTCATTTATAATTTCAAAGTACAACCTAGGGTCTGCAGAAAAAATGGTGGCCAGGCTTCATCAACAATAAGCTTGAGTTTCTATACCTATATAATGTAGACTTGAATATGATTGCTTATTTTTAGCCTTCAATCTTCTAAATGCTGGATCTTCTATAGTATTCCAAAAGACAATGATCTTCAAAGAAAGAAGAATCATTTCCTTTTGGAATATATATATATATATATATATATATATATATATATATATATATATATATATATATAATTATATTCAATCTTTTACATATTTGGACACTTCACAACTCAATCTACTTATACAAAAATCTAAAACATTTATATTTACATCATTACTTTTCATATACATCATCACCTAGGTATATTTTATTTTGTAGGAATATAAATGAACAAGTATATATAAAAATGCATTTATGATGGTGCAATGTGAGCATTTATATATGCAGAAAAGTAAAGAAATAAAATTGTACGGCTTTGAATTTTCACTTTGATCTCTGGTGCACTAATAGAAAGTAAACATGACATTCAAAGTACAAAAAGTAAGCAAACACACATGAGTTTTCATCTAGGCAAGGCACTCAAAGCAAACATAATCAAAGCACCAGCCTAGCTTAGGCTAGAATTTGGTTGTCCTAGCAAATCATCTAAGTGTGTGTAGAAGGGTTGTGTAGCTTGGACAGTTCCTAGGTTTTATTATTTTAAAATTATCTATAAATAAATTTATTTGTTCAAGATCTTTAAAGGCTGTTTTGAATTTAAGTTTTAATGATTTAGAGATTATAAACTTATTTTAAAGATATTTTGATTGTTGAAGTTATTTACATTTAGGTTTTAAAGAATATAGCGTTCAACAACTTCTAAGTACCAGAAGCTATTTATTAGCAAATTCTAGGCTCGTATTTGTAATGCTATCAATCCTCCATGACTGGGGTAGATGGAGAGCATAGAGTCTTTCATTTTAATTAAATGTTTTAATCAATGTTTACAATTGCGTAATCGGGTATTGAGGCGTTTTTCGTTCGTGAGGCGAGGCGTAAGCCTCAAGGCGTTTTGAGGCGTAAGCCTCAAAATCAAAGAATTGCGTAAACTTAAAATGATAAAATTTGTATATTCTAATAAGTAAATAATATATAAAACATAAAAATGCACAAGATATGAAGTAAAATCAAAATATCCTAATAATAAGAGAACATGAAATATAGTTCAACTTCAACTCAAACTCCATCTTTCCCAAATCACAGTATTCTTTTCATTAACATATAATTCCAAAAATAAATAGCAATGACATATCACATAAGAACTCATAAGTCATCAGCACTGTCATCACTAAGAGAGTCTTCATTTGAATCATCATTATGATGAACTGCTCTCTCTCCTTCCTCCTCTCCTATAGAGTCCAATGTCTCCTAAACAGCTTCTTCTGCCTCAATATCAGTTATCTTCCTCTTCCCTAAATATTTTTGAACAATATCATAATGAATAATAGTGTAATACATTAATAAATTAAAGTCTAAGAAAAGAAAATTATATTATTTATATACCTTTTTTTATTTGTTCTTGAGTTGTGGTGGATGTAGATGCTTTATGACCATCAAAGAAATCAACATTTAAATCTTCATCTTGTAATTCAGATGGCATCACTTCAACTTCATCATCTACAAACCACTCATCATCAGATGCCATGTCCTCGCAAAGCAAAGGATCTTCATCATCCATTAATCCTTTTTTCTTCAAATTCCTATCTCTGAGTCTCCTATTGTACATAATGTACACCAGTGAATTCATCCGCAATGTTGACAAGCGATTTCTCCTCTTTGTATGTACTTGGTTGTAGGTACTCCAATTTCTTTCACAGCCAGATGAAGAGCATGTCAAGCCCAAAACTTTCACAGCAAAATGCTGCAATTCTGGAGTCCCATCACCAAATTGAATCCACCACTCAACTAATATTTATATAAGAGAGTTTAATTAGTGTGAAAAAATAAATTTTAAATAAATGTTTAAACATTAAATAAAATCACCTGGAGATCGTTTGGCAATTGTATCCTTTGCTTGTTGTAATCCAAAAAAGCCTTCTTTGTTCCTAAAAGGTACAAATTGCATGTTAGCATTTGTTCTTTCAGTTGCATCATTTATTAGCTGATCCATGCAATGATACAATCTCAACTTTATTTCAGGGTTTGTAGACTTGTTCTCTGCATATTGATACTGAGGGTTTAGGTAATAGCCAGCTGCATGCAAGTGTCGGTGAAGTTGTAGCTCCCACCTATCATCAATAATATTCTAAATTTCTCTAAAGCTGCCCTCTTCGCCTCCTAAGTTGGAGGCAATCATCTCTTTGGCTTCATCCATGGCATTGTAGATGAAACCCATTGCAGGCTTCTTCTCAGCATCCACCATCCTTAAAATTTGAACTAAAGGTCTAGTGGTTGTAATGGCATATAAGACACTTTGCCAAAATCTGTCATTTAAAACAATCTTTCTAATCTCTTTTCCCTCAGCCTTCTTTGCCCAAGCACAACTCAACCACTGTGTAGATGTGAACATAGCCTCTAAAGGTTGTCTAGCATCCAGCATGCTCTCTAAGGTCAAGTAAGCGGTGGCAAATCTTGTTGCTGCTGGCCTTAGAATTTCTTTCTTTGAAAATTTCCTCATAAGAGCTAGAACCCAAGAGTGGTTGTAAATAAACTTGGTTATTTTTTTTGCTTTAGTAAGTGCATTTTTATGTTGAGGTAGCTCCCCAAGCTTCTCAAAAATCAGATCTATGCAATGTGCAGCACAAGGAGTCCAGTACATATGTTTCCTCTTCTCCATAAGTTTTTTACCTGCAGCCTTATAAGCACTTGCATTATCTGTCACAACTTGTACAACCAAATGTTCTCCAACCTCATCAACAATGATATCTAATAATCCAAATATGAACTCAGTATCTTTGACCTGGTCAGATGCTTCAACTGACCTTAAAAACACAGTACCATAAGGATTATTAATGAGGATGTTGATCAGATTTCTATGGTTGATATCAGACCACCCATCTGACATAATTGTTACTCCTGTTTGGGCCCAAGTCTTCTTAATTTCTTCAATGCTTTTATCAATGTTTTCCAACTCCTCCTTAAGAATCCATATTCTCAAATCATACATGGTTGGAGGTTTGAACCCTCTCCCAAATGCTCCAACTGAACGAATCATGTTGTAATAGGCAGGTGATGTTGCAACATTAAATGGAATTGCATTTTCGTAGAAGAATCTTCCTATATCCTTACACACTTTTCTTCGTGCCTCCCTTGCATTTTCTGGGGCCATCTTCTGTGTAGTAGGAGGCCTATCCTCTGATGTGTCCACCATGTAATAATCCATAGGCCCTCTAGCACCCCTAGATGAAATGGGCTTCATCGAAGAAGATGAATCCCTAACGCTACGCTCACTCCCGTAGTAGGAGCCAACATCAACTCTGTCCTCAAACTGCTTCTATGCAAGATGTTTAGATGTGGTAGACTTATTCATGTATGACTTTATCTCCTCCCTTATATTATCAGGCACTTTAGAGCATGGTGCAACATTCTTGTGAGACCCTGAAAGGTGCTCCTTCATCCTAGTCACACCACCCTTCACAACTTTGTCACAGTAATTGCATTTCAGATATACATATGTTTTATCACTGCCTCCTACAGCCACTTGAGTGCTATATTTCCATGATGGATCCTTTCTATGACCTGAAGCAGCTTTATCCTTATTTCTGACCATCATTTATGAGAAGAATATATTAGTGCAATATATCAAACCCCTAAACATAATGCTTCACTTATTCTACTTTAAGAAAACTTATACTAAAGATGATGAATATAACAATATGCCGGGTAGCCGGGGGTCCAAGGGGGCGCTACCCCCTGGCGGGGTTCGACCTACCTAAAAGTTTATTGTAAGAGTAATTTTGAAGTTCTGTTCATTTTTATTGTTCGTAAGTCGTTTGTACCGAGCGGTACCGAGCATGTACCGAGCGGTACAGAGCGGTATCGAGAAAGTACCGAGCAGTATCAAGCAAGTACCGAGCGGTACTGAGCAAGTACCGAGCGGTACCGAGCAAGTACCGAGCGGTACCGAGTGGGTATCGAGCGATATCAAGCATGTACCTACTAGTACCAAGTATTGTTGTACCGAGTGGTACCGAGCAGACAGAATGATTGTGGAATCTTACTCAGCTGAATAAGGTGATAGATGGAACCACGAAGAAGAAGAGCTTTCAGTGGTCGGTCGAAGGAGACTCCAGTCCAACTCGCGGTAGAAGAGAACTCCAAGCAATAGGTGACGAGCAACTCACAGTGGAAGGAAGCCGACGCTGGTCAAATGGAAGGAACTCAAGAAGATGGGAAAATGTCGCTCGAAGAAGAAGGGAGAAGAAACCTAGTTTCGGTTCGGAAATGACCGAAGACACACGGCGGTGGGGGGCCGAACCGAATATATATATATTAGGTTAGTTTTTTTTTAATTTTGAGAGGCGGCCGCCTCTAAAATATGACGCGATGCGCGCCTCAGTGAACTTGAGGCGTACGCCTCAATGCCAGCTCTCATTGCGTAGGCTTTGAGGCTTAAAAGTGTCAAATTGCGCTAAGGCGCGCCTCTTATTGCGCAATTTTAAACCATGGTTTTAATCCTTAAAGCTTCTCAATCCAATACGCTATTGCTCTCCTAAAAGGAATCAAGCATAAGGGTATAGAAGCTATAATGTCTATATGCTTTATTAATATTTTTATTTAAATTAAATTTATTATTTATTGTTTTATTTATGTTTATATTTTAATGTTTACATTCTGTCAAATTCATTCGTGGCATTGTCACAACGAGCACGAGAACCCAGGGCCTCTTTAGGACACGTAGCCCCACAGCTCAAGGTAGTCCAACCTAAAAATTTAAATGACATAAATGTTGGTTGTTTATTTAATATTCTTTACTGATTTAATTTTATTGAATTGATGATTTATAGAAATTTTGATAATTTACCAATTTTTCATATTTTAATGCATTAAATATAGGGTCCATTTCTTGACTTTTTGATTTACATTGGTCTCTAAAATTTTTATATTTTTCATAAATATTAGATCAAAAGATGAATCTAATACTTTTGAGTTTATTGAATTTGGATTTTTCTAAAATTAGTTATAGATTTTACAAATTTGGTGCATTTTTTAACTAAGTTTGACCCAAAATATTGACTTTTTTGATTTACAGTGAATTACTGAGTTTTTATATTTTTCATAAATACTAGACTCAGAGATGAGTTCAATGCCTTTGAGTTTACTCAATTTGAATTTTTTAGGAATTAGTTATGAATTTTGCAAGTTTGGTGTATTTTATGAATTAAGTTTGACCCAAATGTTGACTTTTTGATTTATAGTGAATTTTGAAATTTTATTATTTATAAATATTAGATCCAGAGAAGATTCCAATGCCTTTGAGTTTTATCAATTTGTAGTTTTCTAGAATTAGTTATAAATTTTACAAGTTTGGTGTATTTTTGGTTTTATTTAATTGTATAATTAGAGCTTTTTTTTTTATTTTTGTACCAAATCAATTCCAAACCTCTTGAAATCTTCCACAAAGTTCAGAAATGATCTTTGGAGATGATTTCAAGTGTTTAAAAGTATTTTAGTAATTTTTATATATTTATTTTAATTAATTAATGAATTTCTTAATTTCTGAAATTTATTTTAATTTCGGATGAATCTGATAGGCTTTTTTTTTATTTTTCCTCTGTTGTACTTTTGATTTTGACAACTTTGATATATTATTTGTATTTTTTAGATTTAATTTGAATTTATTATGAATTTTCAAATATTCTAAGATAATTATATACATGATGCTTGGGTTTGCTAAATGACAGACCAAATGACCATTAGTACATGTGCTTCAAACCCACTGTATTTGGGCTCATCAAAGCCTTCCTAAATTGAGAAAATCAATTAACAAAGCTAAATACATCAATAGCTTTGATAATTTATTTTAACATTTAGACTCATTGGAATTGGATAAAATCAGTGGCTAACTAACCCTTGCAATAATATAAAAATACCACAGAAAAATGAACAGTTAATTCTAAGTGCATAAAGAATTATGAATTTTCAAAGTTATGAGTCCAAAATGGACCCATACATTTGAAAATTCAACTCATAGAAATCCTGGTCAAATCAAGACCCAAGAAAATTAGGGTATATTAAGGATACACCCTAATGTGTGCCATCCAAATTTGAGGACATTTTAACAAATGGATTTTGAGAAAATAAAAAAAAATGGAAAACCATCTTCTCTATTTTTCGCAAATGTACTGGTCAAAATTGATTGAAATTATTTTCAAAATAAAGTAGAGCTCAAGAACTTTCCAACAAGCCCAAGAACACTCAATTTAGACTTAAAATGGACTTTCTGTGATTTTTGGAAGTTATATGCATTTAAAATGAATTTTAATTTATTTTTATTAAATTCAACCGCCACGGCCAATGATTGGCAATCATTGGTACAGTGGCTTTCATCGTACCGCACCACAATGATTGGCTGGACATGCGGTCGGCCGCGGTCGCTTCATTTAAACACGTCAGTGGCCTCTTTGAGCTGTTGGATGAACCGCGAGAGGAATCAACGGACAAGATTGTGCCACATCACCCTTCGCCATTCGAAATGGAGGGCGTTCAAAACTTGGGGCTATCCCGTGGTTCAATTGGGGTGACATGGTCGTCTGATCAAACCAGGGCAAATTTAGTTCAAAATGAACCATAATTTTCAAATGCATATGACTTTTAATCCAACCATCCAAATTTGATGAAATTTGAAACATAGGATCAGGATATCCTAATCTTTCAATCCATGGTGTTTTCAAGGCTCCAGGTATTGGGATTTGGGAGATAATAGAGTTTGATTATAGAACTTAAAATGAGGACAACTTTCTAACATGTGGGTGGAATTTCAAGATCTTAGACTTGTTGTAAAGCTTGTGAGATTCTCTACAACTTCCTTCAAGATACTTAGAGCTAGATCTAGTTGGATCAGAAGTTGATTTGGAATTATCCTTTCTCTCTCTCTTGAGGGTTTGCGATTTTCTTGAACTAGAGGTGGCTGGGAAATGATTGGAGAAGGCTAGGGAGCTAGGGAATTCAGTTGATCAACCCTTGGGCTCTTGGAATGGGGGGTATTTATAGGAGAGAGAAAATGAACCTTGCCACTAAGTAGGCCACATGCATGCCATGTCACTGATCCAAGGCACCTTGGGACTGACCAAAAGGAGCCTATGGATCATTCCGGAAAGTTTTAGCTCATTGGTCCAAGTGGCAAGAGAGTTATGCTTGAACCAAGCCTAGGAGAGAGAAAATTTGAATGAATGGTTGAGATCTTATCACCAAAGCAATTGCCAGTAGCCATTTCAGTTGGGGACTGATGAATGGGAGCCTAGGGGAAGTTTTAGAGAGTTTGAAATCACATGGGTTGTTATTGGGGAAGTTAAGCTTGAACCAATCATTGGATAGAGACTGTTTTGGTAGTTTCTTGCCACATTAGCAGCATAGGTGGCATGAGGTTGTTTGGGCATGTGCAATGAAGTTTCTAGAGCCTACCCATGTGCTGGCTCAAGCTAATTTGGGCTGGGTTGGGTTGGAGCTCCATTTAATGGGTTTTGGGAGGCTTGGTTGAACCCATACTTTTGACCCAGGTCAAACTATGGGTTGAAACTCTTGGGATGTGTGCATGGGGTTAATACACACATGCTACATTAATTTTAGAATTTATTAAGGGTGGTGATTTAGAGCAAGAAAATCTCATTTTTAGCACTTTGTTCAACCCTATTAGTCAAACCATGTGGGCCCAAGGTTTGAAAAAAAATTTAGGAGACTCATGTTGACCTCATGAATAGTCCCCATGAGTTTGGTTGAATGATTTGGTCAAAATCATGAAAAATGAATTTTTTAAGTGAATGTAGTGATTTTGGTCAACCATGTTGACCAGGGGTCAAAGGTGGGTCCAACTCATTCCAAATGATGGTTTGGACATGCTGGAAGTGATCCCATGCATTAGTGAGGTCATTTGATTTAAAATACAATTTTAATGGTGTAAGGGGTCATTTGGTTAACTGTTGACTTGGTGTCAAGGGTTAAAATTTGGTTCAATGGATTTCAAATGTCATTTAGGGTTTGTTGGAGGTGGTCCCAAGGTTTGGTTGGGTCTCCATGCATACGATGCAGTTTAAAAAGGCAAAAGGGGCAATTAGGTTAACGTAGGTTGACTTGGTCAACCAAGGATGACCAAGACTTGGGTTTAGTTCAATGGATGTCAAATGATGTTTAAGCATGTTTGTAGAAGGTTGCATGACTTAGTTTGACTTAGTCATGTTGAAGTTTAAGAAAAATTAAGTTTTCAAGGTTAAGGGTTTTAGGGTTGTGTGGTCAACCATGGTCAATCAAGGTTCAATGTTGGCTCAATGCATCATATTTTGGTCATTGGTGATGTTCAATGAGTTTGATGAAGATTTCAAGGTCAAATTCTACAAAATAGTATGTTCAGTGGCATGAGCTATAAATATTTAAAAATTTTGCAATTTATGGAAATATTTTCAGTTTGTGGGGTTAGGGGTCTTGGAATGCCTTCAAATTATGTAATTGACCCTAGGGACATGTCTAATCAATATGTAATTGAAAGATCATGAATCTATTGTCATTTGATTGCGTTTTGAAGTGACCAAAATTTTTCTAAAAATAGGTTATGGACCAAGGGGTTTTGAGCTGGCTTTGAACATTGAATTTTGGAGTTTTAAGTTTGCACCGGATTTAATCATTCGATTGGATTTAGGTTTGATTTATATAATGACTTGGAAGGATTTTAGGTTTTGAAATATTCATATCATTGACAATTATGGATAATTATCAATGATTGAGTAGGAGATCAAGTGATAGTCTATGGAGATTATCAAGTGATAGTTTTAGGAGTTAATGATGAAATCATCATGCCAAGGCGTAGGGATGAGATGAATTTGAAGTTTGAAGTGTAGTTCAATGATTGATGCTTGGAGAATGATGTTGGATGTAGGGAAATTGATCTCATTCAAAAATGAGGTCAACACCTTGTTCTAATACAATCATTTTTAAATTGAATCATCTGTTATTATTATTATTTTGGTTTTATTGACCCTATTATTATGTCATACCTAAACCTGATGCAAGATTTTTAGGATATAGTTTAACCCTGATGCTATTCTGGATAGGATGCATACAAATACACAAAATATTAAAATATAAAGTACACTAACTTTTAGGTAGGCGAAAATTGGCAGTTTTGATGCTAATCATAAAATACACAAGTGGCGGTGGTGAGGGGGTCAGGCTTGTGTAGTGACAGCTTGAATTTTGCCTAAAGCAACAGCTTGATAAATGTTTCTTTCCTATAGTGTACAAATTTTGGTAAAGAATTTAATTGAAGAAATGTAAAAAATTGAGTTTGGATCTTTTATTGCATTTAACTGAAATAAATAGACAATGAGGATTCATAAAGTTGATTAAAAATAGTTGGCATTTGAGTACTAATACCGACTTCCCTTTGCTGATAACAGATGTTTTTCTTTTTTTTTTAAATGTAATTTTGAAGCATATATATATATATATATATATATATATATATATATATATATATATAGTGATGAAGTTTCTGCACAAAAATGGATATTCTCTTTGATTTCAAATATACAATCAAGACTATCCATTCTATTTGAGATGGTTAAAATTAGTGGCATATATGATTTCAAAAATTTGTTGAATTTTTTAATCATCAATAAAATAAAACAAAATTTTCTTGATGGATGATTTTGAATGCATGAAAAGATGATTGTGATTATTCATGTGAAGAAATTGTCAAATAAATATTGAGTATTTAATGATACTTGAAATATATTTGATGATTTTGCTTGGTGAAATGCAAAGTTAATCTGAAAATTTAACTTGGGATCTATGTCATTTAATTAATTTTTTTATATGTTTTACAAATGATTTATTTATTTTGAAAATTAATGAAACTCAATTACCAAGCATTTTTTCTTATTATGATTAATGTCAGCGGTGTGATCTTGATTTTGTATACCATATGAAATTGTAGAATGGAAAATATGAAATGAGGTGTATTATCTTTCTTCTCCAACGAGGATAATTGTTCAATATCTATATATAGATATATAACTTTGTGCTGTTTATTTTTGCTTGCTCTCAGTTCATAGTGCAACTAGGAATGGCTATTTATTATGAATGAGGTGGGTCTTTGGTTGAGCAGGTGGTCGAGTACTGATCAATTTGCTTTTTGTTTTGTATGTAGGTAAGGTATGGTTTTGAGGATGATTTTGGATTTTGTTGAGATACTTGAGATTAGGCTTGAACATCTAGGAAAGATTTGAGTGTATACATTTAAAGGGTTTTGAATTGTAGTGATTATGGTGACGTATTTATTTAACTGGAGGTTTTTAGGATTTCTTGGTTTGTTTGTCAAAATTGATGAGATGGGGAAAGAACTGCGGATACAGAAAATTTTGTAAGGATAATGAATTACAACTTGTTTGTCGTGATTACAATCTTTTTGGCTCTAATACCAATTGATGAAATTGATACAACAAGAATCTTCATTAGGTTTCTGATAGAAAATACTTGAGTTCGCAAGTAATCCTATCGGATATACTTCAGTTCGCAAGCAACCCTAACAAGAATTTGGTAAAAACAGCGAGAAGATACAAGAATAATAATGCAATAACCCAAAAACAATAGATTTTATCAAACAACTCAAAGCAAAGCAAATATAAGAAAAAGATACAATTGATCCTCTATTCGAGAGGAGGATCATTCTCTCCCAATCTCTAGACACTAGGTCTAGAGCCCAAAACTCCCAAGAGACTCCAAGAGAACACAATACTTGAGCATCCCTACCCTTCCTCTCTCTTCCCTATTTATAAACCTTCCTATAGCCTTAGCCGCCCCTCTCTCCTTACCAAAAAAACTTTTAATTTAATTTTTAAATCCAATAGTGGACCCCACCTTGGGTGGCAAACCAAAAATAGGGTCGTGGGCCCCATTGCTTAGGCGGCAAGGATTTGGGGAGGCGGTTTGAACCGCCTCCTGTAAACAAGGGCCGGCCCAGGTGGGGCCGACTGGGTCAATTCTTTAACCGACCTATCAATACCTCCTTCTCAAAGAGCCACCCTGTTCTTAAGGTGGAAAGAAGGAAACAGATGCTTTAACCTCTCATAAGGCTTCCAGGTTGCCTCGTAGTCTGGGAGATCCTTCCATTTTATTAATACTTCTTTTACTCCTCCTCCTCCCTGGCCAACCCCTTGTAACTCAAAGGGTTTTAATATCACCTCGAAATCCTTTGTTAAAGTCACTGGTATCTCAGAACTGGTGGCTTGCTCCCCAATCCCTTTTAAATTGTGAAAGATGAAAGACATGATGTATGTTTGCTATGGCTGGTAATTTTAGTTTATATGCTACCTTTCCAATCTTTTTCAAAACTTCAAAGGGTCCAAAATACCTTGGGGCAAGCTTCTCATTCCTCCTGCTAGCGATAGTCTTCTGTCGGTATGGTTGGAGCTTTAGAAACACTTTCTCATTCCTCCTGTGCTCATCAGCTTGTTTCTTCAGAATTTGCTGGGCTCTTAACAGATGTTTTTTCAACTCTTCTAACACCCTATCCCTTTCCTGTAAGTATTCTTCTACTGACGATACTGGAGTATTTCTATTCCCAAAATACACCAAGTGAGGGGGATCCCTTCCGTACAACACCTTGAATAGAGTCAATTGAGAAGCAGAATGATAGGAGGTGTTGTACCAGTATTCAGCCCATGATAGCCACTTGGCCCACAGCTTGGGGGTTTCCGACACGAAGCACCTTAGATAGGTTTCCAAGCTCCTATTGACCACTTCTGTTTGACCATCCGTTTGTGGGTGATAGGCAGTGCTCCTCTTCAGAATGGTACCTTGTAGCCTGAACAACTCCCTTCAAAAATGGCTGAGGAACACCTTATCTCTATCTGACATTATCGCCTTTGGTATTCCATGTAATCTAACTACCTCTCTGATGAAAGCTGAAGTCACTGTTATTGCGGTGTATGGATGTCAGAGGGGGATGAAATGAGCATATTTGCTTAATCTGTCTACCACTACTAGAATCACTGTGAATCCTTCTGAACGGGGTAGCCCATCTATGAAGTCCATGGATACTTCCTCCCATACTTTGTTTGGAAGTGCCAGGGGCTGTAGTAGTCCTCCGGGGGCCATTGCTAGATATTTGTTCCTCTGGCATACGTCACACTTTGCCACCATCTCTTCAACATCTTTGTCCATCCACTTCCAGTAAAGCTCAGCTGCTAGTCTTTGGTAGGTCTTCTGTACTCTTGAATGACCTCCCACTGCACTGCCATGGAATTTCTGTAGCAAATGAGGGATATGAATGGAAGTTTGAGGTATCACAAACCTCCCTTGATGCAAGGTTTAAAATTGTGTAAATAAGCCTCGAGGCGGTGTGAGGCATAAGCCTCACGGAAAGAATTGCGTAAATGCGAATTTAAGTATTCTAGCAGGTAAATAACAGTAAGAGTCTATGATATAATAAAAAAATCTAAATGAGAAGTGAACTTAGTGGAAAACAATAAAATAGATGCAATATATGCATCTCATAGCATAATTCAAAGTACAAAACTACAAATTGAAGTCTATCAGAACTTCCAAAGTACAAATAAAAAAGAACATCTAAAATCCAATTATGCCCCATCACTAAATGGGTCTTCAGTGGAGATATCTTCATTTCCAATTATATCTATGAATGTCAAATCTTCATCATCATCAATCTTACCCACTTTTCTTTTCCATGTTCAATAAAAATGATTAAGGTGCCGGATAAGTGTTCCCTCATGCGGGTAACTCCTTCCTTCACCACTTTATCACAAAAATTGCATTTCAAATGCACGTATGTCTTCTCGCTGCCGCCTATGTTAACCTGTACACTGTACTTTCAAGAAGGGTCCCTCCGCAATGACGTATTTAACTTTTCCTTGCCCCTAACCATGTTTCCTAATGCACAAATACAAAATCAAACCAAAAATCTCAAAAAATTTTAAATCCTAGATTTTTTATAAGTTGAAAAATCAAACCTTGAATTTTAAAAAAAAATCCTAAAACCGGTAGTGGAGGTGTCGTAGAGGGCGGTCGGACACGTGCTGCTCATCGGCGTTAGGTGGCGCCGGCGGGAGAGGCGGCGGGAAGGTCGGTCGAGGGACGCTAGGGCAGGGTCGTGCGGAGCTTTGCGGCTTCGTGCGGTTCGGTCCCGTTTGCTTAGGGAGGAGGAGGAATGAATGGGTATTTAATTAGGTACTTAAGTGAGTGGGCCCCGTTTGCTTGAGGCGTATACGCCTCTCCTAATCCCAGAATTGCTTAAGCAATAAGGCGCTTGGGGGTGAAATTGCGCAGAGGCGCGCCTCTAATTGTGCAATTTTAAACTATGCCTTGATGCACGTCTCTCCAATTCAATATAATAACCAGGATGGCTACTCTTATCTTTCATCAAATCCTCCCTAATCTTTCTCAATTCTTCATTCTTCATGCTTTCTTTCTTGATGGCCCCCAGTCAACCATTAGTGGTTTTGAAACAGTCAACTCCTGTAGCTCCCCAACACATCTGGATAAGGCATCGGCCGCCTTATTTTTCAACCCAGGCCGGTATTGGATCTCAAAATCATAGCCTAAGAGTTTGGATAGCCATCTCCGATGTTCTTCGGTCGCCATCCTTTGTTCCAATAGGTACTTCAAACTCTTCTGGTCAGTTCGGACAATGAATGCCTTCCCAAAAGGTACAGGTGCCACTTTTGAATAGCCAGAATAATGGTCATCAGCTCCCTCTCATATACCGACTTCAATCTAGCCCGGGTTGACATTACTTGATTGAAGTAAGCTATAGGTCGGTGATTTTGCATCAGCACTGCCCCTAACCCATATCCTGACGCATTAGTCTCTACTATCAAAATTTGTCTGAAGTCTGGAAAAGCTAAAAATCGGAACTGTAGTCATGGCTTCCTTCAATTTTTCAAAAGCCTAGGTCGCTGCCTCTCCCCACAAAAAATTATCCTTCTTCAGTTGCTCGGTTAAGGGCCAAGCTATGGTACTGTACCTCCTCACAAATATCCTGTAGTAACCAGTCAGTCCTAGGAACCCTCTCAACTCCCTTAGGTTCATTAGCATCGGCAATTTCTGCATTGCCACAATTTTTTTCTGGTCGACCGCCACTTCTTCTGGGGATACTATATGTCACAAGTACTCTATACTGGACTGGGCGAAGCTACACTTCCTTAGGTTGGCCCTTAGCTGATACTCCTGTAGAACTCCCAAAACCATCTTTAAGTGCTCTAGATGCTCCTCCGTTTTGATGTATACCAGGAAATCATCAAAGAACACCAGAACAAACTTCCTAAGGTACTGCCTGAACACCCTATTCATCAAATACTGAAAAGTAGCGGGAGCGTTCGTCAGTCCAAATGGTATTACCAAAAACTCATAATGCCCTTCATGGGTCCTGAAGGCTGTCTTAGAGATATCTGCTTTCCTCATCCTAATCTGATGGTACCTTGATTTTAAATCCAGTTTAAAAAATATGATCGCCTCATATAATTCATCTAAAAGTTCATCAATCACATGAATGGGGAATTTATCTTGCACCGTCCCTTTATTTAATGCTTGGTAGTCTACATAGAATCGCCAGCTCCCATCCTTCTTTTTGACCAACAGTACTGGACTAGAAAAAGGACTCACACTTGGTCGGATAATCCCAGCCTCCAGCATATCCCGGATCAGCTTCTCAATCTCATCCTTTTGAATCTGAGGGTAGTAGTAGGGACGAAGACTGATCGGCGACACCCCTTTCTTCAATGTAATGGCATGCTCCAACTCTCTCTGTGGTGGTAGGCCCTGGGGAGATTGAAAAACCTCGCTATACTGCTGTATGAGGGGCTGTACTAAAGGGGGAATGTCGCCTTCCTCCTCCAATCTGATCCCCTCCAAACGATGCAACTCTACCAAATATCCACAGCCCACCTCTTGTATGGTTCTGATCATGGATTTGAGAGATACTCTTATTCTTGCTAGCCCTGCATCTCCCAGAATCACCATTCTTCTTCCCTCCACTACCAGTTCCATCCTTAGTGCTCCCCAATTTACTTTGGTCTCCCCCAAAGTTTGCAGTCATTTCATTCCCAGGATGACATCCATACTTCCCAACTCCAAGGGAAGAAAATCCTCCCTCACCTATATTCCCTGAATGGTCAACACCACTTCCCTACAAACTCCTCTACCCATTTCTACCTTTCCTGTGCCCATCATCACTCCGTAGCCTCCGGTATCCACTAATTACATCCCCAGCAGATCAACAATCTGGGTGGAGATGAAATTGTGGGTTGTCCCACTATCTATCAACACGACCACCTCTTTATTTGATATTTCTCCATTTACCTTCATAGTGTGATTTGGGGTGAATCCTACTACAAAATTTAGGGAAACTTCTGCAACATCCAGATGTAACTTTTTTTCCACCTCCCTCTCTAACCCGCTTCCACCTCCCTCTTCAGCTTCCTCTCTTCAGCTTCCTCGTCATCACAGACGGTGAGAACCTGAAGAGTTCGGTCCTTACACCTATGCTCTGGCATGTACTTCTCATCACACATAAAAACATAACCTCTTTGCCCTTTTCTCTTGTATTTCTTTCTCCATCAGCCTTTTAAAATTTCCCCTATTCCCCCCTCCTCCAGCTCTCTCCTTGGGCACTTCTTTTAGACTCCATAGCGTTGGCCCCTTAGGAGCTAAGAAAGTGGTAGTCTTCCTGTGCGATCCCTCTGAGTTACTCCCTCTAGCTCCTCTTTCCAGCTGCTTCTGATCTTCCACCAACTGGGCTAGCTCCATAGCCTCACCCAGGTCTCTTGGCCTCATTACCCGAACCGTTGCCCATATCTCCGGTTTGAGTCCTTTCATAAAGTTCCCTTCCAGTACTGTCTCAGAGAGCCGGTCCAATCTGCTTGCCAAGCATTCAAATTTGTTACGGTAATCTGCCACGGTCCCTTCCTGTGTCAAGGCAAAGAATTGCTTATAGAAATCTCCTTCCCTGCCGGTTCGGAAACGTTCTAATAAGCACTTTTTGAACTCCCACCAGCTCCTGATGGGTTGCCTTAGGTCACGCCATTGGTACCATGCCAGTGCTTTTCTTTCCAAATATAATCCTGTTGCCGTTAGCTTTTCTTTCTCCGTCAATCTGTTGATGGGGAAATATCGTTCCACCTTGTAGATCCACCTATGACCATCCTCACCCTTGAAGATGGACATCTTCAACATTCTCACATTTAGATCACCTCGGAATCCCCCATATCCTCCCATCTCGTGAAGAGGAGGTGCTCCCCAGTTGTCTCAATCTTCTCTTCGGTGATCGTACCCAAATTTGTTATCAAAATCCACTCTTCGTCTTTCAAAATCAGCTCCTCGGTGGTAGAAATCCTTTCTTCTCCCTACAAAATCGGCAACTCTTCTTTCGAAACTGGTGCTCATCTCCTCCCTAGAAAGAGGTTCTAGAGGAGGCATTCCGTCTTCTCCCTCCAAGATTTCTACTTCGGGGTTTCCTCTTCCCTTCCACGTGTTAGGGTTTCCACCCCTTCTATGGCCGTCTATGATTTCCCTTGCTTTCGATGTTGTCAGATTGATCTTTACTTCTAGTAATTTCTTTAACATTTCTTCCATTACGGTGAACTTTCCTTCCATCTTTTCGTTATTGAAAGAAATCTGATTTTGAAAATCAAAAAATCTTCCCTCCAAATCTGATTTGAGTTGCCCGACTTCACCTTCCAAAACCTCCACCTTCTTTCCGGCCATGATTTTTTTTTTCCAATCGCCCAAGAACAATCTTCTTCTGGATGCGAGTTTATTGCTGAAATTTCAAAAATTTAGCCGCCGTTGGTCGCAGGAAATTGCTTTTATACCAATTTGATAGGAAATACTTGAGTTCGCAAGCAACCCTAACAAGAATTTGAAAAAACAGTGAGAAGACACACGAACGATAATGCAATTACCCAAAAACAGTAGATTTTATTAAACAACTCAAAGCAAAGCAAATCTAAGAAAAGATACAATTGATCCTCTATTCGAGAGGAGGGTCATTCTCTCTCAATCTCTAGACACTAGATCTAGAGCCCAAAACACCCAAGAGACTCCAAGAGAACACAATACTTGAGCATCCCTACCCCTTCCCCTCTCTTCCCTATTTATAAACCTCCCTAGCCTTAGCCGCCCCTCTCTCCTTACCAAAAAAACTTTTAATTTAATTTTTAAATCAAATAGTGGACCCCACCTTGGGCGCCAAACCAAAAATAGGGCCGTGGGCCCCATTCCTTAGGCAGCAAGGATTTGGGGAGGCAGTTTGAAGCGTCTCCTGTAAACAAGGACCGGCCCAGGTGGGGCCGGCTGGGTCGGTTCTTAAACCAACCTATCAGTTTCTTGCTGTCATTAGAGTAATGTAAGGATTGATGAAAATTATGCTGGAGGTTAAGAGGGAAAGAGAAAGAGATGGCTTGAGAGAGAGAGAGAGAGTTCAAGAAAGAGAGACAAGGTTCAGAAGCTTGCATTTTTGCATGTTGGAATCCCAAGGAAATCAAATAAATAAGATAAATACTACTAAGTTCATATGAAATGACTCCTGCACATAACATGAAATAGAGCAAAAATTAATTAAGGAAGGCAATGTTCATGGATGATATTAATGTTAGTAATAACCATGCTAAAGACAATGGTAATGTTGGCGATGACCATGTATCTGGCTTTATTTTCTTGATTATTCATTAAGTTTGGTGGAGAATATAGAGAAAACTGTTATTCTTCTTAGTACTTCTTTGTCAAAATTAGCATACGTTCTATAATACTACATGATAAATTTATCTGGTAGCCTCAAACGTGCCATTTATTTTACTCCCTTGGACAGTTCCAGCAGAGGCTTGAAATTCCCCCTCTTCCCATTGAAGTTCTCCCTCCGACATCTCTCTCTATTTGCATCCATCTCTTTATTACACTGAAGAAAAGTGCTTGGTTATAGGCATTGGGCTTGTAGGAAATGGAAGTGGATATCGGATGTGGGATTATTGAAATATGGGCATTGCAAGGGATCATTATGGTATAAAACTATGGGCATTTCAAATAATCTTTTTTTGTTCTTTTGTTTTTTTCGTTATATCTATACAATCAACTATAAGTAGTTGCATGAGCGATCATAAGATAAATGGATTGAAGGCAGTGAGTGGATAAATGGTTAGCCAGTTGCTTGGCCTATGTTTGGTTTTGAGAGTAACATACATGCATCATTTAAAAGACCATAGTTGTGCATGTGCATGCATTAACCTGGATGAGAGAATACATCACGAAGTTGCTGTTTGCCAACAACCAACTCCCATTGTCCCATCTCAATAAAATTCTATATGTTCTGAGATATTGACAATTATTGAATAAAATCTGAAATTTATTCTTGCAATAATCAGGTTGCTTCTATTCTCTTCATTGATCTCAATGCCTCCATTTGAAACAAGGCATGAGGAGTAAAAAAAGGTTTATCATTCATGCATGGTGCATTCTTTTGTGTTGTTTCAAGTCTATAAGAGTAAATTCGATTATTTATTACTTTTGTTTACTGTGAAGTATCATACATTGGATGTTAACCACTAATTTCTTATCCTTTTTGCACTCCATTTTTTTCTTTTGTAAATAGTTGTTCCTTCATAAATATTTTACCAGCATGATTAGCATTTTGAACTTTATTTCTTTTTTGCTTAACAACTGATTTTCATGTTTAAAAATAAAAATTGCAGCCTGCTTACATGTTTACTGACAAGGAGCATCGAGGACCATTTGAGTTTGCTGAAGAACTTGGAAGTTTGTCCCTTGGTACTGACTCTGTAGAAAATGTAATACCTGCTCAGAGTTATGAAGCCAGTGACAACGACTTACTCCTTAGCACTTCTGAAAAGGAAGAAAGTAGAGGATTGGGCAATAATGATTCTGCATACAGTGCTCCTGGTTATGATACATCTTTAATATCTTTGGAGGATAAGCAAGTGCAACCTGAATCCAACTTTTTAAGCCTTGCAGTGCCAACAATGCCATCACATACTTCATCAGTCCTTGATGATCTTCTTGGTTTGGGTACTACTATTATACGGCCACCTCCAACTCTGAAGCTTAATCCGAAAGCAGTTTTAGATCCTAGTAATTTCCAAAGAAAGTGGGGCCAATTAACAACTTCTCTGACAGAGGTATCTTATGTTCTAATTATGCTATTAAACTAATGGATTTTAGTTGATATTCTCTCAAGTACCTTTACTATTGGTTTTTGTTGCTATATAGCCTCTTAAATTGTAGATCCATTATGCTTAATTTTCTAGATTCATTAATGAAATCTCACACGGTATAAGGGTAACACAAAGTATACAATCTACTTGTAATTATCATGATTGTTGGATTAAAAATTCACTTATTTAAGTGCAATTTTTGATGTGAAACATGAAACTTAGGGCTCTAATAAAAAGTTGGCCTAGAGTCTAATTTGGCTCAATTTGTTTGGAGCATGCTTGAAGTGGCTTGCGTAATCCCCAAATATGGGAGAATGTTTGAATTAATTAAACTAGGATCCCAAAGAGGGCCTATTTCAGCTCAGAATCATCCTAAATTGGGCTATACTAGATTGGATTGGCCCAATATAGACTGATTGTTTCCCTCTTATGGGCTTGTTCTCACAACATGGGGGAGTGTGGGGATGGCATATTGTCGTATTCGTATGGCGGGGGACCGATGAATCAAGTTTCCAGTAATGGTTACCAGTGAGGAACATGCAATATCTTTAATTGTTGTTTTTATTTTCTCATTTTGTCATCATAAATTCGAGAATTATGAACCTTTTTAAAATTATTTCAACTGCTATGCTCCACTTCTATGTGAGTTATTTGATTAAATACATCTCTCTAGGTCTATGATTAGTAGCTTGAATTCTTAACAAAAAAATAGTACCCGCTTTTTTCGCTTTGAACAAGTTGACGAGCCTCTCCAATTCTTTTTCATTGGTTTGTCATACAAGTCTTTAAATGAACCTCAACATCAAATTCGCGAGCTCACGAGCCTTGATTAAATACATCTATCTAGGTCTATGTTATTTTCTCATTTATTAGAAAGCAGGTTTCTTTTGTCTTTTTCAATTAAAGTTGTTGGCTTTTTTGGAATATAAAAGTAATAAACATTCAAATTTAATAAATATTATTCTGTTTAATTATTAATTTTTTTAATATTATTAATGATTCGAGCTGGCTCAAGAGCTCAGAGCCTTACTCTTCAAGCTCGAGTTTGAGCTTGAGCTCATGGCTCAATAAGCTTGGCTCGCGAGTTCGTTAACGAGTCGAGCTCGAGCAGACTCGCGAGTCGACTCGGCTTACTTACACCCCTGGGTCCTACAATATTTTCCATTTTAGTTTACCATGCAAAAAATCTCTCTTATTATTGTTTTCCTTTTAGTTTTCCACCTCAGTTTATGTTCCCTGTACTTCTCTTCCTCTTTTATAGCCCGTGATCTACTATGGAGGTGTGGGCTCCGAGAATTCGTGCCCATCCTCTCCACAGACCCCTTTCTTTTTGTTCGGGTCGTTGAGAGTTTTAACGAGTAAGTTCTGAGGCAAATTTTCAGAAGGCAGATTGGGTTTTAAATTAAGACTTTACCTAGAGATTTCGCCCTCATTTTGAGAGGACTTTAAAATCTGAGTTCAGGTTTCCTATAGGCGTAAACCCCTATAGTTAATTACCCCTCCCGATAATGAGAGAGAACTGTCGATTAAGGCTAGTCGTCAAACAGATATATAGTATATAGTAGCATCATGATTTTAAGTATTTGGAAATTTAATTTTAAATTAGAAATTTACCACCGTACACTTAAAGCGGATAGTGGAAGAATGATGATAGACTCGATGAAGAACGCATGGTTCTGTCATCTCGAGTCATCATGGTCCCTAGTCTACTTAGTCAGAGGAGGTAGTCGACCCAACCTGACTGAAGGTTCCTTGTTGGCAGCCATGGGTTGCTTCATCCAAGGATACCTTGTAGACTTAGGGTGAATATTTGTCTAAGGGGACAAATTTGAATATACTTTAGCTAACAGAGGGCTTTGTGCCCTATCGATCATATCTATTGATTCATTACTCAATGATTTGAAGTCGTTGGGGAACGTACGAGCTCTGACCATGACCATAATTTAGTTTTCATTTGGCAGCAAAACTACCCGGTAAGAGGGTCCCTGTCATAATCATTTATCTGTGGTGTCATTTTACGGCAAAACTACCGGTTAGAGGATATGTGTCACGTCCTTACTGGCAAGTGACGTATTGAGAATGAATCCTAGTGATATTCTCAACTAGACATTCACTCTTTGTGAGCTGAAGTGATTATCAGATTTGTCCACCACGGAAAACTGTTGCGGAGGCTGAATGGGTTTTGCTTTAATTATTTGATGATTTGTTTCATTTTAAATATCTTGATTTTGGAGTGATTTTTTTTTGGAATTTTGAATTTTTACGGGCATTTCAAAATTTGGGAAGCATTTTTTAAATGTTTGAGCTCCCCTCCGGTTGAAATTTTCTATCAACATGGCCATCATCGCAGTTTTTATGGGCAGCTTTATTTTATCGGTTGAACTTTGTCAACTCTGTCTACTTACCGACAGAGAATCAGGTTTGTCGTTGGCTTTATCCTTTCATTAGTGAATTTTCTTTGTTACAGATATTGAATGCCTAATATGAATATATAAAATAAATATCCCGGTCAAGGCTGCGATCGTATATCAGTTTGATGATTCGAGCCGTGTCGACTCCTATATATTCATATAGAAGGATCGGACTCGAACTTAAGTTTATTTTTTGACCCGCGCAGCATCCTCAAGCATCACATGTGTGCATATAACACGCTCACTGGGGCCCATACGGATAATTATATTTTAATGCATGAGGGGGAGCATTTAAATATTTAAATACAATTATTTGCGCTAAGTGATTGTCATTAAAGTTTGCACAAAATTTCATTTAAAGCTTGAGAAATGCCTTCTGTCCGCTCGTACGAGTGTTGCGGATCCGGTGGCATAGTTTTAACAGTGTGTTTGGCTTCATTTGTCGTGCATTTACAATGAAGTTTGGCTTATTTTATCCTGCATATTGTCATTTTTTCAGTATTCAGCCTACAGGAGTGTACTTCTGCCTACAAACATGCTATATGATGCATCAGGAGCCTTCTGATTGTTGCTTGCAAGCGAGCTAACTTATCTGATGTAATACTAGCATTGCGAATTTGCTGCCTCAATTTACGAGAAGCCTGCAATTTTTATTATGAATTTCCTGTTTCTGCTTACAGGTGAATTGTAGCGTTATTTTTTGGGTCATTTGTTATTTCTAATTGTCGTATGCTGGTGAATTGCGTTCAGTGTGGCATCCTCCAGCACTGTTTTGTAGGTGTTTGCATTTATCACAACTCTTCTATATTCGTGTATGGCGAGTTTCTTACAATAGCTCGTAGGAACTTGCATTTAGTGCATGTCGATTTTTCTCCATCTACAGGGAACTTAGGCGTTTGCTAGATACTTGATTGACGTTAACCATGAGAGCGTCTTTGTAATCATTGCATGTCGACTGTTGTCATTTGCAGGAGATTGGTGTATTCCCCTGCATATTGATGTTGATTACCAGATGAGCTGCAGTCGTCGTTACTCGTAGGTGGACTACTATATGCATGATGAGTCTCCTATATTCGCTTGCAGATACTCGCATTCATTGTATGCTGCACTATATGCGTTTGCAAGAAGTTTCATTATCCACAGATGAGTTGGTGTATTTATCTGCATAGTAATGCTGACTACCAGGTGAGCTGCATTCGTCGCATGTTCTCCATGTTTTGCTTATAAAGTTATCATCGCATTCGTAATGGTCTTCTTATATGCACTTCGAGCCTCATTACATGCATCAAATTGTCATGTACAGTGCATGTCAAAACTCCTTTGCTTGTGGGGGGATAGACGTATTTGTTTGATACTGAACGGTTGTCGATGGTGGAGATGTGATTGCATTCATTTGCATATCTTTCATGCTTTGCTCATGAGCATATCCATGTATATTTTTCCCACTACCATTCATTAATGGTTCATTACAGGTCTCTTGTTCTTGAAGACGATTTGTTATATGCATGATGAGCTCGCTTCCATTCACATTCCAATTAACATGATGACTTTCAATATTTATTAAACATTTCAAATTATTAGTTATAAGCACATTATATGTTTTCCATTCATCCCTTACCTACAAACCAATTGTTCTTGAAATTATCCATTACTAATCCTTGCTTGTATATTTAATTTTGTTACACTTTTTTTTTGTAAATTACAGGTTTCGTTTTAGATATTAGGTTCTATTCCCTGTAAGTGCAAGTCTACTTCCCTATTATTTGTCCAAGTCAAGTCCCCTGTCATTTTTTTGTGTTCAAGTTCAAGTCTTTTGGTAATTGAAATTTTTGGTAGCCTCTCGGTGTCTCCCCCGTTTAGGAAAAATTTGTGGAGTCGGGCCTTCCTACCACACTAAGAAAAGCGAGTATGGTAGGTGTCGAGCGACACTATTTTTAATCCCACCACACTAAGAAAAACGAGTATGGGTCTTCGAGGTACCTGTTTAAAACGCACAGTACTTCCCCGCAGGCATGATGGCATGTACATAGATACGTAAGAGTGTCCCCGTCATGCTAAAAAATGCGTGTATAGGGTCTACCCGCCTCACCGTAAGATTCGCACTGGGTTCCCTCCTACCACGTTAAGAAAAATGTGTATAAGTTTTTTTCCGGTGCATCGCGAGCGTCGAAAGCAGGATTTGGGTTTAAAACATTATACCTGAGCGATGAGGTGGCGGCGACGTTAGTGTGACGGCAATCTAAGAATTTCTTCCTCTTCTTTTTTTTTTAATTCTCTTTTCTCTCTCTCTTTTTTGTCTTTATATATATATATATATATAGTAATAACAACACAAATAATAATAATAATAATAATAGTATATTATTATTATTATTATTATTGTTGTTAAATCTTATTATTATCAAAACAAACTCAAGAGAGTGAGGGAGAGGATGATTACCTTGATAGGTGAGGGTAAGAATAAATGTGGGTTGATTCGTAATGGAGGGAAGTTCAACAGATGGGTTGCTGGGTAGATTGATGAGCTATTTGGGCTTTGGGTTGCAGTGGTTGTCTGGTGGATTTGGAATGGGTTATTTAATAGGTGGGTTGAACAAGGTTGTTTGGGCTGCGTAAGTAGAGAAGTTGGAAGTGTTGTGCTATTAAAGAGTTGCTAGAATGATTCCAGCCGGCTGTAGGAGCAAAGGAAAGCTGCTACAGGTCTTCACGTGAATGAGAATAAGAGTGGGATGGGTTGCTTTTGGAGTGGAGATTGGCTCTAGGATCGGTACAACAACTGGCTGTTTGAGGGCTTTGTGGGGGACGACTGCTGTTGGTGGAGAAGATAGAGGGCAGCAGGAGATTGATAGTACGATCGAAGGTGTTCGGTTGCTTGAACAGTGAAGGTGGATCGTGGGTATGAGGTCGGGATCGTGGGATACAACCAACATGTGAAGTGGGGGTCGGTACAGGCATATGGCCCAGTTCGTTTGAGTGCGGCAGGTGTTGTGAGGAAAGGGGGTGGGATCTTGTGGCTGGATCGGGGCTGGCGTAAGGTGGAGTTCAGCAAGTCGGCGGGTAGGTGCGGCTTGGTCTTCGAATAGGCTGGGAGATCGGGGTGCTTGAGCAGGTAGAGGCTTGGTCTAATGTAAGACCTCGTTTGATTGGAGGCGAGGAGGCGTCGGTCGAGGGATTGAAGTCGATTGATGTAGAAGGTCACGAAAACCTGGTCGGTTTATAAGGTCGAATGCTGGAGGACTGTAGTAGATTGGAAGTCGCGTGAGCAGAGGAGGCGAAGTCGCCCAAGCTGGGTTCTGTTTGAGAACAGGAGGTGGAGATTGGACGGGATTGCCGGAGATCAAAGTTTGTGCGATCAGGGTCAGACGAGGCTGTGGACGTCGGAAGATTGGCTGGAGTTTGAGTTTGGAAGCAGAATGTTACGTGAGGATTTTCTATGTGTCGAAGAGAGCAAAAGGAACGAATTGCATTCGTTCTCCTCATTGTTAATAACGAGAGCATCGTTTGAGCATAACAGGGATCGATACAAGCACCCAGGACTTGCGAGAGGAGATGCGAAGTTGCTCCAGTCAGCAGGATTTTGAGGATTTGAGCTGGGATTCGAGCAGAATTTCGACGGGATACGAGGTAAGCAATTTTAATTTGAGTTGATTTTTTTATATATTATAATAATAATAAATTTAAAATCATGGAAATGAATCAGAAACTCGCGTATCTCAAAATTCGCACGTCAATCCCTCGATTTGTGTGCATTTTCCGCAAATCTACGCATTTTGTATCGGGATACGCGCCGATTTCTTTAGGCGAATTTCATTGGGTAAAATTACAGTCCATTTTAGGTATGTCAACGTCCTGAACGCAATGGTGAAGTTCGTTTTGCGATCGGAGGTTATTTGAGCAATGTCTCGCATTAATTTCGAGTGTCGGCCGCCGATTTCAACCATTTTAGCCCGATTTGATTGCGAGGGGTTTCCACTTAGGTGAATTCTACATTCTAATTTCAACAGCACAGTCGTTTGGCAATCGAAGGTCATTTTACCCTTCAAATGATGCGTCACGCCCGCCGGCCATCACTTAAGTCGCCGATTTTTGCTCCTTTCGTGTGTTTTGAGTGTATGGGTCAACAGGAGGATTCAACTTGATTCATAATCCTGTTGCTTCCCCTATTGGATAATTCCCTGTATCCTGCTACTGCCTCTAGCTTTCTTCAATCGTAATTGTTGTTGTGGTGGTTCCGTAGGTGTTGATATTGGGTGTTGTCTCGAATTACAGCGAGGTTAAAGAAGATGGCTAAACTGGGCTAAACTGGACGAAGGAAGATAATTGAAAGAGTTGATTCAAGACCTAAATTCTTCAGCTTGATGCATCTCTTGTTGCTCCACCACTGGATAGCTCCCTATATCATGTTGTTGTCACTAATTCTCTCTACACAATTGTTGTTGTCGAGGATCCATAGGTGTTCTACTATAGGTTTGATCTTCAATGCTGTCCAGAACTGTAGGGAAGCTGTAGAATATATAGTCCATAACCTATACATTGGGAAGATGGTTGAACTGGATGAAGGAAGACCAATATAGGAGAATTGTTGATTCAAGAACGGGAATTCTAGGAAAGAACAAGGCTAATTGGAGTATAAGAACCTTGATTTCAGCAAAGGGTTTAATCAAGAAGTGTTAAAAATGTATTTGCACCTATCCATTCTTGTTCTTACAGTTAGTATTGAGTACCATGAATTAAATTTGAAGATGGAGTTGGTAAGATTGGAGATAGAGCAGGTCACAAGGTTAAATGTCTTCAATCTTTGGAGGTTGAAGATGAAAGTGTTGCATACATCGGGGTTTGGATGCAGTTTTTTCAAATGAAGCATTGCAGAAGATGGATGCAAAGAACCAATAAGATGTTAACAAGGTTTGTAATGCAACTCTCAAGATGAAGTTCTAAGGGAGATTATTGAGGATTTGGCAATTGACATTTGGAGAACCCTTGAATATGTGTACTTGAAGAGGTCCCTTGCAAATTGATATTTGCCTTAGGAAGAGATTAGCACACCTTGCAAATGGATGAATCTAAGTTACTAAAGAAGCATTTGGATTACTTTAACAAGGTCGTGATGAATCTTAAAAGTATTGAAGTTGAAATCAATGATGAGGATTATCATAATCCTTTTAAATTTTTTGCCAAAAATATATGAACTTCTTTTAGGTATTATGTTGCATTGTGAAACCACTCTTTTTATAAAAAAGTGAAATAAGTTATGAATTCCAAAGAATTACAAAAGAACGGAGAATCAGTGATGAAAATGTTAGTGATATCCTTGTGGCTCATGGAAGTATGGAGAAATATAATTTTAGCAATTAATATCATTTAAGATCCAAGTCAAATTTCAAGAAGAAATGTTTCATTTGCCACAAGGAATATCAATTCAAGAAGATGTGTCCATAAAGGAAGATGAAGGCACCTAAAAGAAGAAGACATATACACAAAAAAAAAAGAATCATATACACAAATTATGGCTATTGAGGAGGCATATGAAAGTGCTTAGATTTTATTCATTATAGAATTTGATTGTAGCAAGGAGAAGATTTTTTATTTTGAGTTTTTTTTTCCATGTGTGCCTGTATAATTCTTGATTTTGAGTCATTGCAAGACTTGTATGATGACCCAGCGATGCTTGGAAACAACAAGACTTTAAGATCACGGGGATTGGATATATAAGAATTTAGATGCTTAATGACATTGAAAGAGTTCACGTTTCAGTTATCTCGGGTCAATTGTTCAAAGAGATGGTGAAATAGATGGGGATATTATTAGTAGAATTCAAGTTGGATGGTTGAAGAGGAGGAAGGCAGTGGGCCTATTAAAAGAGAATAGTACCCCTCAAATTTAAGGGAAAATTCTATAAAATGGTGGTGAGACCTATGATGCTTCATGGCATAGAATGGCCATTAAAAGGGAAGTATAAAATTAAGTTAAATGTTGTAGGGATGAGCATGCTTGGTTGGATGAGTGTCTTTGCACTTAGAGACAAAATGAGAAACTAGTATATATGTAAAAAGGTTTGAGTAACTCCAGTGGCAGATAAGATTAGAGAGAGTCATCTTAGATGATTTGGTCACATAAAATGTCAGCCTTTCGATGACCTGGTTAGGAGAGTAAATGATGTTAAGAAAGAAAAAGGTAGACCTAAAATTATTTTAAAAAAAAAAAGAAAGATAAAGATAGACCTAAAAAGACTTAGTTAGAAAGCATTAGATTGACATTTTTTTTATTAGATTTAAATGAGGATTTGACTCTTAATATATTATAATAGAGAAAAATGATTCATGTAGCCGACCCCACGTAGTGGGATATTGGCTTGATGATGTTGTTGTTGTTAGGAATCTTTTAGATAAATCTAGTTATGGATTCAAGAGTGAAAATGAGAGCTTAAGATTAACAAAAGCTCATTGATTTCTATAAATGGAATATTGAACAATTGATTGTGTTCCTATTGGAAGAACAACCATTAGAGTATCAACTAATGTAACAATTAGCTTAGCAAATACAACCCAATTATGGCATAGGAGACTTGGCCACATAAGTCAGAGGAATTAAGGAGCTTGTGAAGCAAGGTTTTTTATGTTGTGATAAATTTGAGAATCTTTATGTTTGTGAATATTGTGATAGGAAGGCAATCTTGACTTGAGGAGCTTGAGAAGGATGGTTTGCTATGTGTTGACATGGGGAGATTGATAGTTGATCGATTGACCACCAAATTATGTTATAGAATTCTTGGTGTTCATTCATCCCTCTCTCCTGCTAGTTTGATTAACTATCAACCTCTAGTCAAATCGATAAAGCATAGCCATTTCTTTCTTATGGTCGATGATTGGGTGATTTGCCTAATCTTTTAATGACAAAAGGGCAAGATACCCAGAACATTGCCTTTGGTTGCTTTAATTTATTTCTCGGTTGTTAAGAAATCAATCTACTAACTAGATTAAAGTATAGTTAAGCCTCCACATGTTTATTTGTTAACAAAGAAAATAATTCAAACTCCTGATACCTTACCTTACTAATTGGGTCTGATGCATAGGGTGTGGCTTCGACACAATATTCTCATAGAAGAGCATTCTCTCATAAACAACCATGCTCTTAGTTCTTGACAATGACTTGGCATTTTGCTATCACTGGTACATGATGATGTCATCTTTAACACGAAATCCGTTAATTTTCCACAACCAAATTTGATACTTGTTTACCCTTCTTAAGATAGAATAGTCGATGTAATAGCTGATTTTAGATGGCACACTCTTTAGAAACATCTGAGTTAATTTGCTCGACAGTTCATAAGGTTAAAGAGATGCTCCTGAGTCCTGATTTTAACAACTTCGCCTACTATAACATTGTCACATGCCAGCTTTAGTTTGCTCACCAATTCTTCCGCACTATTAGTGCATGCAAGACTTAGCTTCCCTCCCAAGGTTTAAAGAACTAACATCCAAGTGTCAAGAAGGTCCTAAAAAGTACCAACTTTCTAAAAGAAGATGAGATGAATTGGTCTTCCATCTCCAAAATAGTTTCAAATTTGGGAATTTTTTTGATGTCAAGATGTCCTCGAACCCTCATCAAGTACTAAGAAGTAATCATTGCACCTTTCCTTGAGTTAATCTCAAATTCATAATTTCAATATCGGTTTAGGTCCAATAAACATCAGTTTCTAGAGAATTTTTTAAGGAGCTATGTGGTTATGATTTTTTTTTTTTTTTTGTGGGGGGGGGGGGGGGGGGGAATGAACCTTCTTCATAGAGCAGGTATGTCTCAAAGTGCTATCATCTAATACTAAAAATACTTCGGAGGAGTTCACCATCAAGTTTGTGCCCTATGATGGTTCTCAAGGTACTGATGGTAGTAACAAAGTTCCCATTAATCCAAATTCCTATAAAGGTTTGCCAATGTATGAGCTCTAGGAGGGCATCTAGTATTGAAATGGTCCTCGTAAGTAAAACATTTCTACGAGGTGCTTCCCATTGAGTGATCTTTAGGAGGATAGGGTATATGATATGGTGATAAGAGTTTGAATCCATTAAAATTTCCATGGAGGTTTCACTGATTAGTAAACACCAGGACGGCATAATTTGCATTGGATGGATCTTTACTTAAGTCTTTGGGAGGGCCTACCAATGAGCCCCAAAGGGTATTTACTTTTGGGACAGATAATAAAACGTCTGAAGGACCATGCCACCAATCGAACCCTAAGAGGACATTAGATCAGTGAAAGGTGTGCATTTATTACAAGTCCCTTAGTGAGTTCACTGAGTAATCTGAGAGGACGGAATGTGTATATATTGGGTCTTCACATATTTAATGTCCTTAGGAATGCTTGGTTGAAATTGCACAATCGGGTATTAAGATGTATTCTTTCCATGAGGCGAGACAGAGGCCTCAAGGTATTTTAAGGCATAAGTCTTATAATTAAATCATTAATTAATGAAAAATATGAAATAATAAGTAACATATTAACATCAAAATAAAAAATTAAATAAGATCATAAAAAGTTAAAATAAAGCAATTAAAAGTCATAAAAGATAATAACTAAGGCTAAGTACATAGTCTCTCTAATTGTCAGTTCAACATAAACAAATAGTTTAATATCATAATTTATGAATGATATTTGTATCTCAAAAGCTACTTCCATTTTCTTTAGTTTTAATCTTGTATTGTCATCTAATTGGTTGTTTAGAAGGTGGACAAAAATCTATACTAATCCTTTTCTAATAGTGAAATTTGATGTGGGATTGGGCTCAGTTATGACCTTTCTGTTTTTCTATATATATATATATAATGATCAGCATTTTGTGGTTTTGAACTTTCCTAGTCTAAGCCTATCATATCCTCGTCCATTCCATGGGAACATTTTCTATGAATCTAACATCAACCCATAGCATTTATTGCAATCTAACACTGGAGTTTGACATGCAAAGTAAAATAGAAACCGTGCAAACCTTTTTACTTCGAATTGCAACTTGATAGATAAACTTGATTCAATGTTTTCATTGCAGCTTTTATTTCCAGTCATGCCATTACCTGTAATACTATCATTTTGCCATCGTAACTTCTCTTCACATGAGTTCTCGGCTTAGAATATATTCGTAGAAATAGTTGGCGTTTGTTTTGTTGTGTAAAATGTGGTGAGTAAATTATTTTTGGTGCACGTGAGTTACCATCTGTTATTACAAGGTCTTTAGAAGATAACTGGGAGCTATTCTTAGCTCAAATAGTATTGCATTTGATTGCTAGACGTGAGTGTCTGGACTCTCAACTAAAGTTATGGGGCATTTTTAATTTTGTATATTGATGTCCTAGGTGCTACTCTGATCTTTCTTGTTCGATAGGATGGCTAGTTGCAATAACAATGCACATTGACGTTGCAATCACCTGACAAATTAGTTTGTTGTTATAATTATAATTTAAAGTTTTTTATACTGTTCTTCATCTCATGATTTACGTTTGTGAAAGTATGGGATTTTTGCTGGAAGTTCAATGCAAAAGGACAATTTCTGAGCCTAATTCAAGGTTTTCACTTTGGGCTAGATCACATGCGAGTCATAATATCTATTATGTCATGTACACTTAAATCTTTTTTCCTTATGATTCTAACGTCATTTTTTGCATAGAATTTTTCTCTTCATTGACACTCCTGATGTAATTATTTTTTCAACTGCCTTTCATTTGATCTGCCAATTGTGCATTCTCTCAAGGTTTTCAAACGATCTGTTTTTTGGCCTTTATGCACATGTCTCTTCTCTCTTTTTAGGTGTGTTAAATGGATTGTTTCAGCCGACTCAAGCCCATTTGATACAGCCTTTTAAAGTCCACCGTAATCTTAGGCTAGCCCAAATTTATGATTAGTTTTAGTGGCCTAGCCATTAAAACCTGCTTAACCCATTGAAGATCATGGAAGATATAATGTTTTATATCTAGTAAATATATTGCATATTATCAGTAGATTTTTTTAGTCAAAGCAATGTCAACTTGAGCCTTATTTGAGTTGAGTTTCAAGCAAGAGTGTAAAACTTAAAAATTATTTTAAATTATTTCTAAGATTTTTAATAGATTGGGCTCACATTCTTACGGGCTAGCCTTGCATACTTGATGGGCCTACATCCTCTCTCCCTCCATGTGAGTGAGCACACGTGCATTAGTTGGTTTTTCGCCATTGACACTGATAATATAATTATTTTATTGGCCGTTGCATTTAGACTCATGGCAATAATATATTGAAAGGCCAAGGTGTAAGGCGAAACATTTTACCTATCAAGAGATAAGGCATAAACCTCATGAATTTTTTATTTTTAATATTTCATTAATAAAAAATATGATTAAAAATCAAATCGAAGAAACACTAGGACACCTGGTCATTAACTACCAACTTCTAGACATTATTACATAAAATATGCATTCAATAATTGAGTAGATATGATCATGCAAAACGTCCAATCATTCATTTTAGAATTGAGGTTTATTAGTGTCATATATATATATATATATATATATATATATATATATATATATATATATATATATATATAACATCCATTCTGAAATTGAAATTTCAAAAAAAAAAAAAAAAAAAAAAAAACGTAATCTACAACCATTTCACCTTTTTAAAATTTAAAATTTTAAATTGGGTTCAATTTAATTTTAGATTACATTTTTATTAGAATTAAGAATTGACCTTTATACCACTTGTGAGCATTTTAAGAATAAGAATTGAACTGACCCAGACTATAGCTGAACCAATCTGATCGGATCGATCCAATTTGTTTCGCTCCTTTGATATTTTTGCACATCACTAAATCCAGATGCCATAATCATATGATTCATATTCGAACACTAAAATATAATCAACACAATCATATAAAATCAAAGAAAATGAGACATCAAAATGAAATAAATTTAGAGGTGAGCCATCCTTAATATTTTCTTTTAAAATATTGTGCAGCAGACATTTGCGTTGAGGCCTTGTGTGCATGTTCCTTCCCTCTTTTCTCTTCCCCTCATCCCCTTGCTTCCCTTTCTCTCATGCCTGTTGCTTTCTCTATTTTGCATATGTTTAAGAGATCAGGTCCTCACAATTTAGCACTACATGTCTTGCATTTCTGTTTTCTCATTTCCTCTCATTATTATTTTTTTCTTCATGCGTATATTCCTTCAGAACTGGAAACTGCATTTTTTACTCGTATTCTCCATTTCAATGTCTCCAAGATTGTTATTAGTAGTCTCATTTTCTTTCCAGGAATTCTCAATAAACCCACAAGGAGTGGTCGCCTTGACAGTACCTCAGGCGCTTCATCGACACATGCAGGGCCACTCCATTCAATGCATCGCCTCCGGCGGCCAGCCGCCAAGTCTGAAGTTCTTCTTCTTCGCCCAAAAGGAAGGTGAAACTTCTCCATTTTTCCTGGTTGAGTGTCTCATTAATACATCATCAGCAAAAGCACAGATAAATATTAAGACCGAGGATCCTAGCCTTTCTGAGCAATTTTCAACTTTGTTTCAGTCGGCATTATTAGCATTGAGCCCATCTTAATTACTTGTTTTTTTGCTATAATTTTTTACAATTATTCAATGTATTTCAGATCCTGATATGCTTTTTCTGTTTCTCAATGCCTAGTGGTATTTTCGAAAAGTTTATTGATTTTGTTTCATTTCTGGAACATGATATTTATTATTTGATGGTGAGCAGTTATTCTGTACTGTGTTATTCATTGAGAATCTAGTCCATTTTAGCACCAGCTTTTGCATGTTTTACCCATTTTTTCATTTATTTTACTAGCACCGAGTTTGCTGCAAATGCCAGTATCATATAATGTACCCTATGTTGGGGAATTAAGCATTCTGGTGTCTGCTCTTGCAAGTTCTTCAAAATTTCTTAAACTAAAATTTTTTGTAAAAAAAACTGTTTTAGAAAACAGTAACAAAATTATCTGAAATGAAGCCTTAATCTTTTATTTTTCTTGGCAATCTTCTTGTTATTGCAAGTTGAGAAAGCCTTTTGCCTTTGCTGATGCAGAATAATGATGAATGGCCTTGTTTCTATGTTTCATTGGCAAATTAATTTCTTGTGTATTGATATATCACTCAGGAAAATTCATCTCATCAAATATGAATCTCGATGCAATTTTTGGATTGAAAATCTTTGGAATTAATATCAGGATCAATAGAACTTTAATGTTAGTAAATTTATATTTGATCTAAAAGTTTCAATGAGATGAATTCAATGGTTCTAAAACTGATTTGATTATACTACAAATGAAATGGAATTAAGTATTTGAACTATGGTCGAAATTTTTATGGCATTAATTAAACGACCAAAATTATGTGTTTAAAATGAAGAATGTAATGAGTTTAAGATCATTTAATTTTGAGATCATTAAAGTAGTTATATGTTAACGTAGTTTAGAAAAAAAAAACATTGTTTGATGAAGTATTTTGATATTTTGATTAAAGCTATTAAAATGCACCTTGATAAGTTATTCGGCCCTCGTTCTTCGCATGTAGGGGTTGGAGGATTGTGAGCTTGGAGCTTGATGATCATTGTATACAATCTTCATTGACAATGATCTTCTGATATAGTCTATTAACTACAATCTCTCATCGACTTTATAGCCAACAACATCATTGTATGGCATCACCTATAAGGCTAAGGCCTGCCAACGATGCAAACACCAACTTTGTTATCGATTGTTGCCAATAATGTCAAAAGTCCACACATGACACTGCTGATGTACATCATCGAAACTTATATTGATGTCCATTGGCTCCATTGCCTGCCACTATCAATAATGTTGATAAACGTCATAGTTATTAAAGTTGATGCAAATCATCAACATCAAATCCATTATGATGTCACACAAAGATTTATAATAAACTTTTTGATCTCATCTCCTCTCCTTAAAGAAGAATGATCAAATAGGAAGTGATCTTATGAATATAACTCTGCTATCTTAAGGTTTCTTTAACTTCTATAATGGAATTCATTTTTTTTAGTTTATATCTATTATATTGTATTGACATCTTCCTAAATTAAGGAGAAGGGCATTATATGTAACCTACAATATATATTAGTGGAATTAATTCAACTAAGTCAAGCTCTATGATTTTTTTTTTTTTTTTTGAAATTTTCATATAAAATTTTTACTAGCTTTTATAACCACATTTTATCTAAATGTGTTGAATCTTCATAAAATGTTGAGGCAATTAACTCTCATTCCATTACTGTGAATATTCTAGACTATAACATATCTTTTTATTAATACATCATAATGTTTTATATTTATTAATATATTATTTTATTATATTGTATTTTTATTTTTATATTATCTTAATATCTAATTAATATGGTATATAATAGTTTGGTAGAATAAATTTATATACTAATAATTATAAAGAATTGATTATATAAGAATATAAATAAAAAAATATACTTATACATATAGAAAGAGCCTAAATTTTATCATGCATGCAACTAAGTGATGCAGTTTTTCTAAGTGTTCACTACTTGAAGGTTAATCTACATATAGTCCATCGCTTTATATAATTCTTTTTTAATTATTAAAAAAATCATATTAGTACTTTTTTATATGATCGATATTCTTGTATGTGGCTCATGTTAACTCAACAATATCACACACCTACTAAAGAAGTTAATGATAAAATTAATGATAAGTCATTTGAAGATTGGAGTGCTTATGAAAGATTTTGTTGAACTTAAGCAAGAGTTTGTAATACTTTGCATTATGCTTTGTTACCTAACGATTATATGAGAATTTCTATGTTGAGTACATCAAATGAGATATAGAGCAAATTAATTACCACCTTTGAAGATACAAGTGAGATAAATGATGGTATCAATAGATTATGATATGGATATGAATTATTTTGTATGTTGTCAAATGAAGCTATTTCCGACATGTATACAAAGTTTATGAAAATAATTAATATATTACATTCTCTTGGAAGGACATATAAAAACTAAGATTTAGTTTATAAAATCTTAAGATATCTTCGAAAAGAATAGGATGCAAAAGTAACTACCATTATTAAAGCTAAATATTTAAGTTCATATATCCTTTATAAGCTTTTGGGCTCTTTGATAGCACATGACCAAGTAATTAGTCAAGGGATATAAAAGATGGCTTTCAAAAGAAAGTAAAAGGCAGGATTATTGCTTTACATGTAAATGAGGATGATGATGATACAAGTTCAAGTTTTGAAGTTGATAGTGATGAAGTGGTTATATTTTCTAGAAAACTTAGAAACATGCATAGATGGATGTCAAGAGTATGAGCATAGATTTTATTTAGTTGAGGGTATAGATTTTGAAGAGTCTTTTGCACCTTTAGCAAGAGTAGAGGCTATTAGGTTACTCTTTGCTTATACTTGTTATTAGATTTTTAAACTTTTTCAGATGGATGTCAAGAGTGCATTTTTAAATATGTTTATTGATCAATATGTATTTGTAGAATAACCCCTTGGTTTTGAGAGCCTAGGTTTTTCTGATCATGTTTATAAATTGAAGAAAGTACTTTATGGTTTGAAATAAGCTCCTTAGGTTAGTATAATAAGATTAAGTAATTTTCTTAATTGACCATGGGTTTAGGAAGGGTAGAGCAGAATTTTAAACTCTTTCAGATGGATGTCAATAGTACATTTCTAAATGGATTTATTGATCAAGATGTCTTCACAGAATAACCCCTAGTTTTGAGAGCCTAGATTTTGTTGATCAAGTTTATAAATTGAAGAAAGTACTTCATGGTTTGAAATAGGCTCCTTAGGCTTAGTATGGTATGTTAAGTAATTTGTTAATTGATAATGGATTTATGAAGGGCAGAGCAGATACCACCCTATTCATAATGAACTAAGGTGATGATTTTATTGTTATACAAGTGTATGTAGATGATATATTATTTGAAAGTATAAAAGGATCTTTGTGCATTGAGTTTTCATATTTAATGTCTAAAGAATTTGAAATAAGTATAATGTGAGAACTCAACTTTTTCTTTGATCTTTAAGGAAGCAATAAGAAAATAAAACTTTCATTTGTCAAACTAAGTATACAAATGAATTAGTAGAACGATTTGATATTTAGAGATTCAAATCAAGTAAAAACCTCATGAGAACTTCTACAAAATTGGATTTAGATGAATTAGATAAGTATATTGATAAAAAAAATTTATAGGAGTATGATAGGTTCACTTTTATACCTTACTGCTAGCAACCTAATATTACATTTGTTGTTTATTTGTGTGCTCATTTTCATGCCAATTCTAAAGAATCTCATCTAAAACAATCAAGCATACATTTTATATTTGATAAGTACATAATAATAACCCACAATTTTATAAAATGAATTTATATAAAAATATGAAAATCTTCATTGTAGTGTTTCAGTGTTGTGCTTGTGAGTGTTGTAGCACAGAGAAAACACCGTCTTGACGTCGAAGCCTATGTTCTATAGTAACTCTGGATTTAGCATGAAGTGCAATAGCTTTATGGTTTATGGAATTGTGGTGCGAGGCACTAAAAAGTGTTTTTAATATATTTAACATAAATAGTCCTCCACCCAATCCATTTTGTTTACCTTTCCAGAGAAGAAAGAAAGGAGAAGAAGAGTAGAAGGGAGAGAGGAGAGGGGGGGGGGAGAGAGAGAGAGAGAGAGAGAGAGAGAGAGAGAGAGAGAGGAGAGATGATCTCCCAGGGCTTTTTTTGTTCATCACTTCTGTTATAAAAATATTTTGATCATAGTAAGTAACCTCTATTCTACATCTGTTTTCAATGATTTTGAGTTTAGTATATTTTTTTCCTCTTGAATTTGGTAATAAATACAACATCTTCAATAATAGTAATTATAGTAAATCTTCACTATGTAACTTCTGATATGTGATAATTATTATTATTTTGAATATTTTGATTAGTTTATATTAAAATTTCACCAAATAGTTTGGTATACATGATCCTTTATTTTAAAAATGGAGTGTAAGACTGGGTGCAAAATAATCAGGAGCTAATGTACAAAATTTTGATATGAGATATATGATATGTATATGATTATTATTCATTTGGCATAACATACGTTTTGGCATAATACATTTATCTCATGAGCACATCTACATGTTATAATAATTGCATATGATATGTCCAGAATGTCAATTATTAGGATATCCATGATATGAATGATGTGATATGTATAAGAACAGACAAAATAAGATAGATGGGATTGATACTGATATGATTGAGAAGACTAATGACTAATATGTGAATGACGAAAGATGGATGACGGATATGATAGATAAGATAGATAATAGATATGATCAATTATAGATAAGATATATGATAGCTATGATTGATGATAGATAAGATATGATAGATATGACTGATGGGAGATAAGATAGATGATAGATAAGACCATTTGCAGATAAGACAGATGATATATATATATATATATATATATATATATATATATATATATATATATATATATATATATATATATATATATATATATATATATATATATATAATTGATGATAAATAAGATATATGACAGAAATGATTGATGATAGATAAGATATGATAGATATGACTGATGGCATATAAGATAGATGATAGATAAGACCATTGGCAGATAAGACGATGATATATATGATTGGTTACATATAAGACATATGATAGATAGGATTAATGATGGATAAAACTAATGATAGATATAGCCAATGATAGATAAGACTGATGATAGATATGATAGATGATAGAAAAGTCTGATGATATATTGTAGATAAGATTAATGAAATATGATAGATAAGATAAATGATACATAAGACATTATAAATAAGACTGATGATTGATGAGATTGATTCATGTTGGGTTAGCCCCAAGATAGTTAGATACATGATTAACAAATGATATTAATTAACTGATTAAATGATATAAGAAACATGACTGATATGAAACCAGACTTAAATAGTACTGATATGTGATATGACTACGTAATATATGACATGCATGATTATTATTTATATGAATATAATTTCTTACATACATATTATTTTTATTTTGTACATAGGCTTTAGTTGTAGATTTTGGTGACTTGCTAGTGTTGTGCTCATTATATGATTTTTATATATTGTCAGGTAAGGGTAGAATTAGTGAAGTGAGGTTGATCTAGGCGCAAGTTTAGGTTTCTCTTTGTTTATGCTAGTTCTATATTTTATGTTCATGATGTATGTATATTTTTCAATATGTTATAAATTTTGATCACTGATATGATTGAGGTAGATTTTGGTAACTTGTTGGGTTGTTGTGATATGTGCATTTTTCCATACGTTATAAATTTTAAGTGTTGAACTCGTCTCTCTTGTATGAATGGTAATTATAATTAGTAGTTGAAATGCCACTCGCCAAAATAACAAAGGAATTCTTTTTAGTCTTGAACTTGGCTATAGTTGAATAGTAAACTAAAGAACTCATATCTTCAATAGCATGTTAATAGTCATCATAAATGAAAAATATAAAGGAGGTAGTGTTAAAATATATTTAAATAACTGGAGAATTTGGCTATAATTATGGACAAATATAAGAGCAACTTGATGAATAGGAACTCGACAAGTTCTAACTAAGTTAAGTTGAGCATAAGTAATCCCATAGACTCATTTAGAATTCTCGAATATATAACTAAATGTGCTAAGTTAGGGACTTCTTGGTCTGTAGTGAGAGATTAAGGTTTAATGAGCTCATGAATTAATGAACAACTATACAAATGAAAAATCATCATTTTGTGATAAGAATCCCGTATGGTAGTGACTCGCTTGATAGCATATTTTACTTATATAATATGGACTCAATGTAGTGTCACCTTAGGTGGGCCTTGCCTTATGCGAAATGTTTTAGTCGTTGTGACGGTAATCACCTTCAAACACTACTCATTATGAATCTTGTTGCTAATGGGAAGTCAGCCTATATGGCTGGGCTAATATTGAGAGGTCGTTGGTAAGTATATCTACTTAAGTTTTCCTATAAATAATGTGATGAGTTAATATATTTTGTTAGTTAGTGAATTTGGATGATTTTGGTGTTCATTTCTTCTCTTTACTCCCCTCTATTCTTTTTTGTCTTACCATAAAGAAGTGAGTTTATTGGGTTTTCCCAAATTTTATGTATAACTTGCCAATATAACTCATCTTAGACTAGGGAGGCAACCTTATTAAGTGGAGATTTTCTTTTTCCTCGGGGCTTAGGCTCTCTTATAGGTGTTTATGCCTGGAGCTTCAGCTCTCTTACAGGGAGATTTTTTAGTCATATTTTAACTCAAACATGGATGGGAAATTGGCAGGAACCTAACTCAGTTAGTTGTCCCTTGATATTTCAAGGTCGAGTCACCTAGATTAACGCATTTAATTCTAAATCTTTTTTCTCACCAAGGGTAAGGAGTTAACTAGCTCTTAACTTGGTGAGAGAAAATTCCTCACTCATTCTTTATTTTAACTTCCTATCTCACCTACATGGGTTGCCCATGTGTTGTTTTGGTATTAAGAGACATTTACTTTAAATGGGGGAGCTCATTACTTATGCTCAGGAAGACGAGCAAGTTCCTTGAGCGTGGTCTTGCAAAGGGAGAAATTTCCTTGAGTATTATTCTTGCCATAGGTACATCTATATTCACATACTTGCTTTTTTAATAAATCAATATAGATAATGGAAGAGATGTATATAAGAGATGTGAAATGAGAAAAATATTCATTCTCATTATGAATAATTTCATACATATGTGAATACAAGAACTTCCCTAATGATAAAAAATCTTCAGATCATATGCACTCCATGTTCATCGCTCCTCTTTACTAGATTGGGTTTGTAATTGATATGCTCTAGGGCTGACTTGCCTTACAATGATGCAAGGATCATCCCAGGTTGATCCTAATTTGCCTAACACTAAAAGTATAGCTACAATGGTAACCTTCTTGAGGATTAAGTTGTTGGCATGAAAGGAGTTCTCCTTGACATTTGGTTTTATATTACTTGGCCATCCTCCTTTTGACTTCTTCCTCTAGACCATCTTAATTTTTCTCTTCCTGCTTACTAAACTTGCCCTCATTAAAGTTGGTAGCTAGTATCACTCATTGACTATGCAGTTTGAGTTCCACTAGGAGTAAGGCCTCAATGCCATGGGAGAAGGAAAAAAGGCATATGGCTTGTTGTCAAGGACAGAGTTATTCTTAATACCCATAAGACTAAAGGGAGTATCTCCACCCACTTTCCCTTTGCTCCTTCCACCTTTTTCCTGGGAAGCTTTAGTATATGCTTGTTCACTACTTCTACCTCCCCATTAGTTTGCATATAATGTGCTAAAGCAAATTTAAGGTGAATGCCTTGCAATTGGAAAAAAGTCTTGATGCTTTATGAATTGTGGCCCATTATTAATTATGATAGTGAGAAGTAACCTATACCTTTAAATGATGCCTATTCATAAGAAGTTCTTGACAACTATGGAATTGATATTTATGAGTGCTTTAGCTTCAATCCACTTGGTGAATTAGTCTACCACTACAACGATACAATTTTTTTAGTAACTAAATGGTGGAAAGGGGCACAACAAATCCATCCCCCATATGGTGAATCACCATGGGTTATTGATTGGTTGAAGCTTCTGAGATGGTTTCAGCTACATGGGAGTGAATTTCTAGCATTATGGGCTTCTCCTTAAAAGTTCCTCTACATCCTTCCTTAAAGTTGGCCAGAAGTATCCTTGACTTAGATCATGTGGTCAAGTGTCTTCCACTTGAATAGCTCCCACACTCCCCAAATGGGCCTCCTTAAACATTCTCTCCTTCTCATCTTCTTGACCTATTGTTCTATAATTATAATGGAAAAAGATGAAGTGATATCCCCTACTTTCTTAGTCTCCTATCATGAAGGTATAATGGCGAAGGGTTGGTCCCCATATGTTCACCTCTTCCGCCTATACCTTATGTTCTATCTCTAACTCCTACACCTCATCCTTAACAACAACTAAGCAAAGAGATTAGTTAGTAGTAGGCATAGTCTTGCTCTCTTGATTTCTACCTTACTCCACCCGATGTACGTACAAAACTATGGACTAATTAATTAAAGCATCTAATTTTTGCTCTAACATTACTTTATTACTCTCTAACCTAATTTGGACATAGCCTTTTCGCGCTCTTATTATGTAGTTGTAATGGTACAAGATGAAGTGGCATCCCTTGCTTTCTTATCCTCCTATCATATAAGTAAAATAATAAGGGGTTGGTCCCCTATGTCCTCCTCCTATACCTTATGTTCTATCTCTAATTCCTACACCTCATCCTCAACAACATCTAAGTGAATGGATTAATTAGTAGCATGCATAACCTCACTCTCTTTGTCATGCTCCAAGATCTAAATTGGAAGAATTATATCTTTTCTTTTTTCTTAATCATTACCAAAGCTACTAATTTTCTCAATAAAAAAATAACCAATAAAAGAAATATGTATTCTTTCCAAAAAAAATCATTTATAATAATCAAAAGTTCAATTAAGTTATATCTATTGTTTGTCCAAAACTCTTAGCTATAAAAGAAATAATAGAAATAAATTTTAACCTGTAAATCCAAACTCTGATCGATCCTGCAGCACTAGATCCTTGCCCCAACCTAAAATCAAATAAATCCACATAATGAGCTTACAAAGCCCAGCAGTTTACCAAATCCTACAACTGGACTCAAAGCACAAAAAAGAGATAATATGCATGCTTCATTCCAATCATAACTATAACATTCAATATGATCATAATATTATGTAATATCGTGAATAGCATAATCATAAATCATAGAAACATTACTAGTACGAATGCTAAAATAATAAAACTGTAAATCATATCATTCATGCACCATTATTAAGTTGGTAAGGAGATCGTATCAATTATTAAAGCCAAATATCTATGCAACTGTTGGAAATCCTTAATAATGAAAATGTATTATCATTGATGCAATTATATCATATTGAATCTACACATGCAGATTCATTAGTAGTATCTTATCACTAACTTAATCATATTTATATCTTAATCTTGAAATAAATAATTATAACAATGAATGTATGCAAGTATAAGTAATCACACTAATCATACTAAACAAGTAAGGAGTTCTGACTGATGTGGTATTTTTTTAGTAATCGTACATATATCATGTTCATTTTATTATCTTAATCTTTAATTTAATATTCTAGTGGATTTCTTGAAGAGTCATCACTCTTGTCTGTTAACATCTTAAAATCTATATAACTCTCAATCTTGATTCTAATATTGGTCGAGGATATCACCATAAACCTTTTTTTAAGGAAAGTCGGTCGGCCCACCCTCCTATATATGGTAGAATCAATCTTCAGCTAGCATCTCTTAATAGCCAGCCTTTCTTGTTTAGACATAATATAGGAACATATATAATTAATAATAATTAGCAATTATTCATTCATCTGTATTCATTCATAATGTGTGTCTCATCAGTATGCTCATAGAAAAATGCCAAAATGATGCTCATATCAGAAATGTCAAAATCTCTATATATCTTATTCCTACTCAAAACATATGAAATATAATAAATATAATTTTAACCAATAAAAATACAAATTATCTATTCAAAATGACCAAAATAATCAATAATATAATATATCAAAAGTCATGTAGTGGAAGTTCACTAAATCATAAGAAAAAGCAATAAATATTGATTAAGGCAAGATAGTTAATTTCAAAAATGAAATCTTTAAAAACTAAAGTAGGAGAGAAGTCACCTACAATGATCAGAATAATTTTTAAAACAAAGCGGTGATGAAAAATCCCGATAGTGCTTCTCTTTCTCTCTCCTCCTTCCCTTCTCTTCTCCTTCTTCTTCCTTTCCCTCCCTGACGAGCTAACAAAGAGAGGGGGAGGAAATGGCTTAGTGGAGAAATTTATATTAAAAAAATATGATTCAATGCCTAGCACCATGGTGCTCTGAACCTAACACTGCTGCACTGCATGCTTAATCAAAAGTTACTATAAAATAGAGGCTTAAATATCGCAGCGATGATTTCTCGCACTGTTGTGCTTGAATGCAAAGCGCCATAGTGCTCCAATACAGATTTTTTATACTTTCTCTTAAATTCATTTTATGAAACTTTGGGTTGTTACACTCTTCATTTCTACCATGCTCCACCATATGTACAAAACTATCAAATAAATTAGTTAAAGCATCTAATTTTTCTCTAACCTTATTTTATTACTCTCTAACATGATTTAACCACTCCTTAACTTCTATACCATGACAAAATGCTAATTCAAATTTTCATAAATGGGCATGGTTGGTCTTAGAACTAACCATGTTTCCATTACCTCATCTTTTTTTAATGGAGGTGCTCACTTTCCTCTTTACAACTATATTGGGAATGGGCTAAATAGGATCATATGCAAGGGACTTATAGAAGTCCTCCTTAATAGCTTTATGCACTAATTTAGGATGAATAATTTCTTGCAAGAAACTTGTTAGGAGTTATTGACCCCCCCATATAAATATAAGTGTTTTTGCTTAATTTGAGATAATGACAAACACTTACACCTTTGTCCATTACAAAATTAAAAAATAAACTATTACACGTTATTGCTCTTCTAACTCAACATCCCTAGTGTTCTCTCCTCAAGGAACTTTGTACATCTCCTCCTCAACATTAGAGTGGCTTCATAAGCCAAGTATTATATTGATGATACATATCTAGTTACGTTGTACTAGGTTAAGGAATTGATTTTTTTGCTTGTTCCTTATAGTTCATCATAATCCTCTTTAGTTCTCTATGTGCTTTCCTCTGCCAAGCTACTCCATGGATGTCAAAATAAAACCTCCTTATCTTCAGTCAAGTCAACCTTTTCAATGAGAAATAACCTTGTCTTTATCATAATTAAGGAGGATACTATCTAGAAAGAAATATTACCCAATATTCCACATATCATCTCTCTTAGTTCACTCAATTAAGAATTTCTCTCGATCTATATTCTTAAATTTCTTGACCCCGTCTTAATAGTTCACCTATAGCCTACTCTTCAATTTATCTATCGAAACTCTATAAATGAGGATTCTCCAAAATGCAACCCAATGAGTAAGATAAATTTAACAATGCTAAATTTGGTATGCTTCCCTCTTAAGTTACATGCAATAAAGTGGCTCCCATTCTTCTGTTTACCAATCATCTCTAGTAATATTTAATGAATTAGGGGCCCATAAAACTACATTTTTTGAGCTCTAAGAAATTGTCCAAAGGGAGATATCTCTGCTTACCAATGAGACCATAAGCCTCAAACTGTCTAAGAAATTATCATAACACAAGCCTCAACTACCAATTAGGTCTATAAATACACACCTACACTTGGTCAGTCTTCAACTCATGATTATCATCACATAAAGCAACTCATCCTTCATACCCAAAGCTCTAAATACAACCTCTAGGGACTCACATATGTGTTTAAAGGACTCGCCCACATAGACTCATCTTGCACAACTATCTTGGGTACTTTCCCAATGTACTCGTGCTCAAAGACTCTCCTTGGAACTGAAGTCTATGTCAGAGACAAAGAGCCATATGGGCACCAATCGGTTAATGCCACATGTTTTATACAATCTATAACGGTTATACTTTATTTTATACTTTTTAACCTTTTTAGTGTAGCTTTCTCTCTAACCCTCTAAGCCCTACAAATAAAGGGTAAAGAGGCATATATCACTGATCATGGATATAACCAACTACACTACTCATTCTAACATCATGGAGATGAAGGAAAGGGTCATGATTCAAGATGTACTACTAGAATTGCCAAGAAATTCACTAGAGAGAGTACTTTAGAATGATCCTCTGACTCAATAATTTACCAAAGAAGGCCAGAAACTAGGGCACTTGCCTCAACACATAATGTAGATCCCACCCACACTTTCACTAGCAATGAAGAATATTACCCTGCTCCTCGATGAGTGAGAAGAATAAATCCTAAAATGACCAATGCATTCTTAAGGGAGATCACGAAGGTGTGGCTGACTCCAAAATTCAAATTGACTAACTTGGAGTCCTACAGAGGGAGGACTAACCTATAGAGGGAGTATTGCCACCATAAATTTTCTAATATGTAATAGTTTAGCATAATTCTTGGGAAATATTCCTAGCATATTATAATTATTTCTTTAATGGATGAAAATCAATCTCTAAATCAAGGATAACACAATATAGGTGTTTATGACCAACTTATCCTCACTTTGGTGGATTGTATGCATAGGATGGAAGAACTTCAAGTTCAAATCCTGTAGCCCTTAAAAGAGGCTAGATAACAAAGAGTACCATCACGATATAATGAAATTCTCACAAAAAAATTAGGAATAATTTTGAGATAACGCCAATCAAGTAGTACCTCTTTGCTTATAGCTTCATGAAGGTCTCTCAAACACTACCAATTCAACATATCCTCCTCATGTTATTTAGTCAACCCTAATTCTACACTAGCCATAGAAAACTTAAATCAACATCAATTTATCGACACCCCTCATGATATCACGAGAAATTAAATGCAACATATTATTTAGGAGGAATTTCTTTGATATCATGAAAAATTTTCCTTCTGTAGCTTTTAGCCTTCTTAAATTTTTAGAGAATAAAAAATGTATATCTTTGGAGGCTTTTTGCCTTATGAGATTATTATGTGCATGTACCATTTGAGGCTTTTAGCCACATAATTAAAATTTTTATTCACAAGTAGCTTGAAAGGTTCAGATACACCTTAAAACTACCACTATGTATTGACCCTTTCCTTCAAACATGTAAAAGATATCGGATGAGCTAACAACTTAGTAGATAACCAAAATCTGCATTGTAATCAATACACGATAGTAGAAATAGTATGTATATAATTATTCAATCCAGATCAGTATGAAAATGCAAGCTCGCCCTTCTCTCAACTTCACCCTCAAATAGGAACACTGCCAACGATACTTTTTATTCTCAAGAGACTGTATACTGTTAAAGATTTTCCTTATCCTAAGTAGCAGTCCTCTACTATCTATGGCACTATAGCTCCATTGAATAGTGGGGGCTTCAACTTATAGAACATCTATAAGTTCTTGTCTTCCTAAATCTCCTTTTTTCTCAACCTATCTACTCAGAGTATCACTCATCAACTGAGTTATCAAGCTGGCAAACTCTATCATGTTGTCAAAATTCACTAAGTCTACTGTACCATACTCATTTAGAACTTTAGATGGATCTACTTTACTTAGTATAGTTCTCTTTCCTATCAATTTATAATTCAATTATACATGAGCATGTAATTATGAATATATAAATGAATGCACCTTAAAACTACCCCATTTCTATCCATCTCAATCAATTCCTATAGCTCTGGTTATGATTAGGGGTGTCAATATTTGACACGACCCGAAAACCTGACTCAAACCTGATCCGAAAATTTTGGGTTAGGGTCAACCCGAACCCAAAATGGGTCGGATTTCGGGTTAGGGTCAACCCGAACCCGAAATGGGCTGGGTTCGGGTTCAATAATTCGACCCGCTTCAAAAATTAGGTCTGGGTCGAGTTGACCCTTTGACCCGAAATTGACCGGAAAACCCATTTTTTACCCGGCAACCCGAGATTGACCCGTTTTCAACCCAAAAAGCGGAGATTGACCCATTTTTGGACCCAAAAACTAGCATTTTTTAGTCGGCTCCGGGTCATTCGGGTCGTGTCGGGTTAACCCGGACTCGAAGAGGGTCGGGTTCGGGTCGGAAAAACTAACCCATTTGTAAAAATGGGTCGGGTTTGGGTTGACCCGAATAGTGCCTGGTCAGTTTCGGGTTCGACCCGAACCCGACCCGTGACCCGAAATTGGCACCCCTAGTTATGATCTAATTCTTCGAAAAACCATTTCTTTAATACCAAAAATTTGTGACACCCTAAGACCTAAATGCAAAAGTACAAAACCAAAATGCTAAAAATAAAAGAAAAATCCAAAACTTGATCAGCCTCACTCCACTAAGTTCAAGCTCCTTCCTCAAAACATGTAAAACTACAGGGTGAGGTAATAACTCAGTAGGCTAATAGAACCTATAACTATAATAAATGCACGACAATAGAAATAATATGCATGTAATGATTTAATTTAGAGCAGTATGAACATGTAGCAATAAGAATAAATGGTAATCAATATGAATAATTTTATTTCATATGAGTAGTGAAAATTAATATAAGCAATGCAATTTATAATCAATGATTAGTTGCCATATATAGGATCATGAGGTTTTATCATTCATATACCCATCGGTTATAAGATAGTATATATTATCTTATGTAAATTAGTACACCTATTTTTAAATAAATATTCATGATTTTATATCTATCATATGCATGTTGTATAGTATGTGTGTCTGTGTATCATGTTATATATCCAATGCAATGTATTGATGTAGTGTATCATATATAACATGTAATTCACATGTATCGTATTCATTTATATCAGTCTTATCATATACCTATATTAGTCATGTCATGTATCATATGCATATCACATTATATCATATCATTTATGCAATTTTTCATGCATGTTCATGGCATATGCATATGTAAGCAAGATATGACATTTGGAAACCTGTGATGTTTTTTCCTATATCACATCTTGTAGGCAAACCTTATGCGAGTGTTTTGTCCTATGAGCACACACAAGGATAGTCTTATACTTATAGCCACTAATCAGATGTCAAAGGAAAGTTCATTTTTTCTAAGGTGTAAATCCTATTTAGATCACAAGTGCACATTATCGTATCAAGTAATAAAATGATAAAATAGAATGTTGATCCTATGAGGAACAACTAGAAATATCCTATGTTCACTTTACTACTGCTTACTAGACTGTTATGTTTATTTATGGGCTAATTGAAAGGTGTTATCAATTCTAAAAGTAAAAAAAATAAATGTAAGAATAAGCGTTTTCTAATCTTTATAAAATCCGAACCTATAAATCAACAAAAGAACATGATTGCACTAGAGAGGATTATTTCTTATGGTTGTTTTGGATCAGAGAAGTTCTGCTCCTCATATGTATCACGCTCATTAGAGCATAAACTAGGATTGTCACTAACTATAGTTAAGCTATCTCCTTAAGACCCTATATATATATATATATATATATATATATATATATATATATATATATATATATGTTATGGTCGTACTATATTTTTAATTCCTTAGTTGTTCTCCATTCCTATATCAAGGCTCTATATCACACTATTTTTTTTAATTTATGTATGGCCAATAAATAAACCAATTGAAGTGTAGAGAAGTTAAAAATAGCATGAATATAATAAACATTAAACCCTACTCTAGCAATATATGCCCTCTAATTCATCATAGATTCTGAAAAGTTGATTAGCTACACATGGAGGCATTGAAATGCATAACAAACATAACAGTCTTCTCTTCCACTGGGCATTCAAATTCTTCCAAGTTAGGTATCTAATAGTCTCCTCATAGTTAATGGCAGTGGTGCACAAATTTAAGTACTTTTCTCTATTAAATTAGAAGTTAGGGGTTTCAAAGATTTAGTTGATGGAGACCAAAGTGAAAGAAACCCACTTACCACGAACAAAGACACACTCATTTTGGGACTCTTTTGGGATGGCAAAGAATTCTCAAATAATCATAGTGTTAGCAGGGAGAGGCTACATAACAAGGTACTCCAAGTCATGGTCATTGATTTGGCCCTTGATAATATGCTCAGGTTATCAAAACGACTCTCATAAATAATGAACTTCCCTATCAAATTATTATACCACTCCTCAGTGGCCAAACTACTGAACCTACAGGATTCATAGGATGAGGAGCTTCCCCTCTTCTTAGTAATGCAAATCTTGGGGGTCATTTCTAATTTAAGTAAATTAGACAGGGAACCTAAGGCTCAAATGCTCTAAAACTCTAAAACTCAAATGCACAAGAATGTAAATAAGAAATGAAATTCAACACAATCCCTATTTATAAACTGAGTAGTACTGAGGCGCTGGCTTCAGTAGCATTGTGGTGCTCATACAAATCTAGTCAATATGGGTACTTGTGTTGTGGCGTTGAGGATATGTAACATTGCGGTGCTATATTTGGAAATTTATATTTGCAATTTTTTTTATTTTGAGACCATTGGAATGCTCAACACATGACAATGCTATGGTGCTTGAAGCAACGGCCGCCATAGTGCTTTAAATACCCTATTAAAGTTTTGACCATGCACTGTAGTGCTGTATGGGTGGCATTGTAGCACTCAGTCCAACAAAATGACTAGAGAGCTCAATGTTGTGATGCTACATGGATGGCACTACATCACTCCAACGGATTAATTGGCACTACAGTGCTGAATTCCTCCAACAATTTGACATGATTGGCTTAAATAATATTCCAATAATTAATAAAGCACTATGGTGCTTTAGGGTATAGTGCTGTGATGCTGGGCTAAATTTCTACAATAATTTCTATACTCTAGATGATCTACTACAAACATAAGGATAAATTTAGGCTCACTACTATCCACATAATCTTCTAACTTAACAAAGATCAATAAACACACAATTCTAAAAATAAATAAAGGGATAAATTGGGTTGCCCCCCAAACAATACTAAGTTAATAGTCTTTAAACAAACTAAACTCCTAACTCAAAACACAGGGATCAATTAGGTTGTCACCCAAATAGCGCTAAGTTTATAATCGTCAATTAAACTATGCTAACATCATATTCAAGATGATCCATCTCTATAGAGCTCCCAAAGCAATCAACATCTCCTCCAAGATACAATTTCATTCTTTGATCATTGAATTTAAAAATTTGGGTAGTTTTAGGGTCACAAATATTAAAAGCTCCATAAGGATACACCTTTACTACAGTGAATTGTCCATACATCCTAAACTTTAATTTTTCTAGAAACAATTTTAATATTGAATTCTAAAGAAAAACTTCTCATCCATGTTCCAACTCTTTCTTAATGAGCTTATGATCATTCTACTTCTTAATTTGTTCCTTATATAGCTTTGCATTTTCGTAAGCCTCATGTCAAATTCCTCTAACTCATTTAACTATGTCAATCTCATTTCCTTCATATCATTAAATTATAACTCAATTCCTTCTCTGCCCAAAAAGCTTCATATTCTAATTCTAATGGTAGATAATAAGTTTTTTTCATATATTAATCTATAGGAGGACATTTCAATAGGTATCTTAAATGTAGTCTATAAGCCCAAAGTGCGTCATGTAGCTTCACAGCTAAATCTTTTCTATTAGGACTTACTATTTTTTTCTAAAATTCTTTTAATCTCCCTATTACTAATTTTAGCTTTACCACTAGTTTAGAGATGGTAGGTAGTTTCAAATCAAAGTGTTATTCCATATTTTAAAATTAAAACCTCCACTCTTTTATTGCAAAAATGACTTCCCCTATCACTAATAATCACTCTAGGCACTTCAAATCTAGAAAAAAATATTTCTATTAAGAAATTTAATACTAAACCTGAGCGTCTATTTTGGGGGTTTCTACTCCTTTAATCCACTTGGAGACATAACTAACTGCTATCAAAAATATATCAATTTGCATATGATTGCACAAATGGTCCCATAAAATCTAGTCCCCGAACATAAAAGATTTATACTTCAACATAATGCTAAGAGGCATTTAATTTCTTCTTGCAATGTTATCTATCCTCTGACATCAATCACATTTTTTTATATAATTTATTTGTATCCTTAAATAGGGTAGGCCAATAAAAATTTATATTGAAGAAACTTAGAATAAACCCTCCAAAATGACCTCCATACACCAAATCATAATATTACCTAATTTTAGATTCAATTTCATCCTCATAGAAACATCACAATGATTTGGTCTTTACACCTCCTAAATAAGAGTGGCTCATCCCAAAAATAGAACTTAGTGTCATGTAGAAATTTATGACTTTAGGTATAAGTCGTGTCAGCGGGAATAATACCACTAATAATGAATTTCAAAATTTTAGCATACCAAAAAAATCCACAGCAAATAAATATTCATCGAGAAAAATCTCATTAATTTCACACCATCACATGTAGGATTTTCTAACTTTATTCTAGATAAGTGATCATCCACCTAGTGTAACAACTTGAAATTTTTGAAATAAATTTAAAATTAAAATTTTGAATTTCTATTTGAACTTGAGTAATGTAGCACTGAGCTTGGAAAGTTGTGGACTTGAGCCTTTGAGCGCAGCAGTGCCAGAAGTTGCCACCATGATATTGAAAGTTCTATTCTACAGTAATTTTGAATTCAATATGTGGTGCTATGGTACTATACACTAAAATACCTTTTAATATTTTTTCTCCACTCACTCGCCTCCCTTACTCCACTAGCGCGAGCTTGCCGAGGAAGGAAGAAGAAAAGCTAGGGGAAAAGATGAGAGAAGAATAGAAAACCCAGATTTTGGTCACATATTTATTTCGCCGCTTTTACAAAAATTACTCAAATTATGGTAGGTGACTCTTATCACATTCCTATTTTCAAAGATTTTGATTCTGACCGTTCGATTCTTCTAAACTAATTTTATTATATTTTTCCCAAATTTAGTGAACTTTTCTCAAATAACTTTTTATATATTGTAGTGTTAATTATTTTGGAAATTTTGACTAATTGATTTTATAATTTCACTAGGTAAAATAAAAGTTATAATATTTTATATGATTAATAAAGAATATAAATTTTGATATTTTTATACAAGTATGTTGATAATACAAGCATTATGAATGAATATGTGCATATAATTTGGTAATAGCTAGTTGTTATTACAAATATAATATTATGATAATAGTATGTGTGAGAATAAGTAAATAATAGCTTAGTTGATGTTGGCTAAAGACTGGCTGATCTTTACATGATGGTGGGCTGGTGGGCTTTTCTTTAAAACTGTGGTGTAGGTCTCCAAACGGATGCTGCTCATGGGGGTCAGAATGCAAAGGGTATGATCACACTATCCCGTAAGACAAAATGACCGTAAGCCTTTATACTCTACACAAGTAGGCCAATAGAATATCAGATGGAGTTATGCATATGATTATTCATAGAGAATAGTGACTTTCTCCTACACATCTCAATAGATAATAATATTCATAACTCGATAATTATGAGATTTCCCCCATTCAATATATCAGTTCAAATGTGGTTTATTTGATGTGGGTGTTAGCTTCCAATGGATGAAAGTCCCCGTGGTTAATTATATCTTAGGCCTCGACCCAAGAATACTCTCAATTAAGGATGTTATATTATTCTCTTATAGGTTTGGCACATAATCGAACATCTAGGCTCTCCTAATTCAAATGAAGATGGACTCAATCGGGCTATGCAATATGAAACGATCATATAGTCACTAGGCCAGTCAAAAGAGGAGAAATTAGGAGATGAGTCATCTCATACCAAGAATGCATGAGAGAAAGATGGAAGCAGTACAATCAGTGTGACGCAGATGTATGGGATTTATAGCCTCAAAAGAACAGAGAATCTACCCAATAATAAGGTGTACAACGATATATCTATATTTCCATCCTTTGACCTTAAATCTACAAAAGATACAATGTACACTCGGTACAAATATCACGACCTAACTAATGCAAGACATTGTGAGGGGACTTATAGCCTAAACCCCACCAAGGATCTAAGCAGCCCCGACCTGGATTTACCACCCTGCTCGAAAAGGGGTACCAACTAAACTCCATCTAGCATCTTAAATCTATGTAATATATTCTTTATGCAAATGTAAGAGTAGTGGGAGGTACAGCGGGAAATGGGCCTCAAGCTCAACCGTGAATGGCACTATACTATACAAAAGAGAATTATCCCTCTATATGATAAAAGAAAATCTATATAATTTAACTCAAGCTATGCATGCATGGGTAGGGCTAATCAGAACTAGCCATTAGTCTTTCTGAAGTGAGCTGGGAAAATTTATATAATTTTCCCCAAGAAGGGTCATGTATTAGTTTTGAAAATTTGATTAATTTTAAGTCTTATGTTCATTTAATCTTGCTTAAGAAAATTTTAGCTTTGTAAAAAAATTATCCTAAGAGCCTATAGAGGAATCCATCCAAGCCACTCCCAAACAAAACAAACTAAGAAACCTATAAAAAGCATGCAGTTCAAATGTGTAATCATAATAAACATACTAATCCTCAAATAATAAATAATAGTTAATGGCCATAAATGCAGCTAGGTTCTACAATACACCCCAGAAATATAAAAAAAAGATAGCTGAGCTCTACCATAATTACAACTCAGCCTAAGTTTATGCATCACTGAAATGGTGTGTGGGGTCTTGATCGATCTTCATACATTCGGCCTCCAGCTTTCTAAAATACCCACACACCTACAAGACTTTCCTAACTAAAATTACATTTAAAACAATAAATTACATATATTCCCTAAAAAAATATTTTAGCATAATTATAATAACACAATCATATATTATACACATCCAAACCTTGTCCTTAGGGCCACATTCCCAAGAGCTTAGCATTCCTCATGGTACTTGTTATAAAGCACATTTATAATTCTTATGACAGTATTTATTTCCCCTTGGAATATAGCCACCTGTAGAAAATACCTCTATAAAAATATGCCATTTAAGGGTAAGTGCCCACTCATCAATCCACAAAGTAGAAAATAAAGCAACCATAAATAATCCAAGCCAAAAATAATCCTCATATCATCACAATGTAAAGTGTAAAAGAAATGAAAGTGTAAAATATTATCCTAGCTACACCCTATCCTAGGATGCCTGTAAAAATGTGTCCTATCCAACACCTAAATATGTGAAAAATTAGTATTATCTAACTACCCCAATTTAGGTGAGAGGTTCAAGTTACAAGATCCAGTTCATATTGTTTAATTTATTATCCCTCAATTTTTTTTATTACTTAGCCATTTACAATAAATTAATTAATATTTAGTTTTAGGATTATAATTATTATTATTAAGTTATGAAGAGTCCAAAGATATGGGCCCTAACCTATACTAAAGTTATAAAGAATTGAGGGGCAAATGGCCCATCCTCAATCCTACACCTAATCAAGGATGAAATAATTATGAGGTGGCAAGGTCAGTTAACCCTCCCTTGATTTTTTAGACTCATGGTAAGGACAATAGGTGACACACTAAGGTGGGCCTATTGCCCACCATAAAAGAAAAAATCCTAGGCTTCCTATGTTTGAGATAAATTTAATTTTAAAGTACTGACATATAAGTGGAAAACCCTCTACCTACAGATATACTAAGCTCCTACCAAACTTAAAATTTTACACCCATGTAGTTATCTATGTTGGATTAATTAGTTAACTAGTTATTTATGATGAATTATTTATGTTGTGAGACAACTGCCTTTGTTTAGACTAGGGCCATGAGGTTTATTTCACCCTCATTGGGGATAACATAATAGCCTCGTAGGCCTGGATTACCTAGTAATTATCTTTCAATTTAGGTGATTTAGCTTATTGATTTAGACTAACTTGGTCACCTAATTATGATTTATCAATCCATTATTTAAATTTGGCGTAGATTATCTTTGTTTACACCATGGCCGTGAGGTTTATTTCACCCTCCTTGGGGCTAAGTTAATAGCCTCATATGCCCGAGTTACCTAGTAGTCTTCTTGTTATCTAATAAAATTTTGTTTGTTACTCAACCTATTTCTCTTTTGTTTAAAACCTACAACAAAATCAAATTCTAAACATGGATTTTATTTTATGTTTGAACAACTGTACCAAATTTATTACTTACATAGGAGACCCAACACAACACTAATACACAGATCTACCTAACACACTAAAGCCAACAATTTTTTTAACTTTTTGATTTTTTTCATATTCCTCACTATGCTAAAAGACATAGCCCAAAATCATCAAAGACATAATTTTTTGAGTTATTTAAACATTTTAAAATTCCAAAGAAAACTATCTTAGCTGGACCCGCTTCATGTGAGAAAATAACAATGCATATGACACAATAGGTGGGTTTACACTATATGAGTAGGTGACCATAAAGCTCTCTAAGGTTTAAAAAGTGGGTAAATCCCAGCCAACAAGGCCAGGACTTCATAGGTGCACTATCCTAAGGCCAATTATTAAACATCCTACCATATATCATAGGATGGGAAAGTAAACAAACAGTCCTGTGTGTGAGAGAGTGTGTTATTATTCGACATATAATGAGGAAGTCATGATAGAGTTGTAAAAATTATACCTGACCAGTGAGTCGGGGCATAATCGTATGCCCCCGACAGAATATAGAAGCCTTCCCATAAGGCTCAAGCAAGCACGACTCATAACTGATGTGTATGGAAGGCATAACGTACCTCATAAGAGAACACAAAGAAATCATATGAAAGAAAGGAGTACAAATAATTAACATTGACAATCATCAAGATAGATGTATAAATGATGCAATGTGTATGCAAGCTATAAAAATTTTCTTTAAAGTCCCCTGATGTACGAACTAATGCGATGAGATCCCTACATATGGTGTGATATACATGCATGAGTGTGATGCAAAGTGTATGTGATGACTTATATATTGAATAATGCTTATAAGTTTGATGCTACTAATTCATCATCTAGTACAATACACATGATGGATAGGCACATGAAGTAGTACAATAAGAGTTTTTTGTTAAAAATATGCATTAAGAAAATCACAAATGCAATGTTTTATCAATGTTAGCATATATATAACTAAGGAAATGTAAACATCCAACTGGGCATGGGTATAAGAATTTCTAATTGTATGCAGTACTTGTAACTATTAACATTTATAAATGAGGTTTAATAGTAACACCTAAATGTATACTAGCGGTCGATGTATGAAGTGATTGTATACATATGCATATGATAATGAAGAGGCTGAAGAATGCAAAGCACCACATGAACATTACCAATGAGTGATATCTTTAATGTATGATTGGTCAAGATATGCAAGGCAAGATTTGTATACGATATCAATACACAAGTGTATGTCAAAAATCTCTAATTAAATAAAGATTGTCTAAATGTACACATATACCTTTTATTAGGAATTCATAATAGACATATTCTCTTATTAATGTAACACAGCATTGGTATTTAATACCTATGTATGCATACATTCAACAAAATTATGGATGATTACCTTAAATGCATGATTTCACAACCTAAGTAGATATATGATCTCTCCAACAAATTCATAAACCTTTGATATCAAATGTAAGCATAATGTCAAAATGTAAACCCCTTCATAACCTTCCAACATAGTAGTAGTTAAATTCCAAACATGCATTCAAGACCTCGTACTAAAGCCAATGCAAACACCACACAAATACTTTAATAGTGAGTAATGCAATACAAGGTGTACATTTTGACCTATGCATTAAATAATGCCTATGGATCGGTGAGGTCAAATCATCACCTACCACAATATGCATGAGAATGGTTAATATGCAAGATGATGCATGAGGAGTATCGTCGAACTCATCTGGTAAGTAGGTGAGTGGTCTTCTAATGAGGTTAATCCAAGTACTCGGAGAGGTGTACATGGTTAATACATGATCTCATGCAACCAATATTTGAGCTCCAATAAACATATGTTGATAGATTTATAAAGTGCATGATGCATATAAATCCAAATGATATGAATCTTATCATAACAATAATACTATAAATATAGATATTATCTCTTTCCTTATAACTATGCAAAAATTTAACACAAGAGTATGATCTAGAAAGCATTATCATCATTTGTATTCAATGACTTGCATTAGGATCTTATAATGAAGACATCGAACAACACTATGTGCATGTCAAAATAAATGGGTACATAAAGAGATGCCAACATAAACATATATGACTTTATAAAAATAACATAGTCATATGAATCAATGTCTTGAGCTAAGATAAGTTCACCCATGATGAATCAACAACAAAGATGAAATGTCATTTAAGCTTTAACATACATCGTCTAACTTAAATAGCTTTCAGATGATGTTTAGATATCTCCTTTAATAGATAAATAATGATAATTTGAGCTTAGTATTATATTAACACAAGCATACATATGAATATGTTTCTATTACAGTTGATGTTATTTGGCTTATTTTCATACATTTGATTAAGTCATTAGATATATAGGCAAACTTCAATAACATAGAGAGTGAGGGAAATCATTACCTTTACTATGAGGAGGTTGAATAATGGCCACGAGAAGGACCTATCTGAGATGCATGGGCTGCTGAGGGAACCCACAGTAAAAGGGGTTGGTGACAACTACAGGAAGACCAGCGGCTCGGCGAGGTCGAGTCGGAGGTGTCGATCATGTGAGATCTGAAGCTGATGACTAGAATCAGCTAGTTGACCAACTGGGAGGTCAGGGTCATGAAGGAAACAGGATTGGAGGCTATGGAATTGAGGTCAACTCATAGAGGTCTAATCAGAAGACTGGTCTAGAGGTGAGTCAAACAAGAGATACAGTAGGAGAGGAAGGGGGGGCTCGGTCTAGGACTCCGGCTGGGGTGCTGCATGTGAACCAGAGAGGATGACAGAGGCAGTCAGACCTTGTACCTGGAACGGATGGGAGATAGAGAGCCGGGTGTGGCCTAAAGGCTTATACGGCCTCAAGGGGAAAATGATAGGTGGAGGAGTTCGGTCCGGGGCTTCTCACCCGAGAGAAAGGGAGAGAGCAGATAAGGGATCTAGAGATGTGTCGATCCCCTGTCTATGGGGTTTCAAACCAGTGGAATAAGAAAGCATAGAGAAACTCACCACTCATAACCCCAGGAAGACCAAAACTTCTTCCTACGTCAGGATGAAGAAAGGACCTATTCTTCCCGAAATAGAACCCCGCTCTTTTGTCCCTCGACCTAGCCGTTTAATAAAACTCTCAAATGGGGCATGCTCACTGCTCCATATCTCTGCTACGGCTGGTGGTGATTAGGAATATCAAGCAAAAGTAATTGAGCTAGGTGTTGGTTCGATTTCAGCCCTTCAGATTGATTTTTAGATTTAGGAACTATTTAAACTGAGTGAAATTTATTTAGAGCTAAACTTTAACCAATTGATCTAATTTGATCTTGGAATTGAGCTTAATTGAACTCAATTTGGGTCAAATTCAATTGATTTGGGTTCAATTTGGTTTGACTGTGTTGATTTGGTGAAATAAAACACAAATTGACATCAATTTGCCTCAAATTGAGCTCGATGAAAGCCAATTAACTTGAACGACCATGCTCAAGGGAAAATGCATGAAAATGAGGTCAACAAATGGACCCCCAATAGGTGCTATAAATGATAAGCAAACTGCACATGTTGGTATTGACCTCCCTAACACTAAGGAGATACAACCTAACAACACTCCAAGAGTACTCAAAAATCATATGACCATATGGCAATCACTCAATCATGCAATGATCACTAAATGATGCAATAACCACACAATTATGCAAAATAATGGCACAAAAGGGAGAAAATTAAATATCTGTCTCGCTAGATAAAAATAATAGAACAAAGGGGAAAAGAAGGATTTAACATTCACCTGACTAATTCACAATAGTGAATGTGGATAACTCACTACTCACCTAACCAGATCGTAATAGTAAGCAAGAGATAGAAAAGAAGGGTCCATCATTCACTTGACCAAATCGCAATAGTGAATTTGGATAACTCAATACTCACCTGACCACATCGTAATACTGAGCAAGAGTATGGGAAGGAAATCTAATGTCTGCCTAACCACATCATAACAGTAGAACAAAAGATGAAAAAGAAGGGTCTAACATTCACCTAACTAAATCACAACAATAAATGTGAATAACTCAATAGTCACCTGACCACATCACAACAGTTAACAAGAGCATGAGAAAATCTAATATCTGCATGACCACATCATAACTACATAACAAAAGATGGAAAAGAAGGATCCAACATCCACTTGATCAAATCATAAGAGTGAATGTGGATAACTCAATACTCACCTGACCACATCGCAATAGTAAGCAAGGGCAAGGGAAGGGAATATATTGTCTGTCTGACCACATCATAATAGCAGAATAAAAGATAGAAAATAGTCCAACATTCATCTGACTACATCACAATAGTGAATAAGGATGGCTCAGTGTTTGCCTAACCATATTGAAATAGCAAAATAAAGAGCCAAGTCAAAGTCAATAACCCTCTAACAAGAAATAAAAAATAGGAGGAATGAAGAGGTGGTGAACCCTTAGGACACTACAGGGCAACAACCAAAAAGAGAGTTCAACATTCGCCTGACTACATCGCAATAGCAAATGAGAATGAATCGATACCACCTGACCACATCACAACAGTGAGAAAAGATCCATAAGATCTAATATCTTCCTGACCACACATCGATTTAGCATAATAAAAGATAAAAAAGTGTCCAATATTTACCTAACCACATCGTAACAGTGAATGAGAATGACTCAATATTCTCCTGACCAGATCGAAATAGTGAAATAGAATCAAGGGGAGAATCTAATGCATGCCTGACCACATCATAATATCAGAACAAAAGATGATAAAGAGTCCAATATTCACCTAACCACTTTTCAAAAATGAATGAGGATGACTCAATACCACTTGATCATATTCGTAATAGTGGGTATAAACCAAAAAGAGCTCAACAACCACCTGGTATATATGTCTGCGGTGATATGAGGACAAAAAGGTGTTAAAAGAGATTTCCTGAATACAAAAATCCATAGACAACACATTGTATGGGCCTGTCCATAGATGAGTACCGTCGTAGAGAGAATACAAATGCTCTTATATAGAATCAAGGTAATGTTATCATGACTTCAATAGAATGAAGAACATATGCATGGCAATATATGAAAATCCAAAGGAATAAATCCAACCGGGAAAGGCAAAGGAAAAAATCCTAAATGATGAGCTATCCAAGAAATCCCAAGATTACACCTTAGTTATCACATGGTAAAGGACAAATCATCATGGCCATGAGTATCTAAACGCAAGCAAAATTTCATAGACAAAACTGAGACTATATCACACAAGTCTATCAAGTAACAAAGGAAATAACAAAATGATACCTCTTTTCGAGAATAAGAAAGGAGATATGAACAAAAAAATGAGAAAGTAATCTCACACCAGGGAGAATAATACTGAAGTAGCAAGGGAGACACACTCGCAACCAAGAATGAAAGCTTTGTTGGAAACCAACAATCACTAGAGAATCACAGAGGTAACACTCAAACTGAATAATGGGACCCTGTGAGAGGTATAGGCAATATCAACATAACCAACGATCTACTCTCGCAACTAATAGCCAGGCTCCAATGGGGGAACTATGTTGTTAAATAGGTAAAGGAATGGTTTCCAAATAGGAAATCAGACTCTACTGAGGAAAGATGTTAACACCCAAAATAGAGTATACCATATTAATGGCGAGGAACACACAACTCCTGCTATAAGAGAAAAAAAATGTAGGGTCATATCTTAAACAATTATAAAATGCTTCAAATGAGAGGAAAAGATAGCATTTTGGAGGAACCTAAGCTCTTGAATCGAGTTACACCTGTGACAAGGGCAACTGATTTTGCTTGGATGAGAGCTTTCCTCTCTTTTATTATTATCATATTTTTATTATATTTTTATGTTGTATTCATAGTTATAGATTGGGCATATCCCATTCTATCAAAGATAACACACTGTTGATGAAACATTTACCATATCCATGAATTATTTCTAGCATGAGATAGCCTCTAGTGATTGGAGCACAAAGAGATGGAGATATGGTTAGCTTTCACAACCTAGGCCATATTTGCCACATGAATAAATATGGGGGAGACATACTTTATATATTGGGTCTGCAAAAGATTAACAGGTTGGCTTTAATAACATAGGCCTCATTCAACTCATATCAATAAAGTGGAGAGCTCAACTATTATAAAGAGATTAATGGAAGGGGAAGTATTTGTATGCCATGAAAGAACTGAATGAATGGTTTTAGTATCCCAGACCACACTTGGGGGTGATAAGTGAAATTAGAGAGCTAAGCTCATAATGAATTTGGAGATATCAAAATTGCACAAGGGTCTACAATAAGCTGAATAAATCAGATAACTAAGGTATAGAGAAATTATATGACTCACGCTAAGGAATGAGGAAAACTTAGGGAAATCAGGTAGATTTGTTTTGATAACCCAGACCACGCTCAAGATGATGAGTGAAAATGGGGAAATCAACCCTCATAGGGGGATAAAATAGAGGTTCTATGCAATGACACCAAGGTGATTAGTGTGCACGAACATAAGCATAAATATTCCTGCAACGTATGTTCAAACAACTTTTAAAGATAACCTCATACTTTGCATGACAAACATCATATGGTAGAGGACAAATCATCGTAGCCATGGACAGTCAAAAAGTAGAATGAATCATCTCAAGTAATATCTATATAGATGAATATTTACAAGTGATGGATAGATGCCTTCCACGATGTATAAGACTCAAGCATAGTACTTCTTCAAATATGGACCATTATTGATAGGCATGTGATGAATACCATTGGCATCAACTAATAGGTAAGCATTATCTTCATATACTTGCTCTATGGCAAAGGGACCTTCCCAAATAGGCTCAAACTTACCACCTCACCAATGACGTGAGATGATAAGCCTATGCAAGACAATAATTAAATCACCGACTCAAAAATATTGGGGTCAAACAATACGATCATGTGCTTAGGCTATACATGATTAATATAACTTGAGATTCTAATGAGCTTGCAAATGCAATTTTTCAAAACAATCAAGTTCTTCCAACCTCAATTAGGAATTATCTTTATGAGAAAGATTATGGCTAACTACCACATGTAGTAAAGGGAGCTTGACCTCAAGTGGGAGGATAGCTTTAACTCTGAAAGCTAAAGCATATAGGGTGGACTGAGTAGGAGAACTATATGTGGTCCTATAAGTTCATAATACTTCAGAAAACTTATCATGCCATTTTCATTTATTTGCTACAAGTATTTTTCTTATCAATTGAACTAAGATTTTATAAAAATCCTCTACCAAACCATTACTCTAGGGTAAAATATAGAAGATTAATAACACTAATTAATATTATGGCAGCGGGAAAATCTAGTAATTTTGGTGCTTCTAAATGATGGGCCATTATCGAAGATTATATGACGCCAATCACCAAAATTGTAAATAATACTATCATGAAAAAAATACATCACATCTTCTGATTTAACTTTCTTAAGGGTGACAGCTTTACCCACTTAGAGAAGTAATCAGTGATAACCAGAATAAAACTATAATCCTTAGAAGGAGGGTCAATAGGACCCACTATATCCGTGCCCCAACTGTCAAATAGCCAAGAGGATATGATGGGGTGCAACATATTAGGGGGTTCGATGAATAATTGTACTATAAATCACGTATTGATGACACCTTCTAGCATGCTCCATATAATCATATATCATGATTAGCCAAAAATAACTGAGATGTTTAATTTTGACATTTATCTTAGGTTCAGACTGATGAGCACCATAAAGGCCCTTATATATCTCACTCATGACCTTACGACCATCATCATTACTGAGGCAATGCAACCACATTTAGTTAAAGGAGCATCGATACAAAGTATTATTCATATAAGTGAATTACAGAGCTCTCTTTCTAATATGAGTGGCAAGAGAGAAACCATCTGATAACTTACTATACTTTAAATACTCAATAAAAGGGCCTCTCTAATTTGTCTCTTCCTCAACAGTAAACATTGTGAGAGTCTGATTGGGAGAAGACTAATCTGCGAAGCATAAGGCCTAATGATACTAAATAGTAATAGACATTAGGTTTCCAGTTGGGTTATCCAACTCCTTAGTAAGTTTGGCTAGCGCGTCTGCTCTACCATTTTTAAAACATAGGATTCTAGCCAAAGTTACTTAAGGGATAAAATATAAATGCTCCACTACCCTACCATGATAAGGCAAGAGCTCAGGCTTAAGAACTTTGAAGATTCTAGCTATTTGATTAATGATCAGTCGGAAACCTCCAAATATCTTCACCCAAATAATATTCACATTAATAGCCAACTCAACTACCAAAATTAAAGCTTCATACTCAGCTTCATTATTAATATGAGATTCTGAGAGACTATAAGAATAATGAAGGGTGTGGCCTTCAGGAGATACAAAAATGAGGCCCAAACCTACCCTAACCAAAGGAGTTTCATAAGCGCTAAGTGACTTGATGGAAGATACACTATTAAAATAAAACTCTAAAGTAGAGGACTCTTATTTTTCCACACTCATGACTAGTTCATTAGGTATATATTGATCTCATTTTTGTATGAGATCACTGGGACCTACCTGGGTCTTCCTATGGTGACCTAATGATTGAGGGATGTCCACCACTCAATCATATAGGTCCCATTTAGGACCCAATCCAATCCTATTTAAATCCAAACTCTACCCTCCAAGTTCAAGTTTCACTTCAATCCCAATCAACCCCTTGATTAACCTTCAATTACACTCCAACCCCATTTAATCATCAACAATCATCTCTTTGATTGTTAATGACAAGGATAAGTCATTTCCAACTATCCAAATCTAAAATCCAATCCAATCCCAAAATTTCAAACCAAATCCAAGGGCTAAGGACTAAGGTCATAAAACCCTTTCCAGGAGAATTTTCAGATCCCTTGGAACCCAGGCTGAGGACCTCTGACTCAGAGTCTATCAATTGCATATTTATAAGACATATCTCTAGAGGTAATTCTCCAAATTTAAGCTTAATCCAACACTCTAGCCCCTGAAACTAAATCTTTTCCCAAAGGCTGCAAAACCTTCAATTAGTTATAGCCTATGCCACTAGACTTGCCATCCAATAAATTTTGACCTTGGGACCCTTTCCAAACCTTCCAATCACACCCATGACCTCCATTGATCTCAAAACACTTATTTGAATCTTTTGACCCAAACTCAACCCGTGGTTTGATCAGGTTGACCAAGTCAATCATGGTTGACCAAATCAACCCTTAACTTACACAAATGTCAATTTTAATGCTTGAATCTATTTCAAGTCAAATCAACCCTCCAAAATCACTTAATTTATCATTTCAGTCATGTCCAAAGATTTTCAAGTCAAACTCCCTAGGTTTGACATGGTCAACCCATTTGGAGAGGTCAAAACGTTCTCCAATTGCAAGTATTTGCTCAAAGCTCCAATCCCTTGACTCCAAGCCTCTTAGGATTAATTCCTACAGCTCTCTTGACCCTCTCCAAGCCTATCCCAATCATCATTGACTAGTCAATGGGTCAATAAGTCAAAAAAGACCCTTTCAAGCATATGAAAAGAGGTCAAATCATAGTCACATCACCAAGCCACCTTAGCAATCTATGGCTTAGTCTAAAATCTGCTCAAACCTAATGGAAAGTGAACTAATTCCTCTCTTAAGAGATCTCAAACCAGCTCTTCAAGCCAAGCCAAGCATTGGTTCACCCAAATGGGGAAAAGGCTTGTGGTCCCCTTTCTATAGACCAAGGCAAGTCACACTCAACCTTAGGCCTATTCCCTAGTTCTAAGCAACTTAGGGGACACTTGTCACCCATCTAAACCACCCCAAATCAAATCTTAACCATCCATTGCATATTTCCCAGAGTTAGTTACACAAAATTTTAAGCCCAATTGAACCTTAGTGACACCTAGGAAAAATAATTAAGGAAATATCTAAAAAACTTAGAAAATTCTTAGGGAATTATACAAACACCCAATAGGGGTGAAACTTGAACATAGTAAACTTAGTGACATCATGTACCTTAGGTTTAAATTTCACCACATTTCGAAGTCATTAGGTTAGAAAATGAATTATCCAAAGTTTTAGCTCTTTTAGGGACCCAAAAAACTCAAAAATAGTAATAAATCCAAATTAAATATAGAAAAATGCAAATAATATCTCAAATTGATCAGAATTTAGTCCTCTATCTAGAAAAAATAAAAGCACCTTGACTGTATCCCTATTCAACTTTAATTTAATTTTAATAAAAATTGATAATTAATTAAATTAATTAATTAAAAATAACAAAAAACTCTGAAAAAGTTACAAACACATAGAAACACCTCTTTGGGTCATTTATGACCTTTAGAGGTGATTACATGAAGTTTGGAGTTCATTTGGATCAAAACTCCTAAAACCTTCCTAATTAAATAATTTTAAAATTCAAATAATTGAGAAAACTTTGAAAATTCATAACTAATTATAAAAAAATTCCAAATTGAACAAACTTAGTGTCATTCAACTACATTTAAGGTCTAGTATTTTCTAAAAGTATCAAACCTTCAAAATTAAGTCAAAGTCAAAAAGTCAACTTTCCGGTCAACCTTAGTTAAAATCTAGGCTCAAACTTCAAAAATCATAACTTTTCATAGAAAACTCTAAATTGAGCATACTAATAGTCTAACTACTCATCATAAGGTCTAATATTTGTTAAAAATCTGAAACTTTCATAATTAAAATTAATTTGAAAAGTCAACGTTTGGACCCTTAAATAATATGATTAAAATAATTCCAATAATCCAAAAAATTCAACAATTCATTAAAATTCCAGAAAACATTAATTTGATTAATAAAACCCTCAACCAATATTCTAATACACAATAACCACTCTAGAGATGAAGTTTTTAGGCTAGACTACATCGGGCTGCAGGGCTATGTGTCCTAAGGAGGCCTTGTTCCTCGAGCCTAGTGGCACAACACCACGAATGAATTCAATGGAGTATAATACTTTAAACTTAACTGACTCTTAATTATTTAACTAAATTACAATACATAATCCAACTACATCAATCAGGTTTTTAGGATGGACTACTCCGGGTTGCGGGGCTATGTATCTTAAGGAGGCATGGTTCCTCGAGCTTGGTGCCACAACGCCACGAACAGGTTGATGAAAAATCTAATTTAATTTAATCCTAAAAATTAGCAACTAATCAAATTAATTAAAATCCATCGATCTCTTAATCCTTAACTAATTGAATTCATTTGACAAATCAACATTTAAAATGCATCCTAAAATAAATCTTAATACATTACTATTTGAACTCTAACCAAATTTACCCTTCAATCTTTAACAAACCCAAACATTAGATAACTTCAACAAATCACCCATTCTAGGACATATATCAGCCACACAGCCTGCTACACATACTTATATTGGTTTGTTAGGACACGAACTCTAGCTTTAGGTTAGGCCGATGTTTCTTTTTATTTCTAAAATGTGTTAATCTGCATGTGAAATAAGTGTTGATTAATTGTTGCTTACTATGTTAGATTCATGTGATGATTATTTTTAATGTTTGTGGTGGCATCCTAAGTCAGATAACATAGACATAGGTTCAATACGCATAGACCTATGCACTTCCTTTTTGTCAGCCTAGGATTAGGTCCCCAACCCCTTAACCAATGAGGTCCCCTTGAATGAGGTAATCCATGATTGCTAACAAGGATCCTCTGGTCGGCACTTATCTAAGTAGATTAAGGACACCGATGAACCTGGGATGATGGAAAACCATGGGATCTTGACCGAGGATGTCATACCCACTTGCTAGGTTAGTCTCCACCCTCACCTCATGAGCATTCCCCCAATTTGGTGATCAGGAATATAAGTCTCAACTTTCTAATAAAATTTCAACTCGAACTTAAAGATTTCTCTCTCTAAAATATTAAAGCCCAACACATAGGGTAGGCTGGGGTGTTTCTGAAATGTTTCAGAATCTCAAGACACCTCCTACTTTTTCTTCTTTGATCCCCATAAATAAGTGCTCCAATTTGATCATATCCCCAATTACAATTCAAGCCTCACTCCCTTGATATCACTCCTCGAAAATCCCTTAAATAAAATTTGTGTCGTTATTTTAATCAAAAGTTTTTGTAGGGAATTCAACCTCCCTACGATGTAATTAACTACAAGGGCTTGCGCTAGTAGGAAGTTCAGAGCCCACACTAACTTTTTCAAAAATTTATTTTTAAAACTCAACTAATTTTCTTTGGGAAAATTAAATCAACAACGATCATTATCATCATATTCGGGTGATTGATAACAGACAATGTTTTCTTCTCTTGGGAGGATATATCCTTTGTTATCATACCCCTGAATATGAAATTAATGATCTCCCATCCAGACTATCATAGTTAAATGTTTTATAGAACCTCATTTTAACCCTTCGGGGTTATATGTCATCCTTCCTTGAATTTGATTACTTTAGCCTGGATGAAATCTTTAGCCTCGTTATTCGTACTCACTACAGAACAATATATTTGCCTCCTGAGGCTATATATCATTCATGGTGATGTGTTTGGTTTTGAGAGTAAAATCCTGAATTAAAATCGCCAAAAAACTAGATTTTCAAAAACCCGCTTTCAACACCAACAATATATCATTATTTAGTAGATAATTTGCAGGGATCAGGTGAACAACAAGAAAATCAACTAAAGTATGTCCGTTAACGGACTACTGAGGAATAAAACTAATATCAAATTATAGTAAGATCATAGAACAACATGCTAAATGACCTGATAAGGTTAGGTGGGACATCAAATACTACAAAGGGTTAACTCAAGAAATAAGGCTGGTCTTGTGTGAAAGTATATAGTGTCTAAGCTTCTGCATAGCGAAGATCAAAGCCAAACATTATTTTTCAATGCCAGATATTTTAGCTCTACAGGAATTAAATATCTATTAAGATAATATAAGAGATTTTCCTTGCCTTCCTCATTCTCTTGAGCTAAAAGTTTACCAAGTGACTCATCCAGCACTGTAGTGTAAAGGATCAATGATCAACTTGGGATTAGTGCGGTAACACATGGGGACTCATCAAGTAGTATTTTAGGATCTCAAAGGCCTCATAATAGTACTTATTCCAATGAAAGAGAACATCCTTCTTTGCCAAAATAACGAAGGGATGACACCAACTAGCAAAGTTGGAGATAAATCTTCGCAAGAAAGCAAGTTTATCCTGAAAAGACCTTAATTGGGGTAAGATATTTTGGAGGTTTCAAGTCTATGATGATCTTGATCATGGTGGGTTCAATCTCTATGCTATGATATCGAATAATAAAACCAAGGAACGTCCCTGTAGTAATGCTGAATGCACACTTTAGGAGGTTCAACTTGAGATTATGCTTGCGCAAGTGCTCAAAAATGATTCGTAGATCTCGAAGGTGATCTCTACAAACCTTACTTTTGACCACGAGATCATCTACATAGCATTCAACTTGCTCATGAATTAGCTCATCTAAAATGATAGTTATGGCACATTGATTGGTGGATACAATGTTCTCGAGGATAAAGGCTGTCACTTTATAATAATACACACCAATATAGGTGCAAAAGGTAGTAAACTTCTCATCTTTAAGGGCCACATTTATCTAATTGTAACCAGATAAACTATTCATAAAGGAAAATATGTTATGGGATGAAGCAATATCGGCCATAAGCTCTAAAATGGGAAGAGAAAAATCATCCTTAGGACATGCCTTATAAAAATCATTAAATTTGATGCAGACATGAATCTTGCCGCTCTTCTTTAAGATAGGAATAATATAGGCAAGCCAAGTATGATACTTCTCTTCATGAATAAAGTCATCTTCTATAAGCTTCTTCATCTCAGCGATCACATGTTGTTCAATCTCCAACCTCATTCGACGATGTGACTATTTAACAAGGACTACATCTGAAGAATAGCTAATTTATGTACTGCTACTTCTGGATCTAGACTGGGTATCTCAGTGTAGTTATAGGAAAAATAATCTTTAAACTCAAATATGAGCTTAATATACTCTTGAGCTTCTGACTCAAATAATAAGCACTATAGAAAAGAGGCCGAGGATCTAACTTGGTGCCCAAATTAACTTCACATAATTCATCCATGGTAGAGTTAGTACCATCTTCAATTTTATGTGGAGTGTCAAGGACCCTATCATTAACATCATTCAAGTCTTCACCATTAGATATGGAAACAACCAGATTGGAATGAGAGATAACACACATATTGGCAAAAGGATACTAATCTTTATAAAAATAGCCTAAGCCTTGCTGAGTTTGAGGTAGATCCGTTCACCAAATATAGGCTTGATGTAGAACTTATCCATTAAACCAAGTCAAAGGAATAACACCTCGCTCAATAAAACCATCTACAAAAGAAGAGAAGTAGAGAGAAACATATGTGATCTCATTATCTACGATGGATTCCATAGGATCCAGTATGTCGGTACCCTGTGCGACACCTATATTGTAAAATAAAGATACACGCCTACGAGGCTGTAATGGCACATAAAAATTATATACAACTCATGTACAAAGTGACTATCAGGGTATAGTGGACCACAAGCACTAGTGGAAGGTGCAAGTGGAGTCTTTCGACAGGATCCCTCAACTCTCATTTCATACATCTGATGAGAAAGAAATTATCGGCTAGTAGTCTAACATCTGACATCTACATTACCGTCTGAGCCACTATCGATGACTAGGCTGCCTTGAGGTATCAAATCCTTATTGAATATAGAACCATCAATACTAAAGGCTAGTGAGGGAATTGAGTGATGAGAGGTATAGAGTATTGCATAATTAGATAAGTCAGACTCGATAGTCAAAGAGGTAGTGTAAAGATTCGGAGGGGGAGGAATTCGATTATCGAAGTTCTTTACAGGAAGAGATGAATATATACCTTAGCCTCTAGCACTCCATCCCCTGCCTCTACAAGGGGAAACATTTTGCCCTACTATAAACTAAAAGGGTGATCCAACATGATCTGCAGCAGAAACATCTACCTTAGTACAAACCTGTGATGGACCTTATTCTAGTGGTTGTATAGGACCCTATACGAATTATTGCATAGGACTCTGTACAAAGCTAGTAAGCCTTACTGGTGACTATATAGTAGGAGCTCTACAAGCCTTGCAAGGCATATAATACTCAGCGTTATCATAAATAGAGACCTCTCTCATGGTAAAAGGTTAAGTATTCTCGGGAATAGAATACTTCATATTATTCCTCATATACTTCATGCACTGGTGCAATATAGAGGGAACCATCCCATGCTCATGAATCCAAGGCCTTTCTAAGAGATCCCTATATAAGATATTTGCCTTGATAACATGAAATTTTGTCTCAATTTAGATATCTCCATATCACAAAGACAAGGTAATAGATCCTAGAGCATGCTAACCCTAATCATTAAAGCCCTTCAGCATAATCTTATCTAAAGTAAGCTTCAAATGACCAAGTGAGAGAATCTCTAGAGTGGCATAATTGAGGATATTAACTGAAGCTCCTAGATCAATGAGAACCTCATTCAAATCATGACCACTGGCTTTAGCAGTGATATATAAGGGATTGTTATGCTCAGAGGTCCGTAAGAGAAGATTATGATATGAAAAAGATAATGCATGGTATTTCTCTCAAATAGCAAGCATCCTAAATAAACTTAGTGGCAAAAAAGGCTTAATAGGACTCTATAACAAGGCTTTCACTAGAGTCCCTCTCAATTTAGAAGATATTCTGAGTGCATCATAGACACTGAGAAGGGAATGGATCTTTCTCAAATAAGCCAGCACATTATAATCAACATCTAACTAAGGGCCTTTCCCCCTCTCATTAGCCTGTGCTTAAGGATGGATAGGATCATCCTATTGGGTAATAATATTCTTATCTTTTCTTATTATTTTTATCCAATTTAGGAGGAAGAACCTTCCTTAAATGCAACTAGATCTCTTACACTAAGTCACACTCAAAAGAAAACCCATTTGGTTTAGGAGCCATAGCTTGTGTTGGATCTATGAAAAATGATTGGGATGTGTTCTCAGACTCATCTCCAAAGTTCATGTAATAGCCACCCTCATGGATGATAAACACAGGTTCTTCCTCATACTCAAACTCTTCTTCATGTGAGGGATTATCATCATTACCAAAAATATATAAAACATGTAAAGAAGGAATGCTAGAAAGAGTAGAACTAGAAGGGACAAGAGACCAAAAGTAACCAGAATCATCTTCTTCCATTAATTCATCATTAATAGGAGGGAGAATGAAATCCTATAATATAAGTGTTGGAAGAGATCCCATCTTTCCTTCTAAGGTTATAATAAATTTCTCTCTCTCATACATTTTTCTAGTACATGAAAGAAAAGAAATATGCTTAGTAGACACCACAATAAAAGAAGGAGAGGAAACATGTAAAGTGACTGAACTGGTAACTGCTGACTTAGCCTGTGCATGCCTCCTCTAAACTTTATGCTGCCTATCTGATTATACCCTTTATCATGTGAGAGAGTGCAAGCTTCCACTCTCCCCCAGAACTAAGAGGTGCTCAGCTATCACTGCTCTAACCATCATACTGATTGTCACACTGACTGGAGCCTAAAATTATCAGAACAATATGAGCCACTTTACCTCAAGGCTATACTAGAATAATGTCCTATAAGTGAATCTCCCCGCTAGCCATGAGGCTCTTACCCTTATCCTTGAATACATAATAATCCTTAAGTACATACCCAATATGTCGATGGTAAAGACAATACAATGGATGCTCTGTCTGACCTTCCTGTTCTACTCTCCTGTTAGTTAAAAATATCAGAATATTCTTATTAACAAGAAATTTAATATTCTTTCATACACTTTCCCTCTTAAAGGTATATTTCTTGCTAAGCATCTCCTGTAAATACTATTGATTCTCTAAAGTCCTGGTTATAGGCTATTACTAGACCTATAGCTATGGCTGAAACTATATCGATGTCTGTACCTATGTCTGTGGCTGCACCTATGGTCGTGGCTATACCTTTGACCGCGGTAATGGCCGCTGTGGCGCTAAACTGACCATGGACCTCTTACCCCTATCCTAAGACTAGAAGGTTATGTGTACTTCTACCATTCTAGGAGGTGGTGCCCCTAAAAACTCTGGCCTTTAAGGTCTACATAAAGGTTGACTCTCAACCTTCGGAAGGACTATAGCAAGCACGCTGTCGTGCAAAGTAGTGACCTTAGTTAATAACTTCTGAAAGGTTTGAATACTAAAACCTATAAGGTATAGAATGATAGGACCATCAATATTCTTCGACAAGATCTCAATTACATATTATTCTTATAAGTAAGGCTCACACTAAAGACTAAGGTTACTCCACCAAAAAATATAGTTAGGCAATGACTCATGGGGATGCTACTTGGTCATTACGAACTATGAAGTGATTTGGTGAATCAAAGAAATTTGGATAAAATATTAACTCAAATTTGTTCTCACAATTCTATTTTCAAAATTCTTCACATGATTCTAGGCAAATATGTATAATATTATAATAAAAGCTTAGCTATGACAATGCCTAGCAAATTTCCTTAGGCAATTCATTAAATGCAATTAGGAGTAATCGGTATATGAATATATGAAAATTACTCAACATTCATCTATACTTCTTTGTTTGATGCAAATCCATCTAAAAATATAGGCATGTCCAATTACAAATGTTGGGAATTTGAGGCTTAGTCAAAATATTTGTAGCCTTTGGCTTCTAGTTGCTATCACTAACATCAAACAAATTAAAATGGGGTCAAACACATCACTCTGCCATGTCTAAGTAAGCCTTTGCATTATCTTTAGTTCTTCTATGACATCCAATATCAATATATCATGTTAATTATTTTAACAAAGGCATTCTTCTAAATCTACTTTATATTTAAATTATATTGGATTAGGTTAGCTTCCCAATATGATAAGACTCAAAATAGGATCCTCTTAATTAAATTATTCATATCATGAAATCTTGACATCTTAAGTAACTTATAAACTATCTCCCAGATTTTCCTTCCAACAAATAACAAAGTGCAAGATATGTTTCTTCAACACCTTTCTTAGAACTATATTTTAAATCCCTAAATTGTTAATAATGTGGTAGGAATTGGTGATGGCAATCAATAATATCTCTCAGAGCATCTTATAGGTTATCTAGTCATATCACGCCTAATTATTCCATAGTTGTCTAGGCTATCTAGTCATGCTCTATCAAGAAAGCACAAGCAGACGTGAATGCTTAGATATTGGATGAGCATAGGATATTGAGAGAGCAGATTGGAGAAAATCAACTTGCGCGTACTACATCCCCAAAGCATGAGACTGAGGATACAACGAGTGATTAGATATTATCTGTGTAGGGGTTTTGTTGCATTTTATTTCTTTTGATGTAAAAGAACTATTGCAATTTGGATTGTTATTACTTTTTGGATTGTTGTTACTTTTAATAACTGTTTTGTTATTAGTGCTTGGATTGATGTTACTGTTTCTTATTGTTGGATTGTTGTTACTATTGGAAAGTTTTGAGTGTTGTTACTATTGAAAAGCTCAAAAAAAAATTGTAGGATTTTTTTTTTTTTTGCTACAGGTTTCTGGCAGATTTATGGCAGAATTTCTATCGCAAATGTTGATACGATGATCGAGTATCAACATTTGTGATGGAAATTCCATCATAAATTGTGGAAAATTTGTGGCGGTAAATCCACGAAAATTTGTGACAGAATATCTGTCACAAATTTGTGGCAGATTGCCCGTCCCAAATCTGGCACAAAAAATTTGGGACGGATTCACTCCATCGTAAATAAGTTTGAGATGCATGTTATATCGTCAGATACCAATTCTTCACAAATTCATCGCAAACAAGTATTTGCAATGAATTTGAAGAGATTTGTGGCAAATTTTTCTGCCTCAAATAGCTAATTTTCCTATAGTGATTATTATTCCAACTAAAATTTTGATGATTTCTCTAACCTAAATTATAAGTGTCGAAGTAGGGATTATTAGCTCTATTATTTATTACATTAATTGATTCTACTCTTGAGGTATTAGAATCGCTAAAAACTCTATAAATATTTTCTTTTTATGATCATAGGTGAATTTGAGGTGAATTAATTCCAAGGTTATCTAATTATCTAGAAATTATGGCTACTTGGGCAGTTAATATCGATAATGCATCAGTTTCATAAATGCTAGCCACTTTCCTAAGATTACTTTTTTTAGAGGACCATTGAAAATTATTGGTATACATCTCCTCAATCAAAATATAAGCCTAATCAAAGGGTTTTGACATTGGAGAACCACCAACAATGGCATTAATAATTGATCTAAGGAAATCTATCAGGCCATTATAAAAAGTTGGGATTATTAACCAGTCAGGAAGGGCATGATAAAAACATTTCCAAAGAAGTTCCTTAAATCTTTCCAACGATTCATAAATAGATTCAACATCTAACTGGGTAAAAGAAGTGATATCATTTCTAAATTTGACAGTTTTTTATAGTGAAAAATATTTAGCTAAGAACTTGTGCGCTAGCTCATTCCAAGTTGTTATTGAGCATTAGGGCAATGAATTTAGCCACATTTTAGTTTTATCCCTAAGTAAAAATGAAAAAAAAAAAAAACTAAGTCAAATAGCATCATCATTAACATCGTTATATTTAAAGGTTACATAAATTTCTAAAAAATTAGCTGTGTGTAAATTAGGGGCTTCTAAAGGTGTTCTCCCAAATTAAGAGTTTTGCACCATTTGGATAATAACAAATTTCAATTCAAAACTACTTACTTGTATGGTCAGTCTGTTTATATTTTGATGAATACCTTACACCATAGGGTTGGAGTATTCCTTGAGTGGTATAGGTTGCTCGTTTTCATGAATTTTTTTCATATTTTCTAATCTTTCTAATTCTTTTTAATGTTCTTTCAATTTTAGTGTCAAATAATAATTCTACTGGTTGTTTAATACTACACATGTAACATTAAGCAACATAATAAAAAATGTAAAGCACTGAGCAATAATAGCCAATCAAATATCAAAGTAATTGTAAGCAGGTGAAAATTCAAATAGATAAAAACTAAAAAGAAAACTAGATTAAACTAATAATTATTTCAGCAATTTAAAATATAAAGCAGAATAATAATTTTACTAATTTTGCTCCAAGCAACGATACTAAAAACTTGATGCAAGTGTTGTGTGTCTACAGACACATACAATGATTTACTTATATTTATAGTCACTAATGAGATGTCAAAGGAAAGTTCAATTTTTTTAAAGTGTAAATCTTGTTTAGAATGCAAGTGCACATTATCATATCAGAAATAAAATGACGAATAAAGTATAAATCCTATGAGGAACAGCTAGAAATATCCTACGTTCACTTTAATACTGCTTATTGGACTGTTATATTTATCTAGTGAGTAATTGAAAGGTGTTGGTAGTTCTAAAAGTAAAAAACTTCAAATGTATGAATAAGAGTTTTCTAATTTGTATAAAATCTGAACGTATGAATCATCGAAATAGCTTGATTGCACTACAGAGGATTGTTTCCTATGGTTGTTATGGATAGAGTAATTTTGCTTATCATCTTCGTCAAGCTCGTCGAAGCATAAGCTAGGATCCGTACTAACTACAATTAAATTATATCCTTAAGACCAAATAATCCTAACCATCATATGTCTATGTTATGGTCAGACTACGTGTTAAATTCGTGGTTGTTCTTCTATTCCTCCATCGAGGCTCTAGATCACACTATATTTTTAATTTATGTACGGTCTATACATAAACTAATTTAAGTGCGGAGAACTTAAAAATAATTTTGATATAATAAATATTAAACCCTACTCTAAACAATACATATCTCTTTTAATTCATGACAAATTTAAAAAAGTTGATTAGCTGCATATGGAGGTGTTGAAGCTTATAATAAATACAACGCATATTTTATTATACTAACTAGTTCACAAATACAAACAAAGGATATAAATTAAAATACAAGAAAGTAAAGTTCAGAAATGACCCGAAAGTAATGCTGCAATCCATTACTCACTCCTTGATTTTACTTCACGTTAATATATGACTCAAGTGCAATTAACACAAGCTACAAAATCCCCTATACAACTCTCACACGCTCACAAAATGACACTACAAATAACCCCTCCAAGTTGCCAACCTTCCCCAAGGAATAAGGTGACTATTTATAGTTTTCATTTTTTTCTTGAATTACTGCTGCGGCGCTGGCTTGGTGACACTACAACATTGCTGAACAAGCACATCGATTCAATAATAGTCACTTCGGTTCACTTGTTCAACTAACTTCTGCTATGGACCTAGGTGATTTGGCATTGTGGTGTTGCAGCACTGAGATATAGCACTGTATTGAGTTATGGCGTTGCAGCGCTAGTTCAGTTTTTTGGTTTTCTAATAATTTATTGTACAAAACAAAATGATTATGAGCGCAAAATAATATAATCATAGACAAAAAATTTAACAATTTTTATCTTATCACAATCCTACATGAATCATTCTCTATCATATTAATCATGTTGCCAGAAATCAGTCGCATATTACAAATCAAAAGAGAAGTTATTTTCATGTAAGAAGTCATCACTTCTTGCCCGTCATCATATCATATTATATCAATAAGTTCCTTATACCTCTATTTTCACATCACTAAGGATTAATCCATGAACCTTATTTAAAGAAAAAGCCTATCGGCCCACTCTCTTATACAGGGTAACATATCTCCAAACAACCTGAATTAGTCAATTATTTTCAGTCAGTATTTCTTGTCATTTTATACTCAGTATTATACCAATGAAATTGTAATATTAACCAGTCAAAATGTTTAGGGTAATGATATCTACCACAATAAAAGTTGCGAGGTGAAAAATCATTAAAATAGGAGATATTACATTTTAATAAATTTCATGGAAAATAATATTAATAAAACATAAAATCATTTAAAATAGAGATAGGGTTAGAGTTATCTATCACGATCAGAATACTTTTCTCAACTAGAGTGATAAAAAAATACTAGCCTGAACCTATTTTCTCTCTCTTCTTTTCTTCTCTTTCACTCTCTTCTTTTCTCTCCCTTTCTCTCTCGCGAAAATGGGGAAGTGGAAGAGATATGGTTCTCTCACCCAGCTAAATGCCAAAACGGGGAAGGGTGAGGGTTTAATATAATTTGTTTTTGATATTTTTATTAAAAAAATAAACTTTCAGACCTAGCGACGTAGCGCTCCAAACTCAGTGCCATAATGCGCCTCGAGAAAATCCGAGAGCTTGGCGCTATAGAACTCACTAAGCTAATTTCTTGGAATTTAGGGAAATTAAATTTTGAGGTTATTACATCCTTGTATTATGCATTGTTAACTAAATGGTAATTAGGACATGAGGAATGAAAACTTACATGGCAAAATTAATTCTTTTTCTCCTTAATACATCAAATTATTAATCAATAAATAACATAGCCTCCGTTTGGAACAGCTTTTTTATTTCTTTTTAAAACAGCTTTCTAATACAAAACTTTCTTGAACTAAAAATTTTTATACTAAAAACCTATTTTAAAAAGCAATAAAAAAGTCGTCTAAAATGAAGCAAGTCACAGGAAAAAAATTTCCTTGTTCTCTACTATATTTTATTTGGAGAATTTACATACTCCCCACATATTTTTTATGTATTTATATATCTATTATTTAAAATGTGATATTTATTTATAAAATACTCAAGTTTTTCAAAATAAATTATATTTTTTCATGTATATACTTTTATGTGATTGGAACAACAAAATATTATATTAATAAATATAAAAGTTAACGGTTAGTTATGCAAATAGATAAATCATAAAACTTGAGGAATGTATGTAAATCCCCATTTTTTTACCTCATAAATCTGAGCCTTTAACACCAGGGAGTCAGCAACTGAAATAGCAATCTGAACATTTATACAGAAAATGAAATAAATTTTGATTTCCCATAGAACAGTCTTATTTAGAATAAAATAAAAAAGAGAAAAAGAGAGAGAACCTAACATAAGAAACAGAAGCCATCCAGCAATACCTACATACGAGTAATTTCAATTTTCATGGCCCATGGCATGATTTTTCCACCTGAAAGCAGAACTTCCGAGAGCACTTTGAGCTACCATTAAATATCAACTTAACAGAGAAAAATAAATCAGGCAGAGAGGTCTATCATGAATCTAACATTGACAACAAAAAGGAGAAATCTTATAAATATAAATTATCATACTTCATTGCTGTTCCAAATAGAAATTGAACAATTTAGTAGATTTACCAATAGAATGACAAAGAATAATCAAACTAAAATTACATGTATTTGCATAATAATTTCATGCATGTTTAACAATTTTTTTACAACAAAAAGAATACTATGCTAAGCTGATCACTTGGAGAGTGTTCTAAGACCTTCTTCCAAATCTTCCATGGTGATTGTAACGAGGTTTTCAGCATCCGAGCAGTCAAAATCTAGCCTAAGATCCAAATTCTCCCGAGCATTAGCAAGTAATGGATCAATCAGGCCTCCATTCATCTCCTTCCGCTGTTTATCAGTGGTACCTTTGTAGATAAGATCAGCCACTGCCTCTACGGTACAGAATGGGTGAAGCTTGAAGCCATCAAGTGAACTGTTTGGCTCTTGAGAATTCATTTTCAAGTGTAGAATTTGAGCAAGTTCAGCTGGAGTAAAGTCATCGAAGTTAAAGAACTTCGTAACTCTTCTGCAAAAGCCCTCATTTGATGCGATCACACGCTTCATGGGCTCGCAGTATCCAGCAAATACGACCACAATCTTCCCATTATCCATAACAGACATAATTTCTTCTAGAGCCTCTAAACCATAGTCTTTGTCATCTGATTTTTGTGCTGGTATCAACCTGTAGGCCTCATCAACAAAAAGGATTCCTCCCTCTGCTTCTCTTAACTGCAGAAAAGATTGGCAATTTTAAGGTTATACAGATATATTGATTCCACTAACAAGTATATTATGCAGTTAAGAAATGAATCATCATAATATTTTTCTAAACAAAGGTAATTTTTTTACTATATTACCTTCTTCCTCGTCTTTGGTCCTGTATGGCCCACAAATTCTCCAACCAAATCAGTTCTCTGCACTTCGGTCACCTTATCTGTTGGTAGAATTCCAACCATATGAAGTAGTTTGCCAAGAACACGAGCAACCATGGTTTTACCTACACAAATTGATTAAGCTTCACATAAGACTACGAAATGATTCTACTTGATACATGAAAGTGGTAGAGGATTTAAATATTAATCACATAAGTTTGAAACACAAAAAACTAATAAAAGCAAACAGATAAAGAAAACAAGCTACGAATGCATGGGTGTGTAGATGCAACAATTAATTGTATGTTATGTACGGAGCAAAAGGTCAAAATCACAATTGATATTACTTAATTAAATTGGAAATCTACGACTATAAAAGTTGATAAAAAAAAAACATTCCAGGAAATATACTGTAAAAATCAATATTAGTAAAGAAGGTATACTGTACAACATAAAAACATAGACCTTCCATAAGATAGGGATGTGATTAATACATTTAGTTATAGACGTAATGAAGCATAAGATTTTGCTGGTCTTAAGCGAAGTACAAACTGTAAGCTTCATTCATAAGCATAAAGATTCCAAAACCTTGTGCTTCCAGTCCATAATTCCAGGGAATTCATGGAGAGATTCAATTTGGATGCAAGACCGGGATCAACAGTGTGAAATTTTCAAAACAATGATTACATATCAAGAAAAGGAGCAAAATAGTTCCTCAACTATTTGGGAGGGACCAAAATAGTCCCTAACTCATTTGAAAGACCAATTTGGCCCCTCCTCTTTAAAATGGGACATTTTTTGTCCTAACATCCGATGTTAGAGTTAATGGTGTTAAATATAAGAGTATTTGATCATTTTTTAATTAAATACTTATTAAATATAATTTTCAAGTAATTATAATTTTTCAAAAAAATTTATTAAACGTTTCTTTAATAAAAAATTTTAATAATAATTTAAATTTTAATTTCAAAAATTTTAGTAGCTTTTATAAAATATGATTGGTAAAAATATGTGAACAAGTTGAAAATGATATCTATTTGCATTTGATTTCTCTAAATTAATAAATATCATATTTTATAAAATATGATTGAAGTTTTTTAAATTAAAACTAAAATTATTATTAAATTTTTTTATTAAAGAAATATTTAATAATTTTTTAAAAAAAATTATAATTATTTAATAATTATATTTAATAAATATTTAATTAAAAATGACCAAAATACCCTTACATTTAACATCATTAACTCTAATATTAGATGTTAGAACAAAAAATGTCTCATTTTAAAGAGTTGAGGGACCAAATTGATCACTGAAAGAGTTGGAGACTATTTTGATCTCTCACAAAGAGTTGAGGAATCATTTTGATTCTTTTCTCATTACATATCAAAGTCATCCCATACATGCTTAAATTTCCCACAACAATCACCATGCTCTGCCATTCTCACAATATATTTGTCTAAAGGTTTGTATCACTATTAAGAAAATACTCATAAATCGGAATTCCCAGTTTAATGATAATTTGTGATCATTTACCTCCCACCAAAACTTAAGCAAATTATATATAAACATCAGCGGATAGGAAAAATATCACATCCATCCTTATTATTATGTTTTGCAATTCAACTTTTGTTAGTATAAAAGTAAATTAACACCTATTATGCACTGACGCACCATAAGGAATGTAGTATCAAACATGCGTTCGACACGACCGGGGCACGTGTCGGAGACGGCCACCGTGTCAGATTAAATTAATATTTAAATTAAAATGGGCACGCATGTCATAATATTTGATAATATATTTATTTAAATTACAAATATTTTAATATTTAATATTCATTTAATCAAATAAAACAAGTGATCCTGTATTTCACGTGTTAGCCACACCCATATGCACAAGGGTTTCACTTTTCAAGGTCTGTCTTCCTCATCTTCTTCATTTATGCAACTAGACGAGGCCGACTGAGCAAGCAATAGTTCGATTGACACCCGGTACGTTAGATTGAAGCAGTTCTCTCATCGTCTTCGTCATTTCCGCAAACATCAAGGGCACTTCGTCTTCTTCATTTACACGACCAAGCGAGGCCAACCGAGTGAGCGACTGCTCGATTGAAGCCTGATACATCTTATTGAAGTTTTTCCCTCGTCGGTTTCTCCCTTTCCACAAGCACTGACTCGTTCGTCTTCGTCATTTTCGCAGGCATCGAGGGGTTCTGACTCGTACGTCTGCTCTGTCAAAGGCAAAGGAGGGGAGCGAGGCTTATACGTTCAATTGGAGTGCATTTTGTTGTCTTCTTTATTATTGCAAGCAAGCGAGGCCGATGGAGCCACTGTTCAAAGGTATATCGCTGTTGTAATTAAAATTTATGCTTGATTTAGATGTGACTTTTTTATATGAATTTTGATATTATCAGTTTTTAATTGACAGCTTAATTATGCCATTTTTTTTAATGGGCTCTCAACTGTGTGGATCAAATTACCTATTATTTTTTCAGTTTGTTTATAAGAAACAACATTTTCTGAATAGTGCTTAATTCTATTGCTTAAAACATTAAAAAAAAACTCATCAATGTGGATCCGCCTGTCTTGGGTTTTGTATTAGGGGTGCGTAGATTTATTTCTTAGGAGTAGGCATTTATTCCTTTTGGGTTATTGTTTAGGCTTGATGCTATTCCTTCACATAAATTAGGTTATCACACTTTGGCCATTACATTATCACCTGTACTGAAGTTTGTAAATATGTTAGAAACTGAAACAACTTTCTATATCTCTATCTCTCTCTCTCACTCCAAAACTGGAAACTCCTATGAGTTCCACATTGCAATTTTATTGTGGTTCTTCCTAGCCATACAATGCTAGCTTGATGTTCATTTCTTCATCTACAATCATCCAGATTTGCTTGTATTAATGTTGTTAAAAATCTAGTTCTACCCTTCTCTAAAGCTATTGACTATTTAGATTTGGCATTGTTTTTGGAGCACTAACATTTGAGTCTACAATTTGTGCTAATCCTTCGATTCTTTTCTTTTCTAAGATAATGGCTCTAGTGGTTGTGGAATTGGGACCGGTGATGATTCATCAGAGCCCGACTTTGAAGACAATAAACCTTTGTGGAATCATGTAACAAAATTAGAAAAATCTTCTGAAGGTGGTGATAATATTGCATTCAAATACAATTACCGTAATGCTAACAGTAAAGGATCATACTCCAGAGTTAGAGCTCATTTGTTGAAAATTGTTGGTCATGAGATAAAATTTGCCCAAAAATAAGTTCATCACAGTTGACTAAATTGCAAAAAAAAGTCAATCAAGTTAAGAAAAGGATTAAAAGAGCTCTTCCTAAAGAGATACCACTTTCAAGTATTCATACTTCATATCCTTCGTCAACTTCTTCAGCTCGAATTAATGATGTTACTGTCAATGACCATTTAGGATGGAGGGATATAAAACTAAAAAAATGAAAATATGTTACAGACAGTTCTTTAGAGAAAATATTTAATTTGCAGATGAGAGAGCAACTAAATGAAAGAATAAAAACGATGTTTTACTCGGCTGGCCTTCATTTCAACCTTACAAAGAATCCTCATTAATAGAATGCATTTATTTTTGCTTGCAATACAATCTTGCAGGCTACATGCCACCAGGATGCAATGTCATTAGATCAAAATTATTGCAAAGGGAGAGCGCAAAAATTGATGAGTTAGTTTATTTTGTGATAGAGAGACCAATCCTCAAAGAAAACTATTTATCAACTTCATGGCTATAATAGATAACTATCCTATGTTCATTAATGTTGTCAACTATGAAGGACTGTATATAGATAAATTCTTTATTTCTAATTTGATCAGAGAAATAATCATGATGGTTAGGTCTTCAAATATCATTCAGGTAATCACTGATAATGCATCAGTTTGTAGAGCAGCAAGCCGAATTATGGAGCAAGCATATCCTGACATTTTTTGGACGCCATCTATTATACATACTCTCAATCTTACTTTAAATAATATTTATGCAGTTAAGAATAATGAGGTAAATAAAATCACTTACAATGAATAGCATTGGATCACAATGATTACATAAGATGTAGTTTTAATATGGCATTTCATAATGAATCACTTTATGAGACTCTTTATGTTTAATGATTTCTTAAATTTGAGAATGCTTAAAATAGTTGAAACTCATTTTGGCTCACATATAGTAATGTTGAAAAGATTTAAACAAATAAAAAATGTCATTTAAACTATGTTGATACATGATAAGTGATCTTGTCATCGAGAGGATGATATTGAAAAAGCAAGGTATGTTAAAGAAAATATATTAGATGATTTATAGTGGGATGATATTGAGTACATTTTAAGTTTTATTGTTCCAATTTATGAGACGTTAAGAATGACGGAGATAAATAAGTCATGTTTACATCTGATTTATGAGATGTGGAATTTCATATTAGCCAAAATAAAAAAGATAATATATAGGCATGTAATAAAGTCATATGATGAAGACTCAAATTTTTGGAGTGTTATCTATACTATTCTGAAATATAAGTGGAGCAAAACAAACACACCTCTACATTGCTAGGCTCACTCTCTTAACCCAAGGTAAATTTCAACATATCTTTCATAATTAATTCTCAATTTGTTGAATAGTAATTATTTAATTTTATTTTATTTTTTTATTCTTTGAAGATATTCAAGTAAAGAATGACTTTACGAGGATCCTTAACGAATTTCTCTATAAAAAGATTTAAAATTTTCAAATATGAGGAAGGTATGCTTGAAACATTATTTCCCAAATGAGGAGAGATGAATGGTCAATATAGAGCTTGCTAGATTCTTTAGTTATTTAGAAAACTTTAGTAACCAAGAGTCTTTGAGTGATAGGTGGAGAATGAATCCAAAGATGTAGTGGTTGATTCATGGAGCTTCGGCACCTCTACTTCAAACAATCGTCATAAAACTTCTTAGTCAGGTTTCATCCTCTTGTTGTGAGAGAAATTGAAGCACATACTCCTTCATTCAATCAATAAAGAGGAACAAAATGACTCCACAACAGACTGAAGATTTAGTTTATGTGCATACAAACTTTTGTCTTCTATCAAGAAATACTCCAATTTATATGGAAGTAGATAACAAGATGTGGGATGTTGCTGGAGATCAATTTGAGTCCCTTGATGATACGAGAATATTGGAGATTGCAAATCTCTCTTAATGAGCCAGAATTAGAAGCAATGATATTTAATAAAGATGATATTGAAGGATAAAGATAAACTTCTGAAAAAGCTAATCCTATCATTCATTTTATTGAATTGTTGAAACTTTATCTTGTACTAGACATTTTATGTTTATATATGTTTATATTTTTGATGTTATACTAGATATTTTAAGCTTAGTTTTTTTATATTATAAGCTACACAACTAATTATGAAGTTGCTTTTTTATTTTAATTGTCATTTTTAATATTATACTTTGATTGCTTTCTTAATTGTCAGGCTTGTTGTGTGATAGAAAAATCCCACTCAAACTTAAGAGAAAATTCTATAAGATGGTGGTGAGACCTACAATTCTTTATGGTGCAAAATGTTGGCCATTAAAAGAGAAACATGATATTAAGTTAAGTGTTGCAGAGATGAGGATGCTCAGGTGGATGAGTGGCTTTACTCTTAGAGACAGGACACAAAATGAGCATATATGTGAAAAGGTTGAAGTAGCTCCAGTGGAAGATAAGATTAAAAAGAGTCGCCTTAGATGGTTTGGTCACATAAGACGGCAGCCTTCCAATCCAGTTAGGAAAGTAGATACATTAGATTTAGCTTATGTTAAGAAAGGTAGAGGTAGACCAAAAAAGACTTGGTTAGATAATATTAGAAATGATCTTTCTTTTTGAGATTTAAATAAGAATTTGACTCTTAACAAGACACAATAGAGAAAAAGGATTCATGTAGCCGACCCCACGTAGTGGGATAAAGGCTTGATGTTATTGTTGTTTTTGTTGTTGTTGATTGTTTTCTTAATTTTATACATGATTTATAAATTATAATGTCATGTTCGTGCCATACCCGTGTCCTATATTTTCAATAATTGATGTGTCCCGTGTCTGTGTCTGTTTCGCCGTGTCCGTGTCGGTGCAACAAAGATTAAAACCTTTGCCCTTGAAAAGTATGTTAGAAAGGTTATTTAAATTTTCATTAAACAAGTGTTTTCTTGATACATTCTATGCTAATGCATCTTAGATAAAATTCTTTACTTTGGTGTTTAGGTTACGGAATGATAGGTAAAGAACATTATAGAGGCTATATAATAATTAGCTAAATCTCCCAAGAGGTAAATAATAATTACCCTGTGGTAGTTGGGTGACCTTTCAATGATATCATCTAATTTACGAATATGACGAATTATTTTGACATATGATACATGAAAGAAAGATATATAAAAGAGTCAAGTTTTCACATTAAAAGAAAGATCTGACCAAAAACTTCCATATAAGGAACAAGAACATTTTGAACAAATATCAAACAGAAGTTTCGATTAGTCAAATAATAAAACTTTGCTAAATCTTGATTGTAATCCTATAGCAATGACTCAAAAAGGTTTAAAGCATCAAAGTGAACTTGCCCTAAAGAAACCATAATATTGAAGAGTATTACTACACTGCCTATAATATTTAAACAAAAAATTATTTGGACCCCACTTTTACAGATGGACGAATCAAATGTGGGAGAGTGTCATAGACTGATGAGTTTTTATACTAATCAGCCAAATTAACTAAATTAAGTGATGATGTGGCATAATTTTTTGTGTAAAATTTTTTTGGGAAATATTAGATTTTCTATATTAAAAAACTTGTGTCAACACAAAAAAGGGAAAAAGGGAGTCTAACACTAATTGCAATATCACATTTCTGTTTCTAAAAACGTATAGAAGTACCTGTCCCAGGATTACCAAGAAAAGCCATATGAGGAACTTTTCTTGCAGCAATCCTCAAGCCCAAGGCTCTTCTTTTCTCATCAAAAATCATTCCCCTGGCCCATTTATGCAGTTGCAACTTAAGTGAATGAAGTCCCACAATGTTTGACAAGGAAGCTTCAAACTGGGCCATCTTTGCTTTCGCCTCATCACAAGCTTTGAGCGCTTTGATCTTTAATTGTTCTTTAATGTGTTGATCAAGAAGTTCCCTCAACTCTTCACTACCATACCCTTGAGAAATATGATTCAAGGGAGTCAAACCATCCTATTAAATATTATGCAAAAGTAGATTAGGTCAATCCCTTGGTTCCTTAAAAACAAGCTAGTAAAGAGTCAATTAAAAGTTCTCAGATTAAAAACACACATTGTCCTCTACACTGAAGTCTGCGTTGTATTCTAACAATGTTTTCACAATGCCACACTCGAGAGCTTGTCGTGCATGCCAAACAGCTAAATGGAGAGGCGTCATTCCATTCTATAAGTTAACAAAACAAAAATGTCAAAAGAAATGGCTGATGCTAGATGAATACTTCAATTCCTGAAACAAAAGAGGGAAGATAATAGCAATAAATATAAGAAATTTCTCACATTAGCTTTTGCCTCTAAAGAAGAACCATTAGAGAGAAGCAGACGAGCAGATTCACTGCAACCATTTTTTGCAGCCATGTGCAGAGGTGTCTCACCATACTAAGAACACATGAAATAAAAGAGCTAAGGAATTAATTTAATGGAAAGAATAATAGACATTAACAAAAGTACACAATTTGATGCTAATAATCAAAGTCATGGCCAAAGTACAAGAACTTGAAGTTGAATTATTTTGATTACCATGTTCTTAGATTCCAGATCAACCTTTTCAGGGCCTCTCCACTCAAGCAAATATTTGACGATATCAACTTTATTATAGCCAGCTGCTACATGAAGCGGCGTTTGTATCATCTACAATTACAAGTAGGAAATTACAAGTAGGAAAAAAAGAGGGATAAGAATCCTTTTTTTTTTAAAGAAAAAAAGCCGTAAAAAGAAGAAACTCAGAGATTATAAAGAGACGTAAGGTTTGCAATTGAGCTTTGTAAAACAGGGATCAATTAAAATAACATTGGGTTCATTTGTTGATTCTTGGTAGAAAATATGTTTTAAAAAATAATGATTTTATATCACTCATTTTATTTGTTAAAACGAAATCATCAATTTCAAGAGATGTTGAAGGCGTTCGTAGTTTTCAATGTCAATACTAGTTTCTGACTACAACCAAAACAAACCGCGGAATCTAGCAGTTCTTTAAACTCAATCAACCAAGTTGGTCTTTGAAATAAAATGAAATTTTCCATAACATTAGAATATGGGACCATTAATGTAACAATCAAAGAGAAAATAATGAAAGTGAGTACACACGATTTGTTCAACCACACCACTGCAGTCACAGAAAGTAAGCAAATTCATAAAATCTCGAAGAATTCCTTAAAAAAATAGAAACCAACAGAGGAAGCCCATTTTAAAAACCCTCAATAATTGTTATTTTCTGGAACATATTCAGAAGGCATAAGATACCAGAAAAGATGACAGGAAGGCCTCTTATTTAAGGGGAAAAAATAATTTGCTTCGGTAATGAAGGAAATAGCTCAGCAATAAATCCTCCCAGAGCGCAATCTACTGTGAAAGAACATGAAAAAGGGGTTGAAGATAGAAAGAGGAGATGGAGGAAAATTAGAGAAAGGAGAAAGCCGTTGAAGAGGGAGAGCAGGGCTTACGATATCGTTCTTGGCATTGAGAAGTGAAGGATTCTCCTGCAACCGTTTCTGGAGACCGGAAAGATCACCAAACTGCGCGCAGCTATGGATGGTGCTAGGTTTCAATGTTCTCGGCCGCCTCCCAGGCATCCCCTTCTCCCCCACGGCCATGGCGTCTCTCTCTCTCCCTCTCCTCCCGGTTCTCTTCTTCTCCGATTCTCTGCTACTGTGCCGCTTGCTTACTCTGAAAACCAAGTAGATCGGAGAAAGCCGAGACGCAAATTTCCTGTGCCCGTCTTCCCTTCCTTCCGCTTTCCTCCTCTTTAGCTGGAATTTCCATGCGGTTCACGACACCAACATCGGAATTCGAGAGGGCCGACATAAATAAATTAATTATAATTATTTTAAATATTATTATATTCTTTGTAATGTATCTAATTTAGAATTATTAATGTCATAATAAAAAGTTTAAATTGATAGTTTATTTTATTATTTTGAAAATATGATAAATTAAAACTATTAAGATTTATAGCATACCTAATAAATGATTAGTTTAGCATGTTAAATGGATTTGGTCCACTTAACAATAAAAAATCAATTCAACTGAATTTGTTATAATTGATAATAATTTTACGGCAAGTGTTTAGCATTTAGGATTTGTTTAAGATAATTTTTCAATATTTTTTAGTTTGTTATCATACTTCTATTTATTATGATTTCCTTGTTATTTTTCAAAATTTATGTGATGAGAAGTAGCTTTTATAGCCAAATCTAATAGTGTAGTAGTTGTAAGAAAGCTATGACCCAATTTTCTTAAGAGAAAAAATATATATATAATGCCCACAACAATATAAGTAAAAAAATCCCTAAAACATCTCTAAAATTACTATTAAAAACAACTACAGCCTCCCAAATGAACCCTTAAACAAGCTTAGCTTGCCTAATGTTATTTTGCATGAGAACATGTGGCTTGCTGGATGAAAAGATAATCTAGATGAACATAGCGAGATTCATCTCAACTCTCTCTCTCTCTCTCTCTCTCTCTCTCTCTCTCTCTCTCTCATACACACACACACACACACATATATATATATATATATGCACAAACAATTTTTGACGTATTTAGATATGATGTTAAATAAATAGTTTAGGGTTTGGTCCTGACCTATATAATGTTATACATGCAATGATTATTGGGGTTTTCTAGTAAAATGATGATATTTGAAAGTTAAAATTGATTAGATTTGCTCTTGAATATTTTGATAATCTATGTTACAAGTTAGGCTCACTAAGTTAAAATAAGACTATAGGGAGTATAGTTTTCATCAGACTAAGGAGCTAATTACTAACCTAGATGATGTGTAGTTGAATTAGGTCACATAAGAATTAATTATAAGAGTATACTAATCAACTTATCAATTTGATGAATTCATTAAAACATTATGATCAAATGTATAGTGTAGAGTTTAGCCTGTAGAAATTAAGGCCAAATCTAATCTACAAAGAGATTTTAGCAAATCACTGGGTACAAAATTTGTTAGTGCAATGACCAAGGTTATCAAGTCTAACCCTAATAAAATCTAGGTCAAATCATATCAACGTGTCAAGTTGACCAAATTTAGCAAAAATATTCTAGCATATATTTGCACAAGTATTCTCATTTATTTTAAATTGAAAAGGTTTAATATCTAATAAGGAATTATTTGTGATGTTATAAATTTTTAGGCTTTTTTATATAATTTTAATATAAAAAATGCATCTTTGAATAATTTCAAAATAGTTTTTTTTTTTAATTTGTATTTTTAAAGTGAGGATTTTATTTGAAAATCATGACATATAGTACTCTATGATTTTCCTCATGATTAATTTTCACTTGATTATGAAATGATCTATATAAGTTTAAAAATTAATTTTAAGGGTTTTTAATATATATTAAGATCCAAATATCTGATTATTATTAATAGAAGAAATAATTTTTTTTTAATTAGTTAGGCCAATCAAGAGTTTAAATAGAACTTTATTAAATAGTTAAGTAATTACAAAAAGCATGTATTAAATAGGCCATTTTTTTGCTAAGTTTTTAGGTTTAAATAAAAGGAAAATATGGTTCTAATAAGCTCGCATTAAGATATTAAGATAACTCAAAAGTATTCAAAAAATTTTCAATTGATTAGAAGCTTATTATATTTAACTATAAATTTAAAAAATTTAGTCAAACTTATTGAAATAATAATATTTTTTATTAGACAGGTTTTAATTTCAAGAACTTTAGATATTAATTTCTTCAATTTTGAATTCATAATGAATTAGAACAAATGTTTGAAATTTAGTCTATTAAGATTTTGTTAAAGATGCTTATGGATCAAATGTACAAAGTAAGCCTAAAATAGTGACATGATTTGATTAGAACCTTTAAAATAAAATGTGCGAATTAGATAACATTGGATCATCATCCTCATGTGACAATATTAGTCAAGCCCTATATCATCATCCTCATGTGACACTTTTAGTCAAGCCCTAACCCTAATTCCTTTCATTCTCAATGATCTCTAATGAATTTTAATATTTTAAATGCCAAAATTCACTAGGTCATTAAGAGTTACCTAGGGGTGGTAAAACTAAAAAGATTGTTTTATGGTGTATCTTTTTTTTTTTTTAATGGTTTTATGGTGTATCCAACGATCAAAGTAGTGAGTAGACTTAGGGCTTGAGAGAGTATGCCTAATTTGAATGTAATTTATGCCTCATTTTTATAAATGAACTTTTTAAAGAATGAGGAGGAGAATTTAATAAGAATTAATAATTAAGATGTCCTACAACTTTATAAATATTAAGCTCAATTTGAGCCTTTGTTGGCTTGATAGTTTAGAGTGGTTCAAGGGTTATAGGGAGTTATTGGAGAAGAGAAATAGCTATTGGAATGGTATGGAAGATTTGTGCAATAATAACTTAATTTTATCCTCTTTTTTTTCCCTTGAATTTGAGCTAGCTAGCATGCCTATTATGGATTAGGAGGCTAGGGAGGTCCAATTCAATATTGAAGATTTGATTAAGAGCTTTAGGTTGAGCAATAGTAATTAACCCTTTTTAACTCTATAGATTTATTATATTTTTTTCATATGAAGCTTGTTTAATTAGGATTGATTACATTCTGTTAGGCTTCAAATTTGTCTTAAATTATTTTAGGTTAATCCCAACATAGGAGAATTGTTTTGAGCATTGGTAGCAACTGAACTAGCCTAGGTTACCTATTTGATGGGAGAGTTAAATTGATTTTTGTTCAAGCATGAGCTCATGTCTTAAATCATATTGACCTTTTGGGCCAAATTGATTCAATTAGGTCTAGTGAGCATACCCAAGTTAGGCCTAATTTAAGTTTCACTACGCCTCGATTGGTATTTAAAATACTAATTTAACTATAGAAAATACTAACGATGCATCAATCAAATCATAACACGATTTCATTACACAAAGGTCGATCGAGCAAGTTGATTTTAGTTTAAGTTTGAATGCCCTTTCTAACTAAGTATATGTAATACCTATTTAAGGCTAGCTATACCATTTCTAAGAATGGTGGAGTTAGGCATTTAGAGGCTAAATTAATGCTTCTAATTTGTAAAATTTTATCCACAAGATGAAACTTTTTAGGATTCCCCACATAAACATACATAAGTTGATGGAGATAGCTTTCATTAAGAGATGTGACATAAAACTATCAAGTTAATTAATTCTATCATATAATATTGTAAGTATTAACAAAGAAGAAGGTGGTCATAGCACCATAATTCCAAAATATCATATGATCATACTCAAGAATATAGTACATGTAGAAAAAATATGGCAACCATGTCATTTGGTAGAAATTCAAAAAACCAACAAATGTCTTAATTCTTATTATTAAAGAATTCGACCACTTTGAGCTTTAAATAAGTAAAAGTTAAAGAATCAACCAATCTTAGATAGCCAACCCACCTATCATATCATACGAAGAAACTAAATTTTCCCGTTAACTAATAGAATAAACTTTTAGCCTCATTTTTAATGTTGTGGAGTCTTCTTTATACATTTAAATCAGCAAATACTTGGCATGAACAAAGTTAGACTAAAATGATTTATTTATCTTAAAACCCCACCAATATGTTAGAGACATGACTTTAGCAAAATCAAAGAAAGATCTGACTCTAAATCCGTCTTTATAGATAGGAAAACAAATCTTATTCCAACTCATCCAAACAATCATACTCTTACTTGACACCCAAAGTTTTATATGATGAGAAACCAACACTTCACACCCTAAGTTTTATATGATGGAATGATTTCTCCGTAAGTGCTTATTCAACCCTCTAGAGTGCTATTCAACTATGATGATGAATATGAGAGAGGAGATATGTTATCCCTGCCAAACACCCCTCCCCCCGAATTTAAAGAATCAAGATCATTAATAATGATGAAAAATCAACAATTAAAGATTAATGCTTAAACTTTATTTACGAATCAATAATAAAAGCCAAAATCTTCCATAATAGTAAGAAGAAAAGGCCATTAAACACAATCATAATCCTTAGTCATATCCAAGTTGAGATTTACATTCATATCTCTCTATTTCAAATAAATAATATTCATAATTTCCTAAGCCAAGAAAATATTATCAAGGATGTTCCAACCTCTAATAACAAACACACTTTGGTTGGGAGATATAGGCTCTATTTGGGACTGCTTTCTTATTACTTTTTAAAGCAATTTTTTAGTACAAAAATTTTAAGTTTTGTACTAGAAAACTATTTTAAGAAATAATAAGAAAGCCATCCCAAATAAAGCCATAATCTTTTGAGGGAGGTTAGTAAGCTTCTTAGTTAAAATTTATATGCACTAACTCATTAATGAATGAATCAAATTCAAATAGAACTCTGCTTGCTTACATTCTGCTTGGCTGTTCACACAACAAACCACCATGACCAGCGAACACACATCGTGAGAGAAAAAAATAGTTCTCTCTTGCTTTGAACACCTTATAATGCATGCATGTGCGTTCAGGACCGCAGTACATGGCTAGCTGTAATAGATGCGTGGAGATTGCGTGTGGCATCTTACTACTCCCAGCTGCTAATTGCTTTATTTCATAGATCATATAAGAACACTTCTAAATCAGTTTAACAATAATTAAAAAGAAGATATCTCTTTAAAAATCTTAGAAAAGTATCAACAAATGATCAAAAACTTTGTAAATAACTGCAGCAAGAACATAACCGGGACACAAAGACAAACAAGAAGAATCCAACCCTTTACTGGAAATAAAATCAAACAGCTCATAGCAGCTATTTACAGCAAATAACAGTGTATAATCGCCTAATTTCATCTGCAAACGCTACAATTAAAGAGAAGAAACTGTAAACTGTCTGTATATGGAAGCATTTGGGCACTGATAAATAATTTAAACCAAAAATGGATGGAAACTGTGCTTAACGTACTTAGGCTTCGTTTTAGACAATTTTCTTGCTGCTTCTTAAAACAATTTTGTAATACCAAAATTAAAATTTGTATACTAAAAAGCAGTTTTAAGAAGCATAAAGAAAATTATTCCAAACGAAATCTTAGGTTTCGTGTGAGACAGTTCTTTTATTGCTTTCTAAATAATTTTCTTGTACCAAATTTTTTTATTCAAAAATTTTTTGTGCTAGAAAACTTCTTTAGAAAGCAATAAGAAAACTGTCCCAAACGAAATCTTAATTAGAACATGCTGAAAGAATATGGAAGTAGTTGAAAAAACAAGAAATTCTATTATATCCTATATATTAACAGTCATGTTCACATGGAGAATCTTTATTTGTATCTTATGATGCATACAAAACTTTAGTAAATAAAAAAGATATATATAGTTAGAAGCAAGGTATATAAATCATCAGGTGCTACACATATTTCTTCTGAAAATTACTTAACCCTGTCCATGCTTTTGCATTGTATGCATTGTCTTACAAGAAACTTAAATCTATTGAAACAATAATTATGTTAACAAAGGCATTCTTCTGTACATATTCACTGGTGGTTCTTACTTGGAGCATGTATCTGCTTAATCTAATTTATCCAATTAATTTCATATAAGTGTAAAATCATAGTTAAATAGTTTGTAAGGTATAAGGTGCAATTTGGAGGAGCGCAATTTTTGTGGATTTTCTTCACAAAGAATTTATTAAATCAAAATTTATAATTGTTGCGTCCTGGAATATTCACGGCAATAGAGAAATATAAAGTTTAATGTCTTAGCTTCATACGAAGATCCAGCACACAATTAGATAAAAGAAAATGTGTAGCGCTTATAAAAGACGCTAGAGTTTTTACATGGAAATCCCTGAAAAGGGGAAAAAACTATGGGGTCTGGCCTAGTTTGAATGAATCCACGAGTATTTGCAGTCATTACAAATAAGGCCCTTTCTTGAGAGAAGGCATTGGTTTGATGTAGCAATTATATATCATATAGAGCACATTACATGGTGGAATTGGAAGAATATGTATTGACATGTTCGTTTAGTCGGCAGGACTACAGTCGATGAGCGACGGAGGTCGGAAAGACCGTAGGTCGTATAGCGGTGGTCGGAAGGGTCGTAATTGACGGGCGACGAAGGTCGGAAAGACCATAGTCTGGTGACGGAGGTTGAAAAGACCATAGTCGGCTGGCAACGGAGGTCGAAAGGATCGTAGTCGGAGGGCGATGGAGGTCGAAAAGACCATTGTAGGGCGACGGAGGTCGGAAGGACTGTAGTTGGCGAGCGACGGAGGTCGAAAAGACCATTATTTGGTGACGAAGGTCGAAAGGATCGTAGTCGGTGGGTGACGGAGGTCAGAAAGACTGTTATCTGATAATGGAGGTAGGAAAGACCGTAGTCGACGGGCGATAGAGGTCAGAAGGACCGTAGTCTGGCGACGGAGATCGGAAGGACCATAGTCGACGGGTGACAGTGGTCAAAAAGACTATTATCTGGTGATGGATGCCAAAAGGATCATAGTCTAGAGATGGAGGTCGGAAGGAACAAAGTCTGATGACGGAGGTCAAAAGGATTGTAGTCGATGAGCAATAGTGGTCAGAAAGACCATTGTATGGTGACGGAGGTCGGAAAGATCTTAGTCGGAGGGCGACGGAGGTTGAAAAGGGCCGTAGTCGAAGGGAGACGGAGGTCGGAAGGATCGTAGTAGGGGCTGGGTGGAATTCTAGCATTATTTGGTGGCCGAGTATAAGTCTAATAATAATTGGAAGCCGGGTGGAAGTCTATCATCAGTTGATGGCTGGATAAAAGTATGACATCAGTCGGTGACAGAGCAGAAGTCTAGCATCAGTCGGTGCGCCGAATAGAAATCCGGCGTCAGTCAGATAACGGTCGATGGTCCAACAGTGATCGAGGAGGAGTCTGGTGGTAAGAGAACTCTAGTTTCTCTCTCTTCCTTTCTTTCCTTCTTTTGCTCCCTCCTTCCTTCCCCCTCAATGAAGAATGAGGGGTCTATTTATAGTTTTTTGGGAGTGATATTGCCAGTAAATAGAAGGGAGATCAAGAATATATTGGAGGTGGTTTGAATGGATGGTCGATATTGATCCCCTTGATCGTAGACCGATTATTAGGCATTTGAATATTTTAATAACATCATAATTCAGTGATCTTGGACTTGTTGGATTCGTCTCATTGAGCCGCTCAATTTGACTATAAGCATGCCAAGTTTAAAAATTGTTTGGTCATCCAATTTATAGTTTAAACCTTCCAAATGCGCTTCGAATCTTAGATTTGGACCTATTTGGGCTCGGATTGAGTTGAATTTGATGTCATTCGGTTCGTCTCTCAAGATGTTAGTTTGACTATAATTTTTTTAAAATTGGAGTTTGGATGGTCCCAGATTTAATTTTAAAAGTTTCCAACTTGATTTTGCCTCAATATTCATGCCTGATCAAAATAATTTGTTGATGATATCTCAATTGCCCCCTATTTTTGGGCATTGATGTCTGTAGAGTTCGAAAATATATGTCGTAACTCTAAAAATTCTTTCAATACAAAATTATAATTTTCAAATAATTATGAGGCACGACTGCTCCATGGATGTTAATGTACATCACCTCTTAGGGCCACAAACCAAGTGAAATATCCTTAATTATAAATTGAAGATGTCTGAAGTTGGTGCGTTGATTGTAGCACAAATTATTGAAAAATTGCTCTCCAAAATATTTGAAATTGCTCAAAATTGATTAGAGAGGCTCCGTTGAGCTTCGAAAGTTCCAAAAATGGATTCGGAACGTCAAAAATAATTTTGAGGACCCCAAAACATCCGATTCAGATTGTCTGGGCCAAAGATCAGGCCCAAACATGTGTAAGTGGATGAACCGTCCAGCCGCACGTACTGCGCACGCTCATGGGCTGGGCATATGGTCGTAGTCTAGAGATGGAGGTCGAAAGGACCAAAGTCTGATGATGAAGGTCGAAAGGATTATAGTCGACGAGCGATAGTGGTCAGAAAGACCATTGTCTGGTGACGGAAGTCGGAAAGTTTTAGTCGGAGGACGACGGAGGTTGAAAAGGGCCGTAGTCGGAGAGAGATGGAGGTCGGAAGGATCATAGCAGGGGCTGGGTGGAAGTCTGGCATTAGTTGGTGGTCGGATGTAAGTCCAATAATAATTGGAAGCCGGGTGGAAGTCTATCGTCAGTTGATGGCTGGATAAAAGTCTGGCATCAGTCGGTGGCCGAGCAGAAGTCCAGCATCAGTCGGTGCGCCGAATAGAAATTCAATGTCAGTCAGATAACAGTCGATGGTCCGACATTGATCGAGGAGGAGTCTGGTGGTAAGAGAACTCTAGTTTCTCTCTCTTCCTTCTCTTCCTTTCTTTACTTCTTTTGCTCCGTCCTTCCTTCCCCCTCAATGATGAATGAGGGATCTATTTATAGCTTTTTGGGAGTGGCATTTCCAATAAATAGAAGGGAGATCAAGAATATATTAGAGGTGGTTTGAATGGATGGTCGATATTGATTCCCTTGATCGTGGACTATTTATTAGGCATTTGAATATTTTAATAACATCATAATTTAGTTATCTTGGGCTTGTTGGATTCGTCTCATTGAGCTGCTCAATTCGACTATAAGCATGCCAAGTTTAAAAAGTGTTTGGTCATCCAATTTATAGTTTAAACCTTCCAAATGCGCTTTGAATATTAGATTTGGACCTATTTGGGCTCAGATTAAGTTGAATTTGATGTCATTGGGTTCGTCTTTCAAGATGTTAGTTGACTATAAATTTTTTTAAATTGGAGTTTGGATGGTCCGAGATTTAATTTTAAAAGTTTCCAACTTGATTTTGCCTCGATATTCATGCCCGATCAAAATAATTTGTTGATGATATCTCAGTTGCCCCTTATTTTCGGGCGTTGATGTCTGTAGAGTTCAAAAATATATGTCGTAACTCTAAAAATTCTTTCAATACAAAATTATAATTTTCAAATAATTATGAGGCACGACCGCTCAATGGATGTTAATATAGATCAGTTCTCAGGGCCGCAAATCAAGTGAAATATCCTTAATTATAAATTGAAGATGTCTGAAGTTGGTGCGTTGATTGGAGCACAAATTGTTGAAAAATTGCTCTCCAAAATATTTGAAATTGCTCAAAATTGATTATAGAGGCTCCATTGAGCTTCGAAAGTTCCAAAAATGGATTCGGAACGTCAAAAAATAATTTTGAGGATCCCAAAACATCCGATCCAGATTGTCCGGGCCAAAAATCAGGCCCGAACATGTGTAGGTGGTTGAACCATCCAGCCGCACGTACTGTGCACGCTCATGGGCTGGGCATATTGTCCCCCCCCCCCCCTCCCCTCCCCCTTTTTTTTTTAGCCGCCTGAGGTTAAAGTAACAGCCCCCTTTTTTTTTTATTGGGACGCACTTCCCCTTCTTTTTTTGGCTGCGGCTACAGTGCCACCGGCCTTTTATTTATTTTTTGTGGGACCCGTGCCCCTCTTTATATAGAGAGAGAGAGAGAGATTTTTTTCTTTTTTTTAAATATTCTTTTTCCCTTGAATATTCTCAGAATATTCTTATTCTTGAAATATTTTTAAAATATTCTTATTCCTATATAATATTCCTCCTTCCTTTTTCTCCTATAAATAGCCCTCCTGGGATAAGGGAGAAATGGCTCCTCTTCTCCTTCTCCTTTCATCCTTTAACTTTCTTACAATTGAGGTATTCCACTATCTTGAATAGGTGGCATCCCCTATCAAGTGGAAGTGTTCATCTCTTGTGTAGAAGTTAGAATTTCAACCTTCCTTTCTTTCTTCATAGTTTTCCTTCTTACTTTAGAGGCTTTCTATTATTTTTGATAGGTGGCATTCCCTATCTAAATTCAATGCCCCTCTTTAGTGTAGAAGGAACTTTTTCCTATTTCCTTTTTCTTCTCCTCTAATTTTCTTCTTACATTAGAGGCATTCTACTATCTGAGATAGATGGCATCCCATATCAAGGTTTAATGCCCCTCTTTTATGTAGGAGGAGTCCCGATGAGAGTTTATTCTCTCAATAGATAATCCTTGACAGAAGAAGATCAACTACCTTTTAAATGTTATGACAATTTGAGAAGATCTGGCGGTAATAGTACCCGGGAGAAGAGCTAATAATTTTGAGCAAATAAATTAAATTTTGATAACAATTGAGTAGAAGTCTTTTGGCATTCGATGATCGGGTGGAAGTACGATAGCAGTTGATGGCTAGATGGAGAGTTGAAAGAGATAGTGGAGGGTGTGCTGCAAATAGTAGTTGAGCGAGAAGCCAATAATGGCTGATATGAAGTGAAGGACTGACAGCGGATATTAGGCGTTAGGCTGATGATGGCGGTGGTCAAGTTGCATTCTGTTAAAGGCAATATACATCCCTACTAATGTGTGCGAATACCAGATATCACTGATGGAAGGGGTCGAAGCAGTGTGCCGTGTTAGTAGTCTGGTGACACACTAACAGTATCAATTGAGTGGAGGCCTGATGATGATTAGGTTATAATCTTTCTTTGAAGAAGAAGTTATAGGAGATGTTTAATGTGTAGTAGAGAAGAGGTCAATAGAATTCACCAATGATATTTGATCTTTTGAAGTTATTTATTACTTGATGACATTAACTTATACAAAAGATGTCAATGTAATTTTAATTTCAGCTTCTTATAAAAATGAAAGTACACTCAAACCTGTTATAAATTTTTACAATGTCCCCTAGAGAAAACTTGTCATGTACATTTTGAGGCTTTCTAGCCTGCTAATGTCTCTATATAAGTAATAGCTTTTTTGTCTTTCTAGTAAGTCTTTCCATACTAGTAATGAATTTAAATGGAAACTTATCATTTGATCATGTTAACCTATATAGAAGAGGCTGAGAGAACATACCAATGATGTATAGCCTATCTGAGGTTATTTATTAGAGTATTGCTCAATGACGTTAACATGTGTGGAAGATGTCAAGAGAATCCACCAAAGATGTATAACCTATTCAAGATTATTTGTTAAAGTATTGCTCGATGACGTTGACATATATGAAAGAGGTTGAGAGAATCTACCAAAAATGTATGACCTATTCAAGATTATTTGTCAAAGTATTTCTCGATGATGTTAACCTGTGTGGAAGAGGTCGAGAGAATCCACTAAGGGTGTATGACCTATCCAAGGTTATTTGTCAAAGTATTAGTCTATAACGTTAACCTGTATGGAAGAGCTCGAGAGAATCCACCAAGGATGTATGACTTATCTGAGGTTATTTATCAGAGTATCGCTCAATGATGTTAACCTATGTGAAAGAGATCGAGAGAATCCACCAAAGATGTATGACATATTCGAGGTCGTTTGTTAAAGTATTGCTCGATAACATTAACATGTGTGGAAGAGGTCGAGAGAATCCACCAATGATGTATGATCCATCCGAAGTTATTTGTCAGAGTATTACTCGATGATGTTAACTTATGTGGAAGAGATCAATAGAATCCATAAAGGATGTATGACCTATCCGAGGTCGTTTGTTAAAGTATTGCGTGATGACGTTAACCTGTGTGGAAGTGGTCAAGAGAATCTACCAAGAATGTATGACATATCTGAGGTTATTTGTTAGAGTATTTCTTGATAACCTTAACCTATGTGGAATAGGTCGGATTGAATCTCCCTGAGATTGATCATCAAGTGATTGAGACATAATAAAAATTATGTATTTCTTGAATCAATGATTTTAAAATCCTCCTAGAATGTTTGACTTATCCGAGGTTGTTTATCAAAGCATTGCTCCATAATGTTAACCTATGTGAAAGAGATCGAATTGAATCCCCCTGGGATCAATTATACCTTAATTAGGAAGGGGCGAATGCCATACGGATCCCAAATCAAATGTGAATAATGGTTTATTTTTAAACCGTTACTATCTTTTTGAGGTCAAGATTAATACCTTATCTAAGGAGTAGAAGTCTAGCTAGAGACTAGCAATTTACTGGAAACATCCTTACATTTGCTAAAACCTTTATAAAAAATAGTTTTCCAAGATGTTGTCTTATATGTTGAAAGCATTGGAGGAATCTTCTTGACCATGGTTGCAATAAAGATTACCCTACAGTCCACATCTAATTCTCATAAAATGGATGTAACAATAGCTGATGTTAGGATGTTGACATAAATGATATTTCAAGATTGGAGCAATAGTTGCCCCCCAGTCAAGAATGATGTTCCCACAGATGGCGCCAAACTATTACGTCCTAGAATATTTGTGGCGATAGAGAAATATAAAGTTTAACGTCTTAACTTTGTACAAAGATCCAGCACGCAATCAGATAAAAGAGAGGGGGTAGTACTTATAAGAGACACCAAAGTTTTTAAGTGGAAACCCCTAAAAAGAGGAAAAAATCATGGGGCCTGGCCCGGTTTGAATGAATACACTAGTATTTGTAGTCAATTATAAATAAGACCTTTCCTTAAGGGAAGGCCTTGGTTTGATGTAACAATTATACATTATATAGAGTGCATTACATGTTAGGAATTGAAAGAATTAGTATTGACATGTTCGTTTAGTCGGCAAGACCATAGTCAGCAGACGATGGAGGTCAAAAAGATTGTAGTCGAGTGACAGTGGTCGGAAAGACCGTAGTCAACGAGCGACGAAGGTCAGGAAGATCATAGTCTGGAGACAGAGGTCGGAAGGACCGTGGTTGGTTGGAAACAGAGGTCGAAAGAACCGTAATCGATGGGCAATATAGGTCAAAAAGACCATTGTCTGACAACGGAGGTTGGAAAGACCGTTGTCTGGTGACGGAGGTCAGAAGGACCATAGTTGGACCGTAGTTGGCGGGCGACTGAGGTCAAAAAGACCATTGTCTAGCGATGGAGGTCGAAAGGACCATAGTTAGAGGGCGACGAATGTTTGAAAGAACGTTGTTTGGTGACGGAGATCGGAAGGACTGTTGTATGCGACGGAGGTCGGAAGGACAATAGTCAACGGGCAATAGTGTTCATGAAGGCCGTTCTTTGGCGACAGAGATCGCAAGGACCATAGTCTAGTAACGGAGGTCAAAAGGACCGTAGTTTGGCAAAGGATGTCGGAATGACCATAATCGAAGAGTGATAGTGGTCAAAAAGATCGTTGTCTGGCGATAGAGGTCGGAAGGATCATAATTTAGTGACGGAGGTTAGAAGGATCGCAATCGGTGAGCAATAATGGTTAGAAAGACTTTTGTCTAGCGACAGATGTTTGAAGGATTGTAGTAGGTGGATGACAACGGTCAAAAAGATCATTGTCTAGCGAGGGAGGTCGGAAGGCTAAAGTACTGTAATCAGCGAGCGACAGAGGTTAGGAGGACCGTAGTCAGAGGGCGACAGTTGTTAGAAAGATCGTTGTCCAGTGAAGGAGGTCGAAAGGGCCGTAGTTGGTAGCTAGGTGAAATTCTGACTTCAGTTAGTGATTGGGCAGAAGTTTGTCGTTAGTTGGTGGCCGGATGTAAGTCCAACAATAATTGGAAGCTGGGTGGAAGACTATCGTCAGTTGGTGGCAAGACAGAAGTCCGTCGTCAATCAATAGCCGGGCAGAAGTCTATAGTCGATCAGTGGGCCTAGCAAAAATCTGGCATCAGTCGGATGACGGTCGGTGGTCTGACGGTGATCGAGGAGGAGTCTAGTGGCAAAAGAACTCTAGTTTCTCTCTCTTTTCCTTCTCTTCCTTGCTTCCCTTCCCCACCGCCCTCCCCACCTCAATAAAGAATGAGGGGTTTATTTATAATTTTTTGGGAGTGGTATGACCAGTGAATAGAAGGGAGATCAAGAGTATGTTGGTAGTGGTTTGAATGGACGACCTATATTGATCCCAGACCATTTATTGGGCATTTAAATACCTTAATGACATCAGAATTCGGCGATCTTAGGCTTGTTGGGATTCGTCTCATCAAGTTGCTCGATTCGACTATAAGCATGTCAAGTTTAGAAAACGTTTGGTCATCCAATTTATAGTTTGAACATTCCAAATGCTCTTCGGGTCTTTGATTTGGACCTATTTGGGCTCGGATTGAGTCGAATTTGGTGTCGTTGGGTTCGTCTTTTCGAGACGTTTAGTTTGACCATAAATTTGCTGAAATTGGAGTTCGGATGATCCCAAGTTTAATTTTGGAAGTTTTCAACTTGATTTTGCTTCGAGATTTGTGCCTGATCAAGATAATATTTTGATGATATATCAATAATATTTACTAAATCTTATTTGAGTTAAACCCTACTTGCATCCAAACAGCCCCAAAATCAAAATATTCCTTTTTTATATTTATTTTGTGGGAGTAAAAAACTAAAAGAGAAACCACTAAAAATAAAAAATAAAAGACCCTTTCAATTCTCCGAATAGCAATTAGCAGGTGTGTGTACTAAGATGCCACACGCAATTTCCATGCATCTATTACAGCTAGCCATGTACTGCGGTCCATGAACGCACATGCATGCATTATAAGGTGTTCAAAGCAAACGAGAACTATTTTTTTTCTCACGATGTGTGTTTGCTGGTCATGGTGGTTTGTTGTGTGAACAACCAAGCAGAATGTAAGCAAGTAAAGTTCTATTTGAATTTGATTCATTCATTAATGAGTTAGTACATATAAATTTTAGCTAACAAGCTTACTAACCTCCTTCAAAAAATTATGGGTTCGTTTGAGATGGCTTTCTTACTGTTTCTTAAAACAATTTTCTTGCACAGAAAATAAAATTTTTGTACTTGAAACTGCTTTAAGAACTATAAAAAAGCCGTCCCAAACGAAGCCTATATCTCCCAACCAAAGTGAGTTTGTTATTTGAGGTTGGAACATCTTTGATAAGATTTTCTTGGCTTAGGAAATTATGCATATTATTAATTTGAAATAGATAGATATGAATGTAAATCTCAACTTGGATATGACTAAGGATTATGATTGTGTTTAATGGCATTTTCTTCTTACTATTATGAAAAATTTTGGCCATTAACTGGAATTTATGTCTCTTACAGATATCTTGTGGGTATCTTGTTACAATCTTAAACACTTATAACTCTCTTAATATCTTTCTTCAATCTTGTACACTTATAGCTCCCATACCTTATATCTTCATTTGGGTATTTTATTCTATTTAATGCCCAATTAATCTACAATTGTTTACACATACATATTCCAAATTTTATTTCATAATTATTACGATGTAGATAAATGATGCAAATGAATGCATTATCATTACATGTATATTTGCATGTCAAAATGGAAAATCCCCAAATCCATGCATGTCATATATATCAATAAAGATGCCTTTCTATTCTTTTATATGTGCCAAATTATAATACAATTCACATAGAAAATTATATATGCAATTCTGAATGGTGAAATTCCAATATGATTATTATAAAAAGGTTTATAAAGTTTATATTTATGACATACAAGAAATTGCACGATAAAAGTTGTTTAAATCTTGAAATAGAGACATTTTAGCAAATTCGAGAGATAAAACGTAGAAAATCAATATTATTGAAAATAAAGTGAGATTCAGGTTACCTATCACAATTAGAAGAAATTTTGTAAAAGAACCAACAGACCAAAATGCCACATAATTTATTCTCTCTCCTCTCTCTCTGCATCCCATTCCTTCAGCTTGTTAGGAAGAAAGGAGAGGAAGAAGAGAGTAGGGAATTTAAAAAGAAAATAATTTAGTTTGAAAATATGAAAATTTTGAACTGTAGTGTTGCAGCGATGCACTGGCGAGCATAGTGATGCTCTGTTCTATGTTCTACAGTAACCCATTTTTTTGCATGCAGCCCTGCGGCACTGTTATATATATATATATATATATATATATATATATATATATATCACCATAGCCTCATTTCCCCATACCCGTGCTGCCTTAGCCAGGAAGAAAGGAGAAGAGGAGAGGAGATAGAGCAAAGAGAAGTTTCTTCTAGGCTTTTCTTCCGTTGTTTCTGTTATGAATATTATTTTGATCATTGTAAGTGACCTCTACTCTATATCTATTTTCACTGACTTTGATTTCTATGATTTTATCTTATTTCTTATTTTAGCAAGTTTTCACTATGTAACTTTTGATATGTTGTATATATGATTAATCTAAATATTTTTATATGATCATATTGCATTTTCATTGATTAAATTTGTAGATATAATTTTTTTGTAGAAAGTGAACAGCATTTCGACATGCATAAAATGATGAAAAGCAGTTTTTACTAGTTTCTATGACATATGATATAATTAGAGTTTTATGGGTTGGTTTAACATGGATATGCATTTAATAGCATAATATGAACATGATAAACAGAATATTTGGGTTTTGTGTAAACAAGACAAGGGAACTCAAAATATTGAAATGTGCATCAACGGGTGATCTGATATGAAACACCGAAGAATGAATTGATAGAGATTGATATCGAAATGTGACACTATAAGATAAAGATATACAAGTTACAAGATATAACAAGATACAAGATATAATAAGATACAACAATACGATATACAAGATTTGCAAGATACATGATAAAGCATATGACACATGATGTATGATATGATTAATTAGTAATGAGATTAATCGATTGGTGAGATCGATTGACTGATGAGATTGATTGATTGATAATATTAATTGAATGATATAAAAAAGCATGAACGATATGCAACAGGATTGATATTATATTGATACAAATACATAATGTGTGACTAAAACACATCATATATGACAAGTATGATAAGATTGATTCACTTAATATAACAATGACAATAGTTTGTATGATGGATTACTATTAATATGGATATGATTTCTTGCATATTATTTCTATTTTGTGCTTTGATTTCAATTATAGATTTTGGTGACTTGTTGAGCTTTTGTGCTCATTATATAGTTTCTCTCATATTTTTATGTAAGGGTAAGGAACTAGAGGAGTGAGGTTAATCTGGGCGACAATTTTAGATTTTCTTTTTATTTATGTTAGTTCTTTATTTTGTGGTCATGATATATTTTAGTGATGAATTATTTTGGTTCAACATCTTGGAAATTATATATGTTATTTTTGGATATGGATCAATGTATAGATATTGGATGAATAGTAACATATTTATGTCTTTCTACCACTTTAATATGTATGTCTTTCTTCCATAGTACGATATGGAAGCTAGTAAAATGGTGCAGTACATAAATAGTATAATCGGTAAACTAGTAAGCTAGTAAATCAGTAGATCATTACATCAATAAATTTGTACGGAAGTCGAATTAATAAGCAATAAACAATCTTTCCCAAATCATTCATCGCAGTAGTAAATAATCGTATAAATCAATAAACAAGAAACTTTTATAAAAACTGTTAGAATCTATAGCAATGCAAAACTATCAAATCAATATATATATATATATATATATATATATATATATATATATATATATATATATATATATATATATATATATATATAAGATTCAATCATTCTATATCAGTATCCAATAAGTATTCCATATCACATGCTCAATATCACTTGCTTAATATGGGAGTCGCGTACTTAGTAACAATAAATCAGTAAATAATGAATCAATTGTAGTAACAATGACAGTGAATCACGTGAGTTAATAGAGGATAACACAAACCACAATATTTTAAAAAAAAGCTAGTCGGCCCACCATCATATATAGGTATAAATTAGTCTTCGGTCAACATAAATAATTCACCAGCATTTGTTTATTTTTCACATATTATGCCACAGTATTATAACAATAATATCAACCAACTATTACCCATTTACATGCTCACATTTATTCACAATACTTATATTAACAATATACCTATACAAAAATACTAATATCTCTATAATGTGCAAATTGTACAAAACACAATAAATTTCATTTACCCTATAAAATCACACAATCAACTAGTAAAAATATTCAGAATAATCAGTATTGTCACATATAAAAAGTATGTAGTAGAAGTTCACTAAATTTGGAAAAAAAAATATAAAAAATTCGTTTAAAATAAGTCGGATGGTTGAAATCAAAATCTTTGAAATAGAGATAGGATAAAATTCACCTATCTCGATATGTGCAATTTTCATAAAAGCAACGAAGCGAATAGTCCAGCAAAACGCAAACTTTCTATTTCTCTATTCTCTTTTTCTCCCCCTTTCTTCTCGCTTTCTTCTCATGCAAGCCGGTGTTGGTAGTAGTGAGAGAGGCAAGTGAGTGGAAATATATATATATATATATATATAGATATATATATTATTGCTTGAAGCCGTAATGCCACTAGCCAAAGCCGTCGCGCTGCATGTTAAATCCAAAATTATTATAGAACAGCGGCTTCAATGCCACAGCAACAACTTTTGACACTGCTGCAGCCCAAGGCTCAGCGCCTCAGCGCTCATAAACTGAACACCATAGCGTTCAAGCTCAGATGGAAATTTAGATTTTTATTTTAAATGCAATTTCAAAAATTGGGTTGTTACAAGAGTTCAGTAGCTTAGTAAGGTTAATGCTAGTACATTTGGGCAAGTGCATCAGCGAGTGTCAAGCTTGGGACTAGCTAACCTATTGGGATTATTGGTGATCTATGTTGAAAATCTAGATTGCCTTAGGAGAGAGAGAGAGAGAGAGAGAGAGTTGCTATTGTGGGATGGGAGAATTCAATGTCAAATGGTCGCACCAAAACGAGTTGAGGGCCTTGTGAGTAAGCAATTTCTTGTATTTGAGCTAGTTGAGCGTGAGTAAGGATATCCGCTCTGAATGAGAGCGAGTGACCTTGATGACCGACTTCTTGTGTGGCGGGTGATGCGTTGTATGCTTTGTGATGATCCTTAATCGCCCCTATGAGGGACATCCTCTTGTTATAGACATGGGTGAATAGTATCTATTGATCATTTCAGCGAGTTCTCCAATGCATTACAGGCGAGTAGAGCCATCCATTCATTAGATGAGTTCACCTATGGGTCCCACTATATGCGATATCCTTCATTGCAACTCGTCGACTATCTGTTAAACACCTGTGAAGATATATATGAGTTTACAATATGCTCGGTCTGTAAATCCCCTTTTAAATGATTTTCTTCTATCTACATAAATATTTGTATCAAAATATTCTAGTATTTTTTTTCCCATGCATTGCACCCGTTCAAATAATTAAACCGATTGCCATACCCATCAACTCAAACCATCCAATACTTTACCCCACTTCCAAGCAAACATAAAATTGAAGTCAGTAGATGCTTGAATATTCTAAGATTTTTTATATCAAATCTTTCCTAATTAATGTTTATTAATTAAATCTTTCCTAATCCTAAAAATGACATATTTTCCTCGAGCCAAAAGATGAGCCTATCGCTCTAATTAAACCTTCACTCCAGCAGTCAAGTTGATTATATATATATATATATGAAGATATTTGGTTCAAAATTAATCAGAATAAATTTTAAAAATTTTAATTTATTTTTTAAATAAAAGATATATAAATTATAATTAATTCTTGATATATTATATTTAACTTAAAATAAATTTAAAATTTTGAGATTCATTCTAAGTAAAATTTCAATCAGAATATTCTGACTTGATTTTATTTCTATATTTATGATAATATTTCTCTAACTGTGAATAATAGTATTTTATGGGCATTTTTATTTTAGGCATTACAAGTTTATCTTTACCCAACTTGTTAAATATATAGGACATGATGGAGCAAAATTAGATAAGAGCTGGTTTACAACTTGGACGCTCAGGTGCATGAATGGCTTTACTCTTAAAGATAGAATACGAAATACGTATACACGTGAAAGGTTGGAGTAGCTCTAATGACAGATAAGATTAGAGAGAGTCACCTTAAATGGTCTGGTCACATAAAACGTTAGCCTTTCAATGATCTGGTTAGGAGATTAGATGTATTATATTTGGCCTAAGAAAAATAGAGGTAGACCTAAAAAGACTTATGCTTCGTTTGGAACAGCTTTCTTATTGCATCTTAAAGTAGCTTTCTAGTACAAAAATTTTAATTTTGTACTAAAAAGTTGCTTTAAGAAGCAGTTAAAAAGCAGCTTTCTTATTATTTTCTAAAGCAACTTTCTAGCATAAAAATTCTTAGTTCAAAAAAATTATGTACTAGAAAGCTGTTTTAAAAAACAGTAAGAAAGTTGTCTCAAACGAAACCTTAGGCTTCGTTTGGGATGACTTTTTTATTGCTTCTTAAAGCAACTTTCTAGTACAAAAGTTTTAATTTTTGTACTAAAAAACTTCTTTAAGAAGCAATAAAAAAAGCATCCCAAACTAAGCTTTAGCTAGAAAATATTAGAAGTGGCATTTTTTTATTAGATTTAAATGAGAATTTAACTCTTAACATGACATAATAGAGAGAATGATTCATGTAGCCGACCCTATATAATAGGATAAAGGATTGGTGTTGCTATATATACTATTTTCATACAACATTGGTAAAATAATAAAAAAAATGTTATTACTTCAATTAATCTTTGGAAGGTTAGTTGGCCATCCTTTTAATATATTTAAATTGTATTATTTTACTTGTTTGGGTTAGCCGCATGAGCAGAGGAAGAAAAAGAGAAACGTGTTCCTGTCATGTATAGATAGGCCAGATCTATCAATACTGCTCTGTATGATTGGTATGGTTGATCTATCATATCAATGTAAATTTCACATCAATCTTAATTAATAATAATTAATTAGAAGATTGAAAGTTGAGTAATTGCAACACTAATTGGATTGATTAAGGGCTGTGAATAACTCTCAGGTAGTTTTAATTCAGATTAATGAGTTTCCTATGGCTAAATGAAGTCTATGTTAGCTTAGAGGCTTTATTATTGCCCATGGAACACATATTCCATGCTATAAAATTTACGACAAATAGATAGAGTTTATGATCTTAGGCTTCGTTTGGGATGGCTTTTTTACTGCTTCTTAAAGCAGCTTTTAGTTAAAAAAATTTAATTTTGATACTAAAAAGTTACTTCAAGAAATAATAAAAAAGCCGTCCCAAATGAAGCCTTAATTTTATTAGAAGATCTTGAACGCACATAGTTAAAAGAAATTTAGAAGGGCCACCAAAACTTTTACATTAAAAAGCTGGAAAGGAAAAAATCACTAGGCCCAGTTAAGTTGTAATAATTAATTAAGTAATATTACAAAAGTATGGTATAGAAGACAAAATTATAATGTTTCACTAACTTGGTCTGTAGTGGATGTAGAAAAGAATGCTTCAGAAGTTAAATGGTGGTGACAATGGTTAGGAGACAGTCGTTGTTTCATAGATATCAATGCCATCATAGACTCATAGTACTTAGGAGATAATCATCGATTGACAGTAATTAGATGTTGATGTTCGACTAACAATGATCGAGCTATGATAGTCGGGTGATATTAGTCATGTGATGAAGGTTATAAATAATGGTGGTTGAGCAATAGTAGTTGAATGATGATAATCAAGTGATGACAATTGCTTGCAGTGATCATTAGAGACGATCATCGAGCAGAGCTTTAGATTCTAGAATTCATTATATATATAAGTTATCTCCAATTTTAGATCAAGATCTCCCTTCATATAAAGAATAAGTCTATTTCTAATTTCCTAGATCAAAATTTTGACAAATTTAGCCAAAATCCACAAACACACAATCGATAACCCATGTTGATTCTATCAATTATAGACTATTCTTATAGCATTTAAGTATCAAAATCATCCCAAAATCAGGTGTTCTTAGGTTCATTAGATTACTCCCATCAAGATGCCTTGTTTTGAATATAAGCAAATAAGATTTGGAGATGAATTGCTCTATCAAATAATATAATAAAATTTTGAAATGCACTATAAGTGCTTGATTTGAGCTCATGTAGACTACGATGGAAACACTATTGGTGTTGTTGGGCATATCTCATTGAAACATTCATTTCGACTATAAGTTGGCTAAAATTATCTTTTTTTCATTTTCCCTTATACCGATTTTAACTATATTTATAATAATAGACTATTATATCTCTATAGTTGGCAAACTCATTATATGAATAACTAAATATAAAGAATAGAAAATATATAAGATAAATTTCAAAGCAAAGCTTTGTACTTCAAAACTTTCTGAAACCATCAATCAAATAAGCTATGCACCATTCATCAATATTTATAAAAATTTTATGAAATAGACGCACAATAATGAAAATGAAAAAGTATATATTAAAAAAAAAAAAAAAACTTAAGAAGCAAATGAGTTAGTCCATGGGGTGGGATTCTTGCAGTTGCAAGAGGATGAGTTTATCAAGACAGCCGATAGCGTGCGGCATGCAGCGTTCAAATAACTGGTAGCAGCATGCATCATACATGAATGAGAGAGAGCAGTATATATGTGTGAATGGAGAAATTATTTTGAGCGGATGTCGAACGCAGCTCTACGTCCGGAGACCAAACAGAATGAGCCTCGTAAGCAATACCGAGCATGGTACCGAGCCGCGTACCGAGCAGTATTTAGCCGCGGAACCGACGTGGCTCATTCTGGTTGATCTCCGAATGGTGTTCAGTATCCGCACAAAATAATTTCTCGTGTGAATGAGAGGGTGTGGACCATTTTGTTTAAGTCATTAGGAAAAAAATATTTTAAGGAGGAGAAAATTTTCAAAATCGTTACTAAAAGTTACTTTTGAGGGTGGGCCCTCAATATAATTAGGCTCAACCTCTATCTCTATTATAATTCTTGCATCACAAATAATATTTGTTATTGATATACGAATAAAATGTTAAAAATTAATGTTTTTATTTTATTTTATTTATATTCATATATTTTTTAATGATGAATAACAAATCATACTAAAATTTATAATTATTAAAAAAAATAAAAATTTCAACTATCAAGCCATTATTTGCATTCATATATTGAATGATAAATCATTAAATAAATTACTCAAATATATATTCTTGAATAAATTTTTTTATTTTGGAGCAAAAAATTCCTAACACTATCAAAATTTTCACCGCATAATATTTATCTTTGAAAGTTTACTTATATAATTTTAACTATAAGTGCGAATTAGGACGGGCCAAATCATTTTTTATTATGTACCAAATGATATGACACATTTTAATTCATCTCTGAACGAGCCGCACATACTAATTTCTCCATTATCATTCACCCGGAATTATCTGCCTGGTTTGAAAAGTTTGAAAAAGGAATCAGAGCAGCGGATTCCTTTTCAAGCGGTGCGGCGGGAAGTCCGTCACTATCGAGAAATTATTCTGACCGGAATCCTGACGTCCGGATTACTACGTATGAGCTGTGTATTTACTACGTATTTTTTGACAAATTTTTTTTCTGCGTTTTTAGTGAGTATTTAGTGCGTATTTAATGCGTATTATTGATTTATTACTTATTTACTGGTTATTTGCTGTGTATCAAAAAATACACAATAAATACGCAGCTCATACACAATAATCCGGATGTCCGGACATCCAGACAGAATAATTTCTCGTCACTATCAGCCTACTCACCATTATCAGCCTACTCACCATGTTACTTTAAACGACCATTTTGATATCATGAACCGATAAATGAATTTCTTTTACAGACTTTTTGTATCTTTTTTATTTTTTGGGAATCCTTTTTGCAGCTTTAAAAGTGCTCTGCATATTTTATTCTGTTTTAAATTAATATATATAGGAGTTTTAATTATCAACTTAAAATTTTTGAATTTATAATTTATGTATTAAAATATATGTAATGTATATGAATTTGATTTAATTAGTTTAAAATTTTAAAAAAAAAATTTGCAAGAGTTATGCTATTCCCCCGCCCCCCAATTATGTGATTATAATAAGGCTTCGTTTGTGACGACTTTCTTACTATTTTTTGAAGCAGTTTTTTAGTACAACATTTTTTAATTTGAGAAATTTTTGTACTAAAAAGCTGTTTTAGAAAGCATTAGAAAAGTCATCCCAAACGAAGCTTAAGTTATAGATAAAAAAACATCTTGCATAGTATATATGTAAATATAATAAAAAATAAAGTGATCTCAAAAGGCCTCTAAAATTTTCAAAAACAAAAATTTCAACATTTAGTCTTTGTAGCATTTAAGGGAATTTCATGGGCACATGGCTCACCTAAATTTTAGACATATCTTTATATATAATAAATATATATTAATAATGTAATGCTACTTAATATTTTCAACACTAAAAATTTAAATATATTATATGCTCCATTAAGATTTTTTTTTTTGATCCATCAGTACCAACATGCAAGCCCAATCAAGATTCAATTTTTAGCCATAGCAACAAATTGCAAAGATTTTAAAGAAAAATTTTGGGTGGAATATCCTAAGCAAAATTTAATTGCATGATATATAAATCATTAAAAATACTTGATATGACTTTATTGTAAGAAGAATCAATCAAAATTTATATTACATTATCTCCTGATTAAAATTTTGATTAGTGCTTAATTTGTTTTCCAAATTTTAAAAACCTAAACCCTTTGATTGTTAGACTTTAATATACGTGCTAGTTATCATTTTAGAGTCATATTTCAACTATGTTTGCTATTAGAATAATGATTAAATCACCACTGAACCATCTCAACAAAATATGAGTGAATGAGCACATTTTAAACTTGTTTAAAAATATTCGAACTCTTGATTGAAAGTATGTTCTATCTTCTTTGAAGATGACTGATCAAGGGTCAAACATAATTTAGATCTATAGTTTTAATGAGATTTGAATAAGTTCAAATAAGGCTAAAATGCATCAAAGTTGATTCGAATATTATTAAATAAGTTTGAAAATGTTTTATAATTTACACAGTTTAGTTGTTATATAATGTATGCGGATGTATGAGCTAATCCTATCAATTCATAGATACTTGACTTAGGTCTCAATGCTTCTTCATAGCTCTAGAAATGCAATTATGTGGCACCATTAATTATTATTGATGATGGTTAATGATAAAGTGAATGGTAAGAACTCATTTGTGCTCAATATTGGAGGAAAGAACACAACCTTCGGAACTACAAAGTTTGCTTTAGTGACTAGGTTGAAATTTCAAGAGTTCCCAACTGATACCGAGTTTGAAAAGATGCCAAGAAGTAACATGTTGTTTGAGAGCTAATTGAGTTTTAAGAACATGGTCCTTAAACAAATTTTCATATAGCATACTAACAAATTAAGGTGAAGTATGGAAGATTAGGCTATGCTTTTTGGTTGAAGATGTCCTCATTAATCACAACAAGCACAATTCTATTTTCACTGAAATAGTTGTCATGGTTGAAGATCATGATGCATTTTTTAGATACCCTTAGGGTAAAAAATCATGTTGAGGATATTACAAGGGTTAAAGAAGGACATGACGTACTATAAGGCATATGTATTAAGAATACCCCATCCCAGTACTCTATGATTAGATATGCAATATCACTATAGTACTAGGTTTATAAAGCCATTCCCAATATTGGGAAGATATGTTTTGAGTTCCTTGGGAATAGAGTACCAAGGCTGTTGAGTTAGAAGAGCAATAAGGTGTTCATAAAAAAGAATTCTCTACCATGGATCATGACTAAAGATGTAAGTATTTATTTTTTTATGGTGTTAGAATATAAAGAACTAATTAGGAAAAGTATATAAGATATATATTTTTTTTTCTTTTTTTATATTTTATAGGGAGTTTGTCCATCCTAGATTGTTATAGGGTTGATGAGAAGGATTTTCTTAGGTCCATTTCTTATATTTGATGGGAGATTAAGGGAGATAGTGAATGTATAACTAGCTACAATTCAATTCATCACATCCCAAGAAGGAGGGATGGAGTAGCTTTTTGCCATCTTTCTAGAGTTAAGAGGTGGCCAAATACGGTTGGAGAATAACAAAAAAAAAAGAATAAGAGAATGACCAAATAAAATTAAAGCTGAAGCTATATGTTATAACCAATTTTGTACACATTTTCTAGCATAGGGTTTCTCAAGAGAGGAGATAGGAGGAAAAGGAGAAGAAGGAGGTTATGGAGAAGTGAGGTGGATGAGTTAGGGGAAGAAAGTGGAAGGTTCCTACCACTAGAGAGGAGGAGGAGGAGTTAGTGGTGGTGGAGGTGGTGAAGTGGAGGTCATATGGGATATAACCCCATCATAGGCCATGGTTCCTATATATATGGAAGCCTAGAAGGCAAAGTATATAGTCCCATTTATAGATATTGCACATAAGAATGATGCACTATTATTAAGGAATAAATATAAGTCATGTAAGAGCAAGAGATATTTGACTATGGATTTCACATATCCATCAAGGAAGAGGAATAAGCCCAAAGATCCATACATCATTGATCCATTTTGCCTCATCGATTAGGATAAAATGTTCCTAGACATCAAGTGAGGTTGACAACTCTAAGAAGTTAGGAGTGGGCACTTGAAATGCATAGTAATTTAAACATTTGAACACTCCAACAACATAGTTAGATAGTAAGGTAAAAAATATTTTGGTTCATTAAAAGTGCAAGAAATGTATTCATTACATTAATTTTAATTTTCTTATAGAAAATTAATTCTTTATGTTTACTAGTAAGGGAGTGAATAAAGTGTTACCCAAAGACCTATGGACTAGACATAATGGTATTGGATGAAATGTTGGATTAGCAATACATAATAGTAGTTACAATGCACAACAAGACAAGGAAGAAGGAATTCTTCAAATGGCCAAAAGATACCCTTATGCTTGCTAAGGGGGATGATGTCAAGTTCTTGAAGTCATGACATGATACAACATTTATATATAATCCAATGAGCTAGAACAAAGTCCATTGGATATCATATAATTTCTCAATGCCTGCAAATGTCATGAAGTTGTATGAATGTAACCCTCCTTGCACCATGACACAAAACTTGTAGGCAATGATGAATCTTTCCTAGATGTGCTTTTCTACATTGCTTGAGCATATAAGGCTATTTAACAACATATTGGTACTACTCTCCTCCATATCTCTTTGGACATGGAATAGGGCCATTACAAATGAGGTTCTCAAGGCTATCATAAGATAAGTAATTTGATAATTTAATAAAAATAATAATAATTGAAATAACACTTGCATATATTAACTAACGAGCTATTTACATCTTATTTGTAGTTATAACATTTAAGTGCATGCAATAAAATATATCATATAACAATTGAAATTTATTCTTAATTATGCTTAAACACTTGAATGAATCTATGTTTGAACCTTTATCGATCAATGTCAAATTATCTCCAATGAAAGAGTCAAATATATATTTGGTAGTGTTCAAATAAGTTTTATGAATAATAGATTAATCATATTTGTACTTTTTTTGCATTTATTCAACACTTATTTGAATCAACGTTGATCTATAGTGAAAAGCAAAAAATATTTTGGTTCAATTAAAACATATATATATATATATATATATATATATATATATATATATATATATATATATATATATATATATATATATATATATAATTTATTTTTATGATCACAAATCTCAAGGCAAATTTGAATAGGGAAGTTCCAAAATTAAATCCAGGACCATTCGAACTCCGATTTCATCAAACTTATAGTCGAACTGAATGTTTCAAAAAGACAGACCCAACGATACCTAATTCGACTCAATCCGAGCCCAAATGGGTCCAAATCAACTACTCGAAGTGTATTTGGAAGGTTCAAACCATAAATGAGCAACCAAATGATTTCCAAATGTAACATGCTTATAGTCAAATTGAGTGACTCGACGAGATGAATCCAATGAGCCCAAGATTGTTGAATTTTGATATCATTAAGATACTTAAATACTCGGTAAGTGGCCTATAATTAAGGGAGTCGATATCGATCGTCCATTCAAAACACTCCCAACGTGCCCTCAATCTTCTCCCTATTTACTGGTTATGTCACTCACAGAAAATTATAAATAAACCTCTCATTCTTTATTGAGGGGGGACCAAGGATGGGAGGGAAAGATGAGAATAGAGGAAGAGAAATATGAGATATGTCTTACCACCAAGCTCCTCCTCGACCACCGCCTACCCACCAATCGTCGTCGGACTTTCGCCCGCCCGGCAATCGACCGTCACACAACTATGGTATTTCTAACCTCATTCGCCTGGCGATTGACCGTCACTCAACTATGGTATCTTTAACCACCTTCATCGACTACAGTCTTTACGACCTTCGTTTCCCATCGACTACGATTCTTTTGATCACCGTCGCCCGATTATGGTATTTCCAACCTCTGTGACCACTGTCGTCCAGCTACGATCTTTCTGACCTCTATTTTCCACCAACTATAGTTTCTTCGACCATCTTCATCTTCTATGATCTTTTTGATCACTATCCCTTGATCCATACATCATTGATCTTTTTGACTATTTCAAGTAGTACCTTACAGACCGAATATTTCAAGATCTTTTTTATCACTATTTTCCACCAACTATATACTTCACTCACAATAAATATTAACAAATGAACTTGAAGTCTTCAGCAGTCTAGTATAAAATTTTCTAAAAAACATGTTAGTACACAAAAAAAGAAACTCAAATATTTATTAGGAGAAAAATAAAACAAACAATAAGCTTTTATAATCATAAAAAATAACTTGTATCAAAATTCACTTGAATGAACGGATTTGCACAAATCATAACAATCTTGAGTTGTTAAAGGGAGTCCTGGCCCATTTTACTCGGTGCTAATACGAGACACAATTAACTTATATGCTAACCTAATTCATCATGTGGAGTTACAAATCTTGAAAAATGAGAACATCACTGCTCATAGAAAGTAATTTGAGCAATCATCCTTCAAACAAAAAACATTCACAAGAATTTGATCAACCTATATAACAAAGAAGGCTTGATAAGTTAAAAAATCAGTCTCATGAAATTCATCCAAGATCACGAGATTACACTCCTTCAAATGCATCAAGGGCTAATATTCTGATGGAGATTCAAAATTTTGAACATCTCAAGTGACCAAATCCCCTAAGCAATCTAATGTGCGAAGATCAGTCTCAATAATGTAACTTTCATCAGTCAAAGGGACATTCAACTAAGAAATGCTTCAATTAAAGGACGAGATTGAACGTCTGATTCACCAAGGATATTTAGATCATTATTTATAAAAGTAACTTATAAGTCATCAGCCGAAAAGTAAAGGAGATCAGAAGAATTGTGATAAGGAAATTATTGGTATTATTGATTAAGAGTATCCATATGTTTGAAATTACTTAAAGAATTTAAACACTTTAGAATTTTTAAATTATGTATCTTTCAAGCAAGTTTTATTAATGAAATTTTAAATAAATAATATTGTATATAATAATAACTCCATGAAGGCTCACCCATGAGGTAGCCTAAAAAAAAAGCTAGTAGTGGATAGAGTCCTCATTAGAAAGACCTCATGAAGGTAGGTGGAAAATAAGGCCTCCACTCATAACCCCAGGATGGCTCACCCATGAGATAGCCTCAAAGGGAAGCTAGTAGTGAACAAGGTTCTCAATAGAAAGAATCCATGAGAGCAAGTAGTTGATAGGGTCATCACTTATTCAAAGACCTTAAAAGATTAAAAATCTCAAAAGACACAGGTACACAAATGACCTTAGAAGGCTAAAGGCCTCAAAAGGCACATGTATACAAAAGACCTTAGAAGACTAAAAGTCTCAAAAGGCATATGTACACAAAAAACCTTGGAAGGCTAAAAGCCTCAAAAAGTACAGGCATACAAAAAGATTTTAGAAGGTCTCTCAAAAGGCACATGTACATCAAAATCTCAGAAGATTAAAATCTTTAGAAAATATACATTTCTTAGATTCTTTAAAAATATCAGAAGGCTAAAAATTATAAAAGGGATAAATTTCTCTAATCTAGTTGCTCTAATTAGGGGCAATATATCAAATCATGTCTAAAAAATGTATGAAGGACTTAGTTACTTATGAGGGAAATTCACAAATAAAATATATTCTTACATGAATCTGGAGCCTTTATTACTTCAAAGTAAACATCAAAGCTATATGCAATGTCATTAGATTTATATAGCAAAATTCTACATCAAGTTTGAATATACATTGACTTTCACAAGAAACTGAAATTAAATTTATATCAACATCATCTTGTGTACTGTAATAAATCAAGGCGATAAAAAAACTCCTTATAAACCACCAGCCTCCACTTAATTGGTAACATGAGCATGTTATTAGACTATTACAGTCAACATAATATTTGATCCCCTCAAATTGGATAACTGCCTTTTGCCTCTGTCAGTATATTAACTCCAACAAATTAAATACAAGTAGATCATCAATCATTACCAGAAGTCCTCCTATCACTGATCATCATCGGCCCCTCGCTTAACTATCATTTGTAACCCCTTCCTTGAATGTTGCCTTTAGCTTATTGCCTGGCCGCTGACCACCGTTAGACTTCCAATCGACCGTTGATCACTGTCGGATTTCCACCTGGGCATTGACCGCCGCCAGAGTTTTGCCCGATCCTATCAAACTTCCACTCAACCATTGCCAAACTTTTGCCGGTCCTCTGATAGTCATCGGTTCTCCTCCCTGGTGCTACTACCATTATATCTTTTCCGATAATCCTCTTATGCAGAAGTTGGTTGATTTTTTTGCTATCATAGACAATCTAAGAGGGAAATTAATCTCTCATCAGTACTCCTACATAAAGAGGGGCACTAAAATTTGATAGGGGATGCCGCTTATCAAGGATAGTAAAATGACTCCAATATAAGAAGAAGTGCACAAGATAAGAAAAAGAGAAGTAAGGGCTACCCTTTCTACATAAATAGGGACAATAAAATAAAATAAATGATGCCCCCTATCCAAAAATTGTGAAGAGCTTGAGAGGGAAGAAGATGGAGGGAAGAATAAGTTTCTTCTACATAAAGAGGGGTACTGGGACTTGATAGGAGATGTCACCTATTCAAGATAGTGGAAGGCCTGTACTTTAAGAAGGCTGAAGGAAGAAAGGACAAGTAAAGGAGTAACCTTATGGGTTATTTATAGGTGAAAGAAAAGAAGAAGAATATTCTGTGAGAATAAAAATATTCTCAAAGAATAAGAATATTCCTTAAAAAAATTCTCTTATATAAAAAGTTAAAAAATCTTTAAAAAAAATTAAGAAATTTTTCTTTAAAGAAATTATTTTATGCAGCTATGTTTTGGTGGTCCGACGAAGGTCGACGGGGGTTCGCCGGAGGTGGCGCTGATGAAGGTCGGGGGTTCGCCGGCGGTGGCGTTGGTTGGAAGTCCGGCGGCGATCGGTGGCCGGGCGGTGGTCCGACGAAGGTCGGACTGAAGTCCGGCGGCGGTCGGTAGCCAGGTGGTGGTCCGACGAAGGTCGGTAGGGGTTCGCCGGCGGAGGTCCGACGAAGGTCAGGGGTTCACCGGCGTTGGCGCTGGTTGGAAGTCCGGCAGCGATCGGTGGCCGGGCGGTGGTCCAACGAAGGTCGGGCTGAAGTCCGGCGGCGGTAGGCGGCCGGGCGGTGGTCCGACGGGGGTTCGCCGGCGGTGGTGCCGACGAAGGTCGGGGGTTCGCCGGCGGTGGCGCTGGAGCTCCGGAAGCCGTAGAGCCCTCTCCAATCTCCAGCCAAAGGTCCCCCTCAGGTAGAGAGTGGGGGTCTATTTATAGATTTTGATGAGTGGCATACCCCGTAAATATAGAGAAGATCCGGGGCAGGTTCGGAGTGCTCCATCGGATGGCTCGTATTGATTCCCCCGATCATAGAGAGTTTTTCAACTGTTTAGGCGCCTTAACAATGTCGGAATTCAGCAATCTTGGGCTCGTTGGATTCGTCTCGCCAAGCCGCTCGATTTGCCTATAAGCATGCCATATTTGGATATTAATTTTTCATCCAAATAATAATTTGACCCTTCCAAATGTGGAATGAGCCCTTCATTTGGACCCATTTGGGCTTGGATTGGACCAATTTTGGTGTCGTTAGGTTCGTCTCATTGAGATGTTCGGTTCGACTATAAGTTTGCTGAAATTGGAATTCAAATGATCCCGAATTTAATTTTTGAAAGTTTCCAACTTGTACATGCCTTGAGATTCGTGCTCGATTAAAGTAATTTTGATGATGTATTATATATATATATATATATATATATATATATATATATATATATATATATATATAAAAACAAAGATTTTCTTAGAAAATGTTTCTTTAAAAAAGAAAAAAAATATCATAACAGTCGGTTATAACTACCGGCTAAAACCGCCCTAGAAAAGGTGTGTAGTTTAGCACACGGGCGCGGATGCGCTGGCCTGTCAGAGGCTGGCTGGTGCAGGCCGGTTGGCTAGTTCAACCACCAGTTCACGTCTGGGCCTGATTTTTTGCTAGGATAATCCAAATCGGACATTTTTGGAATCCTCGGGATCATTTTTTTGATGTTATCGATTCAATATTTGCACTTTTAAAGCCAAACGGAGCCTCTACAGTCAAGTTTGAATAAATTCAAAAGTTTTGGAATGCAATTTCACATTATTTATCGCTCCAATCGACGCGCCAACTTTAGGAAATGTTAAATTTATGATTAAGGATATTTTACTTGGCTCACGGGCCTGAGAGGAAGTCCACGTTGATGTTTAGTAAGGGAGCGATCGCACCTCATAATTATCCAAAAAGTTATAATTTTACGTTACAACAATTTGAAAAGCTCTTACACATATTTTCAGACTCCGCAAGTTTTGACGTCCAAAAATAGGGGGTAACTGATATATCATCAAAAATTTATCTTAATTAAGCATGAATCTTGAGACAGATTTAAATAGGAAACTTCCAAAATTAAATCCGGAACCATCCAAACTCCAATTTTAGCAAACTTACAATCAAACAGAACGTTTCGAAAAGACGGACCCAACGACACCTAATTTGACCCAATCCAAGCCCAAATGGATCCAAATCAAGGACTCGAAGTGCATTTGGAAGGTTCAAACCATAAATTGGGCAACCAAATTATTTCCTAATGTATCATGCTTATAGTCGAATCGAGCAGCTCGACGAGACAAATGCAATGAGCCTAAGATCAATGAATTCTAATATAATTAAGAAACTAAAATACTTAGTGAGTATTCTATGATCAAGGGAGTTGATATCGCCATCCATTCAAAATACTTCCAACATGCTCTTGATCTTCTCCCTATTTACTAGCAATGTCGCTCCCATAAAACAATAAATAGATCTACATTCTTTATTGAGGGATGACTAAGCAAGAGAGGAGAAAGAAGAAAGTAGAGGAAGAGAAATTTGAGATCTCTCTGGCCACCAAGCTCCTCCTTGACCACTGCTCGACCACCAATCATTGCCAGACTTTCACCAGACTTTTGCCCGGCTACCGACCGTCACTCAACTATGGTCTTTCTGACCTCCATCGCCCGCTGACTATGATCTCTCTTACCACCTTCATCGACTATGGTCTTTCCGACCTCCGTTGCTCGCCAATTACGGTCCTTCTGACCACCGACACCTGACTATAGTCTTTCCAACCTCTGCGATCACCGTCGTCCAACTATGGTCTTTCCGACCTCTATCGCCCACTAACTATGGTCTCTTCGATGAACTTCATCGACTGTGATCTTTCTAACATCCGTCGCTCGCTGACTATGGTCTCTCCAACCACCTTCACCGACTATGGTCTTTTCAACCTCCATCGCCTGCTGACTACGGTCATTCTAACCACCGTCACCTGACTATTGTCTTTCCGACCACTGTCGCCCAACTACAATTTTTCTGACCTTCATCCCCTAACTATGGTCCTTCAGACCACCGTCACCCGACTATGGTTCTTCCAACCTATGTCACTCGTCGACTATGGTCCTGCCAACCAAATGAACATGTTAACACTGATTCTTCCAACTCCTACCATATAATGCACTATATATGATGTATATTTGCTACATCGAGCCAATGCCTTCCCCCAAGCATGTGATAATCTTACTTAAAAAATTGGTTTTACCATATTGGGTTCTAAATATTTTATCAAAATTTTAATGTTAAAACCATTGTTTTGAAAACCGAACTGGACCGGCCGATTCAACTAGTTCAACCATGAACTGGTTAGGTGGCCGGTCTGATCCAGCTTACCAAACCAAGAACGGTGAACCGGTCCGGGTTGAAAATAACCAACCAGACGGTTTATACAAAAATTAATTTTATTTTAATTGAATTTTATATAATTTATTTTAATTTATTAAATTCTTTTAACTTTTTAAAATATTTTTATTAAATATGATGATTAATTACACCATAATATATAAAAGTTACCTCAAATATCTAACATAATTTGTTTAGTAAAAACGTGTACTTCAACTTTATAAAGGGTAAAATGCAACAACCTCAAACTCCTCCTATGATGTGGGACTAAAAAAGTTGCATAAATATTTTACAATATGAATTCGGGCTTATCTGTGCTTGTTGGGCTTCAAATTTGGGCTATAAATTTGGGCAATATGTATTATAAATTTGCTGTAATATATATTATAAGAATTAATAATATAAATTTTTAATATTATAAATTTATATATTATATTAAATATTATTCTTATAAATATATTTAATTATGAATATATCAATATATTATTCTTAAGTGATATTTATATTTATAATTTTTATTATGTATTTTTTAAATTTTATAAATATTATTAAATGCTCATATATTTAATTATTTATATTATGTTAAGGATCATAAATTTTTAATTATTATAAATTTATATATTATATTAAATATTATTCTTATAAATATATAAATATATTATTCTTGAATGATATTTATATTTATAAAAATTTTATTATATATTTTTAAAATTTTATAAATATTATTAAATGCTCATATATTTATATTATATTATATTAATTTTATTAATTTTTAATAATATTATTATTTATCATATTATGTGATTTGGCTTATTCATTATCTGATCTAATTTTTTTAAAACATCATATTTTGTTTATGCTGATTGCGACAATTATGACATTTTTTTGACTTATTTATTCAGTGAAAACGAAACGGCTCCAATTCCTTATCTTTTATTGTGCTCCAGCTATTATCGGAATTGAGATCTGCCGTTAGTTACCCGCGTGGGCCCCACGCTACTGTCGTCCGCGATCCACCAAACCGCGGCAAGGTAGAAACTACCCACCATCTCCTCTCTCTCACGCTCTTTTGGCGGAACTAAGAGAGAGGAGAGAGAAAGAGTAGGGAGAACGCGAGCTCCGCTCCTCCCAAATCCTCAAAAAGTAGCTACATTTCGTCGCCGGAGGCCATGTCCTCCTCGCCGCCACCGACTTCTGCACCGCCGCCATCATCCACCTCTCCTCCACCCTCAAACTCCACCTCTCCCCCTCCTCAACCCCTCTCCTCTCCTCCGCCTCCGGCCACCGCTCCTCCACCCTTAAACCCCATTTCACCATCTCCTCCGGCTTCCACCCCTCCATCTCCACCCATTCCACTGAACCCTTCCCCACCGAGCGGATCAACGCCATCGAAGCCGAGCAACCCATCGGGATCTTCGGGGTCGGGGGAGAGCCCGCCATCATCTGGACGTTCTCCTCCCGCGCCTCCTTCGTCGTCGAGCTCAACCTCGACCGGGCTCGTAGTTGGCTTGGCCATCGGTGGAGTGGTGATTCTATTGTTGTTGGGCGTTTTGTGGATCTGTTGCTTTAGAAGAAGCGACGGTCAGGGCCTATGCCACCAATGCCGCAGCAATACTTCGGTCCTCCTCCTTCAAGGAAAGGTAACGTGCGTTGTGTGCTTTTCTTTGGAAGTGCTAATGTGATGTGGATCTTGTATTTTTCTATGGTTAATGTCATTAGTTGCTCGGAGCTAGAGCTTTGTTTTGAGATGCACACAGCACACAAGAACGGAGACTAGTGCCACTTAGAAGTGAAACTAAAGTTGAGTTTTTAGTATCTCAGTATTGACCATTAGGTCAAGTTTTTTGATTGGTAGGTTTGTATACATTTGAAGTGAAATTAAAGTATATTGGGTTTAATTTGGGTTGACAGTTTGTCTTGGATCAGTTGTTTTATGCAGCTTGTGCCTACCACGGACAATAGCAGATTCAAACTTGATCATGCAAAATTCTAGAGCCATGACTCTTGTTGCGGGCTAGAAGATTCGCGGCTGCAGAGTGAGTAAAGTTTTCATCTTAGCGATGCATGAATATCCGGCATACAAACAGAAAGAAAGAAGTAAACACCCGATCTTTTTACGTGGAAAGCCCGAAGAGGGAAAAACCACGGGGCCTCGCACAGATGAAAAGATTCAATTAAACTTGAGTGAATTACAAGGGTTGACCCATCCCTCAATTTAGAGGATGTCAAATTACAGTAGCTTGGAGAGTTAGAGCAAAATCTGGCGATGTTTGGGCGGAAGTCCGACGGCGTCCGGACAGAAGTTCAGCTGATGGGGAATGATCCGACAAGGGTCGGGCAGAAGTGCAGTGGCAGTCGGTGGCCGAGTGGAAGTCTGGAGGCGGTCGGCGGCCGGGTGGAAGTCCGGCTGCGGTCAGCGGCCGGGCGGTGGTCCGACGAAGGTCGGGCTGAAGTCCGGCGACGGTCAGCGGCCGGGCGGTGGTCCGACGAAGGTCGGGCTGAAGTCCGGCGGTGGTCCGACGGCGGTTGGGCTGAAGTTCGGCGGCCGGGTGGAGATCCGGCGATGGTCGGCGGCCAAGTGGATGTCCGGCCGCGGTCGGCAGCCGGGTGGAGGTCCGGCCACCGTCGGCGGCCGAGCAGTGGTCCGACGAAGGTCGGGCTGAGGTCCGGCGGTGGTCGGCCGCCCGGTGCCGACGAAGGTCGGGCTGAAGTCCGGCGGCGGTCTGCGGTCGGGCAGTGGTCCGACGAAGGTTGACGGGGGTTCGCCGGCAGGCGCTGGAGCTCCGGAAGCCTAAGAGCTCTCTCCAATCTCCAGCCGAAGGTCCCCTTCATGCAGAGAGTGGGGGTCTATTTATAGATTTTCATGAGTGACACACCTCGTAAATATAGAGAAGATGCGGGGCAAGTTCGGAGTGCTCCATCGGATGGCTCGTATTGATTCCCCCGATCATATGGAGTTTTTCAACTATTTAGGTGCCTTAACGATGTCGGAATTCAGTGATCTTGGGCTCGTTGGATTTGTCTCGCCAAGCTGCTCGATTTGACTATAAGCATGCCATATTTGGATATCAATTTGTCATCCAAATTTGACCCTTCCAAATGTGGTCCGAGCCCCTAATTTGGACCCATTTGGGCTTGGGTTGGACCGATTGCGGTGTCGTTAGGTTCGTCTCTTTGAGATGTACAGCTCGACTATAAGTTTGCTGAATTTGGAATTTAGATGATCCCGAATATAATTTTGTAAGTTTCCAACTTGAATATGCCTCGAGATACATGCTCGATCAAAGCAATTTTTGGTCATGTATCAACTCTGATATAGGCTCCAAGTGGTTGAGTGGGTTGTTGGTGTTTGTCTCAAAATGGCATTGGAAATTTTCTATTTGGAGTGATGGTTGATGTCATGATGTTGAATGTCATGTGAGGAGGTGATTGAGATACACACAATTATCGAGAATAATCCTATATTGAAAGTAAAAAAAGAGTTGAGCTTTAATACACTTATAGTTTCCCTTGTTTCTTTTAGGGTGATGGGGGTCCATGCATCCATTTGTATATTGGGGTAAACTCGAACATAACTCTCCACCTTCCTAACATTTTGAAGCAGAAAGTTAGTCTCTTAGCTTCATTGAAGTCCTCATTAAATATACCATTATTTGTGTACCGGATGAGTTTTCTTGTCAGTTATCTGCGTTTAATTCGTGAAAAATATAAGTGTTTTTTTCCCTTTATCTTGGATGTAGTTGCGTCAGATCTGTTTTCTTGTTCTTTTGCTAAAATAACAATTTGAAAGAAAATGTTTCTATTTGTAGATTAAATGCGCTGGTTCTTCTCCTCCATAAGCTGTTTGATTCTAGGTATCCTTAAGAATTTTATTTTATTGTGTGAGATTGAGCTGGAGTTTCAGTTAATGTGTGCGCTTTTGCTTAGCCAAGACAGAGCTGCATACATCCACATTCCTTGCTCTATGCAATGCTCATAATTTTATATTCTTCAGTGGCGTTGAATTATCAAATAATGCTTCAATGGCGTTGAGTATAACAAAAGTTTGTGTCCACATCCGTCAAAAGTTTTCGTGGAAGTTGTGCATCACTTTCCTTATTTTTTTTCAGTATTCTTCAGTATTCTGTTGCAATTGTGAAATAGGATAGGATGTAGTAACATGTTGTGAGTTACTTTTTAATTTGATCAAGTCAAATCTATATACTTTCGAACACTTTTGTTAATATTTTTTAGCTTTGTTTGAAGCAGAAATTCTTATCCTTTCAAATTACTGTCAGATGAATCATATGAGCAACACCAAAATTGGCACAGTGCTGCACCAAAAGCAGATCATTTTATAAAAATCCCCCCAGATCCTTCCCCTCCTCCACCATTTGCTTCGCATCCTCCACAAGGGTTGGGCAATTTCGGTGTCCCTCCAGTTGTTATGAGTAATAGTGGAAGCTCTGGATTAAATTATTCTGGATCTGATAATTCACCAGTTCCACCATCACCAGGGGTTTCATTTGGCTTATCAAAGAGTACATTCACATATGAAGAACTAGCAATTGCAACAGATGGATTCTCTGATGCTAACCTCCTTGGGCAAGGTGGTTTTGGATACGTTCACAGAGGAATGCTTCCCAGTGGTAAGGAAGTTGCTGTGAAGCAGTTGAAGTCTGGTAGTGGGCAAGGTGAGCGTGAGTTTCAAGCAGAGGTTGAAATCATCAGCCGCGTGCATCACCGATACCTAGTTTCATTGGTTGGATACTGCATTGCGGAGGGAAAGCGGCTTCTTGTCTATGAATATGTTCCTAACAATACATTGGAGTTTCATTTGCATGGTGAATATAACATGAACTCAACTCTATTTTTCTTGTTTGAATCTTTTATCAGCAATTCATTATTTAATTTACTGGGGCACAGCTTTTATTTCGGCTTTTAGTTGTCTTAAGATACACTTTTTGTATAAGTAGGAGAGGTCTTTATCATCATAAGTGCTTGCCTCATCCCATCTATTTGGGTTCCATCAGATGAGGGATTAAATGAGGGCACGGACTGATTAATTTCTTCAAAAGTTTTTTTTAGGATTTAGCTAAAATAGTGTTGAAAAAAAGTTATTAAGGGGAATAATAACTATAATGGTGATCTTACGGCATTGTTTGCTTTGAAGGAATTACAAGAAAGAAAGTGGCAAGGAAAATAAAAACAAAAAGGTGATGAGAAGGAAAAAAAATTTTGATATTGAATTGAAATTGTTTGCCTTGTTTTGTTGACGAGAAAATCAAAAGAAAAAAAAATCTATTTTGTTGATAAGAAATTCAATTTTAACTTTTTGCAAGGAGTTGGAATGTGAGCCACAGCAATGGCCAGATAAATTTTTATTCTCAGATTTTATTAGGGATTGGTAGAGCATTGTCAAGGAAAAAATGTAATTATTCACATTTCTTAGGTGAATCAACTAAACTATTTTTTGCATTCGAACCAAACATCTAATATTGAAATTGTTAATAAAATGCTTTTTCATTCCTCCCAATTCTTTCGATCAAATCAAACACATCATAAAGCTTGTTGTTTTGTCACTATACATGTGATTGACTAACAATTTCATGTAACACTACAGAAAAATAGTCAATTTCATATCAAGAAAGTTTTGTTTTCCTCTAATAATCCAAGTTTTCAGTGGGTTTCTCGCAAAAATTCACGTGTTGATTAAAAGCTCCACTGAAAGTGGTTTTAATGACCCAAAATCCACGGTAAAAGACTTCTCGAGCTATTTTTTGCTAGATTGTCAGAAATTTCCGGCAATCATATGGTTGGAACTCCGCCAAAAGTTTCTTGTGAGTTACTCTTTAATGGTTACCTATAGAAAATTTGTCGATAACCTCATGTATTTATTTTTTTGGCAGCACTTCGCTAATGATTCAATCATTCACTCATTATCAATCAAACATATTATCATGTATGCAATGAAAATGATAGGAAACACTTGTAAATCTCAAGTATTTCCTATAAATCTTTGGGAAACGGCGAGAATTCTCCACAAAAATCCACACAAATCACGAAAACAGTACATAATTTGTATTATTTAATGAAAGGGAAACAAAAAATAGCAAGATACAATGATCCTCTATTCGAGAGGCGAATCTATATCTCCCAAATCTCTAGACGCCGCTAGAGCCCAAAAGAAAACCTAATCCTAAGAGATCTCAAATTTTCGCCAAATTCAAGATGTCCTAACCCTGGGAAAACAAACTATTTAATGCATTCAATTCAAAAGGAAATATCTAAATAGTCCCTACATTCAATTTCCCTACTAAACTTCCTCAAAAAACCTTCCAAGGATGCTCTGTTGGCTCCTGCGGTCGGATCGGCCTCTAGCAGAGGCGAAAGATTTCCGCCTCTGTTTCGCACAGGCCGGTCCCGCAAGACCGATCCATTAACAATACTCCCCTCCCAAATATCCACCTTCCTCAAGGTGGAAGGATGGGACGCTGTTGATAGCTTTCTTTAGCTGCTCTGTTAGTGACCATGCTATCGTCCACTGGAACCAAGTTCGAGATTTCCCCTCTAGACATAGCCATTCAACCATAAACTTCTCCTCCTTATTCAACCCATTCACCATGAAATACATCTCCACCCAGGACACCCACCCATAGGCATCCTCCCTTTCAAATACTAGCATCCTCAACTTCCTCACCCTAGGATCGCTACCACCCCAATAGCTTCTTCCTCCTCCAGTGTAGCGGTTGTCGTGATCCCTCCATATCTTCCCCATGTATCGAGGGTGGGAATCCCCCCTTCCTTCCCTTTGTCTCACATGACCCGATCCCCGTGGTTCAGCCCGTCCCCCTCCTTCGGTCGTCCACTTCCCTTGCCCAAAAGACCTCCCATAGGAGTCAGCCACCCCACCACCTTCACCACGAAATGCCCTTCCTGCTGTCCCCCCATCCGCTAACCCTATTCCGCCCCTTATCATAGTCCTAGGAGGTGGCTCTTGACCCCCTCCTTCTCCGATGTGTGGCTCCCCTTGCCCAAAATGCCTCTTGTAGTGGCTGGCTGCCCTACCGCCTCCACCAAAAGATTTCATCTTTATTGTTCCCTTATCCAGGAACCCTAATCTACCCCTTATCGGAGCCACAGGAGGTGGCTCTTGATGAAAGAAACTCCCCTCGTCAAACTCCTCTTGTCCGATCTCCTTTCCCTTCAATTCGACCAAGGGAATCCCTGTCAAATCTTGGTTAGGATTAGCCATCGGAACCACCAGTGAAGTGTTTGTTTGCATCTCTAAGAGCCTTCTTAACATCTCCTCCACCCTTCTAAATCGATTTTCGATACAGTTTTCCATATATGAAAACTTTCTCCCATCGAAGAGAACTTCTCCAAGCTGGTTTTGAATTGCTCCATCTCGCCTTCCAACGCCTCCATCTTTTTTGCTGCCATTAATTGGATATAGGCTCCAATTGCAAAAACAACCAAGATATTTTATTTTTCCGCCCAAGAAAGCGCTATGATACCAATTTGATAGGAAACACTTGTAAATCTCAAGTATTTCCTATCAATCTTCGGGAAACGGAGAGAATTCTCCACAAAAATCCCCACAAACCACGAAAACAATAGATAATTTGTATAATTTGATGAAAGGGAAATGGAAAATAGCAAGATACAATTGATCCTCTATTCGAGAGGCGGATCGATCTCTCCCAAATCTCTAGATGCCGCTAGAGCTCAAAGGAAACCTAATCCTAAGAGATCTCAAATTTACGCCAAATTCAAGATGCCCTAACCCTAGGAAAATAACTATTTAATGCATACAATTCAAAAGGAAATCTCTAAATAGTCCCTACATTCAATTTCCCTACTAAACTTCCTCAAAAAACCTTCCAAAGATGCTCCGTTGGCTCCTGCGGTCAGATCGGCCTCCAGTAGAGGCGGAAGATTACCGCCTCTGTTTCGCACGGGTCGGTCCCGCAGGACCGGCGGGACCGATCTAACTGAAAAATAAAAAAATAGTTACTCTTAAACAGAATAATTGCATGCATGCAATGAAAAACATAATTAAGTGTTAAAAATAAAATTTACTTAAGAATATTAATCCTTATCATTCTATTGTTCTATTGCGGCATGTTACTGACTCATGCATCATTGGACCGTGGCATCGATATATGCTTGTACCTTGCCATTATATGAGTTTGAAGATCTTCGGTCATAGCAGCTATCTAGCATCACACAATCTATTGCAGGTCATTCCCTACATAACTAGGATAAGGGGTATAGGATACTTGGGCATCTAAGTTATAGTCTCCACCCACCCTCCGTTCCCTTTTTTTTTTTTAAAAACAGTGATTTGTGTCCGTTGTCCACAACCTAATTGTTAAGGTGATACACTAGAACACCCCTCTCTTAGAGAGTTCTAGCTTTTATATCTCTTAATCCCTTGTACTTATCCTGCATAAGATTATTATTTATGGGATTTTTTTTTATATTAAATAATCAACATTCCAATAATGAAGTATGAGTACTTACATAAATGCTCTGCAATCTGTGTTCCAACTAATACTTGTCTGCCTACTCCTAATAGTTCATGTGCAACTCCAATATGGCAATGCCTTTTCATGACATTCATTTCTTTTAAAGGACTAAAAAATCAATAGAAAATATAAGAAGAAAAACACATGTAAATTTACATTCTCCATCATCCTCCTATGTTTCATGTTTGAGCCTCAAGTGAGGAGAATGTTACATATGCCACCTGGCCCACACACCCGCGCCAATCAACTCTGCCTTTTTGTTAGATCTGTGAATATCAATAAACACATCTCATATGCATATTGAGCCGTTTTGCTCTAAGTTCCTCTTGATTTATTCATGCTGCTATGGAAGCTAATATAGGATCTTATGCAATGGAAAAATAATTTATTTATATCTCCATGTTTAGATTTTTAGGGCAAAAAGTGCAAAATTTGTCAATTCAGATTCACAGTCGTGAACTCTTGAAGGTGTCTTCTTCCATGATACATAAGAAGTATCAACCTTGCTCCTTATGATATATCTAATCTTATGTGTTGCTTGTTGAGGTGTGTTAAACATGTATGCTTGAAGTTGATAAAATTAGAAAACTATAAAATCTGTCATATTCAAGTCTTATGTATCACCTTTAGGCTCAATATGTTGTATGTGATCATGTTTTGAAGGTCTGCACTCTGTTTTAGGATAGGTAGTTGTGGTCGTGGGATACTAGAGGCATAGTAAGAGGGGTCAAGGTAGCTAGACCATTCAACAAAATGAAGTGGTGCATGGTAATAGCTGGTTGCACGTGGGAAGGATGGTAGTATTTAGGTGATCTTGGGATTGGCTAAAGCGTGAAAATGAATAAAATGAAGTTGAATCTGCAATGATGGGGAGGGTTAGAATGGCGGACTAGGAAGTATAAATATTATACTTGGCAATGGTGGTGATAGTGTTAAGTGATGTAGAACTATAATGCCTTGGATGGATGTGTTAAGAACTTGCACGATTTCTTGATAAACCAATTATGATTAGAACTTTTTAGCAATCCAAAACGTCAAAATAAAACAAGAGAGGGATGCCTACGTTTAGGCTAAGCCACTTACCAAATGCTTGATTTATCCAAATAACGTAGAATATCAATATCATGCAAATTAAGTAGCTTTCAAACAAAATCCCAACGTTAACAATAAGATTAAAAGCATAGAAAGCTAACTCAATTCCTACGCTTACTAGGATTGGCAGAGCTAGGTGAACAAGACCTCCATGAATCAAATCAAATCACAAGAGTAAGTTAAACCACGAAAATACGAGAGTAGGGAGATTAGAAAACCTTGTCACGGTTGGGATGTAATCCTCCACTGAATAGTACCAAGTTGCTCTCCTATGTCTTTGCCAATGGTATCCTTGTTTGCCATAGACGATGCCAAAGTCAATGTCAAGATCGGCCATGCATTTGTCCCTTCGGTTAGTATCGTTACGATGTCTCCTTTTAGCCCCTTAAGGTTCTGGAAGGAAGAAGAGTCTCTCACGTTCAAGAGAAGGGGAGAGGTAGGGTTTTGGCCTAGGTGGGAAGGACGGGTGGGAGAGGAATTAGGTTAGGAGGGAAAGGCAAAATTCAAAAATCTGAAATAGATTTCAGATTTTTAATTAGGAGAAAAATTAGGAATTGAGTTTGAAATTAATTCCAAAAGAAAGAAGGGGCACTAATGTGGAGACGGGGGGGGGGGGGGGGAATTGGAGAGAGAGAGCGGGCGGATGGGTGGGGAGGGAATTGGGAATTTAATTCCTTGTGAGGGGAATTAATTTTGGGTAGGAAATTAGTATGTGGGCCATAGGGAATTTCGGCCAAGAGAGGGTGGGTGGAGTTTGGAATTGTTGCCAAAGTAAAGGATTGGGTTTTAGGAAAGATTTCCTATTCCAATCCTAAAGGGGGGCCGACGGTAATAGGAAGGGAAGGGAATTGAGGATGCATTTAATGCTTAATTGATTTGGAATTAAGGAATAGGAAAATTTTAATTAGGTCCAATTAAATTTAAAATTCAAAAGGAGTTAAGTTAAGAAACTTTCCTAAAATAGGATTCCTAATTAGGAAGTAATCTCAAATTCAAATAGATTGGAATTTTGAATTTAAAATCATTTCCAAACTAAGAAGAGGTCAACAAAAGGAAAGGGTCTAAATTAGAGGGGAAAATTTTGGGTTTAGTGGACTAGGTGGCCGGCGGCTAGCTTGGGAGTTAGGTTAGATGTTGTGTAGTGGTTGGTATGGTGGTGGGGGTTATGTGAGGGAAGGAGGCGGGTTGTGAAGGTGGGCCGGTTGGTGGAGGGGAGGAGGTTGAGGGCGGCCGACGGGGTGGGGCTGAAAGTGGTCGGCGGTGGGTGGGCCTAGGGCAAGCCGAGAGGTGAGAGGGAAGAGAAGTAAAGGAAAATAAAAAGAGAAAATAATCACGAACCCGACCGTCTCCAAGGTTGGTGGATGATCCAAATTCCCTCTCCAAGGGATTTCACTCCAAACTCTCTCAAGCTCTCATAAGAACTCAAACATGGGGGAAAATTTTCTTGCATTCAATCATTAACATTAAAAGAAAACAAAGGGGCTATATATAAAGCCTCGTACAAAGACTCAAGAAAACAAAAGACGACCACGCTCTTAGGGCTTACATACGATCTCCCTTAAGTAAGGGTAAAACAGAAAATACTGAAAGCAAATACAACATGATATAATAATAAAGAAAACAAATAATACAACTCAGAAATATATCGACTCAATCGTAGCCGTAGATCGATGGCCACGTCTTTGATAGACCTTCCATGCCCTGATGTCCCCATCATCCTCCCGGGGTGGGAGAAAGCTCGACTCCGTCGAGGAAGCGTCTCTGGTGAATCTCTAATGCATCGGGGTCAATCTGCTGCAGCTCTTCACGATCCAACCATGTATCCTTTGGCTCAGGCTTCCCTTTCCATCTGATCAAGTACGTCCGTCGTCCATCTTCCCTTGTGGAGATGATGTCATCACTTAGAATCGAGTCCACCTTTTCTGCCATGGGTGATTTGGGAATATTTGGTAGTGGAGGTAGATTTGGGTTCTCACACGGTGGGGTCACATAAGGCTGTTGTATGAGTGGATTTGGTGGGTTAAAATCAGGACCTTCGTATGCAACTAGATCTTCTATGTTAAAGGAGAAATTGATGTTGAATTCTGCAGGCAGATCTACTACATAAGCATTATCATTGATTTTCTTAATTATTTTGAAAGGTCCAGCACTTTTGGCATGCAGCTTCCTAATTGTTCCCTGCGGGAACCGTTCTGGACGAATCCGCACCATCACGGAGTCACCAACCTCAAAAGTTTTAAGTTTTCATTTCAGATTAGCATATAGTTTGTAATCATTATTGCTCTTTTCAATTTGTCGTGCAATTTCTTTATGAAGTTCATGCAAATGCATTGCACATGTAGATGCAGACTCAGAAGTCCTATACTTAGGACACATGGGTATGAGATCTATCATCGACCTAGGTGTGAACCCATAAACAGCTTTGGTGGGACTTAAACCAGTGGTACGGGTCATCGAATTAAGGTAGGTGAACTCGACTGTGGGGAATTTGGGTAGGAAGGCTCCAGGGACTAAATCTAAATCATACGGGATGTCTCTAATTGGAGGTATTAGATCGGGAAGATCATCAGGGAAGATATCAACAAGTTTACGAAGTGTGGGCTGAATCCCCGGAGGGAATGGTCCGTTAGACTCAGTGGGAGTCTCACGACCGACTAAGGCGTGCAAGGGTGCGCTTCGGGCTATAAGACCTATCAGGTTCAAACTTTTCTTGGATTTAACAGGGTTGGATTCAGGATCATCCGTAACCCGAGGCTGTGATGGCAAAAGCTTGATCTTTTTGCCCTCATGTTCAAACACGCAGGTGTTTGAACGTCCATAAATGTGGACATCATTGTCAAATAACCAGGGACGACCTAGAAGGAGTTGTCCAACATTCATAATCAATACATCACACCAAACATTCTCCTTATAGTCAGCAAAGGAGATAGGTATGAAACTTCGCTCCTTTACCTCCAAGGCAGTGGTGTTGACCCAAGCTACCTTGTAGGGGTTGGGGTGAGGAACGGCAGATAGGCCAAGCTTAGACACCATGCTGGAGGAGACAGCATTGATGCAACTGCTACTATCAATGACAACTTTACAGTTTTTATCCTTGATTTTGGTGTAGGTGTGAAAGATCGTAGTCCTACGCCAGTCGTCGGTGGCAATGGGTTGTGACAGTGCACATCTCACCACACAGGTGGGAGAAGTGTCAATTTTCTGAATGTATTGGATGACAGCAGTGTCGTCATCCTCCTCAAAGAATTCACCATCGTTGTCCACTTGGTGAATCTGGTCGACTTCGGGCTCGACTTCCGACTCAATGATCTCTTTGATAATTGTGACTTTGTAGGGACTATAGCACTGAGAGGCGATATGCCCATACCCCTGACATCTAAAGCACTTGGTCCTGGGACTGGACCGAGGGGTATCCGGAGTGGGAGGTTTGTTCCTAAAATCAGGTCGGGGTGTAGGAGGACCCGTAGGTGGTCGGGTAGTACTTCATGGGGTCAGCTGGGTAGTGGGAGTGTGAGGAGTAGAACTACCGGACGGTCTGTAGGAAGTCCTAGAGTCAGGGTGACGACTAGGGTGCTAGGACCGACTCTCCTCAAGGTCGAGCACTAAACTATAGGCATTTTCCAGGGTAGTGATGTTCCGGGCGAAAAGCTCATTGCGAAGATCCTCTCGCAATCCGGTACGGAACATAGATAAAATTTGCGCTGGGGTAGTGGAGGTCTCCCCTTTGCAGCGGATGAGGTAATCGTCAAAGGATGCGATGTAATCCTTGACCGGTTTACTACCCTGAGTCAACCTATGCCACCTATCTAGGAGCCTAGGGAAGTACGAGGGAGGTAGGTACTTCTGCTTAAGCTCTCGCTTCATCGATAACCAATCAGTGATGGGATACTCATTTCGGGATTCCCTAAGGCTTTCTAAGTTTGACCAAAATTGACTAGCCCTACCAATGAGTTTCATACTAGAAAAACTGACCTTCCTAGCCTCGGAGATGTTGTACCACTTAAAGAAACTATCCATACATTTGATCCAGTCCAGAAAGAGCTGGGGATCGAGGGTACCATCGAAAGTGGGTGCATCGACCTTGATATTCTTCATCAGTGGGAGATCAGGGTCGTGGTGGTGTTCATGTCCATAGTGGGGAACTCGATGAGGGGCACGAGGTGGTCCCTCATCCAGGAAAGGATCGTCCCCGTACATGGAAGGAGGCCTAGAAGGAGTGTAAGGAATCGGGAGGCTCCTACCACGTTCTATGGAGTCAAATCGATCAGTGGTGGTCCTACGAAATTCAGCTATATCGGCTTGGTTTTCCTTGAGTTGTTGGCTAATTGTATTTCATTTGACCTACCAGTAGGTCTAAGGTCCTTCCAAGTTGTTCCGGATCCATTCCTAGACACTAGGGGACACTTAGGGGTGAATCTAGGAGGTGGAGAGCAAACAAATGTAACGTAAAGACACCCTAAAAGTCACTAAATGATGCAGAAAATAAGAGGACAGCAAACTACAAAGTGGGGTTAAGCAACCTAACAACTATGGGGACGACTAGGTTAAGGACAGCACTTCAAATAATTGATAACCAAGCCTAATCACCTCTAAAAGTGTGCAGGAAAGTAGTGGACAGCAAGCATAACATATGATTAAACCAAATTAAATGTTGGTATGCATGCAACGAAGTAGAAAGCTAATTAAAATAACTCCTAGGACGAAGTCTAGCATGCAAAACTAGAGCAAACCATGCTCTGATACCAGATGATGTAGAACTATAATGCCTTGGATGGATGTGTTAAAAACTTGCACGATTTCTTGATAAAACAATTATGATTAGAACTTTTTAGCAATCCAAAACGTCAAAATAAAACAAGAGAGGGATGCCTACGTTTAGACTAAGCCACTTACCAAATGCTTGATTTATCCAAATAACGTAGAATATCAATATCATGCAAATTAAGTAGCTTTCAAACAAAATCCCAACGTTAACAATAAGATTAAAAGCATGGAAAGCTAACTCAATTCCTACGCTTACTAGGCTCGGCAGAGCTAGGTGAACAAGACCTCCATGAATCAAATCAAATCACAAGAGTAAGTTAAACCACGAAAATACGAGAGTAGGGAGATTAGAAAACCTTGTCACGGTTGGGATGTAATCCTCCACTGAATAGTACCAAGTTGCTCTCCTATGTCTTTGCCAATGGTATCCTTGTTTGCCATAGACGATGCCGAAGTCAATGTCAAGATCGGCCATGCATTTATCTCTTCGGTGAGTATCGTTACGATGTCTCCTTTTAGCCCCTTAAGGTTCTGGAAGGAAGAAGAGTCTCTCACGTTCAAGAGAAGGGGAGAGGTAGGGTTTTGGCCTAGGTGGGAAGGATGGGTGGGAGAGGAATTAGGTTAGGAGGGAAAGGCAAAATTCAAAAATCTGAAATAGATTTCAGATTTTTAATTAGGAGGAAAATTAGGAATTGAGTTTGAAATTAATTCCAAAAGAAAGAAGGGGCACTAATGTGGAGACGGGGGGGGGGGTAAAGGATTGGGTTTTGGGAAAGATTTCCTATTCCAATCCTAAAGGGGGGCCGGCGGCAATAGGAAGGGAAGGGAATTGAGGATGCATTTAATGCTTAATTGATTTGGAATTAAGGAATAGGAAAGTTTTAATTAGGTCCAATTAAATTTAAAATTCAAAAGGAGTTAAGTTAAGAAACTTTCCTAAAATAGGATTCTTAATTAGGAAGTAATCTCAAATTCAAATAGATTGGAATTTTGAATTTAAAATCATTTCCAAACTAAGAAGAGGTCAACACAAGGAAAGGGTCTAAATTAGAGGGGAAAATTTTGGGTTTAGTGGACTTGCTGGCCGGCGGCTAGCTTGGGAGTTAGGTTAGATGTTGTGTAGTGGTTGGTATGGTGGTGGGGGTTATGTGAGGGAAGGAGGCGGGTTGTGAAGGTGGGCCGGTTGGTGGAGGGGAGGAGGTTGAGGGCGGCCGGCGGGGTGGGGCTGAAAGTGGTCGGCGGTTGGTGGGCCTAGGGCAAGCCGAGAGGTGAGAGGGAAGAGAAGTAAAGGAAAATGAAAAGAGGAAATAATCACGAACCCGGCCGTCTCCAAAGTTGGTGGATGATCCAAATTCCCTCTCCAAGGGATTTCACTCCAAACTCTCTCAAGCTCTCATAAGAACTCAAACATGGGGGAAAATTTTCCCAAAGAATTCAAAATTAACCCTTCTTCTGTAAGGATATCTTGATTTATCACAAAATTCATTCAAAATTTAACTACTTTCGACTAATGTTATTAACCATTAAGGTTATTAAAGAACTAAAATGCTAAAAATAAACTTACAGTCAAATTTCTGGATTGATTATGTTCTGCATGAATCCATCTCGTAATATAAGCAAGTTACAGTTTTTGCATTTAAGGAACTCCTATTGCCATCTAATTCTCTTACCATCCTAGAAAGTGTGATTAACGTCATGCAGTTTGCTTGCGCCAGTCAAATAGATCAAATGCATATCTCTTATCAGATGGAAGTTACATAGGTGCTTCCTTAAGATAAATTTCAAGCTCTGATTTATGTGGTTGTGTATCACCATTAGAGCTTAAGAAATCATTAAATTGAAGCAAGATGGACTAACAACAACTAGAGAAAATCTAACATTTGAATCAAGATGACGTGATTGTGATATATAAGTTAATTCATTACTGTTTTCTTTTTTTCATTCTTTATTTTTTTTTGACAGGATGAGCGCTCAAATTCAATCAACTAATATTCTCAAATTTAATTTCAATTAGTGCGCTATGAATTTAAGCACACTGCTTTCTCAAAATTTAGATAGTATTGGGCATAGAGTGATATAAAAATATGTCAATGTGACTATTATGCACCTCCTTAACTTTGACATCATGATCCGAAAAAAGATAAGCATATTATATAAACAAAAGTTTTTGACGAGGACCTAAAACAATAAAAACTACATTCAGAATAATACTTATCAAATATATGTCCATGGTGGAAAATATTGGTCTTAAAAAAATATCATATTATAGAAAGCACTTGTCTAGAGATTCTTTCATGCCTATTAACCCAGGAAAAAATAAATTAATTTTGAGGTCATTCATTCATGAAAATAGTTTTCTTGTTGAATCAAATACTTCCAATACATCCCTTTTTTAGAAAACTTCTAAGCCCTGACATCTACGATCCAACTCAATCATTTACCTTTCCAAAAGAAATTGTAATGAACATGCTTAAAGTCGTAGGCACTATCAAGCATCTGAGAGGTATAGTTTCATGTATATCTGCATGAATAAACAAGAGATGGGTTCACAGTGGAAGATTGGAGGCTTGCAGTGTGCAGCCCTTGGGAAGGGTGACTGCTTGACAATGCTATGCAGAGAGAGCAGAAGGAGGTCAACAACGACTAGCAATGGAAGTGCAATAGGTGTGACTAGAGTTTGGAGCATGTGGCACAGTATCGTCTCAGGGAGGAAGGGAAGCGATAGTGGTTGCTTGGTGAGCAGTTTGGGGTAAGATTCCTTCTGGCAATAAATCACATGTGAGGAGGTTGGGCCCGTGCAAGGCTTTCTCACAAATGGCGATGGCAAGGTGTCTGGCTCGTGAGGTGATTGCTTGGAGTTGCGTGAGGAGGCCACATGTACCAATGGAGAGTGGCTAAGGCTGGGGCTAAAAAAATGCAAAATAAAGAAGATTAAGAGGAGATTAGGCTGGGGTATTTATCTGGAAATAAGGCAGATTTTTCGACTGATTTTATTTGTCAGTAATAAGTTTCTGTTGGATTTTTCACTTAAAATCCATCAAAAACCAGCAATTTCCATGGCAACTATCATTGGAGTTACGGCGGTTAAAAATATCCATAAATTTCAGATGAAACTGAACAATGGCAGAATGTCCACCACTATTATTGGCAGAAAAATTCACCGATAAATAAATGTTTTGCCTGTAGTGTTTGCAATAGGATTCATGTGCTTTAACTTATTTGATTAACCATTATGCATGTTTTAACGTTAAATTTGTTACTGTGCAAGTACAGGTAGAGGGCGGCCACCTCTAGATTGGCCAATTAGATTAAAAGTTGCTCTGGGCTCTGCAAAAGGACTGGCATATTTGCATGAAGATTGTAAGCCTCTGCTGCTATGCTATCAATTGTGTTTTAACATTCCCGCTTCTTATTTTGCCAACGAATTGTCTGCTAGTCTGTTCAAACCTTTTGTTGTTGGACTTATTTTGCAGGCCATCCCAAAATTATTCATCGTGACGTTAAATCATCTAATATTCTTCTGGACTTCAAGTTTGAGCCTAAGGTAGAATATTTAATTTTCGCAATGTCTTTTCTGTTTTTGCTACAGAAGTGTGATGCTTTCGTATGGGTCAACTGAAATGTGTCTAAAACACGCTTGAAACTTTCCTTGATTGTTTTTATAGTTGCCACATTGTTATGTTCTTTGATTTGAATTCCGAAATGAATGTCATGGCAAACATTCACTCAGTAGTGGCTTCTCTTTAACATGGGAATTTTTAGTTTTCTAAAAATATAAAATATAACTTTAACCAAATATTGGAAGGTGCACCAGAGGTGAATTTTTTTTTAATATTCCTGGTAGTTGACATTACGTGCTGCTATAGTGATGATTAGATTACATCCTTATGTGCAAGTGCAAGACTAAATTTGAATAATCCAACGGAGTTTTTTCTCCAAAATTTGCCCCTTTTGTACCTTATAATTTTCAGTTGTTCCTGGTCAGCAATAATATTGTCAAAGAAAGTAGAAGAAGAATAACTCATAAACTTGGCACAAGTTTGCTGGATATAGTTGTTAATTATTATGCTGATGATAATATTATCAGAGACAATAGCGATCTTTTCTGCAGTTAATACCTGAGATAAAATCGAAACCTAATTATGCCGATAGGCATTCCCTTCATTTTTGTAAGGTAAAAAAAAATCCCTTTGTTAAGGTGGTTCTTGTAGCTTAGCTAACTATTTATATGCAGGTTGCTGATTTTGGGCTAGCCAAAAGTGCACCAGAGACCAACACCCATGTCTCTACGAGAGTCATGGGAACTTTTGGGTATATACTATCTTTAATTTGAGACATGAAACACTGGGGACAATTCTTTTCTTATCTTTAGACTAATTGAAGTGTATCCTCCAGATATCTGGCTCCAGAGTATGCATCTTCTGGCAAGCTCACAGATAAATCAGATGTTTTCTCTTTCGGTGTCATGCTTCTCGAGTTAATCACAGGTCGCCGTGCTTTTGATTCAAGCCAGTCATTCATGGATGATAGCTTGGTTGATTGGGTAAGATTCTGATGGCGGAAACCTGAAGCATCATCGTTATACTTCCGCATTGCTGTGTTTTATTCGGTGCACTTTGAGGTCTATAAGATTAGGCTTGTTTTTTATATCATTTTCTTGCAAGTTTATAGCCTTATGAAAGTTGCTTTCTCATTTACGAGTAATTGAATTCATTTCTTGTGACTTCAGGCAAGACCTTTACTTTCACGGGCTCTTGATGATGGAAATTTTGATTCCCTTGTTGATCCACGTCTGGCCGGGAGGGGTTACAACCACAGTGAAATGAGACGCATGATTGCTTGTGCAGCTGCTTCTGTGCGCCATTCAGCAAAGCGGAGGCCTCGGATGAGTCAGGTATCAACTTACCTTTTTCATATATTTGATTTTCTAGCCCCTGACAATTTTTATTTTCTCGGGCATTGTTTGGTTCGGTATTATATGAAGGATAAATTTTATAACTAATTATTATATAAATTTATATTAGCAATTTAATCATTAATAAAAAAAATTTAAAATGCTTATGTCGGCACATGCTTACTGGATCATCCAGTCGGCACTACATGGGCCGACTCTTGTGTTTTTTTTTTTTTCAGCCCACTGGGCGAGTCAGCACAACATTTGCAGACTCTTGAGTTTAATTTTTTTTTCCAGCCCGCTGGGGCAAGTCGGCACAACATGTGCCGACTAGTGAATTTATTCTTTTTCCAAAGTTGGGAGCCAGTGGCAGTTTTAAGCAGATTTTGTTGGGTGCTTTTTTTTGTAAGTGGTGATTGAACTAAATTGTTGATTATTTGACCTGAAAATTAATTGTTTCTATTTTAGAATTCTATGCATTGTTTTGAATTTTTTTTTAGTGGTTGACAGGTAATGAAAAATTTTACTTTTTTTTTTGAATTTGTTAAAGTTAAAGAGTATTATCATATTTCTCAAAGAAATTTTAAAATTCAATAAGTTGCTTCAAAATTATTATTTTTGAATATTTTGTTTTGATTGAATGGTAAGGAATGAAAAGAATATATTGTGTTATATTTTATGTGAATATATGCACGAAAATAATTGTCATTTAAATAGGGATGCTGTAAGGAGAATTTTTTTTATTGTATAAGTGTAGACGAAATGTTTGGAGTTTCTTTGAAAATTGATTTTTTTTAAAGATTTTAACATTATGTTAAAATAAAAGTGTTACAGAAATTAAATCATATACATGTTAAATCCTAATAAATTATAAAAATTTATTATTAAAATAATTTTGTTAACATTGAATGTGAAAGTGTAATTGTACAAGTAAGAGCTGTAAAACTCTAAAGTAATTTTGGGTTATAGCTGTACAGTTAAGAGATGTACAAATGTCGTAGTATTTTTTTTGGAAGTTATTACTTGTAGGGACCAGTCACATTGTTTGAGCTGTAAAGTTGGATTGTCAAATCAATTTTGCAGGCCTATATTGTCATGTCAATTTAACAGTTTTAACGAAGTGATTTTTAATATCAATTCATATCACTGAGCTATTATTCCTATACTATATAAGTTGTACATGTACAACTGAATTGGACCACTGAGACCAGTCTCTTGTAGACTTTAGTTTGTTTTGAACAGTTCTTCTCTATCTTTTTTTTTAGTTCATAATGTATTCGTCAATTATGGGGAAGATTCGAGGTATTCCTGTGAACTTTCTCCAGACTTGGTTTCATGAAATAGGATGTGACAGAGACGGTTGTGTTGACACGATTGTTGAAAGGCCAACGATCGATATAGATCATTGTATTCTTTACCATCCTAGGTATCCTGGGGAGGACAAATTCCTCTTGAAATCCTATAAGAAGCTGATGGGAAATGTTGTGGTAGGGCATAAGAAAGACAGAGGAGAAAGACAAAGAAATGTTGAAATCCCTCGTCAATCAATTCCTTCATTGGGATACCTCGAATCTTCTCTATAATCGATGAACATATTACGAACTAAAAAATTAAGAAAGACATAGAAGAACTTTTCAAAACAAACTAAAGTCTAGAAGATACTGGTCTCAGTGATCCAATCTAGGGGTGTCAATATTTGACCCGACCCGAAACCCGACTTGGAAAATTTTGGGTTCGAGTCAACTCGTTTGCCTGACGGGTCGGGTTCGGGTTCGGGTTCTGTTTTTTGACCTATTTATAAAATTGGGTCGAGTTCGGGTTGACCTGAAAACCCGAAATCAACCCGGTTGACCCGAAATCACCCAAGGAACAATGCACGAAGCCACGAAGTAGAAGAGGAGAGCTCGACTGAGGTAGGGCAACCAGAGTTGAAGCGGATAGGGATGCAAGGGCATGGCTGGCATGGGCTTGTTTGGATGCATGTTTAGGGTTTGCTTTTCCTCTTCTAGTCTTCTGCATTTATTCGCTGTTTTTTGCCTCCTCGTCCAACATTGTTCCTGTCAGATCGGAGTTCTGAACGGGTCCAAGCTTCTTCGCCTCCAACTTCGACGTTGTTCTTGTCGGATTGGAGTTCTGAACGGGTCTAAGCTTCTTCGCCTCCTCCGATGTTGCTCCTGTCACCTGTCGGATCAGAGTTCTAAACGGGTCCAAGCTTCTTCGCTTTTCGCCTCCTCCTCCAATGTTGTGCTTGTCGCCTCAAACAGCCCCTGGGCACAAATGTGGCTATTTGAATCCGGGTTAGCTGGTTGGGTGTCTTAGTTGTGAGTTGTACAACTCTTAAAAAAAAAACTATGGCATATGTACATCTCTTAGTTGTATAGCTATAACCCAAAACTACTTGTGAGTTGTACAACTCTTACATGTACAATTACACTCTCAGTCAATGTTAACAAAATTATTTTAATAATAATTTTTTTAAATTTTTAAGTAAATTTTTGCTGATGATATTCTTCTTGTTGATAAGACTAGAGAGGGAGTTGAAGGTAAACTCGAATTATGGAGGTCAACCCTAGAGTCTAAAGGTTTTCGTTTGAGTAGATCTAAAATCGAATACATGGAGTGTAATTTTAGTTGTAATAGATCTAGTTGGGGGTTTGTGACTTTGAGCGATCAAGTCATTAATAAGTGTACTCGTTTTAGATATCTTGTGTCTATTGTTCAGAGTGATGGTGAAATAGATGGGGATATTATTAGTAGAATTCACGTTGGATGGTTGAAGTGGAGGAATGCTTTGGGTTTGTTGTGTGATAAAAAAGTACCACTCAAACTTAAAAGGAAAAATTTTATAAGATGGTGGTTAGACCTGTAATGCTTTATGGCTCAGAATATTGGCCATTAAAAGAGCCGCATAATATTAAGTGTTGCTGAGATGAGGATGCTTAGGTGGATGAGTGGATTTACTCTTATTAGAGACAGGATACGAAACGAGCATATCCGTGAAAAGGTTGGAGTAGTTTTCAGTGACAGATAAGATTAGAGACAGTCGCCTTAGATGATTTGGTCATGTAAAACGGCGGCCTTTTGATGACACTGTTAGAAGAGTAGATGTATTAGATTTGGCCTATGCTAAAAAAGGTAGAGATAGACCTAAAAAGGGTTTAGGGTTTAGGGTTTAATTCACCCTAAACCCTAAGCATCCAACGAAGTCTGCTTTAAAACTACCGACTAGTTCCCAGCTTTAGAAGATAAATAAATTCAACAGTTAGCACATGTTGTGCCGACTTGCCCCAGCAGGATGAATAAAAAAAAAACTCAAGATTCAACAAATGTTGTGTCGATTCGCCCTAGCGGGCTGAAAAAAAAAACTCAAGAGTTGGCACATGTAATGCCTACTATAAGCATTTAAATTTTTTTTTCTTAATGATTAAATTGCTAATATAGTTTTATATAATAATTAGTTATAAAATTTATCCTACTTTTAAACAATGCAATGTCATTTAATTGATCAAAGTTGATTATGATATTTATTTATTTTTCTGTATATCTACGGGGCCTTTTGGGCAGGTGGATATTATAAACTTTTTTTTTTATAAAGTCAAAAAACAGTTTTTTTATCACTATATATTTGATTATAAAAAACTATTTGTCATGAGAAAAATTTTTGAAAAATAATAAGAAAGCTGTAGTGAAAGTAGACTATGGTAGTCAGCTTGAAAGCAAAATTATGAAAAAATTGTCTCAGTATTGGTACATTTGTGTGGCATCTAGATGATTATAACATATGATTCGAAGATCTTTTATGAAACTATTCTTCAACTATATGCCAATAACATAATACTATAGTTCTTTTTACAATAAATATTAATCCTCTCTGATTCGAAAACTCTATAACTAATTCTGATCATTTAATCCTGCACAGATTGTTCGGGCCTTGGAAGTAGATATATCGTTTGAAGATCTGAACGAAGGAGTTAAACCAGGCCACAGTAGCGTCTATGGTTCTTACACGAGCTCGGACTACGATGCCATGCAATACAATGAGGATATGAGAAAATTCAGGAAAATGGCATTAGCAAGTGAGGAATATGGGAACAGTGGATATAGTGCACCAACAAGTGAGTATGGCTTGGATTTGAAACCATCAGGCTCTAGCGCCGAAAGCCGAGAAAGCCGAGATACCCGAGGAGAAAGCCGAGATACTGGAGAAGTGCAGATGAGTGGTAGGATGAAGAAGGAGAGCCCAGGCTTTTAGCACTTAGCAGTAGATCAAGGGGCTGTTTATCTATGAAATATAGTTTTTTTTTCCCTTTCTCAGGTCATTAATCTTCCTGATTGTATAAATGTGAGCTTTGCCAGGATTTGCCTGACTAGAAATTTATGTTCTTTGGACGAATATTGAGATTGCAAAAATTAAAAAAAAATGATTGTTCATATTCTTTTAAAGGATTGTTTGCTTAAGGACAAGAGGGTCTAAGGTTCAGTATTCATATCATTACTATCTTTTAGCTGGGTTTTACTGTTGGTCACTGAGCAGTTTATTGCAGCTGAACAGCAGCACAGCTCACAAGCTGCTATACTATGCAAACAAGCAAGAAGTGACTTTGCTAGGAAAAATCTACATTCCTGGTCACGCTTCAATAGGACCATATCAGTTGTGAATAATATTATTATGAGAAATGTGAGTAAAGATTCTTAAATATGAGAACTTCGGCCAATGTATAAATATCTTATCAAATGTAAGTTGTCTTGGGATATAAATTTTTTATTCAAATATAAGGATTAATTTGGTATAAGGTGTTTTAATTTAGTTATAGATTTAGTGTTTGTTTGAAACTGTTGTAGTATTTTATAAAATTAATTATAAAGTTATTTGAAAAGCAAAACAACGAGAAAGTTATTCTAAACAGACCGGATGTATAAAAATTATTATTAAAGTGTTACACCAAGGCTGTGTTTTACCAATTGTAAGTGATATGTCATAAAAGCTGGCTTGATCGAAAATGAATTTCAATGAATGCTTGAATTAGAAATTTTTAGAATTAAATTCATGGCTATCTAAACTCTAATTTCAAAAACTTTATAGGCAAATTGAATGTCTTGAAAAGATGAACCCATAGACATAAAAAATGATTTGATTCAAGTCCAAATAAACCCAAATCAATATTGGAAGTGTGATTAAAAAGTTTGGGATTGTAATTGAATAACAAATAATATCTAAATCTTGTGTGCTTATAAACAAATTGAATGTATTGATAAGATTAATCGAACAAGCCAAAGATCACTTGATTTTGATATCATTAGGGCACTTATATGTGAAAAAATTGATCTATGATCAAGGAAATTAATACAAATCATTCAATAGAGTATTCCAAAATTTCTCTATATTTACTAGAAATGCCACTCTTAAAAATCTATAATGACTTAAGATTTAAGAGAACTCAGAGGCTTGATGAATCTCGGAGCTCCATCCAATCATCACGCTGTACCATTGCCCCATCACTATTGTTAGACTGCCACCACCCATCCACCATCGTCAAAACACTGCCATTACCTAACCACCACCGTTGGAGCATTGTCGCCTAATCACCATCATCGGAATGTTGCTGCCCTACCATTATCCGTTGCTATCATCATCTGACCACCCACAATCACCAACCATCATCTTCAAATTACTGCCATCCAACCACTTTTGTCAAACCACTCCGTCGTTCGACTACCATCTTCAAACTACCATTGCTTGAACACTACCGTATGATTACCATCGTCAAATCAATGTTGCTCAAGCACTGCCATCAATCCACCACCATAATTTCTTTTACTCAATTTGAAGGAGAATCAATTTATGAGGGTTGGGAAAGATTTAAGGAAATGCTTAGAAAATGCCCACATCATGCATTACCTGATTGGTTGATTATTCAAATATTTTATAATAGATTAATAGGATCTCTTAGAGCCATAATTAATACTGCAGCTAGAGGATCATTAATGTCTAAGCCATTTGAGGAAGCCTATGAACTAATAGAAGAAATGACTAATAATAATTTCCAGTGGCTTGTTGAGAGGGTAAATCCTAAAAAAGTAGCTGAAATTTATGAATCTGATGCTTTATCAATCTTGACTCCACAAGTTGCAGCAATTTGAAAAAAATTTGAATACAATAAGAATAAATTCAAGGTTTGGATTTAAATTCGTTGGAAAGCAAAATTAATTGAGATAATACTACACAAGGGATAGAAAATGTTAATGTAATTGGAAGACAAAATAATCCCTATTCGAATACGTATAATTTAGGTTGGAGGAACCATCCTAATTTTAATTGGTCAAATAATTTGGGTAGTAGTAATCAATGGAATGATGGGCAAAATAATCAAGAAGTAAATTGGAACAATTCTTAATAACCTGTTGTTAATCCTAGGTCTACATATACTCCAGGATTTAATCAAAGCAATCAATTTAAAAATAAAAAAAAGCATTGGAGGATATAGTTATATAATTAGGGAATCAATTACAAAATCAAGCTGCTTCTATTAAAAAGTTAGAGACCCAATTAAGTCAGCTTGCAATTTCAGTTAGTAGTAGACCTCTTGGATCTTTAGTGAGTAATACTGAAGTTAACTCAAAAGAAAAAGAAAAAGATTATAATGGAAGTCAATTAAAGAATGGAAACAATTTGCCCCATCTGTTGACCCCTACTTTCTATCCCGATCAGCGGTGCCATGGCAGAATAAAAAGAAAGTTCATGAGTTTCCTATTTGAATGTCATCGTAAAATTTTTGAGATTGGCGAATGTGTTTTCAAAAGGGATCCCAACTTGAAATAACTAGAGGAGGCTATGCAGAAACTTGATAAAGTTTCGGCTAATGTTACTACTTTCCTTCATCTTCTAGTCAACGTGAAGCAAGAACAGAAAGAGCATGAATCCGATTTCTACAAAACATGTGAAACGGGGTCTCTGCCTAAAAATGGTCTAATTGGGCAAGGATAAGGAGTTTGTTATGCGGTAGTTGAGGATGCTATCAAACGAAGAACATCAAACTCTTGTTAATGGGACTAATTTGTGCAAAAAAAATTTTTTTCTATCTATAGCAGGCCAAGGTGGTATGGGAAGGGCAACTCTTTTGCAACACATCTATGAAGATTAAATGACAAAGGAATTTGATCTTAAGGTGCTCAAGATTGTTGTGGGGTCTAAGAAATTCTTACTTATCCTGGATGACATTCGGGAAGAGGAGAACCACGATATCAGCAAACGGGAGGACGTGTTCACTCCTGTAGCTTGTGGAAAATTTGTCAATTGGATTTTGGTAACAGCTCGAATAGACTTGTTGACCTCCACAACTCAAACCACGCATAAAAGGACAAAAATGATGAATCAAGTAGTGCGTGGGTTGGTCCGACATCTTATTTGAAGGGTCAAACGAGCTCCGATTATCGAACGGACCTCGTTATTGCATTCAGAGCATTGCAAATACTCAAAAACTATATTTTTTTATGTTCAATTTGGGTCATCTGAATTTGTGGCACGAATCCCGAGGCAATACGCTTATCGAGAAAAAGAGGCCTCGGCACTACCCAAATGAATTCTGATCGACAAACGGACATCGCCATTGCATTCAGAATATTACAAATACTCAGGAACTACCTTTTGGATCATCTAGATTGGTGGCACGAATTTCGAGACAAAACATGAATGATGCTCGACGCTACCCAAATGACGTCGGATCGACAAACGGACTTCGCCAGTGCGTCCGGATCGCCGTCAATACCCTAAATGAACTACCAATTTGTTCAGTTAAGGTGGTGCACGCAAATCGAGGTGATCCCCATGCAAAAATATACAAATTTGTACCCAAATGACGTCGGATCGACAAACGGACTTCGCCAGTGTGTCCGGATCGCTGTCAATACCCTAAATGAACTACCAATTTGTTCAGTTAAGGTGGTGCACACAAATCGAGGTGATCCCCATGCAAAAATATACAAATTTGTACCCAAATGACGTCGGATCGACAAACGGACTTCGCCAGTGCGTCCGTATCGCCATCAATACCCTAAATGCACTACCAATTTGTTCAGTTAAGGTGGTGCACGCAAATCGAGGTGATCCCCATGCAAAAATATATAAATTTGTACCCAAATGACGTCGGATCGACAAACAGACTTTGCTGGTGCGTCCGGATCGCCGTCAATACCCTAAATGCACTACCAATTTGTTCAGTTAAGGTGGTGCACGCAAATCGAGATGATCCCCCATGCAAAAATATACAAATTTATACCCAAATAACGTCGAATCGACAAACGGACTTCGCCAGTGCGTCCGGATCGCCGTCAATACCCTAAATGCACTACCAATTTGTTCAGTTAAGGTGGTGCACGCAAATCGAGATGATCCCCCATGCAAAAATATACAAATTTGTACCCAAATAACGTTGAATCAACAAACGGACTTCGACAGTGCGTCCGGATCGCCGTCAATACCCTAAATGCACTACCTATTTGTTCAGTTAAGATGGTGCACGCAAATCGAGGTGATCCTTATGCAAAAATATATAAATTTGTACCCAAATGACGTCGGATCGACAAACGACTTCGCTAGTGTGTCCGGATCGCCGTCAATACCCTAATTGCATTACCAATTTGTCTAATTCTGACATTCGGCGAAATCAACACGTAAAACGAGGAGAAAAGCACGCGAATCAAAACAATTTCAGATTGATTAGGGAATGGCTATCATTTTAAATCAATGTAGTTATGATGTATCATTGATAGGGCAGTTGACTTACAAAATTTCTTAACCAAAATAGATGCTAAATTAAGGAAAGGTCAAATCCAATTAAATCGCATTAAATGCATTACCTCGTTCTATCAAATTTCTGTCAATCTGTCAATCCTGCTGCAGCTGGCTTTCGCCTCATTTGGATGCAAGGCCCGTCGCTAAGTCAAAACAAGAATGGACGTTGCTGCTGACTTCCTCGCTCTCTACTCTGTGCACTGAAGTTGGCTCCCAACTCTAAACCTACAACCCCCTTTCACTTCGAACTCCTCACTTGGACTTCACAACTTCCGCCTCCTACTTTGCTTCCAACTCCAGTCTCAAGCAAATCTGCTCCGTAGCCCAAATTTCGTTGATCCCTTCTCCCTACCAACCCGCCTCAAGCCTTCTCGTCCATCTTCTCTTCACAATAACAGCCTTCTCAACCCCACACCTCCACCCTGAGCTTGGCGTCCACGTTTTCTTACAGCTCTTCATCCATCCAACTTCACGGCTGACCTGCTATTCCCTACAGTGGCCTGGACTTCTCCTAATCCCTTCAACTACATGCAGCAGCTCTCTGCCAATTCCGACCAGCTCCCGTCAACCTGCCTCTTCTGCGACTTAAGACCCCCTACTACGGTGCCTTTCCAGCTCACGATGGTCTGTGGGATTCCGCTAACCAGACTTCCAATGATCTCTCTGCCCGTCTTGCTGTTGAGCCTGCGTACATGAGCCTAGAGAATTGGATGTTCTCCCAACTACAATCTCTCATTTCCGCAATGGAGGGGAATGAAGACACTGCGAACTTATTAGAAACTGACATATGTCCAGAAGAAATTACTCACTGCAGCTGCTGTAAAATGGTTCACCTATCTATGCCAGAGGAAGTATTGTTCATGGCTTGAGCAAGGAAAGAGGTTGCATGAGAGCTTACCAGCCATTCAGAGAAGGGATTGAGTTTGGGTATTCATCTCTAAAGGCAACTTATAAAGTGCTTGTTGAGGCTCTATGCAAGGAGAAAGATCTCTGCAAGGCTAAGGATGTCACAGAATTTTTGATAGAGATTGAAGGGGTTGACAAAGTTCGAATATACAATATATTCCTAAGTGCACTTCGACTTACAGGCAATCCAAATTGGCAAGGTTAAAGAACCTATGAAGATCTTTGGATGATATGATGAAGGGAAAATCCTGTCAAAGGTCCGCATCTTCCGGACAAAGTTTTGGCAGCGTTGATGGAACTTCACAACAGCTTGCACCATCATCTTCAGGATCTCCTATCAAAAAACAAAGAAAAGCAAGCCCATTTCATAAAACCCCACTGAAACCATCCAGCCCACTACATAGCCTCCTTCCCCACCTAAATAGCAGCCCAGATAATCATAACCCAGTCCACACGTCCAAACAACCACACCAAGTCTATTCCAAACAACAACCAAACTCAATTCCCCTCACAAAATTGCTGTCCATTTCATTAAATAGCAAACCGTAAGCCCACAACTCCTCCAAAGTCCTCTTGAAATCAGCTTACCTACACCAACTTTTCATTTACAACAAGGCCCATGCCCTCCTCCCAAAATCTATAAGTAGCAGCCCACATATCCACCTCTTGAGCCCTTTCCTCCCAACACCTACAGATCAAATAAATAACCCATCTTACTTCCCAACTTGCCTATCAAAACAGCACCCCCAATCACCAAAACAACCCAACAATTCTCTAGTCCAATTCAGCCCTTCATCCTTCCAGTTAGCAAGCAAGCTTTGTTTTTATTTATTATCATTTTATTTCTGTCATCTATTCTTATTGCTAGTATAGAATGATTTAATATTGCTGCTTGTGCTGATATCCATTAGCATTTAGTATTGAGTTGCTTGTGTTGTTGATAGAAGCATATCCATACACATACATGTACACATGCCATGAGGTGATGGTAAAAAAAAATTATTAAAAAAAAGAAGGAGACAAATTTGAGATTCTTTTGTCATCGCCACCGACCCCGCAGGTACAAATCTCTAAGACTAAGATTTCCCATTCTCGTCGTTTGCGGCGGGCCGGCAAACCCCCTATACGCGCTCTCGTAGCACGGTGGGAGGTAACCCGGTGCGGTGCCTACGACGAGGCGGGTAATCACCTAAAATCCCATTTTCGGCGTTTGCGGCGGACCGGAGAACCACCTATACGCGCTCTTGTAGCACGGTAGGAGAGAGCCCGGTGCGGCGCATATGGCGAGCTGGGTAAGCCCTATACACGCTCTTGTAGCGTGGTGGGGAGAGCCACTTGTGTTGTTCATACGGGTACTTTTGAAGACCCCATACACGCTCTCGTAGCGTGGTGGGATGAAAAGATATATGGCCACGGTGTCATACGACACCAACCAAACACGCTCTTGTAGCGTGGTGGGGTGGCCCAGTTTCTCAAAATTTCCCCTAAACGGGGGAGATGCCGGGAGGCTGCCGAATTTTCCGGTGGAACAGAAGACCTAACTTGGACAAACTGTGGACAGTTGAAATTTGACCCGGACTTGAATTTGAAGAACTTGAACTTACATGAAATGAACAAAAATTTGAACATTTGAACAAAGTGCAAGAAGATTTGATTTGGGACTGCAGTGGCATGAGCTCAAACCTTACTCAGACTTGAACAAAATTGGGACGACAGATAACTCTATTTATACGTGATTTGAATAATTAAATGGATTAAATACAAACTTGAATGATCAAATAAAATATTTGATTCAAACTTGATTTGTACAACAAAGACTTGGACTCAAATGTGACATGAACTACAAAAAGTGTGGACTTGACTTTGAACATTCGGACTCAAACAAATGAACTACGAAGACAACATGGGACTTACAAATGACAAAGATTTGGGCTTCATTTGAACGTTAAATGAACTAAACGAGAACTGGAACATTAAGTGAACCATGACTTTGAGCTTGGACAAAATAACAAGATGAGCAATCAATGAAGTGAATGTCTTGAATCATGGTACCAAAATCCCAATGAATGTTAAAAGATTATTACTTCAATTGAAATATGAATGAGTAATGATATCATCATATACATTAGACCATCCTTGAAGGCAAAGGGTCTACAATTACAACTTATTTGCAAACAACAAGAAGATTATGAGGGACATAGATTGGTTCCAAAGCCATGATATGGGGGGTTTCGAACTATCATAATCTATTTGTAACATTAAATCCAATTCATTCCTAATCAATAGCGGATAAGAATTATGAAATATGGGGTTACCTACCTACAAGTTACAAAGCAAAAATCTCCAATAGATTCATGAAAGTCATGAGGATTGGAATGCAACTTGCCAACTAATATCAAAGACTAGTGTTATCGCTCATAACATGCGAGCATTATAAAGGAGGCAATGACGCACTTGTAATCAAACAACATAAAGATTTTCGATCAACATTAAGGGATTCTCCGATGCATAACAAATGCCACGTCCTATGGTTTATGTTAACATGAAGTCAAATACAACGCATCTTGCAAGAAACAAAAAACATGGATATGCCTGTCTTCTACGACAAGAGACCAAGGTGTGATGAATGTAGCAATGCTCCACGACCAGCATCAAGATACAAATGAAGGTATCAAACCCCATAGGCAATGAGAATTTAGAAGGAATATGCAGTCTGGTTGTAGGCAGATGTGCAAGAGCCTTCAACAAACGCAATATGTTGTCTATAAAAAAATGCATAACGAGCACTACGACTCTCCTCCAGTCCACGACAGCCGACTAGTGGATAAATACCGTAGTTGCTTACTAATGCTGAGGATCAACATATAATGAGCATGATGGACAGTCTAACGTTCCTTCAATCACTGCAGCCGTTGGTTCAAGGAATCAGCCCTTGACTTCAACATATAGGGCATCAGTAAAAACGCAATCATCCAAGAGATGAAGACTCGAAAGTGCAAGATGTACAGTGTACACCAGCTCTTATGGGCCATTATGGGGGATTCATTGTACACCCAATATGTTGTCCACAAGCAAAATACAAGGAGAATACATTAAATACGAGCCCCTATGAGTTATTGTAGGAGACCCACTATAAATATAAAGTGTCATCCCTGAGCAATTGCAGGAGACCGTCATCAAATATGAGCTTCTACAAGATGCAACAACCTGTAGTTCCACGCCACCGGATCTGCAACCTTCATACAAGTAGACAGAAGGCGTCCACAAACCACAACGCCACGCCACCAGATCTGCAACACTCATACAAGCAGACAGAAGGCGTATAAATCCCCAAACAATGATACGCCAACGGATCTGCAACATCCATGCAAGCAGACAGAAGGCGTACAAATCTCCAAGCGAAACTCCAGCGCCACGCCACCGGATCTGCAACATCCTTACAAGCGGACAGAAGGCGTTTACGAGCATCCAAAATGAAACGCTGCATTCAAATGGTGGTTGTCCACACAACTGAGCAATGTCAAATATTCTAAAAACATCCCCCTGCACGTGCACCTTAATTTGTATACACATAGGTACACAAATGGGGCAAGAGCAATCAAACACCCGCATGGGCCCCGGCGAACGTGTTATTGGTACACACGTGACGTCTAAGGATGCTGCGCGGGTCAATAAATTTGAACCCGATCCTCCTAAAGCAAGTAAATAGGAGTTGACAAGGTTCAATAAATATTTATAAAATGCCCCCAAACACCCGCATGGGCCCCGACGAGCGTGTTATTGGTACACACGTGACGTTTAGGGATGCTGCGCGGGTCAATAGGTGAATTCTAGTTCGAGTCCGATCCTCCTATACGGGTAGATAGGAGTCGACACGGTTCGAACCATTAAATAAATATGTGGTCGCGAGATCGACCGGAATATTTATTTTGTAAGTTCATATTAGGCCTTCAAGGCCTATAATCAAGAGAATTCACTAACAATGGCACAAAGCCTATGAAACTCAATCCTCTGTTGACAGCTCGGCAGAGTCGACTAGGTTCAATCCATAATTGGAAATGACCCCAAACACCCCGATGATGGCTGCGTTGAATGCAGACCTCAACCGGAGGGGTTAATTTCAAATATTTCAAAATGCCCTCAAACCTCAAATATTTTTAAGTGACCTCAAGGTCACCCCGATGATGGCCGTGTTGAATGCAAAACTCAACCGGAGGGGTCCATTCATATACATTTTCAAATGCCTCCCAAATTCCATCAAACTCCAAAACTCCACAAAAATTCCAGAAAACCTCAACTCCAAAATATTTAAAATGGAAAATTCAACAACAAATCACTTAAAGCAAAATCCATCCACTCTCCGCAACAGTTTGCCGAGGTGGACAAATCTGAAAATAACCACAGCTCACATAGAGCTACTGCCTAGTCGAAAATATCACTAGGATCCATTCTCAAATAATCTCCTGCCAGTAAGGATGTGGTACGAGTCCTCTAACCGGCAGTTTCACCGCCAAATGGCACTGCAGGATAAACGGTTATGACCCGAGGCCCTCTGAACCGAGTGGTTTTGCCGCCAAATGGCACAACGTGATACCGGTTATGGCCAGAGCCAATACGCTCCTTATTGACATCAAATCCTTGAGATATGAATCAATAGGATATGATCGATAGGGCACAAAGCCCTCTGTTAGCTAAGGTGGATTCAAATTTGTCCCCTTAGGTACCCATCCCAGGTCTACAAGGTACCCTTGGACGAAGCAACCCATGGCTGCCGACAAGGATCCTTCTGTCAGGTTGGGTCGACTACCTCCTCTGACTAAGTAGACCAGGGACCACGATGGCCCGGGATGACGGAACCATGGGATCTTGATCGGGTCTATCATCCATTCCCCCACCATCCGCTTTAAGTGCAAGGTGGTGAAAACTTCTGTTTTAAACATTAAAATTTTCAAACTTTCAAACCTTCAACCCATGCTGCTACTATATGCCAGATATACGTATTTTAACGTATCTGATTGACGACAAGCCTTAATCGAAAGTTCTCTCTCGTTAGTGGGAGGGGTAATTAACTATAGGGGCTTGCGCCTATAGGAAACCAGAACTCAGATCATAAAGTCCTCGCAAAATGAGGGCGAAATCTCTGGGTAGTGTCTTATCTACAAATCCATCTGCCTTCCAAAATTTACCCCGGAACTTAATTTCGTTAAAACTCCCCCGAAAAAAGCAACAAAAAGTCGGGCGGAGGCCGGGGCCGAATTTTCGGAGCCCACACCATCCAAATTGAAAATTCTAGGCAAGTCTGGCTGATGACTATAACTTAAAGCTATATGGGAGGAAGCCCAAAAATAGGTTTAGTAAGTGATTAAGTCTGACTAAAGATTGCAAACTTAACACTTCAAGTGAGGCAATCTAGTTGATAATTAAATGTGTAGGTAGGGTAGTTCGATTTTATTCCAAAAAAAATAACTCTGGAGATGTTAATCGCCGTTATGCTTCCGCCGCTGTACTGAGCCTGGACTAAGTGGTTTGGAGATTCAAATTTAAAACTTTCTTTCACTTAAAAATTATATAAAAAAAGCATTTTGGATGTTTAACTATCAATCCTTGTCATTTTTTGAATATAGTAATATCTTTCTCTTCTTGAAAATTCAACTTTAGCAATGTGTAGAACCAAGTGAAGGCATTTCTCCTCTAGGATTAAGAGGGAATAACATTTGAAAAATGAAGAATCCTTTTCTCTTCTCCACATGCAAAGTTCTGCTATCATTAATAAACTTCATGCATTTCATGATGAAGTTTATGAAGATTCAAGAAGATACAAAGTAGATATGAGGAAAATGCATAAATGTGAAGTTTTAAATTATGAATTTCATCCTAGTCAGGATGTTCTATTATTTGATTACATGAAGAAGTTTTGTTATCGAAAACTTAAATCTGGATAGATTGGCCCATATACTATTATCAAAATATATCTTAATGGTTCCATCAGCATTCAAGATAAAAAAACTTTTCACATTTTCAAGGTCAATGGTCATAGATTAAAACCATGTGGAGTAGATGAGTAATTAAATTGTGAATTTAAAGAAAAGAGAGGATGCATATGTGTATCTTTGTTTTATTTCTTATCTTTAGAAGAGAAAGCAATTAGGTAATGTTGCCATCATTTTTGTATGAGATCACTAGAACTCACTTGGATTTCTTTCTAGTGACCTAATGGTTAGAAGATGTTCACTTCTTGACCCTATAGGTCCTAGTCAATGAACAAATCCAAGTCTAATCAAATCCAGTTCTACCCCTCAATTCAATTTCCATTCCAGCCTTCTACCAATTTCTAATCAACTTCTAAACCATATCCAATCAATATCAATCATTATTTTGTTTTTCATTGATGTGGATAATCCAAACTCAACCAATCAATTCGTAAGTCCAATCCAAATCCAACAGTCCAAATCAAATCTTAGGGTTAAGGGCCTGGGTCCTGAAACTTTTTTTAGGTGAATTTTTTGTCATCTGGAAACCTAGTTAAATGACCTCTGATTTGGGGTCTATCAATTGCATCTTGATTAGATGCGTCTCTAGAATCAACCCACCAAATTTGAACCCATTCTGAGGTCCCTAGCTCCAAAAAATGAATTGATTTCCAAAGGCTGCAAAACCATCACATATTTACAACTTATGCCACTAGGCTTGCCATTCAGTGGAATTTGGCCTTGAGATTCTCTCCAAACCCTCCAACCACACTCATGACCTTTGTCATGACTTGTTGATCAATAACTTACACTTTCTTGGACCCTATTTGACCCAGGGTTGACTTGCGGTCAAAATCACATAAATGTCCTTTAAAGGGATTTTTGGCCTTTTCCACAAAATTCAACATGACCTTCCCATACCAATCTCTAAAACCTATCCTAATGGATCCTAAATTTCATTAAAAACACATTGGACCTAACCCACACTTTGGTTTGACCTGGTTGACCAAGCCAACCATGATTGACCAAAGTGACCCTTAAGGGTTTAAATACCCATTTCAAACCAAATGAGCTCCCCATGACTTGGGACTACTTCCATTGGGTTCATATGATCAACTTGAAATCAATGGACCCAACCCTTGACCCTAGGTCAATTTGGTTGACCAAGTCAACCAATTTTGACTAAACCTCCCATATACTTCTACCCTTCCAAATCCTTTGACCAAGACTTCTCCAAACCCATTCAAACCTATGGGGTGACCCATTCGGCCCTCAAGAGACCCCTATTGAAGACCCAAGCCTTGGGCTCACTTGGGTTAGCCACTTAGCTTGACCCAAGTGTCCAAAGAGAGGTCTCTCTTGAGCCAAATCCCAACCCTAGCTCAATTGGATCAAACCAATGGGGGTATGGGGTTCCCATTGACCCAATACACCTTCCCTAGTTGACCCAACCCTTGGGTTAACTTGGGTTAGGAAATAGGCTTACACAAAGTGGCCAAAACCACTAAGGCTTGAGCCATTTCCCAACCCAAGCCTCACCCATCTCAATTAACACCTTCATTAGGTAGCCCTAGGTCCAACACGCCTACTCTAGTCAGCCCAACCCTTGGGTTGACTTGGGTCAACCTCTAGGCTAGCCCAAAGTGGTCAAACTCACATTGACCTGAGCCATCTCCCACCCTGGACCCAAGTGAATCCAATTGACACTTGCATTAGGTTCACCATGACCCAATGCACCTCCCACATCAAGCCCAGCTCCTAACTCGACCCGAGCTGCACCCAATCTGACCCAAGCCGTGTAGGTTTGGAACAACCCAAACCATCCAATTGAATTGAAACTCACCATGGCCAATTGAGCTCATGGTCGAGCTCGCGAGGCTCCCAGCAAACTTTTCACATCACTCTAATCCAGCCAGTGGCCAGAATGAGTGGAGAAAGAGCTCCGATGGTCCCCCTTTCATGAGCTCTGGCCAAAGCTTTCCCAAGGCCTGAGCTCGACTCCTTTAGGCTTAGATGACTCCCCGAGGATGCCCCATTCCACCTGGCAGTCATCCAAAGGTTGCCTCGATCGATCCCGACCGTCCAAGCTCGCGGGGATAACTTGAGTAGGATTCCCTTACCCAGACCTCCTCATTTGCTCCCAATCTTTAAAAATCCTCCCCATAGCTCTCTGAGCATTCCTCTTCATTCTCCTAGTCTCCTAGCTCCTTCGAGCTATGATCCTGAGCAAACTCTGGCAAAAGCTCTCCACCCTCTGCTCGAAGTCCTACTTTCGATGGTCCTCCGATTGAGACATTTGAAGGAGAAGTGCTCACCATCCCTCCCTCAAGCTTCCTGATAAAAAAACCCATTTATTGGGGCTTTCTACATGGTGAGAACTCATTTTTGAGCTCCCTAGATAAGTAGTCCAATCAAGTGTGAAGGAAACCTTCACCTAACTAATTTCCACCATTGGATTGAAGATTTTCATTGCCCTGATTCTCCATGCAAAATTTAGAGAAGTTTCACCAGCAAGATCTCTCGGATCATGCCAGAGAAATCTTACGGCTATGGGGACAAGTAGGAGGTGGAAGATATAATCAGAACCATTGATTTCGATCAACAGCTCCGATTAAATCCCGCAATCTTGGAGCAGATTTAATTTCGACCGCTCGATCTCGTATCTGATGGCCGTGATTAATCCTGCGTTACCTAGTCAACCGCTAGTGATTGACTGACCAATCAGAGCACGTCCGCATGTAAAAGCGTGGCTGACTGGGTAATTCCATATTTAGAAAATCCAAGAATTGCAAGGAACTTAAAAAATTCATATCTCCCTCCACACTTGACTAAATTAAGTGTTCTTAGGCTCATTGAAAAGATCTCAAGGAGATTTTCAGAAGCTCTATGGTCTCAAGCCACATTTAGTTCTGTGTGAATGTTAATTTCATTTTGAATGTCTAGGCTATTATTGTATTTGTGGATTTAATTGATGTCCCCATGGCTTGAGACTTAGGGGGATCAAATTTGGACATGTCCCTGACATGTCCAAATTTTATCACCCCTGTTTGAGGTGTTTAAGGGCATGTCCATGCCAATTTAGGCTTAGGGGTCATAGTTTACCACTAAGTTCAAATTGGAGCTATGATTTATCCAATGAGAATTAGGAATTGAATTTGGGTGTGTTGATTATGCTTAGTCTAAGGAGTTTAGAGCACTGATTTGACCCCTATCCAAGCCTAGGGTAGTGACTTAGGAATTTTCTAAGGTGACCTAGAGGTCACCTTGGGAGGCTTGGTTAGCCACCTTAGAGAGTTCCATTTAGGCCCAAATTTAGGGGGTTTGGACATTGAGATCAAGTGATCTCATGGTCCAAATTTCACTGGATTTGGTGACCATTTGGTCCACCAACTAGGAACCCCAAAACCCATCTCTAGATTTGGCCTAGAACTTTAATTAATTCACTAAAAATTCATATTAAATCTAAAAATTCCATATAAGGACTCTAATTAATCTTAATTGAACCCTCAACCCATGAAAATTAAAGCTTTATTAGATGACCTCTAATTTAATCTTAATTTAATTTTCAAGGATAAGTGATAATTAATTCAAAAGATTAATTAAAATTATTTAAAAACTCTAAAAATTCCCCAAATGCTTGAAAATATCCCCTTAGGTCATCAATGACCTTTGGGGATGATTGCAAGAGGTTTGGGATTGATTTGTATCAAAATAAAAATTTCTCTTAATTAAGGCAATTTTAGAAAATTTCAAAAATACCCAAACTTTGAAAAATCACTAATAATTCTAGAAAAATTTAATTTAATAAAACTCAAATCAATTTAACTTTAATTAAAATCTAGTATTTTCTAAAAATATTAAAACCCCAAAATCAAGTCAAAGTTAAAAAGTCAACTTTTTAGTCAACCGTAGTTCAGAACTAAGTTAAAACTTTAGAAAATCATAACTTAATATGGAGAATTTCAAATTGAGCAAACTCAATTTCTAATCACTCATTTTAAGTCCTAATATTTATGAAAAATGTTAAAACCTCAAAATCAACCTTAATTTTAAAAGTCAACTTTTAACCTTTTAATTAACACTTTTAAATAATTTCCATAAATCCAAAAATCCAATAATTGATTAAAATTTCAGAAAACTTTAACTTGATTAACAACACCAATTACAACATTCTAATACATAACAAGTGCTCCAAAGATGTAGTTTTTAAGAAGGATTACTTCGGGTTGCGGGACTAAGTGTCCTAAGGAGGCCTGGTTCCTCGAGTCTGATGACACAATGCCACGAACAGATTGAATGGAGTGTGAAACCATAAAATTAAATAACCCTTAATTATTTAAATAAACTAAAATCCTTAATTCAACTATATCAACCAGGTTTTTAGGATGGACTACTTCGGGCTGCAAGGCTAAGTGTCCTAAGGAGGCTTGATTCCTCAAACCTGATAGCACAACGTCATAAACCGGTTAATAGAAAATCTAAACTAATTTAATCATAAAAATTATCAACTAATCAAATTAATTAAAATTCATTGATCCCTTAATCTTTAACTATTTAAACTCATTTATTCAATCAATCTTTAAAATTTACCCTAAGATAAACCTTAGTATATTAACATTTACACTCAAACACAAATTTACCCTTCAAGCTTCAACAAGCCCAAACATTAGACAACTTTAACAAATCACCCATTTTAGGATATACCCCAGCACACGACCTTTAGCACACACTTTAGATGGTTTACTAGGATAACTAACCCTAGTCTAGGCTAGGCCGGTGTTTATTTTACCGATGTGTGTTAAGTTTTCCAAGATTTCATTGAATATTGTGATTAAAAATTAATTGATGTGTTTATTTACTTTTATTGCACCATGTGAATTGATGTGATGGGTGATAGATTACCCTTAGATTAGGAATGATCTGGTTGCTCACTAAGTTTTCTGTAGGTGGCCATGCTCATATAAAGCAATAAAAGGAGGGGGCTAAATTAATAATTACATGTGCTTCAACTGCTTAACCCCCAAATAAATAAGAGCATGACCAAGTGTGTTTACTTATTTAGTTCAATGCATATACATATATAAATTATTTGGGATGAGTTTTTTTTTTAAATACTTAGGATAACCTTGTAGAAGAGTCTAGATTTTTCTTTCCATCTCAATGTAATTTGTTTCAAAGTTAAGAGTTATGAAATTTAGTCTTTGAGTTGGTATATATGCATCAAAAATTGGATTTCAAAGAGAAAAGGATACCCCTCAGGGGGATAGTCCTGTTCTATTTGGAAGCCCAATTTTGAATCATTTTAATACCCAAAGCGAAAAGAATATCCTCCCCCTCAAGGGAAGAATTTCTTTTTCTATTTGGGTATTTAGGTACGATGAATCCAAGGAGTTCGAATATGAGAAAGATGAATAGTTGAAGACAAAGAGTATCCCAATTAAAGTCACATGCGTCTGTCTTAGGATTAGAATCCGGGTTTGTAGTTAGTGGTGCCCGACCACTTTTTAATTTGTATAATTCTGGGTTGTAATAAATGGGGCATTTTCCTATAGACATTACTTTAAGGAATTAATTTAAATGATTAATGTGTTTGACTTGATTGCGTATAGAATTTTTTCCTATATTTCCTAGTTTTTTGGCATTTGTGTGTGTCTTTTTATTTTAGCTTGGATGCATGGAGGCTCGTGAGGGTATGCTAAAAACTTTTTCAACTCAAAATTAAAATTAAAAAATTTTTAGGCCAACATAGAAACTCTGACGATCTAAGAAGTAAGCCCGAGATCACCGGGAGTCTACATAAAGCATATTTTACCTTCTCTTCCTAGTTAGGCACCTCACTGCCTACGGCTTCTGGTAGACCACCTGGCCTTTGAGGGTGCAGATCTGTCAAGGGGATGTTATGTAATCTCTAGGAAAAAATATTTTTTAAAGCCTTTTTAAAAAAAACTGCTATATATTCATTTTATGCATTTAGTAGAGTCGATCAGCATGCATTGCATTATAAATTAATTAAAAGTGTCTAAAATTTTAATTACATTTTTTAAGCATTTTCACCCTACATAAGTCAAGGGACCAATTAGGATCCACTCTAGATGTCAGTCCCAAGTCTCAAAAGCTTTAATAATAATGTCATTACCACTCTTTCATAAGGATCGAACTCATGAATTTTAAATCAACTAGGTGGTTAGCTGACTCCCCAATCCAGGGCGGGGTAAGTCTAAGTTGTGCACTACATTAGTTAAGCTTAAGCCATTGGCGTTCGGGGCCCAAAATAGATTTAGGATTTGGGGTAGAATTGAATCATAAGATCCCAACCGTCGGGAATATAATCCCAAATTTCTAATAACTTATTCAAATCAAAATTAAAATTTTTCTCAATCCAAAATTTAAAGCTCGACACTTAGATTAGGTCGAGACACTTCTGAATTATTTCAGAATCTCAAAGCGTCTCCTTCCCCTCCTTCATTGACTCCAAAAATAAGTGTTCAAAATTCGATCCAATTTTGATTGAGATTCTAAATTCACTTCCTTTGGTATCATTCCTAGAAAATCTCTAAATAAAATTTTTGTTGTCATTTTAATCAAGAGTATTCATAGGAGACCTTGGTTTCCTACGATGTAATTAATTACGAGGGCTTGTGCTCGTAGGAGATTTAGGACCCACTTTAATTTTTTTTAAAAAAAGTTGATTTTCAAAACTCAACTAGTCTTCTTTGAGAAAATTAAATCAACAACAATTATTATCGTCATATTCAAACGATCGATTAGTAAATGATATTTTCTTTTCTTGGAAAGATATATTATTTTTTATCAAGACCCCAAATATGAAATTAATGATCTCCCATCCAGATTGCTATAGTTAAATACTCGATGGAACGTCATATTAACCTTTCAGGGTTACACATCATCCTTCCTTGAATTTAACTATTATAGCCTGAATGAAATACTCAGTTTCATTATATGAACTCATCAGGGAATGATATCTTCACTTCCAGGGGCGACATATCATTCGTAATGACATGTTTAATTTTGAGACTGAAATCCCGAATTAAAATTCTAAAAGAAAACTAATCTTTTAAAAATTACTTTTCAAATTCAACCCAAACAAGTAAGTAATTGGAATATGTAGGTGTGCATGATTTGTAGCTTGTGAAAGGCAACCCACTTGATATGCTATGCATGTTACTTAGTACACTAGTTATCCTATAATTAATGTTTTATATGTTATGTTTTGTTATGTTCTATTAATACATTTTTTATGCACCTTTTATCATTTATATGAAAGCATGTGTAGTGTTTACTGTTGTTTGTGTTTCTTTTATTTATATTTCATTAAAAATTCCCTAATGTTTACTATAATTATTCTTTTATTCTGATTATTTAATTAACTTTAGGAAAAGTGATAATTAAAAATTATGGAAAATTGAGACAATAATAAAATCCTAGATCATAGTTTAAATGAACATTATTTATACTTAATAGAGTGAAAAATAAACTAATAATTATCTAACTTATATCATTTAAATTATTGGTTTAATTTAAAATTATAAGTTACTTATTTATTTATTTATTTTTGAAATAAAGATAAATAATTAGAATTAAAGATTCAATATGAGTAGATTAAAATTAGAAATTATAAGCACTTCAAATTTAGAATTAGTAATCTTATTAAATCCTTACATAAAACCCATTAACATTATAAAAAAGAGTTCGAAGCAAAAACTGATATTCAAATAATTAACTATGCACTCATAAATTAATAAGAGAAAGAGTTGTGAAAATATTTCTAAAAAGAAAAAGAAAAAAAAAAGAAAAAAAAGATGAGTACATTCAAAAATTGGTTTCAATTAAAAGCTTAGAATCTAATTTCAATCTTATATTTAAATTCATAAAAGATAAAATAAGAAAACAAGTACAAATGATGGTGAACTAAAGAAGTTTTAGTTTTAACTATAAATATATCTAATCATTAAGCTACATTATTCACTTTAAAATTAAAAATTAATAATTAAATTTATAACATCTAAATTCAAATTAAGTAATAATAAGAATGACAAATTTTTATAATTATTAGTATTTTTGCTAAACCAGAATTATATTGTTAATTTTACTACTTCTAGACGGTGATGTATTATTCTCTATTTTAGTAATTTTAAATTATCAATTTTTATTTTGGTTAATCATTTAATTAGAATTATAATATATTTATTTACTTGAGGGCAAGCAAGAGTTTAAGTTGGAGAGAATTTGATAAGTGTAAATAATGTGTTATTTTATGTGTTATATTTTCAATAAAAATATGTTATTTTAGTTGTATTATGCTAGAAAAATATGAAAAAGGTATAAAATTCTAAGTTTCATATAGCGCCGCATCGTTAGAAAAAATAACATTGCAGCACCATTAAAGACACCGTCGGAGTGCCCGAATATTGACGTTGCAGTGCCAACTTTTTTGTCGGATAAAGCCATGGCCATTAAGCGTCACAGTGTCACACTCTATAATGCCTTAGTGCCTGAATTGCTCTTTCAGCGCTGTAATGTTCAAAAGATAGCAGCGCTACGGTGTAGGAGTTGTAACTTCCCAAGGACATGACCTGTCAGCGGACCGACGCGACTGTTCACTAAGTAACTGATCCACGTTAGCAAGCACTACAGTGGAACCAGGAAAGCAGCACAGCTATGTTAGTTCATTTGTTGGTAGCAGTGGCGTCGATCTTTTAAGTGCCGTAATGCCAGATGCCTACTTTGTGTTTTTATATAAATAGTCACTGTATTATATTTTTAAGAGAGTTCAATCACTTAGATAATTTTAGTAGAATTTAGAGTGCTTCTCTAAAACTCTCTTAGGATGAAAACTAAGGGAATTTAGGAAAGTACTTGATACCATTATTAAAATATTTAGCTTGTCTTTGTAGAAGAAATTCTATAAGTAAAAGGAGTATAGAGGAGATCTATTGAACCATTATAGTGATATCTATCTCTTGTATTTTCTTTCCATCATGCTATTAATGAAAATAATTTTGCTTCAATTTTACTCTATGCCTGGCTAAATTCTCTAATTTTGGATTGATGATGTAAGTATCATATATAGTCTTAATGAATTATCTAATTCCTTAAATGATTAAAAAGATATTTTTAATAATATAATGTCTTAATTTAATTCACATAATGATCATATGTGTAGTTAAAATTAGGTGTAATGCGAGGCCTCGATGGAGGGAAGTAAGCATAATAAGGATATTGAATTAGTATGCATTGGGTATAAAATATACTAAATTCTTAAGGAGATGATATATATATATATATATATATATATATATATATATATATATATATATATATATATATATATATATATATATTGATATTTATGTTGACGATCTACTCATAAAATATAAAATTTCAAAGTAACACATTGGAAATCTAATAAAAACTTTTTCTACATTGAAAAAGTGCAACATGAAGTTGAATCCTCTAAAGTACACCTTTAGAGCTAGATTAAGGATGTTTTAGTGCTTTCTACTTGGTTTATAAGGTACTAAAATGAATCCAAAGAAAGTCAATGCATTTCTCGAAATGCCCTAACTTCAAAATGCAAAGGAGTTGGAAAGGTTGATAATGCCAGTTAGTAGCCTCAATTTGTTAACTCAAAATTGGGTTACAAGTGCTCGCCCTTCTCTCAAGTCCTTAGAAGTGCTAAGCAGTTTACCAGGAATGAAGAATATGAAGCCACCTTTCAATAATTGAAGCTTCTCCTCTTATCATCACCTCTACTTCAAAGTTCACAACCATGGGAGGACTTACTTTTATACCTCAGAGTCGATGAGGAAGCGTTAAGATTGGTCCTCATCCATGCAACGATGAATCTATTCTGTAGTTAAAATTTTGTGTGGGGTTGAGCTACACTACCTAATCATAGAAAAGTTCTCTTGGGGTTTGCTTATCTCTTCATGGTGATTTCGACCTTACTTTTAGACACACTAATTTCAAGTTTAAATTAATCATCCATTAAAGTCCATCCTAATAAAGTCGGACCACTCTAGCAACTACTCAAATAGGCTGTGGAGCATAGTGAGTTTGAATTAACATGCACACTAAGGACCATCATCAAGGTGTAGTTGTTTGTTGATTTCTTTCCTGTCTTCAATGTAGCTTGACACTAAAGAAGAGATAACTATCAAAGAAGAATTAATGTGGGCTCTCTATTTTGATAGGGCTTCTGATATAGAGGGGGTTGGTATTGGAGTAATTCAGTAGGAATGACACTTTCTTATGCTACTAGAATTGATTTTTAAATAAATAGTAATCAAGTCTAATATAAAGCATTAACAGTTGGCTTAAGATTTGCTATTGGAGTAATTGCAAAACACTTAACTGTGGTGAATCAAATCAATGGGCAATATGAAGCAAGGGAGGAAGCTCTTTTAGAATACTTATTCAAACTCAAAATGAAAATGAGTAAGTTTAAATACTTCAAAATAGAGCACATCCCTAGGGACCACAATCAATTCACTGACTTCCTTTCTAAAATAAGAAATCTTGATGGAGGACTCATTTTAGAGCTTACTCACCATAAAAATGAAGAGGTAGAAGTAGTAGAGGCTGACTAACCCTCAAGGCTGAGTTGGGTAGATCCATTCATGAGTACTTAAAGTTAAGAATAATCTTCACAAATGTTAAAAATCCTCGATGACTTAAACAAATGTGGCTTCGTACTTACTCATTGATGGCTAATTAATTAGAAAGTAGATAACTACTACATACTTGAGATGCATAAGAGAATCTAAGCCATTGATATTTTAAGGAAGTTCACTTTGAAAAATGTGGCACCCACTCTAAATGTCAAACTTTGGCCAACCGAATACTAAGGGAAGGGTATTTTTGGCTTTCATTAAGAAAAGATACAAAAGAAATCTAAAGAAGGTGTATCATGTTAATAATTTATAGTTATACACCTTCATCCCTCTCATAAGTTTCAACCAATCTCAAGTCAACAGCCTTTTACTTTTTGGGGCATGGACTTAACCGACCCTTTCCCTCCCATAACGGGACAAACGACATATATCTTAGCGGTGCTCCAGTTCAATTATTAATGTGTAAGTTAGGTTCTTTTATATAAAGAAATCTAATACTAAAGAAATTTGATACTACAACTTGGCATTCGGTACGTGACCAGTTAGTTTCTACCTAGGAAGGTCCTTATATAATTATAGTTCTAGTTTGCCCTTACAAAATTGGCTATATGCCCTAGCTCCTATCGACTAAAACTTGTTGCAAAAAAAATATAGAACATGGAGTAAAGATGATTTGAAGATCTTTTATCCTTAAAAGATAATTTTTCTTTGCCTTGGCTCTTATAAATTTTTATTCAAAATAATGAATGAAATTTTTTTAGTTTCTTAAGAAAACTATTACTTTTATTTTATATGCAAAAGTCTTGATGAATAATCAAATACTCTATATACTCACCACATAATCTAGTACTTAAAAACTTGATAAATATCTAAGTACTCAAAAAAGTAGATGAATAGATGAGCTATCGAGGAACACATCATCATTAAAAAAAGAGAAAATAATACATACACAAGAAGGATGCATTTTTGCCTCGAGTCATATATTGAAGTTGATCAACTTTGAAAATTAATTATATTGGTATTAGAATATTTAAGGAATGTATTGGATGAAGTAAGGAAAAGGATGACTACTTGAATGAATGGTAAAAGTGACCTTAGGTTCAAGGTTAAGCTTTGTTACGGGCTAGTAGATTCACGGTGATAGAGTAAGAGAATTTTTTTTTTTAACGATGCAAATGTCCAGCATACAAACAAATAAGTGAGAGAGATTGAAAACATCAAAAAATATTTTACATGAAAACTAGAAAAGGGAAAAATCACAGGGGGCCATACCCAGGTTGTAACGTCCTAAGATCAAACTTTGAAAGAATTGCCTATTTTAATCTCTTAATTAACCAATCAAAGCTTTTATGAATTCATCAATATAAATCAATTTAGCAGAAGTAACTAAAATTATATACATCAAAATATAAAACTATAATCATCCCTCAAAATTCATGTATAGAAGCCAGAAGTTCAAATATTACTTTCATTTTAACTTTCTAAGCTCCTGACTAGAAAAGAATAAAAATAAAGGAAATACAAAAATAAAATAAAACTTGAATATCAGATTTGTTCTCACTCCACTAGATCCTGTCCCCTTCGTAAAATTATATAAAACTATATAGTGAGCTAACGGTTTAGTAGGTTACCAGAACCTATAACTAAAATGAAGATAATATGAATGGTATGTATATAATCATTCAATCACTATCAGTATGAATATATAATTATAACATCATATAGCAATCAAATAAATAGTAATAGGTCATATGATCAATAAATATCTATGCAACTATATATCTTAAGAGCAATGATTAGAAATCAAGTGAAAAGTGATAAGTAAGTTCAATCAATCTTATACCCAATAGTTTTATAATAGTTTATATAGCATCTTATTATATTATTACACCTGTTATTATCATATGCATATCATATACTGCCTATATTATGGATGCATATCATGTAAATCATGTGATTCATATATATTGAATGTCTTTATATTAATTTTATTAATCTTATCAAATACTTGTATCAATTATAGGTTGTATCTTGTGTAAATAATATCATGTTAATTATGTAATTTATCATACACACACACACACACACACACACACACACACACACACACACATATATATATATATTCCTATCATATATATATGCAAGCACTATAAGCAAGAAAAGGCATCCGACTATTTGTTATGCTTTTCTTATATCCAATACTATAGGCTAACCCTACAGGAACCAATTTCATTCATATTAATCATGTTTTTTGAAATCAGTCATATCACAAGTACTTTAAGTCAGGTGACTTTCATATCAGAAGTCTTCACTTCCTGCCCATCAACATATCATATCATATTAATCTATCTTCTTATGTCTCCCTTTTCCTATCATTTAAGATTACACCATAAATCTTATTTAAAAGGAAAGTCTATCGGCCTACCCTCCTATGTAGGGTAATATGTCTCTAGCCAACATGAATCAATCAATCATTTATGTCCCATACACACATTCAATAAAAAAATATAACATAAATGATTGGCACTATTTCATTTTTGCTCGTTTGTTACTAAGAAAAAATATTAGTGAAGTGATCAAAGATTAGGCTATGCTTAACTATGTTATTCAGATTGTTTACACTATAGATATGGAAAAACCTATTTACTCTTCTTTGAATTACATCACCAGAGGTACTACTTCAATGGGTTTAGGGCATCCTTCCTTAATTTATGCTTTATATGTTAATGCTGATGTAAGGGAAGATGCTAGTGGAGAACAGCATTTTCCTATTTTAGCCCTCACCAAAAGAAAAATAGTGAGCTTTAAAAGACTAGGTGTAGAAGAGGAGGCATGTCCTAGTGAGCCCAGGTTGATCAGCAGGCCTAGCAGTAGTGGGAGTTCTAGGACTCCTAGATCTTTAGATGAGAAAGTGTCGAGTTGAGAGAGCAGATGGAAGAAGTGACTGATTTCTATGAGGAGAGTTGGGAATAAGGCTTATTATTCAGGAATGTAAGAAAAGAATTACCACAACATTACCAAATTTAATAAGGCTTTAGTGGGGATGTTCAGAAGGAGCCCCTTTGTCGAAAATATAGAAAAACTTCATTTTCCTACTGCTCTAGAATATTAGTCATTTTTTTGGTGAAGTGGTGATAATGATGTAGAGGAGGAAGAGAATACTATTGTTTATAGTTTATTTTTCTTCTTTTTTTCAATTCTTTACATGGGGGAAGATCCCCATGATGATGATGTGATAGTGGTTGTTGTGAAATGGCTATGAGAACCATTTGTTTTATTGATAAGTACAATTATTGTAGGTAATGGATGGAGAAGGATTGAGAGGATAGTGCTTCATGCACTAGTTATCTTGTTATGCTTTCTTCTTTCATTTGTATCTCATTGCCTAAGAGCTTATTATCATTTCAATGAAAAGGCAAGTTTATCTTTTATGCTTAGTTTTTTATTTACCATACTTTAAATTGTTTTATTTTTGTTGTGTGTAATTTACATTTAATTAAATTTCCACATATGCTTAACTGTTGAAAATTATTCTTTACATAGCACTTGCACTTTGATTGTTTATTTAGCCAAGATAAAAATAGTAATTAAAAATTATCTAAAATTAAGAATAATAATAAAATCTTAATTTGATTGAACAAATCATAGTAATTCATAATTTGAAAATATTAATAATTAACTAAGGAAAATTATTTAAGTCATTGCCTTATCTTAAACTTAGAAGCTATACACTCTTGCATTGACCAGTAGATTGAAGAATGAATAGTTGAGTTAAGGAAAAAGAAGTATGTAGCTTAAACTATGAAGATCATAGTAAACTTAAACATAGAATTAGTTATCGTACTAAATCCTTACATAAATTTATTTAGGATTGCTGGAGAGATGAAAGAAAACTAATACTCAAAATTATTAAAATGTACTCTAAGTATTAAAAAGTGAAAAAATATTAAAAATTAAAAGTGAATTTTGAAATAGGAAAAAGATGAGTACATTAAAAAATTGGTACATGTTGAAGCTCAAGTCCAAAAAACATCTTAATACTTAAATCAAATTAGATAAGTTAAGTGAACTAATATATATAATGATGCACTAATGAACTTCTAATTTAACTACAAGCACAACTAATCTCTAAATAATATATTATTCATTTTTAAAATCAGAAGTCAATCTTACACATACTCTTATAGTGGATAACTTCAATTAGAGCTATAATAAGGATGATTACTTAGGCTAATTATTTAAGATTTTTCAAATTAGCATTATAACTTTAATCATTCCAAATTACTTTTAAACTATAATATATTATCTTATATTTTAGTAATTTTAAATTATCAATTTTTTTTTTGGCTATTAAACTAATCAATAGGTGATTATACTATTGCTTGAGGATAAGCAAGAGCTTAAGCAGAGAGAAATTTATTAAGTGTGAATTTTGTACTATCATTTACCTTTAAATTTAGTGAAAATTTATTATTTTAGCTGATGTTGTGCGGGAATTTCTCAGGAAAAGGAGAAAAATGCATATGTATTGAACTTGTGCTGCATCATTCCAATTACTAGTGTCGTTGTGTCTACAATGCTTCAGTGCCAAATCAGGGAATTCCAGCACAAGAGCCTCAAGAAAAAGGGAAAAAATTTTAGTTCCCTGATGAAGCCAAGGTTAACACCGCAACATAAAAAATTCACTTAAGCATCAGAGAGTCAATCATTAAAATGTTGCAGCGCCGTATTGTACATTCAAGCATTGTAGTACTCAACTTTTGCAGTGCTGTGGTGAAGGAATTTGGAAAAGATGGAGCCTCACCAAAATTAACCAAGTGATGAACTGATTCAGCCAATAGATGTGCCAAGTTAGCATAGTGCCACAGCGGAGTAAGCCCAACAATGCTAATGTACTAGTTCATCTTATAACAGTACAAAGAGACTATTTCATGCATCATGGTGTCTGAAGCTATTTCTGCACTTACTATAATAGTTTTTCAATTCTTTTGTTTAGTAGTTCTGTCACTTCCAGAAGAGTTCTATAATTTTTAGTGATGTTCTTTAGTGCCCTCTTAGAACAAAGTCTAAGGGAGGCTAATAAAGTGTAAGATACTTTCATTGAAGATCTTAGCCTATTTTATGTAAGGAATCCTACCCTTGGAGGAGGAAGTGTAGAAAATTCATGTGTACTTACATATCTAGTGGGCAATCTATATCAAAGAAAATCTAAGCATCAATTATCACTAAGGCATATTATAGTTTATATATGCATTCAGGTATTCACACCCATGTGTGCCACCAATCTCAGCTCCAATTCTAGCATGTGTGTATAGTCTAACTCAATAAGAGGCTTAAGATGCTGTTGACCTCATTTTTGTGTGAGGCCATTAGGACCCAACCCAGATCTCAGACTAATCCAGACCCTAGGATCAATCATGATCTTAGATCAATCCAGCCTCTTAACTAATTTAATTCTAGGACCCTCTTAGATTCCAAACCCTAAGTTCTGCTTAGGTCCTAGAGTTCTTCTAGATCATAGACCTTAGGATCTCTAGACTTTAGGATCCTTCCAGTCTCTAGACCCTAGGACCTTCCTACACCTTAGGTCTCTTTTAGACTCCAAGCCTATGACCTTTTTAGGTCTTAGGATCTTAGAAGACCTCAGACCCCAAGGTTTCTTAGATTCTAGAACTCTTCCAGAATCTAAATCCTTGTTCAATCCTGAACTCAAGCCAACCTAAACCTTAATTCAATTCAAACCTCAATCAAAATCCAAATTCCAGCCCAGTCTAAAATTTCAAATTCTAGTTCAAACCTTAATTTTGCCCCTGATCAAATTCCAACCCTATCCTATCACTTATGATCTCCTAATAATCATGAATCATTTGGACAATTCAGATCCAGCCATGCAAACTCACAAAAAACCAATTCAAACCCAAAATCTATATCAAATATAGATTTCCAAATCTAGAATCCAAGGCCAAAGATCTAAGTCCTAAAGCCTTTTCCAAGAAATCTTTGAACACTTCAAAACCCAATCAAATGACCTCCGATTCATGATCTGTTAGTTGCATATTGACTAGCCATGTCTTTAGGGTCAACCCTCTAAATTTGAGCTCAATCTGCTACTTCTACCCCCCAAAACTAAATTGAACTTGAAGGCTGCAAAACCTTCAGATATTTATGGCCCGTGCCACTAGGCACATCACATAGTGGAATTTGACCTTGGAGCCCCCTCTAGACCCTTCTATCACTTCCAAATTTTTAATATTAATGTGTTCAACATTAACCTGCATCTTTCTGGACTCACTTTGACCCCCAGTCGACCCGAGATCAAAATGACCAAAATGCCCTTTAAGGGGATTTTTGCACTTTTCACCAAGACTCAACATGGTTCAACATTTTTAACCTTTGAAACCTCTCTCAATGAATTTTCTATGATATTTAAGATCCATTGAAACCAAATTCACTCTTTGGGTTAACCTGGTTGACCAAGTCAACTATGGTTGACCAAATTCACCCTTAACCCAACCATGATTGTTTTCAACATTTAAAACCATTTCAAACTGATCTAGCACTTCAAAATTATTTGTTTGGACACTCTCATCAGCTCTAAAATTCCTCAAATTAAATTTTCCTTGGTTTGATTTAGTCAACCCAATTGGGAGGACTAAAATCCTCTCCAATCTCACCCATTTGGCCAAAACCCTAAACCAATTGCTTCAATCACTTAGCTAATCATTCAACCAGCCAAATACATCCCACTGAAGACCTCATGAGTCACCATTGACTGGTCAACAAGTCAATGGGTCAAATTTTGTTGAAATGAGACCAAGTCATGGTCATTTGACCATGCCACATGGACAACCTTTTCCCTCTCCCAAAATCTGCCCTAACCTGCTCAAAAGGAATTATTTTCCTTTCCTAAGAGGCCACAAACCAGCCCCCTAAATCATGCTTAGGCTTGGTTTAGCCAAAAGAGGGAAAAGGGGTTTGGTCCCCCCCTCTTGGCTCAAGGCAATCCCTCTCAACCTCAACCCTTTCTCCTGGTTTTGGGCTGCTCATGGGACACATGGCAAGCATCCAAGGCACCCTTGATGAGATCCAAGCCATCCATTTCAAATCATAAGGGTTAAGTGGGCAAAACTTACCCTAACCCATCATCTTGTTCATTTTCCATCTAAGTTCCAAATTCCAGCAGCCCCAAAGCTCTCAAAGAGTTTTCCATACTCCTCATTACTCTCCAAGACCATTCCAGCCCTTCCCCCATCATTTCCACCACTAAAACTCTCATTTTAGTGGAAAGGAGAGAGAAAAGAGAGAAACACCATCTCTCTTCGACATCTTCAAATCCAGCCGTTAAAATCTTCCAGGGTCTTCTGCAAACTTGAGTGTGGATAAACTACAAGTTCAGAGAGCCCAAGAATACAAAAATCCACCGGGTAGATTAATATCTCCACTTTTAGTAAAATATCCAAATTGAAATTGTAGGAAATCTGCAATGCATGGAGCCTCCAAACTCTAGGCATTGCAAGATCATGTTGTCCCCTAGCTACAGTTCAAATTTCGTCAAATTTAATTAAGTATTTTGAAAGATATGACCGTTTAAAGTTTTTTGACTCTGGTTCAACCAGAGCCATCCGATCGCGCCTTCAGTGTGATCGGACGGCCCTGAATCGGCCGCGTCAGCCGATCGGACCACGCTGTCGCCCCTGGGTTTCGAACCCAGCCCCTTCCGCGGACGCGCGGGACACGTGGCTCAATCAGAGCCGTGGGCTCGTCCTGCGGCTGATCTAACGGTCGGATCAGTGATCCGACGTGGTTAAGTGGCGCACCGTTGCGCCCCACGTGTCGGACACGCATCAAAATGATGCGGCGATGATGCAATGATTGCCGCCGCCGATCCAATGATTCGATTTGAGTAAAATAAATTTAAAAAATGCCCAGAAACTTTCAAAATTCACAGAAAATTTGTTTTTCCACTAAAATTGATGTTTTTGGTGTCGTTGGAAAGGTAATTACATGTAGTATTTATTAAAAATAAAATTAAGTTATTTTGAGCTCTAGATTGGGAGAAAATGGTGTTTGTTTGATTTCCATTTTTCTCAATTTTCTTGCAATCCAAGGGTCAAATGGATCCCAAATTTTGGTGGAGTGTTTTTGAGCATCTTAGGTACGTTCCATAATTTTCCTAGGGTTAGATGCTTAATAATTTTCTGTCATGTGAATTTTTAAGGTAATGGATCCATTTTGGACCCAAAACTTTAAAAATTCATCACTCCATGTTTCTGTAGAATTAGGTGCATGATTTTTTCTGTGTGTCTACATTTGGGTCAGGGTTAGTCACACCAAATTGCAAACCTATTTGAACAGTAGAGATACCTAGGGAAAATAGTTAGGAAAATGTCTAGAGAACTTTGGAAATTCTTAGGGAATTATACACACACTCAATAGGGGTGAAACTTGAATACAATAAACTTAGTGACATCCTAAACCTTAGGTTTAAATTTCATTGAATTTGGAGGTTATTATGTTAGAAAATTATTTACCTAAAGTTTCAGCCCTTTTAAGGGCTCAGAAACTTAAAAAAAATATAATAAATCCATATTAAGTCCAAAAATTACAAACAATACCTCAAATTGACCAAAACTTATTCCTCTACCTAGGAAAAATAAAAGTCCCATGACTGGACTCCTAATTCAACTTTAATTTGACTTTTATTGAAACTTAATAATTAATTAAATTAATTAATTAAAAATTATTAAAAATCCCAAATAATTTCCAAACACTTGGAAATACTATCATGGGTCATCTCTGACCTTTGGGAGTGATTCTAGGTAGTTTGGGATGAGTTTGGGTCAAAATGATCAAAACCTTCTTAATTAAGCAATTTTTAAAATTTGATAATTAAGGAAACTTTGAAAATTCATAACTAATTACAGAAAAATTCAAATTGAACAAACTTAGTGTCAATCAACTCCAATTAAGGTCTAGTATTTTCTAAAAATGTCAAACCTCTAAAATCTGGTCAAAGTCAAAAAGTCAACGTTTTGGTCAACCGTAGTTCAAATCTAGGCCCGAACTTCAAAAAATCATAACGTTTCATAGAAATCTCCAAATTGAGTGTGCTAATAGTCTAACAACTCATCATAAGGTCTAATATTTATTAAAATTTTGAAACTTATAAAATGAGCTTCAAATTAAAAAGTCAACTTTTAGACCCTTTAATTAACATAATTAAATAATTCCAATAATTTCTAAAAATTCAATAATTCATTAAAATTCTAGAAAACTTTAATTTGATTAATAAAACATTCAACCAACACTCAAATGCATAACAACCACTTCAAAGATGAAGTTTATTGGATGGACTACTCCGGGCTGTGGGGCTAAGTGTTCTAAGGAGGCCTAGTTCCTCGAGCCTGGTGGCACAACGCCACGAATGAATTCAATGGAGTGTTAAACATCAAAATTAAGTTACTTTTGATTACTTAACCAAGTTAAAACCTTTAATTCAACTACATCAATATGGTTTTTAGGATGGACTACTCCGGGCTGTGGGGCTAAGTGTCCTAAGAAGGCTTGATTCCTCGAGCCTAGTGGCACAACGCCACGAACCTATTAATGGAAAATATAAAATAATTTAACTTTTAAAATCAATAATTAATTGAATTAATTAATATTAATCGATCCTTAATTTTTAACAAATTAAACCAACTTAATTAACCCCGATTGCTACTGGGTAACCCAGGCCTACGAAGCCTCAAGAAAGATGAAATAAACTTCACGACCTCACTGAGCAACAAAGGTAGAAATCATTTAATAATTAAAATGTATTTAAATCAAACTTTAACTCATTAATACTTAAACTCGAACATAAAGTTCTCTTTTAGCCTTCAACAAACTCAAACATTAAACAACTTCAACAGATTACCCAGCTTAAGATCTACCCCAGCCACACGACCTACTACACACACTTTAGATGGTTTGTTAGGACAACCGACACTAGATCTAGGCTAGGCCGGTGTTTACTTTTCTGCTGTGTGCTGGATTTTCTGAGTTTTCATTGCATGTTGTAATTGAAATTGATTGATGTGTTTGTTTACTTTTACTGCACTCTGTGGATTGATGTGATGGGTGACTATATTACCCTTAGGTTAGGAATGATCTGGATGCTCATTGGATTTTCTACAGGTGGCCACGCTCATGTAGGGCAATAAAGGGGCTAAATAAATTATAAATATAAATGCTACAGGTGCTTCAACTGCTTAGCCCCCAACTAAAAAAGAGCGTAGCCAAGTGTGTTTACTTTTCTGTATATATATATACAACTGCTTGGGATGTGAATTAATATTTAAATGCTTAGGATGACCCTGCAGGAGAGTCTAGAATTTTTATTTTTATATTCATGTAATTTGTTTGAGTATTGAGTTATAAAAGTGGCACTTTGAGTTTGGGATACATAGATCCAAAGGTTGGATTCCAAAGAGGAAAGGATACCTCTTTGGGGGATAGTCCTTATCCTTATAGAACTCCAAATTTGGATCATTTTACTACCCAAAGTGGAAAGAGTAACCTTCCCCTCAAGGGAAGAGTTCTCTTTTCCATTTGGGTATCCGATCACGAAGAATCTAAGGAGCTTGAGGAGGAGAAGACTGAGGAGTTGAAGTCAGAGAGTATCTCACTCAAAGTCACTTGCGTTTGTATTAGGATTAGAATCCGGGTTGTTCTCGTTGGTGCCCGACCACATTTAATTTATGTAAATCTGGATTATAATAAGTAAGGCAATTTGCCTATGGACATTTACTTAATTAGTTTGATTATTCAATGTGTTTTGATTTGATTTGATTGTGTATAGGATTGCCTGCTTTTCTTAGTTTTTTGGCGATTGTATGTCATTCTTTTGATTTAGCCTGAATTCGATCAGAGGCTCGTGTGGACACGAAAAAATTCTTCTACTTAAATTTTAATAAAAAATTTAGGATAACATAGAAACTTTAACGCTTTTAAGAAGTAAGCATGGGATCGTCGGGAGTTATCATTTCATAATTACTGCTTTATTCTTTTTCTTTGTTAGGCACCTCCCCGCCTGCGGGTTCTGGCAGACCACTTGGCCTATGAGGGTGCAGTTCTGTCCAAGGTGATCTGTGTATCTTTAGAATAAAATCTATTTTTATGCCTTTTTAAAACTGCTTCATCTCATTTTATGCATTTTAATAAAGTCAATCAGCATGCATCGCATTAGAAATCAATTAAAAAAATGTGTTTAAATCTTTAATTGAATTTTTAGTCTAAGAATTTCACCCAACATAAGTTAAGGGGTTAATTAGGAGCCTACTCTAGATGTCGACCCCAACTCTTTCAACCAATTTTAAACAACATCCCTGATCACTCTGCATCAAAAGGTCAGACTCATGGTTTTGAAGCGCTTAGGTGGTTTAGCAGGCTTTCCAATCTAGGCTGGGGTAAGTCCAGATTTTGTACTGTATTAGTTAGGTTCGAACTACTGTGTTCTAGTGTCCAAATTTAGATCTAAGATTTGGGGTAAATTTTAAGTTATAAGACCCCAATATTTTGGAATATAATCCTAAATTTCTAATAAAATGCTCAACTCAAACTAAATCCTCTTCCAATCTAAATTTAAAGCCCAACACCTAGCTTAGGTTGGGATATTTCTGAATTATTTTCAGAATCCTAAAGTGTCCCCTACTCTTCTTCCTTTGATTCCAAAATAAGTGTTGAATCTCGCTCCTATCCCATTTGAAATTTCAATTTCAGCTCTTTGATATCATTCCTAGAAAATCTCTAAACAAAATTTCTGCCGTTATTTTAATCGAGAGTTTTTGTAGGAGACTCAGGTCTCCTATGGTGTTTACTTTTCTTGCGCTCGTAGGAGATTTAGAACCCACATCTGATTTTTCAAAACTATATTGTGATTGAAAAATGTTGTAGTTTGTTTTGAAAAAGGATTAATTATATTTGGGAAGGTTAATTTTTAGAATTTGATTTTAAAATTTAACACTTATTATGAATGATATATCACCTCGAAAGGTGAACATATCGTTCCCTAATAGGTTCAGATTACAAATCTTTAAATTTATCTGATTATCATAGTCAAACTCAAGGAGAAACAACATATAATCTCGAAGGATCGGAATGATATTTAATAAAATATTTGACTACAATAATCTAGATAATAGATCATTAATTTTATAATCAAATTAATAATAGAACGATATATCTTCCAGGAGAAAGAGGATATCGCTTATTATTAATTATTTGAAAATGAAAATAATAATCATCAAGTTGATTTTCGCAAAGATAATTAATTAGAGATTTTTTGAAAATTGGATTTTAAAAATCAGGTCTAGGTTTCTAAATCTCCTACGAGCGCAAGCCCTCGTAGTTAATTACATCGTAGGAAACTAAAAATTTTCCTACGAATACTCTTGATTAAAATAGCGATACGAATTTTATTTAAGATTTTCAAAGATTGATATCAAGAGAGGTAGGGACTGGAATTTCAACAGGGATTGGTTTGAGGTTAAACACTTATTTCTGGAGTTAAATGAAGAAGAGTAGGAGGTGTCTTGAGATTCTGAATTACTTCAGAAACACCCCAACCTATCCTAAGTGTTGGGCTTGAATTTGATTAAAAGAGATATTTAGTTTAGATGATTAATTTTATTAGAAAGTTGGAGCTTATATTCTCGATCACTAGGTTGAGAGAATGCCCAGGAAATGAGGGTAGAGACTAACCTACCGAGTGGGTATGACATCCCCGGTCAAGATCCCATGATTTTCCATCATCTCGGGTTCGTTGGTATCCTTAGCCTACTTAGTCGAGTGCCGACCAGAGGATCCTTGTTAGCAACCATGGGTTACCTCATTCAATGAGACCTCATAGGCCAAGGGGCTGGGGACCTAATCCTGGGCTGACAAATAGGAGGTGCATAGGTCTGTGGGTAGTGAACTAATGTCTATGTTATCTAACCTAGGATGCCACTCTCATTTTGTATACATATCAACATATCTCAAAAATACAAAGAAACACCAGCCTATTCTAAAGCTAGAGTCTGTGTCCTAATAAGTAAATCTTGGTGTGTGTAGCAGGCTATGTGGCTGGGATATGTCTTATATCGGGTAATTAGTTAAAGTTTTTTAATATTCTTGTTGGTTGAAAAGCTCAAGGGAAGTTTTTGGTTAAAGTTTAAGTCTTAAAGATTTGAAGTTGATTTTAAAATCGATTATTAATTATTTGGTGGATACCACCTTTGTTGCTCACCGAGACCGTGAAGTTTATTTCACCTTCCTTGGGGTTAATTTAATAGTCTAGTAGGCCTGGGTTACCCAGTGGTACCCGGTATGATTAAATGAATTAGATTTAATTTAAGGTTTGAAATTTGATGAATCTTAATTAAGGTTGATTGATCACAAGTTTTAAAGTTAGATGAAATTTTTTGGATTTTTAAATCAAGTATTTAATTAATTTTTTTATTTTATTTGAATTATTTAATTGTTTAATTATGGGTGTTTTAACGACTTGAGTCCAAATAAACTCTAAACTTCTCAAAATCACCTCTAAAGATCAGGAATGATCTAAGGAGGGATTATTAAGTATTTGAGAATTATTTGGAGTTTTTCGTCATTTTTAACAAATTAAATTAATTAAATATTTAATTTTATCTAAAATTCAATTAAGCTTAAATTTAATGTCAAATCAAAGGGGTTTTAATTTTCTTATGTTAAGAGTTCAATTTTCATTAATTTGAGGTATTATGTGTGTTTTAGTGTTTTAAATTTGATTTATTAAATTTTTTGAAGTTTTAAGGGCTTAATTAAGGCTTAATCTTAAGGGATTTGATTAAGGGATTTAAAGGGTTCAAATATTAGTGAGAATTTTCCCTAAAGCAGGGAATGTCACTAAACTCAAGGGGTTTAATTTCAAGTCAATTGAATTTAATGAAGTTTTGAGGCTTAATTGAGGGTTTAACTTTAATTAAATCAATTAAGTGGTTCAATGATTGATCAATTGATTTAAGTATGATTGAGGTCAAGTTTGATAGTGTACACTGATCCTAAGGTACGGTGTCACTAAGTTTTCTATGTTTGATGTTTGATCCCTAAGGGATATAAGTATGAATCCTGGGGTTTGTCTAAGTTCTCTAAGACTCGTCCTTAATTATTGTCCTTAATGATGTCACTAGGTTTAATGGGTTTGAATCAGTGTCACTAACCCTTTGGACATGCATATGAATGTAAATAAGTTATGTTGATGGTAAATATTAACTAAATGTAAGAGTTACTGCAAGAATTTAAGGCTGGGGGAATAACTCAACAGGGAAGTCTAGGAGCCCTATGGTCTTCTAAGTTTTAAGAAAACTTACCTGATCACCGGAGCTGGTCAACGGTGATTCTGATCGTGGCACCCTCATTTGGAAGAAACAGGGGCGACTAAAGCTCTTTGGCTCTATCTTCCAATTAACTCCATCAGTACCTCGCAAAAAGGTGACGAGAGAGAGAGGTGTCAGAATATCATATATATGAATATATAAGCTGGTATAAATTAACATATAGGTGAATATGTAAAAATGTAAATCAAATCAAATTATTAAAGCAATTTCAAAATGAATGTAACTTGATAAGAAACAGTTTCAAAATGTATGTTTCTATGTACTAAGAGACTCCAATATATATACTGTCTCACAAGAATGAGTCAACATGTATAATTATATGTAAGAGAAAATTTTAACTCATATATCATCTTGTAAAAAGGAATCAACATGTAGAGAAATCATAACCATATATATACAATGAAAATAGAAAAATCAAACTTTTCTAGTCATTTAATCTGTATACAACTAACGAAATATATATATATATATATATATATATATATATATATATATATATATATATATATATATATATATATATATATATATATGTCAAACTGAGCTTCCCAAAGCACATTTCCAAAAGAATATAAATGAATAATTGTACCCATTAGAAAGAATCTTGGTCAGTGCTAAGCCCAGAACATACGCAAAAGATAATGGAAATTATTTACATTGCTTATTCAAATGTGCATATGAGTTATTTGGATGAATTTATAAGCTTTTAATCTACAACAGGTATGAAAAGTAAGAGCATGAATTTATAGCAAGCTGTACAACCTTCATGACTGAAAGGTAACTGGAATGTTAATTGAAGTGATAGGATAGAATGTTTAAGTGGCATCCCAACAGCTCTATGTGAATAGCAATTTAAGCGCTCTAGTATTGTATATGTTATTGAATCAAGAATTAACCTTTAATCTTTTGGAGTTGCATAAAATTCAAAAGCTTCAGCCATTTTCCCATATCTCTCAAAAAGACCAAGCAAGAGGCTACAGGTCACCTCGTTTGGATGGCACCCCCAAACTAACATTTCATCAAATGAACTAAAGGCCATCTCAACTTTATTTGCTTTACTGAAACATTCAATCAAGGTGCTGCATATGATAATCTCAGGATTCAGGTCCCTCATTTACATTTTCTCAAACCTAATATGAGCTTCATCAAGGTCATTATCTTTTCAAGACAATTGATCAAAGAAATATAACTAATGACATCAGGCTTGCAAACATAATATTCCATTTCCTCAAAAAGTTCCAACGCCTTCACAACCAGGCAAACTTTCCCAACTTGAAAGAAGAATATTGTATGTAAATATATCAGGAGGAGACCCACTAAGTTTTCTATGTTTCTTTCTAGTTTCTACATTTCAACAGCATAACCAGAAAGCATCAACACCTTTTCCTCTCTAAATAACGACCAACTCAATTCTTCTTTTCTTAGCAAGATTCTCAAAACAACAGAGAAGAGATGTGGCCATCCAAAAATAGAACCACCATCAGATTTTTCTTTTCAAAGGAAATAAGAAATATTCTCTTCAATTTGCTTCAAGGAGATATATCACAAAGAACAAATCACTACTTAACCATAATGAATAAACTCCATCATGAGGGATTTTGATTAAACCCACCATTATAAATAATGTGAATGTATGTTCTGTGAAACGATTGAATCAACATGGCAAAACAAGAGACTATTGCTTGGAAGTTAACATGCATGTAATTCTTCCAGCTAAACCATGACTTGTACAACGAAAATCATGTAACTCTTTGCAAAAGTACTCCAAAACAATGTAATCCATCACAAACCAACTTTAGCACTTTGGCCTCCATTTTCTTGCTTCAATTTAACTTTTAAGCCCAATACAGATAAAAAAAAAGGTTTTCATAAAAGCTCATTTCATTTTGAAAGAACTCAAGAGACCTGGCAACATAAAGCTAACAATCCTTTCCAAAACTCAAAAGAAAACTTTCCAACATAAAGTATACAATTTAATCATTAAAATCCATTTCTGAAACAATGCATTCTATATATCAATGCAATCTCAAGATACCTCTTAACTTTCAACATATATATGAGAAAGTGTAGCAACTATCGATTTCAAAAGAATGGAGAGAACATTCTTCTGTGTAGATTTTTAGGAATAAGAAAATAACTGGCAATAAACCCCCTTTTTCCCATGTATGCACCGATATTTACTTCCACCATGCAATTCAAATTAGCTATGTTACAAGTTAGCAGGTCGAAACACATAGACGACAGAAATCTCTCCATGCTAGTGTTAGTAAGATAAGTTTAAGTGGCCGAACATGTACTCGTTCATATGACAAGCAACTGGTCCATAGAGAAGCAGCAATTCTAATTCGTTTCAACAAATCAAAAACAGTTTGAGTTACAGTAACCACCACGAGACAAACCATCATGTATTTTGCCTATTAACTGTGTGTGTACATTTACCATTGAGATATAAAATGCATGCATATGTTCATTGCCCCTCTTCCAAATCCCTTTCTTTTTATCATCAACATTAAAAAAGGGTCGTTTGAAGATTCAGTCTAGAAAGCAAAATATGTATTTAAATACTCATGCCAGACAAGAAAATCAGGTGCTTATTACTTCATCATTGCCAATCTTAATAAAAGATTTGGTTACTTCATGGTCAGTAAAAGTTTGTTAACCAGATTTCATACTAAACAAGTAATGTTTGGATAAATACATAAGCATGAACAACAAAAGGACTTATTGTTTTCCAACCGAAACTCACTAAACGCTTAATGAGATCACTGAAATTTTTTTTTTAACAAGCACTAATGTAAACTGTGAATTATTCGTGGAATCCCAACCACTAAGAGCCAGAAGAGGATAACATCACACAAGAATATAAAGGCATACATCTATTAGGGGATGGCCATCTTGGTGATAACAAAATCGTAACCACCAATTAATTTCACTATAAAACAGTGCTTCAAAAATCCACATAGCCATGTATCATATAATGCAATTTAAGAAAATGTAACTACTTACCAAACAGAGAGTAGCCCCATTTATATTCGAATGAAAAGTCAGTCATATTACGCCGGAATTGATAAATGATAACCCGCATAGGCTTGACAAAATACGATTTCTATCTCAGTCACAATGAAAATTAATTTCCAACAAAATAAAATCACCCACCAATCCTTTGTTGAATCTAATGCATTTACATGATATAAATGTGTGTTGATTCCTCACAGAAAATGTGAGAAAGATTAATAAAGCAATGTACTACTCTTCCTAAACTACATAGAAGAAATCATATCGCTGCTTGGCTTTGGGAGAGAGATAGCAATCAATTTCTTCTCGACACAAAATCTTGTAAGACAAAATCATATATATATATATATATATATATATAAAGCCCGGATTGGAGTAAACAAATGCCCCCTAATTCGGGGAAATAAAATCAAGAAAATTCCAAAAGGAAGAAAAATAAGATAGAGCTATTTTAATCCTCAAAAAAAATATTCATTCCAGGTTTTAAATAATCATAAAATCTCAAATCATTGATGGACTCCAGTCATCCGAATTCAGTCAGATTTAAGCAATGGAAATGTAAGGAGCTAGCAGGATGAAGAAGGAGATATTACCGTTAGAGAAGAAGGTTGTTAACTTCAATCACACAAGCAAGCTGTTCGAACAAGACCACCTCCCATTCACCTCACTTCCCTTTGAGTAGACATCCTTTCAAATACTTGAAACATCTTTCCCAAGGTTTCTGGACGCCAATTTCCTCCTCTTCTGGCTTGGATGTATAGTGAGCAAATCTCCCTTTCTTGAACAGAATGCCCAACCTGCAGCCCTCTATACTAGCCAAAATCTGTTGTAGCTTGCTTGGCCGGCTTTAGCAAGAACAAGGGGAAATCGATCTTGATAAAGAAGAGGGATCATTAGAGGAAACCTGGAGTCATGTGAGCTGCTTCGAGACTTCAACCGGAGGATGAACCGTGAGGAATCAGAGTAAGTCACAGCTAGGGCTCGGGTTCGTGGAATGAGAGGGGGCGGCTTGCCCTAGCAGCTCTCTAAAACGAGTGAGAGAGATCTCCTATGAGGATCCTCAGGAAAGAGGCGGCTGCTTGCGTGAAAAATGAGATCGATCTATGTGGCTAGGGCCATGGGAACTTAATCCGACGGCTGATAGCTACCCTTCCTACCTTCCCTTGATCTTGACATCAAAGGATAATATTAAAACTATGCTTAAGATGATTAGAATGAAATAATTGAATCAAATGACTTTATATAATTAAATCTTAGACTTACATTAATTTGCTTAAAGTAGCAGGGCTAATTAATACCCACTAGATTTATATCAAGCCGATCAAAGCCGTCGATGTTAAAATTTACTAAAATTGATTTAAACTAACTTAATGATTCCCGATTGAATTTGATTTAAAGTTTGATCGACGATTGGTTGAAAACTTACTGTTTGAAGTTTGAAATGAGATTAGACTGAAGTGTGATCGAAGATTTTGTTGAAGTGTAGATTGCGGATTGGATTGGAGTGTGATCGAAATTTGATTGGAAAATGATCGTAGATTGATTGGAAGTTGGATTTAAATTTGATTAAGAATTGGATTGGGGTTTGATTAGGACCAATATGATCGACAAGTGGGCACCTGCCGATCATGAGGTCACCAAAAGAAAACCCATATGGGTCCTAGTGACCTCATACAAAAATGAGGTCAACAAACTAATTTTCAAAACTCAATTAGTCCTCTTTGGAAAAGTTAAATTACTAACGATCGTTATCGTTATGTTTGAACGATTATTAACAAATGATATCTTCTCACTTCGGTGAGATATATCATTTGTTAAAATGATTTTGAATATGAAATTAACGATCATTTCTCTTGATTATTGTATCTTGATATTTGACTGAACTTTATTTTGACCCTTTAGGGCCATGCAAAGTTCTCTCTTAAATATTATTATGATATTTAAGATAGAATTTATAATTCTAAATTTGAACCCCATCCTGAAATTTTATTCCCACCTCCCGAGTTGGTATACTTTTTTTAATGGGATGTTCGATTTTAGAATTAAAAATTTTAACATCAATTTAAATTTCCCAAAGAAAACTAAACTTTTCAAAACCCGCTTTCAAACACCAACAGATGCTCTAGATGTTGTGATAGGTATGATTTATATTTATGATCAGCCATGTTATATTTTATTTAATTCTAGAGCTAGTCATTCATTTATTTTTTAGTGTTATTTTAATTTACTACACTTATTTTTAGTTTTACTATGTTTTTCTTTATCTATTACTTTACCAAATAGAGAGGTTGTCATAACTAGTAGGGTTTATTTATGTGATATAGAGATGTCTAATAGGATGTGGAGATCTAGTCTAATTTTACTACCCCGTTTTGAGTTTGATGTTATTTTGGGTATGGATTGGTTGAGCCGATATAAAGCTCAAATTGATTGTTTAAAAAAGTGGGTCACTTTATTTCTAGATAGTGAGAGTTATTTATTTCTGGGTGTTAGAAATATTTTGTCATACCTGATTTCTACTGTGAAAGTAGATATATTATGGAAAAAAAGGTTTATGGTATTTCTAGTATTAGTTCAAGATAATATGATAGATTTTTATTTTATTTCTTATGTCTTGGTAGTGCGAGAGTTGCTTGATATTTTTCTTAAGGAGTTAGTTAGTTTACCTCTAGATAGAGATATAGAGTTATATATAGATATATTTCTGGGTACGACCATGATATATAAGGCTTCATATAGGATAACACCTAGGAACTTCAGGAGTTGAATGTGCATCTATAAGAGTTGGTTGATAGGGAATTTATCCATCCTAATATGTCCCTATGGGGATCACATATTTTATTTATGAAGAAGACAGATAGTATATAGCACATGTGCATTGATTATAAGGAATTGAATAAAGTTATTATTAAGAATAAGTATCCTCTACCAAGGATTGATAATCTATTTGATTTTGCTTGTTGGGTCTTATGTATTCTCTAAGATTGATATACAATCTAGGTATTATCAAGTAAAGGTGAGAGAAGTTGATGTGATAAAGACTACCTTCAATACTATATATAGACATTATTAGTTCTTAGTAATACCTTTTAGGGTGACTAATACACCAGTAATTTTCATGGATTTGATGAACAAAGTGCTCAAAGATTTCTTATATTAATTTGTGATTATCTTTATAAATGATATTTTGGTTTATTCTACTTTTTTAGGAGGATCATGCTGTACAATTATGGATTATTTTAAATATTTTAAGCCAATATCAGTTATATGCTAAGTTCTTCAAGTGTGAGTTCTAGCTGAAGAGCATTTTATTTCTAGGGCATGTAGTGAGCACGTAAGTATTTCTAAAGACCCTAAGAAAGTTCAGGCAGTTATTAATTGGTTGAGGCCTACTACTATATCTGAAGTACGTTGTTTCTTTTGTATGGAGGGTTATTATAAGAAGCTTATGAAAGGGTTTCTTAGATTTTTGCACCTTTAATGGGACTGGCTTAGAGGTTAGTTACTTATGTATGGACACTTGATAGTGAGATTAGTTTTCAAAAATTGAAGGATTGTTTGACATATACTCCAGTTTTGACTATTTTACCTTGTATGGATTTTAGGTATTTAGTGATGCTTCACTAAGGGGATTGGGATATGTATTGATGTAGCACAAGAAGATCATAGCCTATGTCTCCAAGTAGTTGAAGTCATATGATAGGAACTACCTGACACATAATCTAAAACTTACTGCCATTATATTTGCTTTAAAGATCTAGAGACATTATATGTACAGTATCAGATATGAGATTTTCACTAATTATCAAAACCTAAAATATATATTCACTTAGAAGGATCTGAATCTAAGTCAAAGGATATGGCTTAAGTTGATCAAAGATCATGATCTGATTATTCAACATCAGCCTGATAAGGCTAATTTGGTAGCAGATGCTCTGAGTATAAAATCTTCTAGAATATCATATATTCAGTTCACTTCTGATTATTCTTTGATATGATATATGAAAAATATATAATTAGAGGTGATTTCTTTTTATGATCAGGATACTGGTATTTTAACTCAAATGATTATTCAGTTGTCGCTACATGAGAAAATTCAAAAAACTAAAACGTTAGATACAGAATACTTATAAATGAATGATTTGATCAAGTATGATAAGAAATATAAACTACAAGTGTTTGATTATGGTATTATTTTATACAAGAATAAATTATTGGTTTTGAGTTCTGGATATTTGAGGCAGGAAATCCTACACGAGGTGCATTATTTAGGCTATACTTTTCACCTAGGAAGTAGTAAAAGGTATAGTAATTTGAAGAGATGATGATGTATTTCACTATGGGTTTTCGCAAGTTAAGATAAGGGCATGATGTCATTTGGGTTATAGTTAATCATCTGATGAAATCTGCTCATTTTATTCTGATTTGATAGTCTGATTCAGTAAAATGGTTATTATACGTATATGTGCGTGAGATTATTCGACTACATAGAATATCAAAGATTATAGTTTTTGACAATGATGTTAGGTTTACTTCCAGATTGTGGAGAGGTATTTAGTAAGGTTTGGACACAAAATTATATTTTAGTATAGCTTTCCATCCTCAGACTGATGGATAGTCTGAGAGGGTTATACATATATTTAAAAGGTCTTCAGAGATTATGTGGATTTTGGTGATAGTTGGAAAGATCACGTCCCTTTGATCGAATTTGCTTATAGCAGCAGTTTTTAGTTAAGCATAGATATGGCCCCTTATGAAGCTCTATACAGTATGAAATGTAGGACCCCTCTATCTTGGATAGAGGTGACTGAAAAGAATCTTATTGGGCCTGCTTTAGTTGATGATGCCAAAAAAAAATTTATTTGATTAGAGACATTAAAAGCTATGCAAGATAGGCAAAAATAGTATTTTGATGCTAATCAAGTGGTTATAAAATTTTAGGTGGGAGATTTTGTAAATGTGAAGATTAGGCCGTGAAAGGCATTAGTAGGTTTTGCAAGAAAGGAAAGTTAAGTCCAAGGTATGTTAGACCTTTCTAAGTTATTGAAAGGATCGTAAACTTTGCCTATATATTTTAGTTGCCAGATCATATGTCACAAATTCACAATGTGTTTCATGTAACACTTCCAAGAAAATGGGTGTATGATTATGGAAATCATGTATATACTGAAGACATTGAGGTACATTTGAATCTGAGCTATATAGAGAAACCATAAAAGATTATATCTTTTGTTGTTAGAAGATTAAGAAATAAACAAATTCCAAAGGTTAAAGTTCAGTAGAAGAATAAAACAGAAAGAAAAGCCTCTTAAAAAAAGAGTCTGAGATGCAACAATTATATCCTGATTAACTATGATGATCTACATCTTGAAATGTCGAGTATGACATTTTTCTGAGGAGGGGAAAGTTGTGACACATCCATATTTAGCATTCAGTTCAACGTATTCTGACTCGATCCGAAAGAGGTAACTACTTGAATCTCTATATTTTAAACCCTTATATATGTGCTTGAGAGTGTTTTGTATGCATATGAAGGCCATCATGTATTCTAAAGTGGGTCTCAGGGGTTTATTTGCATGTTTGTAAAATTTGAATTTTCCCCTATGGCATTATGGTGCTTGGTTAGGCAGCACCCTAGCGAAAGTAACTTCTATCAAAACTTGTATTAATTCAATACTCTAGCACATGACGGGTACAACCGCGCTGTAGGTTTTCTGAAGAGTGCCATGATCAATGCCCTAGACCAAATTTTAATATTTAAAAAATGAATCCACTATTTTACTCATTCATTTTCCCTTAAGCACCCGATTCTAGAGAGAGATAAGAGAGAATTCTAGAGGGAGAAAGCTGAGTTTGAGTTGCTTTCGAGTTGTTTTGGACTGTCTGCTCAATTTTAAAGGTTTCCTGGATCGAGGTAGGTCACACTGTGCCTATCTTAGTTTTCAAAAATATGAAGTATTTCAAAATTTTTGATTAAACTTATTTTTTCATCACCGAAAAATAATGATAACTTCATACTGGTAAACATTCATAGTGTAACTTTTTTGTATGTTATAAAGACTCAGATTATGAATATTTTGAATATTTTTAAAAAATTTTGCATCAGTGATTTTGGGATTTATGTTATTTTAATTAAATAAAAAATAATCTAGACTTTAAAAATAATGTTATATCACAATTAAATATTCAAAATAATATTCTACATATTCCTTGATAATTTGGTTAAATTCTGAAATGAAATATTTTTGCACACTAGTGTATTTCCCTGCCTACCGTTATAATAAATTATGAACTTTTGTAATGAGTTCATGCATGCTTTAATTGCTACAATGTAATTAAATATGTATTTATTCGGTTGAATATTATGATATTGAAAGTTTTATGTTCTTATAGCCTAAGGGCTTTCATTTGAGTAGATCTAAAACTAAATATATGGAGTGTAATTTTAGTAATAATAGATCTATTGGGAGATTGTGTGGGTGATCAAGTCATTAATAAGAGTACACATTTTTTATATCTTGGGTCTATTGTTCAAAGTGATGGTGAAATAGATGGATATTATTTGTAGAATTCAAGTTGGATGGTTGAAGTGGAGGAATGCATCATGCTTGTTGTGTGATAGAAAATTCCCCTTCAAACTTAAGAAAAAACTCTATAAGATGGTGGTTAGACCTACAATGCTTTATGGTGTAGAATGTTGGCCATTAAAAGAGAAGAATAATATTAAGCTAAGTATTACAGAAATGAGCATGCTCAGGTGTGTTGACCATATTTTTGTATGAGGTCAGTAGGACCAATCCAGACCTTAGGATCTTTTCAACCCCTAGGATCAATCTGATCTTAGATCAATCCAGACTTTAATATCAATCCAGATTCAAATCAATCTTAATCCCATATTATTTTTAAACTCATTTCAATCAAACTCTAGGTTAATCCAAACTCTAGGATCCTCCTAGATTCCAGACCCTAGGATCTACTCTAGACCCTAAGATTCTGCTAGACTCCAGATCATATAATCTTCTTAGGCCCTAGGACCTATTTTAGACATTAGTATCTTTCTAGAGGTTAAATCCTAGGACTCTCCCATATCCTAGGATCCTTCATAGACTCTACATCTTAAATCTACCTGGACTCCAACTCAACCACCATTAACCTATTGACCGGTCAAATAGTCAATGAGAGCTCAAATGAGCTCTAAACGATCAACCCGTCCATTTAAGGCTTGCCCAACCAGACCCAAGCCCTTCCAGTCCATGGAGTTACTTCCAGAACCCTCTCTGGAGTTATCCTGACCCAGCCCAGCTCTTGGTACCCTTTAGCTCAGCCTAACCAACCTGTAGTCCCCTCCCATGCATGTGAGAGTGACTCCCATCATTTTCACCTGAGCTCTACTCCTCTGTGCCACCTAACGGCCAGGGACACATGTCCCCCATCCAAGAGTCATCCTGGAATGATCCCAGCCGTCCCCTTTCCCCTCCAGCACTTGGAATAGGATGAGAGGGATGAAATAAAAAAGGGAGAGTTATCTCCTATTCCAGTCGATCCCCAACCGCTCTAGGTTTTCATTTTGAATCCTTAGAGCTTCCCCCACTCCTTCCAAGTGATTTCCTGGTGTTTAAGAGCTGTTGGCGGCGAAGTTGACGTGAGACCGAGGCCACCATCCGTCCCAGTCATTAGAACTACTTATAGAGGCTTTATCTAAGCTCGAAGCCTTCTGGAATATTGAGTGAGAACAATCTAGAAGTTTAGAGAACTTTCAATCAACCAAACCCATCAATCCTACCATGGTAAATACTAAACCCTAGGTGTTTACATAGGTTCTTAAATAACTTCTTTATGATTGCATCAAAAGCTTAAAAAACACTTCCATACTCTGACTTAAACCCTATTTCATCTCTGCTCAAATTTTGAAGCTATTTAATTCATTATACTGGGAGAATGAAATGAAAGATGACGATAGGGTTTTTGAGTTCCTGAGCTCAGTGATGAAATCAGGACCATCTGTTTATTTTGTGTAATACGGACGGTCATGATTTTGTCTGATCAGAGGTCGGATCCAACCTCTCATACCCTCATGATGGACAGGTCCCGTCTAGCTAAATCTGGAGCGTTCATTCCTAACCGCGGGATCAAATTCGGCCGTCAGATCCTTCTAGATCAAGGTCAGCCGTGAAATTGAACTTAGCTGTTGGATCAGCACATAGTTAGATCCAACAGCTCTGTTCCATGCCGCGTTGGATAAGTGAATGGGAACCCTCAGAAAATGTCCTAAACTTTAAAAATTCATAGGAATTTCATTTCCTATCCATTTTTGATATTTTTGGGCTCGTTTTGTTTGTATTTTTATATACTTTATTTTAAAAATAAAATAAAATTAATTTGATTCATATTTCATTAATTATTTCAAAAATTAAAAAAACCTAATTTTAATTTTAAATAAAACTACATAAGTTATTTTAACTTGAAATTTGGCAGAGATGTGCTAGGGTCTAGTTTTGATCTTCCATAATTTTCCTAAATCCTATTGATGCAATCTCATCTATATTATGATTTTACAAAAATATTGGTCATGATTTGACCTACATTTTTGGAAATTCATGACCATTTCAATTAAATTCCAATTCATGCATGCTAGAGTTCTATGGAATCAGTTGGGTTTTATCTTCAACTGAGTAATGAACTTAGGTCATGATCATGCTTAGTTTAATTTAAATTTACCTTTATTAGTATTTTGATTTATACCTTTAATAATCAAGTTATGCATGATCATGACTTCAAATTGAATTGAGTTTAATTTTAGGGTGTTTCCCACATCCTCAAGTGCCTTTAATTCATTTTGTTGTGTTTATTTCCTTATAATCAATCATTAAGATCATAGGTCACTATGTGACCTATAATTTTAATGATTTATTATAAAACCATTCCATAGAATATTAGGACATCATTTCATAGCATGATTGTTGTGTCTAAGGTGATTTTGATTAATGTTCAAGGGTTAGTAAAACCTTGATTTGAACCCACTCAAACGCAGTGTCATTAAGGATAATAATTAAGGACCTAAGTCTAGAAAACTTAAAAGAATTCTAAAAATTAGGGTTCACATCATTTTGACTTGAAACTTTGAACATTTGAATTTAGTGACACCCTCAACCCATAGAAAAATTCTCACAGAATCTTGAAGTCTTTAAGCCCCTTAATTAACTTAATTAAAATTAAACCTTAATTAAGCCTTAAAATCTTCTAGAAAATGTAATAAATCAAAATTAAATTCAAAAATTACAAATAATATCTTTAACTAACCAGAATTGAACCCTTAATCAATGAAAAATAAAAGCCCTTTGATTGGACTTCAAAATTATGCTTAATTTAATTTTAATATTTCATTAATTTAATTAATTAAAATAATTAAAATTTTCAAAAATCTCTCAAACACTTTATAATCTATTCTTAGATCATTCCTGATCTTTAGAGGTGATTTCAAGAAGTTTGGAGGTCATTTGAATTCAAATCATCAAAAGCCCTTTAATTAAACAATTTTGAAAATTTAATAAATTGTCAAAACTTTGAAAAATCATAACTAATTCAAATGAACTCCAAATAAGTTAAACTCAAAGGCATTCTACTCACATTAAGGTCTAATATTTATTAAAAATATCAAAATTCTAGAAATCAACCAAATTTCAAAAAGTCAACTTTTGGTCAAACTTAGTTCAAAATTAAGTCAAAACTTCAAACCTTCACAATAAAATCTAAAAAAATCCAATTCCAGCATACTTATAGTCTAACTGATCATATTAAGATCTAGTATTTTAATAAAATACTAACTTTCTAGAATTTAAGCTTAAACAAAATATCAATTTTTGACCCTTTAATTTATTGATTAAAATAATCCAGAAAATTCCAATTTTTAATAATTAATTTCAAATTCTAGAAAATGTTAAATAAATATTTAAAATACTTAAATAACTCTTTAATACATAATAACCACTCCAAGGATGAAGTTTTTAGGATGGACTACTCCGGGCTGCGGGACTAAATGTCATAAGGAGGCCTGGTTCCTCGAGCCTGGTGGCACAATGCCACGAATGAATTCTAAGGAGTGTTAAATCTTAAAATGAATTGATTATTAATTATTTAACTAAATTTAAAATCCTTAATTCAAATACATTAATTTGATTTATAGGTTAGATTACTCCGGGCTGCGGGGCTACGTGTTTTAAGGAGGCTTGGTTCCTTGAGCCTGGTGGCACAACACCATGAACGAATTAATGGCAAACTTAAATAAATTAAACCTTAAAAATCAGCAACCAATCAAATTTAATTAAAATTTAATTAACTTTCAATCTTATTTAAACTTGGATCACTTAATTATATCGGGTACCACTAGGTAATCCAAGCCTATGAGACTATTAAATTAGCCCCAAGGAAGGTGAAATAAACTTCACGGCCTCGGCAAGCAACAAAGGTGGTAATCAATAATCCTTTAAAAATATATTTTAAAATCAATCTTAAGTCATTAATACTTAAACTCAAATTTAAATCCCTTAAGCCTTTCAACCAACCAGAACATTAAACAACTTTAACCAATTACTCTATTTAGGACATATCCAAACCATACAGCCTACCTCACACACTTTAGATGATTTGCTAGGATAACCAACTCTAGTCTTAGGCTAGGTCGGTGTTTACTTTTCTGCTACTTGCATGTGCCGGGTTTTCCGTAGATTTCCTTGCATGCTGGTTGTTAGAATTATGTGATTGATTGATTATTTATTTAAATTCCTGCACTATATATTGTGATTGATTACACGTTAGATCTACCCCTAAGTTAGGGATGATTAGTACTAATTCAATCTTATGCAGGTGGCCATGCTCATACATGGTATTTAAAATTAAAGGGGGCAAAATAAATAAAGCTTTAAAATTAATGCTGTCTTCTGCTGGTGCTTCAGAATATGCTAAGACCCCCTTAAAATTAAAAGAGCATGGCCAAGTATGACTGTATTTTGAGCATTTAAATTTTAAATATATTAACTGCTTGGGATATTTATATAATTGCTGATTATTAGGATAACCATGCAGGATCGAGTCTAAATTTTTAATTTTGATTAATATAATTTAATTTGAATCGAGTTGTAATGCATTAAGTGCTTTGAGATGGGATTAAATATCCAACTTGAATTCCAAAGAGGAGAAGACATCCCTAAGGGGAGAGTTTTCCTCCATTTGGAAGATCAAGTTAGGATAATTTCAAAATATCCAAAGAGAAAATATAACATTCTTGTCTAAGGAAAGTTTCTTTTTATTTGGATATCTAGACCTGATGATTCAAGGAGCTCTTATAAGGATAAAGAAGTGAAGAATGAGAAGACCCATTCTCAAAGTCACTTGAGTCTTAGAAGTAGAATCCGGGTTGTAGTCAGTGGTACCCGGCCACTTTACTTTTCCTGCAGACCCTGGGTTGTATAATTAAAAGGCACTTGCCTATGAACTTTCATTTTGAGCACTAATTTAATTGATTTAATTATTTAATCAATTTGGTTACTTGATTGTGATTAAGGACCTGCATACTTTTAGTAGTTTTTTGGCAATAATTACATGCCGATTTTGATTTAGCCTGGAACCCGATCGGAGGCTCGTGAGGCTACGAATAAAATTATTTTTATTTAAACAAAACTTAAAACATTTAAGCTCAGATAAAAACTCTAACGCCTTTAAGAAGAAAGCCCGGGACCGCCGGAGAATTTTAATATGCATATTCGTTGCATCTTTCTTTCCACTTGTTAGGCACCTCCCTGCCTGCAGGGTCTAGCAGATCACCTGGCCTATGAGGGTGCAGTTCTGACCAAGGTGATATGTGCAATCTTCTAGGAAAAAATTTATTTTTAAGCCTGATTCTAAAACTTCTTCATTCTGATTTAAGCATTTTAATCGAGTCAATTTACATGCATTGCATTAGAAACTCATTTAAAAGTGTCTAAATTTTAATTGCAATTCTAGCTTAGACATCTCACCTAACATAAGTCAAGGGGTCAATTAGGAATCTGCTCTAAATGTCGACCCCAACTCCTTAAACTTAATCTTAAATAATGTCCTTATCCACTCTTGCATAAAAGATAGGACACATGGTTTTGAAGCGTTTAGGTGGTTTAGGTGGCTCCCCAATCCAGGCCGGGATAAGTCCAAATTTGTATTGTATTAGCTAGGTTCCGAGTCACTGATTTTCAGTACCTATTTTGGTCTTAGGCTATGAGGCAAATTTTTAATCTTAAGACCTCAACTTTCGGGAATCTAATTCCCACTTTCTAATAAAATCAATCACTTAAATATTAAATCTCTTTCCATCAAATTCAAGCCCAACACTTAGGATAGGTTGGGGTGTTTCTAAAGTGATTCAGAATCTCAAAACACCTCCTACCTTTCTTTATTTGACTCTAGAAATAAGTGTTCAACCTTGAACCATTCCCGATTGAAATTTCCAAACCTTATCTCCCTTGATATCAATCTTTGAAAATCTTAAATAGAGTTCGTATCGCTATTTTAATCGAGAGTATTTGTATAAAAATTACTAGTTTCCCTATAATGTAATTAACTACGAGAGCTTGCACTCGTAGGAGATTTAGAAACCCAGACCAGATTTTCAAAATCAAATTTTCAAAACTTTAATTAACTTTCTTTGGGAAATTCAAAAGTCAACAATCATTATCGTCATTTTCAAACGATCAATAGTGATTGAGAACTTCTTTTTCTGGAAAGTTATATCAATTACTATCGTAAGTTTGATTGTGAGGTCAATGATCCTCTTATCCAAATTATTGTAGTTAAATATTTGATTGAATACTCATTTTGATCCTTCGGGGTCATATGTAGTTCTTTCTCAAATTCAACTACGATAATCAGGATAAATTCACAGTTTTGAAATTTGAACCCATTAGGGAACGATATGTTTACCTTTCAAGGTGATATATCATTCATAATAAGTGTTCGATTTCAAATATAAAAATTTCAGAAATTAATCATTTTCCAAAGATAAATTAATCCTTTTTCAAAACCACATACATATTTTTCAATCAAAAGAAGGTGGATGAGTGGCTTTACTCTTATAGACATGATATAAAATGAGCATATATGTGAAAAGGTTGGAGTAGCTCTAGTGTAAGATAAGATTAGAGAGAGTCGCTTTAAATGGTTTGGTCACATAAAACGATAGCCTTTCGATGACCCGGTTAGGGAAGTAGATTTATTAGATTTGACTTACTTTAAGAAAGGTATAAGTAAAAGACTTGGTTAAAAATATTTGAAATGACCTTTGTTTATTAGATTTAAATGAGAATTTAACTCTTAATTGGACACAATAGAGAAAAATGATTCATGTAGATGATCCCACATAGTGGGATAAAGGCTTGATGTTGTTGTTCTTGTTAAAGAGTTAATGTTCTGTTGGGAGTTATAAATGGCTATAATCCATAGATTCTGTCTAATAAAGGAGAAATTCTATTTGTTGGGAGTTATAAGTGGCAAGAGTCTTTTAGATTCTATCTGATGCAGGGAATATGAAACACTCTAAAAATCAGTCTACTAGGAGTTAAATGAGCAAAAATCTTTTGATTCTGTCTGTGAAAGTAGAAATTTTGTTACTTTTAGTTCTGTGATATGAAGTTGATAATTTTTGTCTATTTGATTTTCCCAACATTATTAGTTAAATTATGGATAATTGCTATTACTATTCCTTCTCAGCATAATGATTTATTATGTTGCATTTGAATTTTCTTATAAATGCTTAATAAAGGAATTATTTGGAAATTTAAAATTGATATTTATGGCTTTCTAAGCTGTCTTAGCTCACAAATGTTTTGCTTTCTATTTTTAGTTGGGAATAGGAAAGAGTCCATTGATTAGCAGTATTTTAGGATTTTATTCTAAGTTTGTATAGGAATTTATTGTTTTTATTTTTGCACAGTCATGACTTGTTTTAGTATTTTTTTTTGTAGTTTGGTCTATAGTCATGCACTATGATTATGTATACTTTTTGAATATAAATGAAAGGCAATTTTTTTGGATGGGTTTATTTTTAGTACATTGGATGTTTATAGTATCTTTGTATTTATTATTGTTTTAAAATTTATATTTGAAAGAAAATTCTAAAATGAAAATTTTCAAAACTAAATCTTGGGGTTCGCCTATCACAAGCCAATACGATAGGACCTATCCATTCTTTGGGCCTTATAGGGTTGGTTTGTGACATTGTAGTTGCCCTATGGGTGTGCTCGTAATATTCAAATTAAATTCATCTTATGCATGCATTAGACATCTTAATGTAGTAAACATCACATTAAATTTGGTATCTTGGATATTTGATACAACATTAATTCAGTTGCTTGATATATTTAGTGTTCTACTAAATTTAGCTCATAAAAGATCTCGATAACTTTCAAGCATCATATCTTATTCTCTCAATATATTTTCTTAAAACACAAGTGAATCCCTAGAATTTAACTTCCCCTTTTTGCACTAAGATCTTTATTGAGTAGCATGTAAGTCATTTCTAGTAATCAAGTCAAAATGGATACCCTAGTCAAGATAAAGGCTCTCACTAAGTTAAGGTCTATTAAGGTGGTAACTTATATTTGGGAAGTATTAAGAAAAAAAAAGAAAAAGAGCAAGGCTTAAAAATATGTAAGAATACCTTCGTATGTTTTATTTAGTAAAGTATACCATTTGAATATATACCGGAAACTCATTCTTTATAAGAAAATATTATAAGTGTTAAAGGCATACTCAACATTTTCCTATGAGAAAATATTTTAATTATTAATGGCGTAATTTGTATTCATTTATTAATATTCATATTTAGAGGCCTTTTTCAAGTTTTTAGAAGGAAGTCCTTCCTCTTCCAATCTCGCTTTTAACTAAGTTAGCTACATAAAAGGGCCTAAAGACTCCTTTAAATTTAGTTAGTCTAGTTCCAAAATCTCTAAAGAAACTCATTAGTCTATCTACTGATAAGGGCAAGATGTCAACTTCAATTATGAGAGATTATTCCTAAGACATACATAGTGCCACATCACCTACTCCTAAGAAATTCACGAAAGTAGCGTTCTTTAGAAAAGTTGAAGAATTATCTGTAGAAGTCGACAAGTTAAAGTCGCCAATGGCATCTATGAAAGATGAGTATGAACTGAAGGAGTCCAAGTTCATCAAATAATTTGTAGAGTTGAAAGCATCATTCATCGACTCTATTGAGGCTTTTCATGAAAAAGTTACCACAATGAAATTTGAAGTTATCGTGGGCCGAAGATAGATAGAGCTAATAAAATCAAATCAGTTCATAACTAGGAGAAAGTTCATCTTGAAGCGACTTATAGATAATGGAAAAGACTTAAAACAAGTCACCAAATGAATTTTATCTCCAATTAGTTTTTAATTCTTTTCTTTATTTTGAAGTACCAAATATAAGTCGTTCAATGTAAGGGTTGAATGATCGAATGCTTCTTTTTGTATAATAAAATTAATTTTATTTTTCTATCTTTGATTTGATGCATTGAGGCTTTGATGTTGCCATCTATAATTTTTTTATTAATAATATAAATATAATGATTATGTAATAAAATAAAAAATGAATTTAAAATTTAAATTTAGGATTTGAAATGACACACATTAAATGTGATGTGATGTGGTCTTGGGATAGGTGTCTTCTTCAAAATTATAAATAGGAAAACAATTTGTTTTGAAACCTTTATGCTTCATATTCATTCCATTGTTATCGAGAGTTCTATTACCATCATTATCTTCTTCTTCTTCTTCTTCCTCTACACCTTTTTGAGAGTTTCAAATTTTAGCCATGGCAACCTTCAAGAAGAGCAATGAGGTGTTTCTAGCAACCTTCTCCAACCAAGTTATTGAAGGTAAATCTACACTTAATTCAACTCAAGTATACTTTTTTATAAGAGTTTTCAAGTTTAAGTTGTAAAGTCAAGTGAGTTCCCTAATATGATCATCATGAATGAACTATGCTTCCCATTATATTGAGCTGGTTGATATTATGAACTTTTATGGAGTAATACCATCTTAGATCATGCCAAAAAGCTTCATGAGTATTATGACACTAGTATGCTACAAAAGGAAGAAAATGATACCGTTCTCTTCTCAATGATAACATTCAAGGATGACTTCATCCTATTATCTTATAATTACATTCATATAGTCGACCTAGAGAACAAGATCAAGAATAAGAAGAATATATTTTATTTTTTGAAGATGATCAAGAGTAGCGGATTTCCACCAAGCCGTTGCCATTGCTTGGAGTGAGATCATAGACTTCTCTCTTAGGCAAAGAAGAATAATTGTACTTCTCTGATATGAAATATACCAATTTGAAGGTAGCAATGTATATTGACTATGTCTTGTTGGAGTGACTTTTCACCTATAAGTTTCTCTTATTTACTTCTTAAAACTTTTCTTTAATAAGTTGAATTATATAGGATGAGTAATATTAGAGGAGTTTCCCAATTACTCACTTTACATTTTATATTTATATTTTTATTTTATGTAGCATATACTAATGAAATCCCTCATTTAGAATCTGAAGTTGACTAGTTCCTTGAAGAGGCTGCAAATGAGGGGGGATTGGATGAGGATGATCTCCCTTTGGTTGGATGCTTACTCAGTCAATGGTGTGTTTTATTAATTTCAGCAAGAATGAAGAAGAAGATTTTGACATTGAAATTATAAAGTCTCATGTTGAGGATGAAGAGGCGACCAATGCTCACACTAATATCGATACTCCTACTATGGCAAGGACTCCTCAAGCATCTCTTACTACACAATAGCCTAATTCATCAACCTCAATGAGTTCTTCTCTAATAAGTTTACCCCAAGCACGAATAAACATTTAAATAAGCGAGGATGTTGCTCAGATGAGAGTCATGGGATAACTTCAATAAGGCTTTGAAGAAGGCAAAACAGTAATATATTATCTTTTCCTCAATTTCTAATGAAAGCATTAGTAATGAATAAAGGCCTAACCATAGGTCTCATGATTACTCTTTTGATTGGGCCCTTTTAGAGAATAAGTACTCATCCCCAACTTATGACCTCTGCCTAGCTATTTTCTTAGGCTTGCCATAGAGGAAAATGGTCTCCATTATGCTATGATGAAGGCGAATGTAACCAAATTGTGGTTCAACTACATAATGGTGAATAACTATAAGAAGATGATTCCTTAATTTATAAGGAAGAATGCCACAATAAAAGATTTGGAGAATAAGGTCACCAACTTGAGTAAGTGGCCGAGTGAAGAGAAAATAAAAATATAACATTTTTCAGAAGGATACAATACTTGCATTGGAGTCAAAGACAAGATTTAAAAGTCACCCATTAGCAAATAGTTGAACTCAAAGATCTAGTTGGGCTAATGCAAGAGAAAGAATATCCTTTAAAGTTGCCTGACATGTTCTTTGAGACTTTTATACAAATGGCCTAGTACCAAGAAGTTTTTTCCTCCAAGTTTATGTGAGGATTAAACTTTTGATTTGATAAGCTTATGGAGAAAGAAGTTCTCCCAATTGAGTACAAGCATAAGGATGCCTTTTAAACTTTGGTAGCTAAGTTGAGCTCAAATGAAGAAGATAGTAAAGAGAAGAGTTTGGAAAGCAATTGGTTAATAACTTGTATTTTTTCTTTCTTCTTTTTCTTCCTATATACTCCTATACTTGTAAAAATTTTAAAGTAATAAACTTCTACTTGTATAAATTTGTTGTTTATTTGAGTTCTTTTTTTTGTGAATGAATTCTAAATATCATGTTTTGCATGTTCCATATGTAATATTGAGTGTCATTTATCGATTACAAATATCTTTTACTTAGAGAAGATAAACATCAAATATTATATATAATAAATGAAGTTTGGATTCTAAATGAACTCGATGCAAAATGACAAATATGACTTCTTCATAATCATTTTGAGTAAGATGAATACTAAAAAGGAATATTAATAGGCTAGTACCGAGTAATATCTTAATATAAGACGAATATCTAATATGAATATTGATAGGTGAATATTGAATACTTCCTTCAAATGAAATGAATACTAAATATGAATATTGATAGCAAAATATCGAGCACTACCTTTAAATAAGATAGATATTGAATATGAACGCTAATAAGCAAATATCGAGTATTATTTTTAAATAAGATGAATACTATATATGAATATTGGTAGATGAATATCGAGTACTACCTTTAAATAAGATGAATATTGAATAAGAATATTGATAGATGAATATTGAATATTGTCTTTAATAAAATAAATACCAAATACTACATTCAAATAAAATGAATTCCAAATATGAATATTGATAGGAGAATACTTAACACTATCTTTAAACATCAATATTCTTTTTATATATATAAAGTATACCATTTGAAAATGTATTGGGAACTCATTCTTCAGTTGAGAAAATATTCTAAGTGTTAAAGGCATACTCAACGTTTGCTTATGAGAAGATATTTTAAGTATTAAAGACATAAATTATATTCATCTATTAATATTCATATTCCATGATGGAGTTGAAGAATTTGTACTTTCAATTACCCTGTGGTCAAATTTAGTTCTCCGCCCTTCAGCTAATTATTATTCAATAAGCGCATTAACAACTTCAACTAGAAGCTGGGCGACTTTAATCTTTGTTATTGCAGGAGATGTTTGAATGGCTTCAATTTTCTTAACCTTTTTGGGTGGCTGAGCAATATTGGCCTTTGATAAATCAACCACTCAGTTGATTTCTATTCTTTTTCTTCAAAGCTTGACAAGTACGATTGTAATAATCTGATTTCTTTAAATGAAAATTTTTTATTTCAGCTCCGTGCCTTGTCGAAGAAGAAAGAGGGAAGAGCGAGAAGATTATTCAGGGCTTTTTTCATCTGTCAATTTTATTCAGATATTTCTTCTATTTGTTGTAAGTAACTCAAATCTAATTTTAGTTTTTAATAATTTTGATTATTATATAGATTTTCTTATATTGAACAAAATTAATTATTTCTTACTGTATTTTGACTGTGGCATTTGCATAAGCAAGAAAGGCTATTTGTTAACACTATAAAATAGATTGACTATTAGAATATAATATCTTATACATGAGGATGGGTCGATGGGCTTTTTTTTTAAAAATGATTTGTGGTGTTATCCTAGTTGTAGCCTATAAAAGTTGACTAATTACGTCGACGGATAGAGAGTGACGACTCTTTATTGATTTAATGAAGCCAGATGTAATAATAATTGATTAATTGATCATAATTATTGATTAATTAGATAAGTGATAATTGATATGATTGATGACCAACTGAGAATCAATTGGGACAAAAGATGTTGAAAACACCATATTAAAGCGGGATGTCCTGCCTTGCTAAATCATACACTGATGCATACATATAGTGATATCACTAATGATATTGATAGATACATTAATATCATTGATAGTATTAGATGTATTAATAATACATAAATAGATGATGCATATGAATACATATGATATATTTCTTTAGTAATTTATGAATGATTTTTGCACAATTATTTTACGGATTTATTGAATTTTATACCAATTATTAATTTTTTGATTCATTGTAATGATACTCTACTTTTATTATTGATCATATTGAGTTTTATTGATAATATTTAGTCATTAATTACATTGACTGTTATTGATTATATTAGACTGACTATATCATATTGATTCTTTAGTCATTGCATTGAAAGTTTTAGTGAGTTTTGGATTACTGTTGGGCTTTTAAGCTCATTATATAGATTTTTAATGATTTCTGATCAGGGAAAGGGATCATGACCAGTTGGAACGAGATTATCATAGATTATATAGATTTTTAATGATTTTCTTATATTGAATAGAATTGATTATTTCTTACTGCATTTTAATTGTGGCATTTGCATAAGCAAGAAAGGCTAGCTGTTAATGCTATAAAATGGCTTGACTGTTAAACATAATACCCTGCGCAGGAGGATGGGCCGAAGGGCTTTCTTTTGAAGATGGTTTGTGGTGTCATCCCGGTTCTAGCCTGTACAGATGACTGATTACGACGATGGGTAGAGAGTGATGACTCTTCATTGATTTAGTGAAGCCACCTATAATGATAATTGATTAATTAAATATGATAATTGATTAATTGGATAAGTAATAATTGATATGACTGATGACTAACTGGGAATCAGTTGAGATAAAAGATGTTGAAAATACCACTTTAAAGTTGGATGTCCTGTCTTGCTAAATCATACATTGAATCATGCATATATTGATAGCACTGATGATATTGATAGATACATTAATATCATTAATATTATTAGATGCATTGATAATATATAAACATATGATGTATATTAATAGATAGGATATATTTATTTAGTGATTTATGAATGATTTTTACACCGTTGTTTTACCGATTTATTATATTTTGTACAAATTATTAATTTTTATATTCAGTGTAATGATTCCCTACTTTTATTAAATTTTAATTAATGTAAATCTAACTATCCAAAAAACTCAAATCAAGTTAAGGTAATCTTCTTCAAGATAAATCAAGTTAACTTGATATACTCCATCTCATACTAGCCAGCTTATAAGAGAACTCTCCTTAAGCAAACAATTAGGATATTATAATTTGTCCCAGTAAGTGAATAAGGCCTAATAGTCGGCCCAAAATGACTACCATCTATGAAGTTTACCTTAATGACTATTCAATGCGAGACTTCTCAAGATGAATTATTGATTGACTCTGGGCTACCCGACTATCAAGTCATCAATTTTTTAAGAGCTAAGCAGATGATTTCATCAAGTCAAATCTCCTGATTATAGTATATGAGTATTGTATTTTCTCTTATTTTATAGCTATGCATGTAGCTGATTTTGTATCACTCACACCCCAACTTAAATCTTAAATAGGGGGGGTCAAAGGGTGATCTCAGTTTACTCAATCCCTTTATTTTTTTGAAATCTCGGAGTTTATTAATCTAGAATTTTTTCTTTTTCTCTAATTTTGTTCTCTCTTTCACTTAGTATTCTCATTATAGTAGGATGTGATTCACATATCATTTTGAATTCTACAACATATAAGTAATTTATAAATTATCTACATGAAATTATTTTTTTTGTAGATTTAATGAAATAAATAAATATAACATATAAAATATCTAACTAAAATTTTCTAACCTATATCTAATATTAGAAATATCTACCGTTAAAAACACATGCAAATCTAACATTAAAAAGCTTAAACAAATATAAATCTAAAAAAATTTGGATCTAACAAAAATAATTAACTCAAAAAAAAAAATGAAAAAAAAAAAAAATAATAATAACATTATATAAGCTATGATTTAACATGAATCTAAATAAAATTTGTAGACCGAAGGTTTAAAATGCAGATTTAATAAAAATTATATAAAACTAAGAAATAAATCATATATCTAAGCTAATGTTGAATATAATATAGTTCCAATAATTTAATTTAAAAAATTAGAACCCTAATCTTACTAAACCTTTAAAAGGCACAACAATATTGATGAAATTTCAACTAAGAGCTTACTTGCAAGAGGTATAAGAGGTGATTTACCTTCATATTCTTGAGGAATTGAAGTAATTGGACCAAAATAAGGCGAAGAAAGCCAACAACAAGGAAGAAGTCAAACGAGCGCAAAATGACTTCCAAAGGAAGAAAATGGAAGAAATGCTCAAGTCGGTTTGATATATATAGATTATCAGTGATATTTTTGATGAATTTTCTACTGAAAATTTTACTATGTCCTACAGAATTTTTGTCAAAAAATTCAATAAACAAAATTTGTCAGCTTGATTGACGATACTAATGTGTTTCCTTGTAGTGATAATGATGAGTGGATTCCTAACTTAGCATGTTCATTTCATATGAGTCCTTGATAGGTTATTATTTTCTAGTTATAAGCTATGTATTTATTTTTGTACAAGAGAAATAATGATTTGTGTTGAACTATAAGTCTTGACATTTTTATATTATTATATCTTATGATGGTGTGATTAGGAGATATTCTAGGATAAAATATATACTTGATTTGAGAATGAATCTTATATATTTAAAATGCACAAGTGATGCAGAGCAAAATTTTTTTGAAGCATTAAGGTTTTTTGGTTATCATAAGAGTCCCAGACCTTTATGTGTCATAAGGCAAAACTTCAAAAATATTTGTTCAAAAAAAAAAAAAAAAAAAAAGGGTAACAATAGAAGAAGACGAGGAGCAGTGAGACCGCGCAGGGCAACGATATCATCCAACACAAATGCATGGAATCGAAGAATTCCGCCGGAAAAACCCAAACCTCTCCATTGCTTCCTCCAAGCTGAACCAACGCTTGGAGAAAGGCGCCAACTTGCTAGCAAATTGAGATGCTTTTCTCTCTCCTCCTGCCCCTCCATAGCCCTATCCTCCTCCCTCTACGCCATTTCCGCTGCAAATGTTCTGTTCCGGACATCTCTTTCTACAGAGAAGCCTTCGCAAGAAAAATGGCTTTGGCGGGAATCAAACCCCACCACAGGATCGGTGAGCTCGCTTAACTCACTCTTTCTACTCTTCCATTTGCACTAATTTGGGCTATGCTTGCAGCTCTTGGAGTCTCCGGTGGATCTGATAGCATGGCGCTCTGCGTCTTGACTGCTGGTTGGAAGTCTGAAGGGCTTAGTGGGAAGGTTGACTCATCCGGCTATATTGATGGGCTTTTGGGTATTGTCGTCGACCATAGGTTACGTCCCGAGAGCGTAGAGGAGGCGAGAATAGTGCAAGAGAGGGCGATGAAGATGGGTTAGTCGTAAATTTTTCTTTGTGGTCAATATCCGTTGCTGCTGAACTCTCTGGGATTCGTTGTTGTAGGTATTAGATGCGAGATTTCTTGTTGCAATTGGCCTGACGGAAGGCCAAAGGTTGGTGATTTGCAGGAGGCTGCGAGAGAGATGAGGTGCGCTTTGTCGCTTGAAATGAAATTAGGAAAGATTCTGCAAGGATCCTTATTGGTCAAGTCTTTTGCTTTTTTGAAGAATTGAGGGGTCCTTGATCTCGTTTATGCTTTATTTATGTGTCTCTCAATTTTGGAGGAAGTACATGCCAACACGTGCATATGTTTGCTTCTTCAAGCACATTTCTTTCCTTTTAGCGGAAGCTTTGTTGGTGGAGTTCTGCACATTTTGTTTTAATTAACTTGTATATATCTTGATGCTAAGTTTTTTTTTTTTTTTTAAACTCTCTTTTGATTATGTAATATTGGTTTTCTTTAAAACCCTTTTAAACATTTGTTTCTGCTTTAGAGGAGGATGAGTCCCTAGTAGCTGTGTGAGTCATAATCTGTGTGGGTTGGTTCTAATCATTGGATTTAGTTGTTAATTTGGATTGATAAAAAGTGCAGATTTGTATGATGTCATATTGGTCACGCTTTAATTAAAACCCTTTGACTCAATTTTTGTTTCTGCCCTGAGGAGAATGATCCTGAGTAGCATGTGTAGTTCATAGTCTCTGGCAGAAAAAAGTGGGATGGTTCTAATATTCCATTTTTTGTTGTTAATTTTCACTGGTTACAATGTGATGATTTGGGACCAAGCACTTGTTTTGCATGAGCCACATCATGCTTCCATTTGCTTAAAACATTTCTTCTATTTTTTAGTTGGGTACAGCAAAATGTGGATTTTTTTGGCTTTACTTTTGTAAGTGCTAATTTGCCAGAGACTGACAGCTAGTTGAATATCTATTTTGAGGCTTTGTTTGGTCCCCAATATTTACAATTTTCATTTTTGTGAGTGCAAACTACACTACATGTGCATGTCCTCCTTGGTTTCACAACCATAGAGTGGTTCATACATCTTTATGAGTAGTGATGATTTTGTTTCATACAATACAACAAAATACGTCAATTGTGCAACATTACTGAATTAACCCGTTAGATATCTGGAGCAATTATTCATGCCCTAGTGGCACATCATTTCAAAATAATGCCTTTATACTTCTAAAACAGTTCTCCATGTCTATATATGTTTTGGCCTATAGTATTTTTGTAGATGACTATGCTTCTGATCATGTTCAATTTTTTGTTGTGCAGTTCACTCTTTGTTCTAAAGTTTATAGTCTTTCAATGGCGTTGGACTTGTTTTTAACTTTTTCATCATTCTTAACTTGTTTTGTTTGGCTTTATGTAGCTGAACCAACAGAGCATTTTCTATTTTCTGAAGATTTTGTTAAATCTAATATTGTATTAATTCCAGGTATCAAATTTTTCAGGATGTTTGTGCTAAGCAACATATAGGAGTATTACTTGTTGCCCATCATGCAGATGACCAGGTTTTTAACAGGATTGTTGTAGCTTGGCTATTTTTTTAATATCATACATGATTCCTGTCATCTTCTATCTAGTCTTCTATTATTATTCCATATATCTCTTGATTAAGTTTTCATTTTAGTATCATAAATCCAAATGACAGTACATCAATAAAATAGAACTACTACAAGCAAAAGAGATGTGAAAGAAATAACTAAAGAAATGAAACTACCTATGATGCAGGACTAGGATGCTTTGAATGAAAATTTAGGATTTGCACAATTTATCAAAAGAGCAAGACATGATTAAATTACTAGCAATAGGAACGAAGAAATAAAACGAAGGAGGGATGCTTGCGTTTAGGCCAAACCACATATAAAATACTTGCACAAACAAAATAGATTAGAAAATCAAAGCAAAGCTAACATAGAAGATGTTCAGTCATAATCCCACGATTAACAATAAGATAAGCAACATAAAGGATCACTCAAAATAACCCTACGTTTACTAAGCTCTTAAGCAAATTAAGCGGCTTTGATCTTGAATGAATCCGTCACCACCTACAAGGTTAGGAGAAAGACAGTAATTCACGAGGGGTAAAAGTTCACCTTTATCGGAACGGAATCGTCGCCGGATGGTATCCACTTGAATGCCGATGGTATGGGTGAATAATCGTAGGAATTGAGTAACGTAGTCTTTGAAGATGGAAGTAGCCGGAGGAGAAACGGTCGTGGTTCGGCCAAAGATGGTCCACCGTCCTTTCTTCCTTTGATCGTCGATCGTATCCACAAAAGTGATATAGATCCGTTCGAAGTATTCTTCGACGGTGTTGTCGAAGTCAAATCCGACGTCGAAGAACGGAGAACGGAGGATGTCGATGTTGTCGTGTTCGTCAAGGATCAAACCGTAGTCCCATTCAGAGACTTCCATTCATGTTGGTGAAGAAAAAGAGAGGTTGGAGCCGAAGATACCTTGCTGTCCTTGAAGTTTCTCTTCAATAGATTGAAGGTTTTCTTGAAGAATCAAGTGGGGAAAGGGTTGGGGAAGGGGCCGGCCAAGGGGAAGGTGATGGGGGGAAGTTGGTTCAGATTTTGGAGAGGTAGGGTTAGGGTTAGGGTTAGGGTTTTGTGTTCAAAATCTGAAGTTGTTTTCAGATTTTGAATTTGGAGGGAGGTGGGTAAGGAAACTAGGTTGAATTTCCAAAAGGAAGGATTTAATGTGAGAGAGGGGATTGGGGAGAGAGAGGGGGGGATTGGAGAGAGAGAGGGGGCGGCATAGGGGTAGGGGCCGGCGGCTATGAAGGGGTAGGGAGAGATTTTGGGGATTGATTTGGGGTTTCTAAAATTAGATTTAGGAATTAGGAAAGGTTTAATTCAATCCACTTTATTTGAAAATTCAAACAGGGATCAATTAGGAAACTTTCCTAAAATAGATTTGAGTCAATTAGGAAAGTATTAATTCAAATTCAATTTGAATTTGAATTTAGAATTCTTTCCAAACAGCCCCAATTTAATTTAGGTAACTAAATTAAGGGAGAGAGAGGAGGGATGGGGGCCGTCGGGTAGGGGCTTGGGGAAGGGGGGGGCCGTGAGGTGGTGGAGGGGTTTGGGAGGCGGTTTGGTGGGGAAAGGGGAGGTGGGGAAGCCGTCGGGTAGGGGAGGAAGAGAGGGGAGAAAGGGAGTTGGGAAAAAGGAAGAAGGAGGCCACGAACCCGGACTTTTCCTAGGTTGATGGGTGATTCGCTATCCCTCTCCTAGGGATTTCTCTCCAACGCTCTCAAGCTCGCAAAAGAACACGATATGCAGGAAATTTTAATAATAATCGTTCATTGACCTCAAACAATACAATAGTGGCTTATAAATAGCCTCAACAAGGGAAATAAAGGAAAAGACTCAAATGTCCACATTGGGCTTACAAGCACGCTGCCCTTAAGTAAGGGTAAAACAGTAAACTAACATAAAAGAAACAAATAACATAATAAACTCAGAAATATAAAGACTAGATCGTGGCCGTAGGTCGACGACCACGTCTACGATAAACTTTCCAAGTGTGGATGTCCTCATGATTCTCCCGAGGTGGAAGAAAGCTCGACTCCGTCGAGTAAGTATCTCTGGTGCTGTCATAGAACTCCAATGCATCTGGATCCAGCTGCTGCAACTCATCACGATCCAACCAAGTATCCTCTGACTCGGGTTTACCTTTCCACCTAATCAAGTACCTTCGTCGTCCACCTTCCTTTGTAGAGATGATTTCATCGCTCAAGATCCTGTCCACTTTATCTGCTATGGGTTATTTAGGGATATCTGGGAGTGGAGGTAGGTTAGGGATCTCACAAGGTGGGGTCACACAAGGCTGTTGTATAAGTATGTTTGGCGGATTAAAATTCGGACCTTCATATGCCACTAGATCTTCTATGTTAAAAGAGGGATTGATGTTGAACTCCGCAGGAAGATCTACTACATAAGCATTATCATTGATTTTCTTAAGTATTTTGAATGGACCAGCACTTTTGGCATGCAGTTTCTTAACCGTTCCTTGTGGGAACCGTTCCGGACGAATCCGCACCATCACGGAATCACCAACCTCAAAAGTTTTAAATTTTCGTTTCAAATCAACACGTAATTTATAATCAGTATTGCTCTTTTCAATTTGTCGTGCAATTTCTTTATGAAGTTCATGCAGGCGTGATGCAAAAGATGATGCAGACTCAGAAATCCTATACCTAGAACACATAGAAATGAGATCTAAAGGTTGCCTAGGTTTGTACCCGTACACAATCTCAGAAGGACTTAGGCCTGTGGTTCGGTTAATAAAATTGTTATATGCAAATTCAGCAGTGGGTAAAATGGAATCCCAATCCTTGACATGCTCACCAACCAGAGACCTTAATAGGTTACCTACGCTTCTATTAACTACCTCGGTCTGACCATCGGTTTGTGGATGAAAGGCAGTAGAGAATTGCAGTTTAGTGCCTAATTTCATCCATAGGGTTTTCCAAAAATAGCTAGTGAACTTAACGTCCCTATCAGACACAATGATTTTGGGTAGGCCATGAAGACGGACAACCTCATTGAAATAAAGTTTGGCAATATGGGAGGCATCGGAAGTTTTGAAACGGGGTATAAAATGAGCCATCTTGTAAAACCTATCAACTACGACACAAATGACATCATTTTTGCGAAGAGTCTTAGGCAGGCCTAGAATAAAGTCCATGCTAACGTCCTGCCAGGGACAACTGGGGACAGGCAACGGAGTGTAAAGACCCGTATTCTGCTTCCGCTGCTTGGCTAGCTGACATGTGTGACATCGACTAACCAACCGACCAACATCTCTCTTTAGGCTGGGCCAAAAGAAACGATACTCCACGGATTCTATAGTTTTATCCCGTCCGAAGTGCCCAGCGAGGCCTCCGGCGTGGAGTTCCCAGACCAGAAATTCCCTTAAGGAGGTACTTGGGATACAAAGCTTTTGGGCTTTGAAAAGGTAGCCATCCTCCATAAGGAAATTGTCCACAAGGCGCGTGCTGCCTGTGGACAAGAGAGAGTAGGTTTCCTTGAAGTCGGGGCAGTCCAGATAGTCCATTTTCATTTGGTCAAAACCCATGACTTCAGCCCTCAACTCGAAGGTAGTCATCATACGGTGACTGAGGGCATCGGCAACCTTATTCTCAACTCCCGCCTTATGCCTAAGGGTATACGTGTACTCTTGAAGGAATTCTACCCACCGACCGTGGCGAGCATTTAGTTTCTTTTGGGAGTTGATATAACGAAGAGCTTCGTGATCTGAAAAGATGAACTCTTGTGGGAGCAAGTAGTGCCGCAATAATGGAGGGATTGGATCACGACATAGAACTCCTTGTCGTAAGTGGAATATCGCTGCCGGATATCGTTCAGTTTCTCACTGAAATATGCTACAGGATGACCTTCCTGGGAGAGGACTCCTCCAATTCCGACCCCCGAAGCGTCGCAGGTCACTTCAAAGACTTTGGAGAATTCAGGAAGTCTCATCACCGGGGCCTCTACCATTCGTTTCTTAATGTCCTCAAAAGTTCTGGTGGCGGCCGGGGTCCAGTGGAAATCACCCTTTTTAAGACAATCAGTGATAGGAGATACGATTGTACTGAAGTTTCGTATGAACCTCCTATAGAAGGTGGCCAATCCGTGGAAGCTGCGGACTTCCCGAATGTTTTGAGGAAGAGGCCACTCAACTATGGCTTTCACCTTCTCAGGGTCAGCAGAAACCCCACGAGCTGATACGATAAACCCTAGAAAGATGACTCGATCTATTAGGAAAGTACACTTCTTAAGATTAGCGTATAATTGTTCTTTCCTTAAAACAGAACAGACTTGTTTTAGGTGATCAAGATGTTGTTCCACAAAATGACTATAAATGAGTATGTCGTCGAAGTAGACAACGACAAACTTACCCATAAAAGGACGCAACATTTGGGTCATAATTCTCATGAAGGTGCTCGGGGCGTTACTCAACCCGAAAGGCATGACCATCCATTCATAAAGACCGTCCTTGGTCTTGAAAGCAGTTTTTCACTCATCACCGGGTCGGATCCGGATCTGGTGGTATCCACTCTTAAGGTCGATCTTGGAAAAAAGAGTGGCACCCGTCATCATATCAAGCATATCGTCTAATCGTGGAATGGGAAAACGATATTTGACGGTGATTTTGTTGATAGCACGACTATCAACACACATTCTCCAAGATCCGTCCTTCTTAGGAGTGAGAAGAGCGGGCACTGCGCAGGGACTAAGACTTTTCTTAATGAAGCCTCGCTGCAGTAACTCGTCTACCTGCTTCTTGAGTTCGGCATGTTCCGTGGGGTTCATGCGATAGTGTGGCAGGTTTGGGAGGGAGGCTCCAGGGACTAAGTCTATAGCATGCTGAATGTCTCGGAGTGGGGGTAACTGATCCGGGAGATCATCTGGGAAGACATCAGCAAATTGCCCTAAGATAAGTTGGACTTCCTGGGGGATGGGGTCTTCAGATTCTGTGGGAATTTCACGACCCACTAAAGCATATAGAGGTGCACCACGAGTGACCTCAGAGTCCAGTACCTTGGCGGTGACCAGGTTTAGTCCCTTCTTGGACTTAAGGGGGTGGGGTTTAGGTTCTTCCTTGACCCGGGGCTGCAATGGTAAAAGTTTGATCTTTTTACCCGCGTGTTCAAACACGTAGATGTTTGAACGCCTATAGATGTGGACATCATTATCGAAAATCCAAGGTCGCCCTAACAAAATTTGTCCAACATCCATAATCAAGACATCGCACCACACATTCTCCTTATAAGTGGCAAAGGAGATAGGTACGAGACTTCATTCTTTCACCTCCAAGGCAGTGGAGTTGACCCAAGCTATCTTATACGGATTGGGGTGAGGAACGGCAGAAAGGCCTAATTTGGACACCATGCTGGAGGAGACAGCATTGATGCAACTGCCACTATCTACGATGGTAAAAGTTTAGGTTCTTCCTTGACCCGGGGCTGCAATGGTAAAAGTTTGATCTTTTTACCCACGTGTTCAAACACGTAGATGTTTGAACGCCTATAGATGTGGACATCATTATCGAAAATCCAAGGTCGCCCTAACAAAATTTGTCCAACATCCATAATCAAGACATCGCACCACACATTCTCCTTATAAGTGGCAAAGGAGATAGGTACGAGACTTCATTCTTTCACCTCCAAGGCAGTGGAGTTGACCCAAGCTATCTTATACGGATTGGGGTGAGGAACGGCAGAAAGGCCTAATTTGGACACCATGCTGGAGGAGACAGCATTGATGCAACTGCCACTATCTACGATGACTTTACAGTTTTTATCTTTGATTTTGGTGTAGGTGTGAAAGATAGAAGTCCTACGCCAGTCATCAGAGGGAACAGGGTGTGACTGTGCACATCTCACCACGCAGATGGGAGATGTGTCCAACTTCTGAAGGCAATGGAGGACGGCGGTGTCATCGTCCTCTTCGAAGAAATCACTCTCATCTTCAACTTGGTGAACCTGATCAACCTCGGGCTCAGGATCCTCCTCAGTAATCTCCTCAATAATGGAAACTTTATAGGGACTGGAGCACTGAGAAGCGATATGCCCATACCCCTGACATCGAAAGCACTTGGTCCCGGGACTGGACCGAGGGGTATCCGGAGTGGGAGGTTTACTTCTAAAATCAGGTCGGGGTGCAGGGGAACCCGTGGGAGGTCGGGTGCTACTACCCGGAGTAGGTCGGGTAGTAGAGGAGTGCGGGGTGGAACTACCAGACGGTCTGTAGGAGGGTCTAGGGTCGTGGTGACGGCTAGAATGCTGGGATCGACTCTCCTCTAGGTCAAGTACTAAACTATACGCATTCTCCAGGGTCGTGACATTTCAGGCGAACAGCTTGTTGCGAAGGTCCTCTCGCAACCCGGTACGAAACATGGATAGAATCTGCGCAGGGGTAGTGGAGGTCTCCCCTTTACAACGAATCGGAAAATCATCGAAGGAAGCGATGTAATCCTTGACAGGTTTGCTACCCTGAGTCAGTCTATGCCACCTATCTAAGAGCCTAGGGAAGTACGAGGGAGGCAAGTACTTTTGCTTAAGCTCTCGCTTCATGGATAACCAGTCAGTGATGGGGTACTCGTTACGGGACTCCCTAAGGCTTTCTAAGTTAGACCAGAACTGACTAGCCCTACCAATGAGCTTCATGCTGGCGAAATTGACCTTTCTAGCCTCGGAGATGTCATACCACCTAAAGAAATTATCCATACCTTTGATCCAATCCAGAAAGAGCTGGGGATCGAGGGTACCATCGAAAGTAGGTGCATCGACCTTGATATTCTTCATCAGGGGATGATCAGGGTCGTGGTGGTGTTCTTTCCTATGGTGGTGGACTCGATGAGGGGCTCGAGGGGGTCCCTCATCCATAAAAGGATCATCCCCGTACATAGAGGGTGGCCTAGAAGGGGTATACGGAATCGGGTGGCTCCTACCATGCTCTATGGTGTCAAGTCTGTCGGTGATGACTCTACGAAAATCAGCGAGATCGGCTTGGTTCTCCTTTAGTTGTTGGCTCATAGCATTCATTTGACCTACCAGTAGGTCTAAGGTCCTTCCGATTTGTTCAGGGTCCATTGCTAAGCACTAGAGAAAGTTTAGGGGTGACAACTAAGAGTGAACAGCAAGTGTACGTGCAGGAAATACACCCTAAGATGTCACTAACTGCAGCAGGAAACCTTAGGACAGCACTTTATACCATGGTGTTAAGACTCCTAAACAAGTAGCAAGGTTGTAGGGTTAAGACCAGCACTTAGACACTAAAGAAATGACCTTAAAGTTCACTAAATGTATGCAGAAATTTAATGGATAGCAAACATAGATGGAGATTTAAACAATTAAAAAGATGCGATGCATGCAAACTAACTAGGCTAGCAAGGTAACAACCTAGGATGAATTTCTATCATGCAAACCTAGGTTAACCATGCTCTGATACCAGATGATGCAGGACTAGGATGCTTTGAATGAAAATTTAGGATTTGCACAATTTATCAAAAGAGCAAGACATGATTAAATTACTAGCAATAGGAACGAAGAAATAAAACGAAGGAGGGATGCTTGCGTTTAGGCCAAACCACATATAAAATACTTGCACAAACAAAATAGATTAGAAAATCAAAGCAAAGCTAACATAGAAGATGTTCAGTCATAATCCCACGATTAACAATAAGATAAGCAACATAAAGGATCACTCAAAATAACCCTACGTTTACTAAGCTCTTAAGCAAATTAAGCGGCTTTGATCTTGAACGAATCCGGCACCACTTAGATGGTCCACCGTCCTTTCTTCCTTTGATTGTTGATCGTATCCACCAAAGTGATATGGATCCGTTCGAAGTATTTCTCGATGGTGTTGTCGAAGTCGAATCCGACGTCGAAGAACGGAGAACGGAGGATGTCGATGTTGTCGTGTTCGTCAAGGATCAAACCGTAGTCCCATTCGGGGACTTTCATTCATGTTGGTGAAGAAAAAGAGAGGTTGGAGCCGAAGATACCTTGCTGTCCTTGAAGTTTCTCTTCAATAGATTGAAGGTTTTCTTGAAGAATCAAGTGGGGAAAGGGTTGGGGAAGGGGGCCGGCCAAGGGGAAGGTGATGGGGGAAGTTGGTTCAGATTTTGGAGAGGTAGGGTTAGGGTTAGGGTTAGGGTTTTGTGTTCAAAATCTGAAGTTGTTTTCAGATTTTGAATTTGGAGGGAGGTGGGTAAGGAAACTAGGTTGAATTTCCAAAAGGAAGGATTTAATGTGAGAGAGGGGATTGGGGAGAGAGAGGGGGGGATTGGAGAGAGAGAGGGGGCGGCATAGGGGTAGGAGCCGGCGGCTATGAAGGGGTAGGGAGAGATTTTGGGGATTGATTTGGGGTTTCTAAATTAGATTTAGGAATTAGGAAATGTTTAATTCAATCCACTTTATTTGAAAATTCAAATAGGGATCAATTAGGAAACTTTCCTAAAATAGATTTGAGTCAATTAGGAAAGTATTAATTCAAATTCAATTTGAATTTGAATTTAGAATTCTTTCCAAACAGCCCCAATTTAATTTAGGCAACTAAATTAAGGGGGAGAGAGGAGGGATGGGGGCCGGCGGATAGGGGCTTGGGGAAGGGGGGGGCCGTGAGGTGGTGGAGGGGTTTGGGAGGCGGTTTGGTGGGGAAAGGGGAGGTGGAGAAGCCGTCGGGTAGGGGAGGAAGAGAGGGGAGAAAGGGAGTTGGGAAAGAGGAAGAAGGAGGCCACGAACCCGGACTTTTCCTAGGTTGATGGGTGATTTGCTATCCCTCTCCTAGGGATTTCTCTCCAACGCTCTCAAGCTCACAAAAGAACACGATATGCTGGAAATTTTAATAATAATCGTTCATTGACCTCAAACAATACAATAGTGGCTTATAAATAGCCTCAACAAAAGAAATAAAGGAAAAGACTCAAATGCCCACATTGGGCTTACAAGCACGCTGCCCTTAAGTAAGGGTAAAACAGTAAACTAACATAAAAGAAACAAATAACATAATAAACTTAGAAATATAAAGACTCGATCGTAGCCGTAGGTCGACGGCCACGTCTACGATAAACTTTCCAAGTGTGGATGTCCTCATCAACCTAACTCTCAAAAAGAAATACATGAATGACTCACTACAAAATATGGACATACCAAATATATTCTAGGACTAGTAGATCTTCTCCTATGGTGACGTTCCACCTAATGCTCTTGTTGGACCTGCTATAAAAAGAAGTAACAACAAGTGAGCTTGATAAATCAAACTCAACAAATAACTCCTACCTATGAAAGTATGACAAGAAGTTGGGCATGCAGTGTGAACAACCTAAAGGTAAGAGTAACAACCAATAATTAATGAATCAATGTAACTATGCCACGTTTCATGGTTCATTCGATGAGTTCTAATATGTTGATATTACAAATGTGTATGTCAATCAACTACTAATTCAGCATCATTCCAATTTTTAAACATGCAATCATGCTATAGAATAGAGTCATCACCCTGTGAGCTCATCGGCCTGAATAGCCAATATCTAATAGTGTTTTACTGACCTATATATAAGCATATAGTTCATATGTTTGCCATAAATAAGTTTTAACGAGTATTTTATATTCAATATGATGATGGTTATTTTAGAGTAAGTTATGATGTGCAAAGATGATATTTATTTCATCTAATAGAATTACATGCATGAAAATATATCTTTTGTAGAAATCAATATACAGGAGTTTATGCAGCAATAAATCAAGATAAATTTATTTGTGAAACTTATTAGTTCATTATGAGTATAAAAAGTATCTACGAGCATATGCATATAATAGAAAATTTTACAATCAAATGTAGGGCTGGCAATCTAGTTAGCCATTTAAGAACCTAATACAATTAACATGGATTACACCTCTAATAAAAAAGGGAATATTTATTCCAAAATAAAAAACATTTACTTATAATGGTTGATATGAATTCCTAATTCAATTGACCGCTCAAATTCACCAAGCAAAGGATCTATAAATACCGAAATCAAACAGTTACAAGCACATAATTCAAGACAAGGTTGGCATTCGAATTGATCTATGTTGCACCACAATTGCTAAAATTAATTATCAAAACATGTGATCAACCCTATGGCTCAACAAATCATCTCAAGTGGACCATACATTAAAAGGTCCCATGAACAATTTTAGCTTAATAGTACATCTATAATGCACAACAAAGATACAAGACAAAATAGGATTTGATTAATTCGAACATCAATCTTAAATAAGACTTTCTCCTAACGCAAGCTAAAACCCATCATGATATTAATTCAATGCTATACAAAATTAATACTAATTGAATCTAGCTTAAACATTAAAAAAGCGAGAACACCTATTTATATACTTTGGGAACTAAGAATAAGAAAGGAAGATAAAGGAGAGGAGAAAAGTGGAAGAAAACTCATTATTGTAGGAGAAGAAATGGGGAAAGTGTTTGGTGTTGTCATCTTAGGGTAAATTTGTGATTAGGGTTTCACGAGGAAGAAGGTGGGTTTAGTGGCTGAAATAAAGGAAGATCAAGAGGAGAGAAAGGACGGTTCACTCGTTTATTTATAATACCTGGACTAGTTCAGTCCAGGTTATAACCCATCGCATTATAGGTATTAGTTACCAATAACATGAGGCATAATCTTACTGGCTTCAGTTGAGTGTAGATTTTATTTGTTCTCATCTCTTGCCCATTTGGAATGAAAGCACAAGTTATGCTAATTAATTTTTCTTCATTATGGCTGTTAGTGCTTAATCTACGTACCATTTATAATCTAAATTCATACCATATTTTTCAATATTAGGATTTTAAAATACATCAATTTAAGGTCAAACATTTCTGAATTTTCTAATGGATGCATACTATGCTGATAATGAATCATTCATTCTAGATGTCGCATATCATAGATGATGTAACGTGCTATCACACTCCTTTTTTTTCTACTTGGTCCCAATCACTATGTTGAAGCATAAAGAATGTGATTCATGTTCAATTCAGACCACATTGAAGATATTGAATTAGCTGATATTGTTTAAGGTGGGTCAACTTTATAGTGTAGGAGTTTTTAGGGGCTGGAATTTTCTAATACAAATTTAAAATGAGATGCACAAAGAAATACGTCAAAGATCAAAATTTGCAGTTTTCCAACTCTTAGGTAAAAACTATTCTATTTTGATGCAAAACTAAAATAAAACAATGTTGCTCCAAATATTAGTTTTAATATTATCAAAATTTAAAATTTTTTAAGGAAATCACGAACAAAAGCGAAACCATGCAACCATCGAAGGGCTACACCGCCAAAAGGAAAATTTGATAATAGTAGACTTGAAAACAATCTTGATCATTCATGCAAAAGCATAAGGACAGAAGTCAACAAAGATCTATGCCTCGCACTAGTACAAGGTGAAAATTTTCTGTTGGAGGTTGTGGCCGACACCTGCAACAAGTTTGAAGAATTCACATCCACCAACATACAATTTTGAAAGGAATATGAAATTTTACTAAGCCAATCAAAGAAAGAAAATGTCTTTCTATTTATAAAAAAAAATCAAAAAATATGCAGCTTTTTAAAAATCCCCCAGAATCTTGTATAGACTGCAAGTTTTGATTTCAGTCATCTTGGATTCCAGCTGAAATAGTAATTTCATAATTCAGCTTCAGCAAAGATAGCAATACACTTGCCCTACTTTCAGAAAATCGCATTGAAGGCAACTCACAGCAGCTGAACACCTGTGGCACATGGAACAGATGATCCTAGATGAATGAAAACAGTGGATTAAAAAATAACGCTATTAGCGATTTCAGCTACAGTATGATAGTAGTAGGTAAGGAGCTGACGTTGGTTTATAAGGAACTAGATAAGGAAACAGTGCTACCACGTGACAAACAGATAAAATATCTTCTCTTTATACAAATGTATCTTTGTGCATGTACATAAATACGTGCACGTGGGCATGCTTGAATATGTGCGAAATGCAATCTACGTCTTTTAATATAGACGGTTCATTGCTTTCAAATTCTAGGATTATAGCTTTACTGGACTCTCTTTGTCTCTTGTATTTTTAAAAATTAGCACAGTCAGTTTTAAATTGATCTACTTGAAGACTCTTTGGATCTACAGTACTATTTTTTCCATCTGATTTTGATGGTAGGAGCTGATAGTACTTATTTTCATCACTTCTGCACTTTTAATTTCTACCACTTCAGGTAATTGTAATATTTGCTATTCCATGCCTCTGGATGCAGGCTGAGTTGTTTATTTTGAGACTGTCACGTAATAGTGGGGTCTTTGGACTTGCTGGCATGGCATTTGTTTCACAGTTATTTTCGGCTCCTGTAAATGATCCATGGAGTGGTTCCAGCAATAATGGAGTGCTACTCGTTCGGCCAATGCTAGAACTTTCTAAAGGTGACATGTATGAAGTGAGTCTTTACCATGCCCAAAATGTTGATAACTCTCTCTTTTTTTGAAGCATTTAATAAGTTTTTGAAGAATTTTTTAATTTATTATTCTTCTTGTTAAAAAAGGTACCACATTTGCATCTACATCTCTCTCTCTCTATATATATATACATACACACACACTAAAAAAGTGTCTAATAAATGAAATAGCTAACTAGCCATAGGAGAATAATTTTTCTAAAAATTAGGAAATAGAATCATAGGAGAATAATTTTTTCCTAAAAATTAGGAAACATAATCATAGGAGAAGACCACAATTGATCTCTTCTTTTTTTTCCTAAAAATAATTTTCTAAAATAAATTCTCGAACTTGGACTTTCAAATATTCAATACTCTCTCTCAAGCTGGAGAATATATATCATATAATTATTGACCCCCACAACTCAAACAACGCATAAAATGACAAAAATGATGAATCAAGTAGTGCGCGGGTTAGTCCGACATATCACTTGAAGGGTTAAATGACCTCTGATTGCCAAACGGACGGCGCCGTTGCGATCAGAACATCAAATTCTGCTAGGTCCAGACCCCTCGCAGTCGAATCGGATGAGATCAGTCAAAAGGGACGACCGACACCCGAAATTAAAACGCAAGCTGATCAAATGATGTTCTTTCGTGAAACGGATTTCGCCATTGCGACCGGAATATCTCAAATACTTAAAAACTACATTTTCTATGTTCAAATTGGATCATCTGGGTTGGTGGCACGGATTTCGAGAAAAATTAGCCTCGCCGCTGTCCAAATGATGTCCGGTCGCGAAACGGATTTCGCCATTGCGATTGGAATATCACAAATACTTAAAAACTATATTTTCTATGTTCAAATTGGATCATCCGGGTTGATGGCACGGATTTCGAGAAACGGACTTCGCCAGTGCGTCCGGAATGCCGGCAATACTTTAAATGAACTACCAATTTGTTCAATTAAAGTGGTGCACGCAAATCGAGGTAATCCCCGTGTAAAAATACACAAATTTGTGACTAAATGATGTCCGATCGCAAAATGGACTGCGTCATTGCGACCGGAATATCGACAATACCCCAAATCCACTATTAATTTATCTAATTCCGATATTCGACAAATTCAACACGCAAAACGAGATAATATGCATGCAAATCGAGAAAATGCGCAAATCAATGTGATTTTGACTTGACTAAGGGATTGCTGCCATTTCCAATTAATGCATGAGTGATATTTCACTTATATGGCATTTAACTTATAAAAAATCCTAATAAGAGTAGATGCCAAAAAGGGAAAAGTCAAGTGTGCAGAACTCAAATCAGATTTAAATGCCATTAACAAATTACTACATTCTGTAGAATTTCCATCAACCTGTCAATCCAATCCAGCTGGCTTTAGTCTCGTTTGAATGCAAGGCTTTTATGTTAAAATGAACAAAGAAGAGAGTTCATGGGTTCCACGGTTACTCGACTCCCACACTGAAAAAACCCTTTCATTTCCTCCTCTCCCACTATGGCTGGAGGTCTCTCTTCCCTTCCCTGTCCGTCTTTCCCTCCTCACACCCAGGATGAAAACCACAACTCAAATCCAAGCTTCTCAAGGAAAATAATGTTCTGATGAGGGCTCTTACAGAAAGAAATACGGAGGTGCAGAATCTCCTGTTGATGGTGGCAAAACAAAATCAGCAGAACAAAACAATTCTCTCTCTCTCTCTCTTCCAACTACGTCAAATAAAGCCACAGCTGCTGAAGCCGGACTCCCTCTGTTCACGTACAGAGCCCCCCCCCAGCCTCCGTCTTAAGGTCCAACTCTCTACCTATCTCTGTCCACTTGAAGCCCAAACCACACCTCCAGCATCTCAAGACCCCAGCTCATATCCTCCACCTGAGCTACGTCTTAAGGAAACTGGCGCCATCTCTCACAAGCCCCCACTTGCCCGATCTTGAAGGCCATCCACCTCTTCTTCACGGATGATGACAGCATCAAGTGCAATGGTGGATATAAAGAGGTAAAAGGAAATTTATTACTGAAGTGGCTAATGACAACGGATAGGGCTGGGTAATTGCCAAGGCTCTCGCTGCAACAGGAGGAGCAGATATTCTTGTTGGTCATGAGTCCAAATACAACTCAAAGATCTGCCACAAAGGTCACTTTTCCTTTAGTATGGACAAACACCTGCTGCAGCCATCCCCTTTATCACGAATCAGAGCTTATACAGGAGGACTTCCTTGTGGTTTGAAACGTCTCTTGGAGGAAGTTGCTTGACGAATTTGACATTCCCCCTGAAGACCTTCATGTAGACAAGTTTATTCCTCTAGTTCGCATGCTTTATGAGGCTCCTTCAGATGGCAAATGGGGGGAGCATGAACTTGATTATCTGATGTTCATTGTTTGTGATGTCAAGTTGAATCCAAACCGCGAAGAAGTCGCCGACGTTACGTATGTCAACAAGGACAAACTCAGGGAGCTCTTGAGGAAAGCTGATGCCGGCAAAGATCGTTTTATTTTTTAAGAAATATTGCTGAGATGGGAAGGACAGCAATTTGTACCATCCACCAACCAAGCATTGATATTTTTGAGTCATTTGATGAGGTTTGCTTGATGAAAAGAGGAGGCCAAGTTGAGGTGTAAAGGCTACCTATCTACTAGCTATTACAGTTCTGGAGACCATACGATTCAGCTGTAATGGTGCCAATTCTTCCTACTGATTCTATGTCAAATATGTCAAGAAGTGCTTTCAGTTGTGTTTTTGAATATCTACTCACACCAAGCTAACAACAGCCCACTTCAAGGCCTCATTCCTTCACTTCCTAAAAATCTATTCTCCTACACTCTACTACAACCATTCAGCCCACTCATCACTGTAACCTATCTCCCTACACTCCAAAGCCCAACTATCATTTCACCTAAAGTCCACCAATTTCCTCTCCATGTTTGCTGCATACTCCAGCCATCATAATTCCTCCCCTGCACATAAAGCTACAATTCCAAAGTCTGTTTTCTCCATTGAGTTTAAATATCAACATCAGGAATATGTATATACACATACATATGTGTATGTGTGTGTTTGTTTGAATGTATGTGTGGAAGCCAAAAGAGAGGAAAGAAATATTCAAAGAGAGAGAGAGAGAGAGAGAGAGAGAGAGAAGAAAAGAGAGGGAGAAAAGAATTTTGCAAAAATAACAAAGAGAAAACTCGTCTCAGCGTTTGCAGCGAGGCGAACGACCACCTATACACGCTTTTCTCTAGCGTGGTGGGAGGGAATTCGTTGCGATACTTGCGACGAGTCGGGAAATCTCCTTCATGCCCTCGACGTGCATGTCGAGCCGGAAAATTGCCCATACACGCTTTTCTCTAGCGTGGTGGGAAGGGAGCCCTGTGAGACGCCTACGACGAGGCGGGTAGACCCTGTACACGCTTTTCTCTAGCGTGGCGGGGACGAATATAAGTACCCGTAGGCGCTTCAGCACCTATGGGGAAAGAACTGCTTTTCTTTGAAACAGGTGCCCGAGGACCCATACACGCCTTTCTCTGGCGTGGTGAGATTGAAGACTTTACGGCCGCGGTGTCATCCGACACCTACCGTACACGCTTTTCTCTAGCGTGGCGGGAGGCCCAGTTTCCTGTAGTTTCCCCTAAACGGGGGAGATGCCGGGAGGCTGCCGAAATTTGGGGTGAACATAAAACTGCACTCGGACTTGATTTGGACCTTAAATGAACTAAAATGAAACTTGAACTTGATTTGAATATCAAGTGGACAAAACTTGGACTCAATTTGAATATTAAATGAATGTGACTTGAACTAGTTGGATTCAAACTCAAAAAGAACACACGAACTCAAATTGATCAGGGTCCAGATTTGAATTTGTGAACTTTTGAACAATAGGGGACTACATTTGGACTTGAGCTTGATTGAACTCGAACTGAACTCGGACTTGAACTTTACTTGAAAATGATATAAGGAACGTAAACGATTAATGAAACCTCAATGGACATAACTTGATGTGTTCACTCTCAAACAACAATGCAAACTCTTAGTAAGCATGGCCACTTACTAAGAGGCCATGTGGAAGAATTGTAGTGGATACAAACACAACTAGTATGAAGAGATTCATGGTCGTATAACATTTCATTCACATGCGAAAGTAAATCATCATGCTCATCGCAACCTGCTCGTAGTCAATACTTGTCGATTCACAATTCATCCACGAATTGTATCAAATGGCATACGATCAACGCTATGGATACCTTGTAAATATGAAGAAGAAGATTATGATTATGATGGGCATTACACTCACAACCAATAATATGTAGTCAATGCGTATGCAAGCTCCCTGTGGAGGAGAGAAGTTGACATGCAAGCAATGATGTAATGATTTCTAGATGAATACCAAGAATTGTAAGAATGGTTAAGATGCAAACATCAATATACAATTATAAGTAATGATCTACGGTGGATAGAATCCCTATATCTCACTTATAAGAGCAAGTGATATGATCTTAATGAATGATCTTAATGAATAAGAACAATTGAGATGGGGATATTCATAGAAGATATACATATGACTAACAATGTCTCCATCGTCAGTAACAATTCAATACACAAGCAAATACATCAGTCCTCACAGAATACATATATCTTATACAACATAAGATAGAAGTATAGTGGAGGTAGCAGCGTTCTGCGGCAGAAATCAAAAGACAAATAAAGGTATTCTACCTCACAGTTAACTCGTAGATGAATGTCGTGCTTGCCTACGAATGCAGAAGGTCAACACACAATGAACTTGATGGATGAATGATGAATATATGAGGAGGACACTTGCGATAAATATAACCCATAAGCAAAATATATTTTGTCAAGGGGTAGGGATGAAGGAGTACAATAGCATCCCCATACAAGCTTTGGGAAAAGAAATTCAGATCAAATCATTATGGAGTGAATGAGTCTCAGTTCAACCAAGCAAATGCTAAAAGTACTACAACAGAGATGAACTTCTACAGGTTGCTGTAGAAGACCTGTCATATACATAATTATTGTTACAAGCAGAATATAAAGTCAAATGACTGCTTCAAACACAAATGCCTATGATGCCAAGCCACCGGATCTGCAACACTCATATAAGCAGACAGAAGGCGTCCACAAGCTAAAACCCCACGCCACCGGATCTGCAATACTCGTACAAGCAGACAGAAGGCGTCAACAAGATACAATGCCACGCCACCGAATCTGCAACCTGTATACAAGCAGACAGAAGGCATGTACGAGCTCTAAAATAGAACACTGCATTCAAATGAGGGTTTCCTACACAACTGAGCGGTATTAAATGTCTAAAATATCCCTCACACGTGCACCTTAATTTGTATACATATAGGTACACAAAAGGGATAAATGTAATCAAAACCCGCATGGGCCCCGACGAGCGTGTTATTGATACACATGTGGCGCCTAGGGATGCTACGCGGGTCCATAAATTTGGACCCAATCCTCCTAGAGCAAGTGAATAGAAGTTGACAAGGTTCAATAAATAATTATAAAATGCCCCCAAGCCCGCATGGGCCCCGGCGAGCGTGTTATTGGTACACACGTGACGTCTAGGGATGCTGCGCGGGTCAATAAATATGGACCCAATCCTCCTAGAGCAAGTGAATAGGAGTTGACAAGGTTTAACAAATAACTATAAAATGCCCCCAAACACCCGCATGGGCCCCGGCGAGCGTGTTATTGGTACACACGTGACGTCTAGGGATGCTGCGCGGGTCAATAAGTGAATTCAAGTTTCAGCCCGATCCTTCTATTCAGGTAGATAGGAGTTGACACGGCTCGAATTATTAAATAAATATACGGTCGCGAGATCGACCGAGATATTTGTTTTATACGTTCATATTAGGCCTTCAAGGCCTATAATCAAGAGAATTCACTTATAGAGGCACAAAGCCTACGAAACCCGATCCTCTGTCAATTGCTAGACAGAGTCGACAAGGTTCAAAACATAAAAAACATGAATAACCCCACACCCCGATGATGGCCGTGTTGAATGCAAAACTCAATCGGAGGGGTCCATTCTAAATAATCCAAAATGCCTCCCAAATACCTAAAACTTCAAAACTCCACAAAAAATTCCCAAAATTCCAAATATTTAAAATTGAAATAAATCCATCAAAACATTTAAAGCAAAACCCATCCACCCTCCGCAACAGTTTGCTGAGGTGGACCAATTGAAGAATACTTCAGCTCACAAAGAGCTAATGCCTGGTCGAAAATATCACTAGGATCCATTCTCAAACAATCTCCTGCCAGCAAGGACGTGGTACGAGTCTTCTAACCGACAGTTTTGCCGCCAAATGGCACTGCAGGATAAACGGTTATGACTCGGGGTTCTCTGAACCAGGTGGTCGCCGCCAAATAGCACCATTATATTATGGTTATGGCCAGAGCCCGTGTGCTCCCCAATGGCATCAAATCCTTGAGATATGAATCAATAGGATATGATCGATAGGGCACAAAGCCCTCTGTTAGCTAAGGTGGATTCAAATTTGTCCTCTTAGGCAAATACTCCCCCTAGGTCTACAAGGTACCCTTGGACGAAGCAACCCATGGCTGCCGTTAAGGATCCTTCTGTCAGGTTGGGTCGACTACCTCCTCTGACTAAGTAGACCAGGGACCACGATGGCCCGGGACGACGGAATCATGGGATCTTGATCGGGTCCATCATCCATTCCCCAACCATCCGCTTTAAGTGCAAGATGGTGAAAATTTGTGTTTTAAATATTAAAATCTTCAAACTTTCAAACCTTCAACCCATGCTGCTTCTATATGCCAGATATAAGTATTTTTACGTATCTAATTGACGACTAGCCTTAATCGAAAGTTCTCTCTCGTGATCGGGAGGGGTAATTAACTATAGGGGCTTGCACCTATAGGAAACTAGAACTCAGATCATAAGTCCTCACAAAATGAGGGCGAAATCTCTGGGTAGTGTCTTATCTACAAATCCATCTGCCTTCCAAAATTTACCCCGGAACTTAAGTCCGTTAAAACTCCCCCCGAGTAGAAAAGCAAAAGTCGGGCGGAGGTCGGGGCCGAATTTTCGGAGCCCACAGATTTCTGGCGACTCCGCTGGGGATTGGTTTCTCTTTCCATCTTTAGCTAGTCGTCTCAATGCCATAATAGCAGCTATTTTCAACCCAGAGTCAAAATTTTGAATTTTCTAAAATGATCGTTTAAAGAATTAAAATTTTGAATCTTTCAAAATGATCATTTAATGAATCAAGATTTTGAATATTCTAAAAATGAGCAACTCAATAAATTCATCGAGATAACATGTTTAGCGGGATTTATATGTTTATTTTATTTGTTTGCTAACGTTATCTACTTTGTTTTATTTTTCTATTCTGTGCAAGTCTCTACGCTTTGAAAGTGTGGGGTGATGTATTAGATTCTGATTATTAACCCTTACCTTTCATTCATGCAGATAGATCTACAGAATGTACCAATGACTGTCCAACTAGGACGTGAAGCCAGTATTCAACTAGCAAATGCTGTGATCAACACTGGAAAATCTGGAGCTACCATTCAGTTTGGTAGCATTGACTTTCCTGCAGTCGTTGCAAAAACTGCCACTGTTCCTACACGCGGCATTGAGTCTGGGGGGCATGTTAGGAGGCCCCACCCTACTGAAACTGCTACCCATCGTGTGCATTTTCCAGCGCCACAAACTGCTGCTGAAAATCCTCGTGTGAGGATTTCTGTCTTTGAACGGCTGTCACAACCAGAAGCCCCAACCACCAAGAGGGTTGTAGTTGATGGAAGAATCTCCGTGGTGGCTGCAAACACCACTGCCTCATCCAGAGAGATTCCTGCACCTGGGAGGAATAATGCTGAAGCTTCCTCATCTGGAGAAAGGCTCACCAGGAGGCAGAAAAGAAAGAAAAATGCTGAACTTCGAGCTCAGCAACAATTCTCAACTCATCCCTCTAACCTGCCGGCCAAAGAGCCTGAAGTAACCATCCCCACCTGGAACGGGTTTGCAAACCTGAAGTGGGTAAAAAGAAATAGCTTCTCTGGAGAGCTAAAGAAATCATTCTGGGAGCAACGGCCTGAGGTCCCAGCTCCTCCAAGAAAGAAAGAACCTAAAACTCTCTCGGCCCAGGTCTACCGAGTCCTAAAGATCGTGAAGGAGAGAGGATTAAAAAAGAGGAGATATCAACAACTGCTGATGGTCGAAGCCAGGAGAATTCCACCAAGAGAACGTCTGTCTCTTGCTGTGGAGAGAAGAGAAAGAAGATCTGCCCCACGCGGTGAGCATCGGGGTGTGACACCTGAACCGCGCGTTCAGGGATCCACCACCGAAAGGTCCCGGTGGAAGGGAAAGCAAATCTGGAGGCCAAGGCCTCGCAGAGAAGAGAAGAATGAAAGAAGAATTGATCCGGGCGTGACATCCGGTACAGCTTCCCGGAGATCCGCCCCCGTCAATAAATAATATTAGAAATGGGTCCAAAAGAAGAGCCATGATGATGCCAATCCCGATGGTAGACATCTTGGAGAATCCTCCAGGGGATCCCGTCGCTCCCCAACTCCTCCCAAGGAAGAGTCCAACTTCGATTGCAGCCCACGGATCGAAGAAATCTTCGTGCCAAATCGAGAACCGAAGATCCAGTAGCGCTGCCGCTCGAAGATCCGACTACTAGAAGAAGAAGAGGAAGATATGGGAGAAGAAAATATTGAAGAATATATGGAAGAAAATATTGAAGAATATATGGTAGAAGAAAACTTAGAAGATGTAAACAACACTTTAGACATGGAAGTGATCTACATGGTGAGGCATATCAACGTCGATGATGAGGCCTACTACGATGATGGTGAAGGTGATGATCGTTGGCAACCGCCAGTTAGGCAAGTGTATAGACGTCATCATGAAGCTAGGTCCACCACTGGTGGAGGTGGTCATTCCCAAGGAGAGGATGAAGTTGAGGAAGTAGAAGGGAATCCCCCTGATGCCGAAAACATCACACTCGCTGATATGCGACGACGGATGAGACAGTAAATGAGAGCCAAGGACAGAAAAATCTCTCAGTTGAATGAAAAGATGATAGAGATGATGACTCAAATGACAATGATGATGCAGATGATGTAAAAAATTGTTGAAGTTGTTTATATGCCCAATCCTCCCCCTGATCCTCCAAACTTTCAAGCGCCGTAAGTATCAGGAGTACGTAGAGTTCCTGAAGGTGGCAATGAAGTTAATAACATTACCCGCCAGCCCACTCTACAGAATATTGCAAGTACCTCTGAGCCTGTGACTGCTGCGCAGGTTGAAGGGATTATCACCGAGAGGATCAAGGTTATTATAGCTATTGATTAGGCAGAAAAATTGGTAGGAAAATGTCGCCCGTACCCGACAGAGTATGATCAGGTGCCATACCCGAAGGGATATTCTGTGCCAAAGTTTAATACTTTTGATGGCAATAAAAATCTTAGACAGCACCTGGCGCAGTTCAAAGCCACCTGCGGGAATACTGGAGGAAATGATGCTCTACTCTTCCGACAATTCATTAGCAGTTTGACGGCAGCTGCTTTCGAATGGTACGCTGAACTACCAAACGACTCCGTAAAGACTTTTGCAGTATTAGAAAATATGTTCGTGAAGAGGTTCGCTAGTGCGACCGAGAAAATAACGATTGCTGACCTTGCTCTGAATAAGAGAAAGAAGGAAGAATCAGTGACTAAATATATCACTCGCTGGCGTAATTTGAGCATGAAATGTGAGCAGCAGCTCGAAAAAGAGCATGCCGTACAGTTAATGGGAAACATTGATGACAAAATACAACCCTTCCTGTGCATGGCTACTATCACCACATTTCAGGATTTGCTGGATAGAGTGGCAAAGTTCGAGAAACTGAATTTGTCAAAATCAGAAAATTATTCTGATAAGCCTAAGAAGACTAAAGCCGCAGGTGCTAGAAGAGGTCAGGTTGACTCCATATTTTTCTCCAGAGCTGATAAAGAGAAACAAGTGGCATATAATGTAGACAAAGGCAAGCAGCCAATGCAATATCAAGAAAAGCCTAAACAAGTCTACAACTCTAGCTCCCAGCCGAAGCTGATACTCGGGGGCAATGATAAACCACGAACTTATCAGGGCGGTGGAGAACGCCCGAGGCAAATAACGAGAACTGGTGATCGAACGTTCCCCTCCCTCAAAGATAAAATGAACAAATAATATTCATTTAAAAGGGAGAGCATCGCCAAATTATTTCGACAGGCACTGAAAGCGGGCTTGGAACTGTCTGAATGCAAGAGGCCCGAGGAGTCAAAACACAGTGGCGACCCAAATTACTGCCCATATCATCGGGTAATGAGTCATCCAATCGAAGATTGCTATGTCTTCAAAGATTGGCTTGAAAGAAAATATCAAAGAGAAGAGCTCACATTGTCCGACAATGTGCTGACTCACCCCAGGAAAGAATCAACTCGGGTAGTTACGACTTCTTCCGTACCCCCGGTTGAAGAAAGGAAAATTGAAAAGAAGCCAGCTCAAGAAGAGCAGTGGGAGACTGTGATCTCCAAGAAGACTGTAAAAATGCTGAAACAGCTTGAAGGAGTTCCGGGTCTAAAATGGAAATCTCCTACGGAGCCAGTATTAAATCTGAAGGCACTGCCTGTGGCACAAGTATCTGCTTCTAAACAGCTTTCCAACCAAGCCGGTCCTTCAAAGTTTGGAAAGGCAAAGTTCAAGAAGAAGATCAAGTTGAAGAAGCCTAAAGAGAAAAAGACTACAACTCAAAGAGTCATTGATAGTTTGGATGAATATTATCAGACTGCGAGACGCCCTATTAAGCTTGCTGATTTCATGTCAGAGCTTAAAACAGAGGAAGCTGAGAAAAGCAGTGAAGACCCTCTTCCAGTAGAAGTATGTCGGGTTATTTCAGTAGCTCCAAATGCGCCGACAAAAGAAGAGTGTACTGAAGATATACCCTCTGAATCCTGTATGATGGTGTCACCAATGGATTACAGTTTAGAGGAGGATCTGTATTTTCCAAAAACAGATGGATCAGACCCTGACATAGCGTTGCAGATGGGACATGTAGATCTGGGAGGTAATTCTGAATCAAGACATGAATCCCTAGACGCAACAATGGCCGACTCGGAAGAAAATGCACTGTCAAGCGAGTCTGAATAAGAGGAGATCGCCTAGGTACAGTTGAGAAGCGGCAAGATACTGCCATCTCCTCCAAAAAAGGGAATCTCCAATAAAGATAAGGGGAAGGAGATAGTTATCAATGAGGATATTATCCCTGAAAACTCTAAGAAGAAAGATACTCCAGTTAAGGGGATAGATTATAATATCTTATCCCATCTGAGGAAGATCCCTGCCCAGCTCAGCATATACGACGCTTTGGTGATGTCTAAGGATCTTCAGGAGACTTTGATTCAGGCTCTCAAAGACCCTGAAAGATATGAGGCGTATTTCGCTGAACGCAACCTGACTGAGGTTCTGCAAGCTCGTAACGAACTGTTCATCACTTTCACTGAGGATGACATGATGCTCAGGACTGCAGACCATAACCGACCTCTGTATGTTACTGCAGAGAGTGATGATCTGGTAATCAGTCGAATCCTGATCGACCCGGGGTCCTCCATCAACCTTATGAGGTTAAAAGCGCTAAGATCGTTGTGCCTCAACGTAGAGCACCTTGAGCCAGATAAGCTTATGGTACATGGCTTTAATAAGAAAGGGCAGAAAACCCTTGGATCGTTTATGCTCCCTCTTGTATTCGGAGAATTTCACACAGAAGCCAAGTTCCATGTAATTGACACGGACACTTCATTTAAGGCGCTACTAGGTCGCCCCTGGCTGCATGAATATGGCGTTGTCCCGTCAACACTACACCAGTGCATGAAGTATCTCAGGGATGGAGAGGAGTTCAGAATCTCCGGTGACATCCAACCCTTTGCAGTCCATGAAGCAACGGTTTATGAAGATGCGCAGTACTTCATGCAAAAGAAGCAAAAGTTATCAAGCTCTCTCGAAGCTAAATCGTCAAATTCAAAGGCTGCAAACTAGCCTGGACAAGAAGTTAAAAAGAAGCAGATGGGGAGAAAGAAGGCAGCGCCGACTCTTCCTAAAGAAGTTACCACTTCCACTTCCGAAGAAAGAAAACATGTACCTCATCTTGGGAGTGACACGGATGAAGATGATGTCCCCCCTACAAAATCCTAGAGGGTATGCCATTCGATGGACGAATGGAGTAGGGAGGTTGCGTATTCAAATGATAATTATGACTACGACTCTATCTACATGAACACGGTGCAAGATATATTCTCCAGAAGAATAGATAGCCTGTCAATCTCAGACAACGTGCTCGTAGTCACTCGTGTTCCCCTACAGTATTTCAAAGAAATAATTCCACGAGATGTGCATAAGGTTGAAGAACTTGCAACCCTTTATCTACCTCCGATCAAAAAGGAGATTGAGTCAGGGAATATATTCTATTCCGTAGGAAAACTTGAAGAAATGAATCGTGACTGGGGCTATGTCTTCATCGATTCTGAAGAATTACTACCTACGAGGCTACCTAGGTTTAATACTAAAGGTATTCAAAGAATGTTGCGAAAGCGGATCAATATTCCCACCTCCAAACAACAACTTCGTTTGTGCCTAAGTCTCTGGTACGAAAGGAATCCGCGTCCAATGCGACGGAAGGATATGAATGCATATAAAGGTATTGTATTTGTCTGGCGAAAATGCATCCGGAAGGAGACTTGCCAAGTCATCACTTGCAGGGAAGTTGAAACCAATGATGGTTCTGATGAAGAAGTCTATGAAGCTGATGATTACGATGATCAACCTGTAGAGGCCAAGCCTGCGCCCGAAGAGCTTGAAGACGGTGGACAGGCAACCACTATGGATGAACTAAAAGAAGTCAACTTGGGAACCGAGGATGACCCTCGCCCAACCTTCATTAGTTCCCTTCTGCCAGAGAACCAAGCGGAAGAGATAAAAGAACTCTTCTGTGAATTCAGGGATTGCTTTGCCTGGACATATACTGAAATGCCTGGCTTATCCCCTGATGTAGCAGTTCACAGATTAGCAATCAAACCAGATGCGACACCCATCAAACAAGCTCCGAGGATAATGAGATTGGAGATTGAAAAGCAGGTGATTGCAGAAACGAAGGAACTCATAGAAACGGGCTTCATATGTGAAGAGAAATATGCTGATTGGATCACCAATATCGTCCCCGTGAAGAAGAAGAGTGGTCAAATTCATATCTATATTGATTTCAGGGACCTCAACAAAGCGTGTCCAAAAGATGACTTTCCACTTCCTGTATCCGAACTCCTGGTAGATAACATGTCAAACTATGACATGTTCTCGTTATGGATGGATCGTAAGGATACAATCAGATCAAGATGGCGCTCGAAGATGAAAATCATACATCATTCAGAACGCCCATCGGTATTTTCTGCTATACAGTCATGCCCTTCGGCCTGAAGAATGCTGGTGCCACCTACCAACGGGCGATGACCCATATCTTTGATGAATTAATACATCAGAAGGTCGAGTGCTATGTAGACGACTTGGTCATTAAGAACATAGACCGGAAAGATCGTTTAAATGACTTGAGAATTGTATTCGAGAGGATCAGAAAATTTGACTTGAAGATGAATCCCCTTAAGTGTGCTTTCGGGGTCTCCTCCGGTAAATTTCTTGGCTATGTCATTCGTCATCTAGGCATAAAAGTTGATCCTAATAAAATTAAGGCGATTATAGAGATGCCGCTACCTAGAAGCCTCCATAAACTCCGCTCCTTGCAAGGGCAACTGGCTTTCATTCGATGATTCATATCGAATCTGTCGGGTAGGTGCCAGCCATTTTTAAAATTGATGAAGAAGGACGTTCGCTTCAAGTGGGATGAAGAATGTCAAGAAGCTTTTGATAGCATCAAAAGATACTTGTTGAATCCACCCATTCTCACAGCGCCAATTCCGGGAAAGCCTCTTATACTGTATACAACTGCATTAGAAGAGTCCCTCGGAGCATTGCTGGCCCAGCACAATGAGGAAGGAAAAAAAAAACGTACTCTACTATATCAGTCGGAGATTAATCGGAGCAGAAGTGCGATATTCTCCAATCGAGAAACATTGCCTGGCGTTGATCTTTGCAGTCCAGAAGCTCCGCCTCTATATGCTCTCCCATAAAATCACCTTGATATCAAAGATCGATCTGTTAAAGTTCTTGATGACAAGACCAGCGTTGACAGGTCGCTTAGGAAGGTGGACAGTGCTATTACTGCAATTTGATATAGTGTACATGCCACAAAAAGCGGTAAAAGGACAAGCTTTGGCAGACTTCCTCGCCGCACATCTAATCCTAGCTGACTCTCTGCTCAATGATGATTTGTCAGATGAACAAATCATGCAGGTTGATGAAGAAGAAAAGCTACCATTTTGGGAGATGTACTTTGATGGGGCATCGTCTATCAAGTCTCCCAGACCTCCAAATCTTGCAAAGGCCCAAGCTGGCATCGGTCTTGTCTTTATAAAACTCGAGGAGGTATCATAAGATTCTCGTTCAGTCTAACTGAACCTCGGACCAATAATGAAGCCGAATACGAAGCTCTAATAGCAGGACTGGAGATTGCAATTGATGTCCAAATCACAGATCTCCAAATTTTTGTCGATTCTCAACTTGTGATAAATCAGGTTCTGGGCATTTACAAGATTTACAAACTTGAATTGTCCCACTACCACCGACGAGCTCTCGAGCTTCTAAAACAAATACCGAATGTCAGGATAACTCAAGTTTCTCGAGGACAGAATGCAAAAGCAGATTGTCTAGCCAAACTAGCCAAAGAGCTTGCAAATGAAGATAAGAAGCCACCTATATTCATTACAGTTGAAAATCGCCGGGTCTTAGAGCCAGCAACCTTACAGTTCCCGCAGGCAGAGGGAATACCAGGTTCAAGCCAGCAGGATGCAACCCCGGTCGATCCTCAGCCTCCCCAATAAATCACTGCTAAAAATCAACCAGGGGAACGTCAGGTAGTAAAGAGACGAAGAACCGGTAGATTCTCAGAGTCGCGGTTAGATTGCTTAGATGTTTAGGTCGAAGACGATTGGAGGCAACCGTTCGTCAACTACTTCAAAGAAAGCAAACTCCCAACAGATAAATCTCTGGCTGCACAAATTAGAAAAAGAGCGTTGTGATACGCATTTGTCAATGATACGCTATATCGGCGGGCTTTTGACCAGATGTGGCTACGATGCCTAGGGACCAGGGAAGCTGATAAGGTGGTAGCAGAAGTTCATGAAGGGCTCTGCGGAGCACACCAGTCAAGTCCCAAGATGACTGCTAAAATCAAAAGAATGGGTTATTACTGGCCTATGATGGTGAGAGATTATATTAACCACGCTAAGAGGTGCCACGAGTGTCAGATTCACGGTGATGTTATTCATCAACCGTCAAATCCACTGCACCCAACGATAGCGTCCTGGCCATTTGAATGTTGGGGCATGGACATAATCGGGCCGATAGATCCGCCGTCATCGGCCAGACATCGCTTCATTCTTGCAGCAACAGACTACTTTTCAAAATGGGCAGAAGCGGCGCCATTCAGAGAGGTCACGTCTGATCATGTGATCAACTTCTTCACCCACAATGTCGTCTACAGATTCGGTGTACCACGCCGAGTGATCTCAGACAATGGCACGGCGTTCAAGAGTACAAAAATCTACAAGTTTGTAGATCGTCACAAGATTGACTGGCGGTACTCGTTTATATATAACCCAAGAGTCGATGGTTTGGCTGAGGCATTCAACAAGACGCTGGTGAAGTTGTTGAAGAAGATCCTCACCAAGAACAAAAGAGAATGACATACAAAGATGACAGAAGCGTTGTGGGCATATCGTACGACCTACAAAACACCAGCCAAAGCCACTCCCTACTTACTAATGTTCGGGGCTGAAGCCGTCTTGTCAGTAGAAGTTGAACTACCGTCTCTTCGGGTCGCTATCCAGAATGAGCTTACTCAAGAGCAGAATGCTAGCCTAAGAATGGAGGAGCTCGATGCACTCGACGAAGTTAGATTGCAAGCCCAACAAAACTTAGAGATCTACCGAGGAAGGATGGCGAAATAATTTGATCGGATGGTGCGCCCTCGGTCCTTTCAAGAAGGGGAATTGGTCCTGGTGCTGAGAAGGTCAATCATCCCTCACCGAAAAATTGGTGGTAAATTCGTATCTAATTGGGAGGGTCCCTTTGTTATTGAGAAGGTGTATCAAGGAGGAGCCTACCAGCTTATCGATCTGCACGGCCAGAGGCCCATGCTGCTGATCAACGGTCGATACCTAAAGAAGTATCATGCATAAAATTGCTCAAAGAAATATTATGTTTAATGTGATGTGTATTTCATGCATATTTATATACATCTTACATTTTACATGTTTGAAATTCTCTTGTGTTGCAAGAATGCATTTCAAATTCTCGCTGCAAGACAGGGGGCATTTTAAATATTTATTTGGGTTGACATCGTGCTAAGCGCCGAGATCCCCAAATAAATATTTAAAGTATCAAAATTCCAAATTTATCTCATTCTGAAATATCCCTGCGAGACAGGGGGCATTTTAAATATTTATTTGGGTCGACACCGCGCTGCATGGTTTGGTTACGTAAAACGGCGGCCTCCCGATGACCCGGTTAGGAAAGTAGAGGTCTTAGATTTGACTTATGTTAAGAAAGGTAGAGGTAGACCTAAAAAGACTTGGTTAGAAAATATTAGAAATGATCTTTCTTTATTAGATTTAAACGAGAATTTGACTTTTAATAGGACACAATGGAGAAAAAGGATTCATGTAGCCGACCCCACGTAGTGGGATAAAGGCTTGATGTTGTTGTTGTACCGCGCTGCATGCTGAGATCCCCGAATAAATATTTAAAATCACCAACGCAAATATTCTTTTATACTAAAGAATACAACGAATTCTTTTCAAAGTATGTGCAGGTGATCTTTCGAAAGATCGAGACACCGCTCTCTCCAACATACTAAGGTTTCAAAGGTCAAAAGGGACTTTTGTAACTACACATTCCAACAAATTGAGCCAGAACAGCTTAAAGTCTTTCAGCAGCCTGAAGCTTAAGATTCAAGTGGGTGTAAGAGGTCGGATCCACCATGCCCAAATATGGCCGGATCACTGACAGCTCTGTCTACTCAACACGCCATAAGAAAGGCCGTAGTAGCGGAACTCCCACTTCGTCAACCCGTTAGTAGGGACTGTAGGAAGTACGAATACAAATTTAACTCGATAAGTTCAAGTGATCGTAGTCTACCAAATTCTCCTAATTGACCGGAGAATCAAGGTTCCAATGGGAAGGAAAAATCTCGAGCAACTATCGAATGTGCGTAGGCTCCAAATCTTCAACCACAAAGGAGAACTCCAAATCTACCAACTTCAGCAAAATCAGCATTAGGAAGCACATTTCCCCTAGTTCAGTTTGAAGCCCGAGTGGGTGTAAAAGGTCGGATCCAACAAGCCCAAATATGGCCGGATCACTAACAGCTCCGTCTACTCAACACGCCATAAGAAAGGCCGCAGTAGAGGAACCCCCATCTCAGCAACCAGAGGACGAAGAGCTATCAAATTCCAGTTCACCCAATCTGATAAACTCAAGTGACTCAGATTAAAGTCTCCTCAAGTAGTTAAAGATCAAGATACTACCCACATTTGGTACTATCAACTAAATCCAAAAACCTGCAAATCCTTTAACAAATCCGTAAAGCACAAAGCGAGGATCGAAGGAACCCTTCTTCAATAAGTCCGTCAAAGCACAAAGTAAAGGACCGAAGAAATTATCCCAAAGTTCACATAGAGCCTAAGGCTGAACTAAGAGGATTTCGTCATCAACAAGTCAGTTGCGCACAAAGCTCTGGACCGATGACCCCTTGCCATCGACCTGATGTAAACCTGAAAGGTTTAGGTTACCGGCATCTACCCCTTTATCAAGCCCACCAAAGCAAAAAGCATCGGGCAGAAGGTACAAAAATCACCTGATAAGTCAATATTGATAAATCAGGTAATTCTCTATCAATGTCCGCCGCACAAAGCATAGGACAGGAGAAATCAAAATCTCAGGACTCAAGTTAAAGCTATGAAAAGAAGCATCCTAAATGACATCTACAAATGTCCCCAAAGACTGGGGGCATTTTAAATATTTATTTGGGTCGACATCGCGCCGCGTGCCGAGATCCCCAAATAAATATTTCAAATGTCTTGCTAAAATGCAAGTAAAGAATGGGAGAATGGAAGGTCCTCCGTAAACCAAATGTGTTATCATCATAAAGTGCAATTTGAGGAAGATACAACCAGCAAAAGCGACAAAAATATTACATCTACACATGATGGTGGCAAACAAAAAAAGCGGCAATGATATCTGCAAGTGTCGGGAGAAAGTATTTTATCACTCTCATATGGATCTCTATTTGACAAGAACCAACATGTCAATCATGTTATTGACTACAAGTGCATCTAAAGATTTACAAAGGCATAGAGATGGACTCTTGAGGATCTATAAAGAAAGAAAATTAGTATGTGACATCCAAATAAGCTTTTGGAGATTCACAAAATGAGATCCCCTATGCGACATTCAGAGTAAATATTTGGAGATCCACATGGTCAGTCATCATACAACATACATGCTTCTGAATATGAATTTGAGGTATAATTCTAAAGAGGCAAATTAGTTGTTTTGGGATAGTTTGGATATGTTATTTTCTTCTCATTTGATCTTGATGAAACAAATTATGCATCGGGCTTGTTGTGTGATAGAAAAGTCCCCCTTAAACTTAAGGGAAAATTCTATAAGATGGTGGTGAGACCTGCAATGCTTTATGGTGCAGAATGTTGGCCATTAAAAGAGAAGCACAATACTAAGTTATGTGTTGCGGAGATGAGGATGCTTAGGTGGATGAGTGGATTTACTCTTAGAGACAGGATACGAAATGAGCATATACGTGAAAAGGTTGGAGTAGCTCCAGTGGAGGATAAGATTAGAGAGAGTCGCCTTAGATGGTTTGGTCACATAAAACGGCGGCCTTCCGATGACCCAGTTAGGAAAGTAGAGGTATTAGATTTGACTTATGTTAAGAAAGGTAGAGGTAGACCTAAAAAGACTTGGTTAGAAAATATTAGAAATGATCTTTCTCTATTAGATTTAAATGAGAATTTGACTTTGAACCGGACACAATGGAGAAAAAGGATTCATGTTGCCGACCCCACGTAGTGGGACAAAGGCTTGTTATTGTTGTTGTTGTTGTTGTATTTGATCTTGATGAAAGTAGTTCAGGATGTGTTAGTTAGAAATATATCTGTTCGGATTCTCCCGCTCTGTTACACTCCAAGTTGATTGAAGAGGATCTAATTTGGGTCTAACACCACTGGCGGAGAATAATCTTTATAGACTTCGAAGAATCTCCCACTTGCCTCCTCGGCTCGGCAGAGGTGCCATCCTTCCTTTCGCTTCCATGGCTTAGAGATGCCGATCCCTCCTCTTGCCTCTACTCGACGAAGATGCCGATCTCTCCTTTCACCTCCTTGGCTTGATAGAGATACCAACCCTTCTTCTGTTCCTCGCAAAAGTGGAGATGTCGTCCCTCCTCTCGCCTCCTCAGCCCGATAGAGATGCCGGTTCCTAGCCTCCTCGGCTAGCAAGTCTTTCACATTAAAGACTCTTCTCCGTAAAGCTCATTTCTAAGAGCTCCACGAAAACACAACTGGAGAACCTAGGCTGCAGGCTAGCGGAGCAATCTTGTGACCCCTCTCACATCCCTTGACTCCCCAAGACACTCTCCCTCTCTCAGCCTTACCTCTTCTCTCAACCGCACCTCCTCTCTCAACCTCATCTTCTTTCTCTTTCTTGTGAAGTGGACTCTCTTATCTCTCTTCCAAGAAAAAAAAAATGTCTTTGACTGCTCAAGCACTCTTGCACAAAGGACATAACAAGAGTTTATAAAGTGGGCTTAAAAAACCCAAAATTTTAATATTAAGGTTTCTGATCGTACAGTACGATGCACAAATCGTACAATACTATTAGTTCAATTTCATTGAAGATCATCTTGTATGATTCACAATCATCCAGCATGATTAGTTATATCAAATCACAGATCGTCCAGGACGAACCAAGTTCATCCAGTTGAGCTCTCTTTTGATTAGATCTTAATTCGATTCCTTAATTCATAGGATTAAATTAGGCAATTTTAATTAATGCTTGTATAGTACGAACTGGGTCATACAGTATGATCAGTTTAAATTTTAAATTTGCCTATTTTAAGTAACATAAATCCAGTGGTGGGGTATTGTCAAAATAGCTGATCATACAGCATGATTAATTATAGCCCATTTTTAATTAATCTTATTTAATTAAATATTTTAATTAATTTCTATTTGAATATATTGTACATTACGATTTGAATCGTATAGTATGATTAACAAAAAAAATTAAAATATTCAATTTTTCTCGTGTGTGTGCACGGTTGTTTAGCCAATATACATCTAAACAAAAATTGACTAAAAAAATAAAAAGTACAAAATCTATCGAAAACAGACTAACTTAGACACTGACGCAACGTTATCTTGAGCTTTGATTTTTCACTTTTGCTCGGTATATGCTGTATCTGAAATGGTTAGTGACACACAAGAAAAATATGCAATATTTAACACTTGAATAAGAAAATAAACATTCAATAATGTTTGTAATCATTAAAACACAAGGTCTGATTTTCGGATTAGAACAATCTCTTTTTTTTTGATGATGACAAATATTGTTGGTTGAAATTTTAATTTTGCATGTTTGATTTTTTATATCCTGTTAGGTTCTCTCCCTCGCTAAATGAATTATATTAAAAAATGGAGAAAATATTTAAATTTAAATTTTTGATTTTTGATTTTTTTATTTTTAAAACATTTTTTCAAATATTTTAATTTTTAAAGGAAATGCAACATTTCAAATACTGAAAGAAAAACTACACTAATCAAAACATAAATACGACTGACACTATACCTATTCTCCCTTTTGACATCATCAAAAAGAGTATCTAGGAACATACTTTAATATAAGGAAAAGAGAATAACTAAAAACACAAAAAAACAAAAAAACATACAAGCAACATATGCAAAAATTACACAAATACAAAACATAAAACATAAAACACCAAAAACAATTTTAGCATCTAATGACCTCAAAGTGCTAAGCACTTATATCAATAATTTTCAGTCTAGTCTTAAGTGTGCTGAAGGTATCATAATTCAGGGGCTTGTTGAAGATATTCGCTCATTAATTTTCAGTATCCACATGTTGTAATTCTATCTCTTCCCTGGCCACGTGATCCCTAATGAAGTGGTGTCTAATGTTGATATGTTTAGTTCGAGAATGCTGAATAAGATTTTTAGAGATGCCGATCGTACTCTTCTTATCGCACATGATAGAGATGGTTTTTACGGGCAATCTAAAATCAAGAAGCTGTTGCTTGAGCCAAAGGACTTGGGAAACACATCCTATAGCTGTATATTCAGCTTCTGCAGTGGACAGGGCTATGAAAATTTTGTTTTCTAGTGGACTAGGAAACTAAAGATTGTCTTATGAATTGATATGTCCTTGATGTGCTCTTCTTATCTACTCTACATCCAACAAAATCCAAATCTAAATATCCAACTAAGTCAAAGGTTAAGCTATTCCTAGATACCAAATACCTAAATTTTGAGTATCTATTAAATATCTTAAATTTTTTTTGACGGTGGTCATATGAGATTCCTTAGGGTCAGCCTGAAATCTAGCACATAAGCAAATATTGAACATAATATCTGACCTACTGACAATTAGGTAAAGTAAGGAACTTATAATTTTTCTGAATTTCTTTTGATCAACTAATTTCCATGTAGATCCTTATCTAATTGGGTGGTCGGGCTCATCGGTGTATTCATGCTTTTACACTCTTCCATTTCAAATTTCTTTAAATTTTTTAAAATATATTTAGTTTGGCTTAAGGAAGGTTCCATCATCTCTTTGCTTAATATTAAAACTAAGGAAATAAGTTAACTCATCAATCATACTCATCTCAAATTCAGTATTCATAGTGGAAGAAAATTCATTGCATAATTCATCATTTGTGGATCCAAAAAGAATATCTACATAAATCTGAATTATGAGTAACTTCTATAACTCTCTGACTGAATAAGGTGGTGTCTACGGTGCCCTTGGTAAAAGATTTTTCTTATAGAAAGTTTCTAAGTCTATCATACCACGCCTTAGGTATTTGCTTAAGACCATAAAGTGCTTTCTTGAGCTTATAAATGTGATTAGGAAAATTTGAATTCTCAAAACCTAAGGGCTGTTCTACATAGACATCTTTTTAATTATTTTATTTTGAAAGACACTTTTTACATTCAGTTGATATAGTTTGAGTCCCTTAAGACATGCAAATGCTAATAATACCCTAATGGCTTTTAGTCTAGTTACGGGGACAAAGGTCTCCTCAAAATTTATTCCCTCAATTTGGTTGTATCCATTTGCAACAACCTAGCTTTATTTCTAACTACTGATCTAGAGTTATTTAATTTATTTTAAAATACTCATTTAATTCTAACAACACTCTGATCAATGGGTCTACTCTCTAACTCCCACATATCATTCCTAATAAATTAGTTTAACTCTTCTTGCACAGTGACAATCCAAAATTCATTTTCTTAGGCTTGTTCTACACTAGTAGGCTCTATCATAGAGATAAAGACTGTGTGGTGAACTTATTTTCTAAGGCCATGTCTAGTCTTAACCCCTACGAATGGGTCTCCTATGATAAGCTATCTAGGGTAACTAGATAAATATCTCCATTCCCTAGGCAATGGATGCTAAACTTCTTCTCTATCCTCTAATTCAACATTTTCTACTCTATGGGTTTTCTCTTCTTCTTCTTCATCATCAATCATTCTAGTCTCAGAAGCCCTATCTGATTCCTCAAAAGTAACTTGGGTTGACTCCTCAACAATTGAGGTTCTTTTATTGAATACTCTATAAGCCTTGCATATTGAGGAATATCCTAATAATATAGCTTCATCTGCCTTAGCATCAAAATTTTCTGAATGGGATTTTCCATAATTTAACACAAAGCACTTACATCCAAACACATACAGATGAGACAAATTTGGTATTCTACCCTTAAGAAATTCATAAGGTGTTTTATTCAGCTTGGATCTTATGTTCACTCGATTAAGCACATAACAACCAATATTTACTGTCTCTGCCCACAAATATTTGGGTAAATCATACTCACTAAGCTTTGCCCTAGCAGCCTCTACTAATATCCTTTTTTTTTTTCTTTCGGCTACATATAGAGTTATTTTAATATAAAGTATCTTTATTTTTCACAGAGAAATTATTATTTAAGTCTTGTTAAATCTTACTAAAATTCATACAGTCTCATACTCCTTTTTAATATATTAAAAGCCAACCCACTTTAGCTTGTATTATTTATAGAATGATAGATACTTTGCTTGAAGCATCAATAAACATATACTTAGTTATAGAAAAATATTTGAGGAAAAATAAATATTCTTGTTAAAACTCAACTTACTTAGCATGCTTATGTTTCCCATTCTTTGAGAACTCGAGTATTTTAGAACTTGATAATTTGAATGGAGTACAAACTCTGCAGGTAATAGATAATAATTCTAATAATGAAGTGCTTGCACAACAGTGTGAATTCCTTATCATAGTTTTAATATTTTTGCTTAGCTTCTTTTAATTTTTTACTAAATAATGTAATAGGATGTTATTCCTAACTCAACACTCCTCCAATACACACTAGACCTCCAATACACACTAGACACATTATAAGAATCTAAAATATATTGAAAATAGGTAATTTAAGCAAAGATGTATTTAAAAGTCTCTTTTTTTTTCTAAAAACAAGGTTAGAATATTAAGTCCATCTAAATTTCTCTTTATTCAAATAATTATTATTTGAAGACATGATAATAGTTAGCCTTCAATTAATAGAAAAATAGTAAAATCATGAAATTTTTTAAAATTATGTATATTAGTAGGTTTTGGGCAGGCATTAATCACATTGATCTTATCAAAATTAACAAATTATCCATCTCCAGGTATAATATAAGAAAATTATATATAGAGTTACAAAACAATATTTCCTTAGATTTAAATGCAAATTTTATACTTGAAAACATAGAATACTCTCTTAAAGTGTAGGTAATGACCTTCTCTTGTGAGTTGTCTCTATAAATTTAAATATCAACAAACTAAAGAACAAAAAATTTTCCAATCAAATACTACAAGCATGATTCATTATCCTCATGAAAGTACTAGGTATACTAGTTAATTCAATTATACCATAACCAGTCATATTATTTGCCTTTGATTTTAAAAATAATTTTTCATTCACCACCTTTCATCATTCGACCTTTATGATAACCATTTGTCAAATAAACCTTAGAAAATATCATTGCATCATTTATCATATTTAGCATATCTTTGAAATGAGGTACAGAAAAGCCGTTGATGTAGGACTAGCATGTGAAGACTTGCATTATGAAATTAAACACACAAGTTGAATTTAAAATCAGCAAGCTATTAATCATTGGGATGCACAAAATAAGCTTCAAAACAAGTAAGAAAGACAATCCACAAATAGCAATTAACCACAATCAAAATTCTAGAATTCAAGAAGGATAAATCAAATCAATAACTTAGCTAACATGGGTTGGCAAAAAAAATCCAACATTTAATATAGATTAGTCATTACAAGAACCATGCACTCAATGATTTAAGAAACTAGCGGATTTAAATTATCATGAAAATAGTGATGCCATAGAGAATTAGACTTCAAAGATATCTACATAAGTGTATGAAGTAAGAGTAGAAAGACTTAGCTATTTGCGTCACAGAGAAGCTTCCTTCAAATGTGTTGTGATCTCGGCCGATTGATCTTCAAAGGGTTGCTCCATAGTGCCTTTTTTGTGTATTGCTTCGCAATGGAGAAGAAGAGATGCTAGCTGAAATTTGGAAGAAATAGGGAGGCCATGGTTTTTGGTATTTTGGGGAGATTAGGAATGGTGTGAGGTTAATTAGAGTGGTGGGGCTTAGGGGAATGGCATAGAGTGGGGTTGGAAAATGAAAAAGTAGTTTTGAAAAGGGAAAGCATTAAAGTGAACTTCGCAATTAATGGGTCAACTTCCCATTAATTATATGGAGAGTTACAAGAGTGGGCCAACCATGAGGAAAGGGAAGGGGTTGTGGCTTTCTCAATTCCCAACTAAATTTGAAAATGAAAAGAAGGAGAGGAGGTAACTCCTGAATTTAGAATTACAAGAGACAAGTGGGGTCCAATTGGAATCCCAAAGGTCAAAATTTTGGATTGGGGACTTGGATGGGGGAGGTGGTAGTGGTGGGCTTGCCGTGGAAGGGGAAGGGGTGGCTGGCCGAGAGAGGGAAGGAGAAGGGGGGGGGGGGGGGGGGGGGTTAACCGGCGGCTAGGGAGGAAGGAGGGAAAGGGGAAGAGATACAAGGGGGAAAACAAGCTCACCTTAATGGGCTGTTGGGTACTTCATTTGCCTTCTCCTAAGACGTCACCACTCCACCACACTCACTCTCACACAAGAGAATAGGGCTGAAGTTAGAATTCATTCAAAATAATCATAATCCTCGTACAGAGAGGGGGGGCAGCCATATATATAGGCACCACCACATGACAAGACAAAAGACACAAATGCCATTGGGCTTATAACATAACATTTCCCTCAAGTGAGAAAACAGAAGGAAAAGTTCACAAATTACATTAGATCATATACAATACACACAACAACTAATAATATAACGACTCAACCAAGGCATGGAAGGTTTATCATAGAAGGGGCCTTAGATCGACGACCACGATTGAGTCGTTATATTATTAACTGTTGTGTGTTGTATGTGATTTAATTTAGTTTGTAAACTTTTCCTTTTTTTTCTCACTTGAGAGAAATGTTATGTTGTAAGCCCAAGTGCATTTGTGTCTTTTGTCTTGGCATGTGGTAGAGCCTATATATATGGCTCCCCCCCTCTTTTGTATGGAGATGATGATTATTTTGAATGAATTCTGATTTCAGCCCTATTCTCTTATGTGAGAGTGAGTGTGGTGGAGTGGTGAAGCCTTAGGAGAAGTCAAATAAAGTACCCAACAGCCCATTAAGGTGAGCTCTCGGTTTCCCCCCTGTATCTCTTCCCCTTTCCCTCCTCCTTCCTCACTAGCCGCCAGTCATCCCCCCCTCTCTCGGCCAGCCACCTCTTCCCCTTCTACCGCCCACGGCAAGCCCACCACCACCACCACCACCACCTCCCCATCCAAGTCCCCAATCCAAAATTTTGAAATCTGAAATTTTGACCTTTGGGATTCCAATTGGACCCCACTTGTCTCTTGGAATTCTGAATTCAGGAGTTACTCCTCTCCTTTTCATTTTCAAAACTAGTTGGGAATTGGGAAAGCCACAACCCCTTCCCTTTCCCCATGGTTGGCCCACTCTTGGACTCTCCATGTTAATTAATGGGAAGTTGACCCATTAATTGCAAAGCATTGTTTAAAATTGCGCAATATGAGGCTCGCCTTGAGGCCCGCCTTAGCGCAATTCCAATAAAAAATGCCTCGAGGCTTACGCCTCAAACTTTTTTTATTAGGCTTATGCCTCATCTTGGAAGAGGCCTACCTTGAGTTGCGCCTCACCTCGCTGGCATGAGGCGTACGCCTCACTCTATTTATGTATTTTTTTATTTAAAACATACCTAAATCCTATACAAAAGCCCAAAAAAATCATACCTTCTTGCACCCCCAAGCCACAACAACTTCCTCTCAATTGCCTCGACCTCTAGCCCACCGCCTTCATCGTAGCCAACACCGTCGTAGCCGCCATAGGGGATCACTAGAAAGCCGCACGTCATCACCATTTCCTCTTAAAATTTTGGAGTATTATCTTTATGTTGATGACAAACATTTATAAAAGATAAAGATGACTAAAATAAATGAAGAAGCAGATTGAGAGGTATTGAAACCTATAGAATGAGGTAGGAAAGAGACCTTATGACAGAGAATCAAATAAAAATCCCCTTAGTAATGATAGTACAAATGATTTTTGAGTTGTTGCCAATTATTTCAGCTTTCTTTAGGAATTAAAGGTAGATGAGTAGGCAACTGAGAAAGAAAAAAATTAGAGCTGAACTTAATGTTATATGATACTTTTATGCAATTCATATATTTTATGTTGTTCCTGTAATATTTGGATTTCAATTCTATTTCACATAATTTATTACTTAACACTTTACATCTTATGTAAATATTTATTTCATATGTATGTAAATTTGTTACTTCATAGTTCAATAAAAAGTTAATATGTCATCCTTTAACATATTATTTGGATATTATATAAAAAATTATTTTTAACTTTTATTTTGACTTTACGTAATTTTTAGATTTTGAGGCTTACGTCTCAAAACGCTTTGAGGCTTACACCTCGCCTCATGAACGAAAAACACCTCAATTCCCAATTGCGCAATTTTAAACCTTGTTGCAAAGTTCACTTTAACTTTTCTCCTTTTTAAAACTATTTTTCCATTTTCCAACCCCACTCTATCCCATTCCCCTAAGCCCCACCACTCTAATTAACTTCACACCATTCATAATCTATCCCAAATACCAAAAACCGTGGCCTCCCTCCTTCCACATTTCGGCCAGCATCCCTTCTTCTCCACTATGAAGCAAGACACAAGGCACTATGGAGCAACCCTTTGAAGATCAACCGGCCGAGACCACATCACATCTGAAGGAAGCTTCTCTGCGACGCAAATAGCTAAGTCTTTCTACTCTTACTTCATACACTTAAGTAGATATCTTTAAAGTCCAATTCTCTGTGGCATCACTATTTTCATGATAATTTAAATCCGCTAGCTTGTTAAATCATTGAGTTCATGGTTCTAGTAGTGACTAATCAATATTAAATGTTGGATATTTTTTGCCAACCCATGTTAGCTAAGTTATTGATTTGATTTATCCTTCTTGAATTCTAGAACTTTGATTGTGGTTAATTGATATTTGTGGATTGCCTTTCTTAACTTGTTTTGAAGCTTGTTTTATGCATCCCTATGATTAATAGCTTGCTGATTTTAAATTCAACTTGTGTTTAATTTTATAATGCAAGTCTTCACATGCTAGTCTACATCAGCCGTATTTAATGGTGATTTTATCAATGGCTCTACTATTCATATACATATGTTAACTCTAATCTTTCATAGGTGTAAGCAAAGCAAGTACATCACATTGACACCTATTTTTTCTATTGAACCCCTTTGTAAGTAACTTATTAACCTATCTTTTAAGTTCATCTTGTTATGTTGATTCATCCTATAATGAGGTAAAGTAGGCAATGATGATTTAGGAAACATTGCATTAACGGATGCTTTTTCTAATAAATCTCCTTGTAACTCATCGACCTGTCTCTTAAGTTAATGTATCTTATATTGATGCAAATTAAGAAATGCCGAGTTAGGAAGTAAATCACTTGCATGTTGTATGCTTCATTGTGGTGGTAATTCATTAAAAAACTCATCACGACATATTTTTGAAATCAAACCAATACCTGTTTGACATCAGCTTACAAAATCACAACCTCATGTTCTAGATTATTTAACTCAACATCTACTAAGGCATGTATCACTCCCTCTTACCTACTTTCTTTCTCAAATATATGTTTACTTAACAATATGAAATGAGTTTTTTACTTTTATGGGAGAACTTGCTTCTTTTGAAGGCTCAGACTTATTCTTAGGTTTTTCTGGTTTGGAAATTACCTTTCTCCTAGTAATCTTGAAAGCATATGCGTTAGATGTCCCTAAATGCGCAACATCTAAATTATGCACCAAGATTTATTCAAAATAACATGCGTAACATTCATAGAAAGCAGTTCATATCAAATTTTATTAGCATATGTAGCGAAATGAATAGAAACTAGACATATTTGAGATATATAAATAATAGTTTTATCTACCAATATTTCTTTATATGATTGTGGATATCATTTAAGCTTCAAATGCATGTGGTTTATTGCAGATTTTGACATGTTATTCATACAACTCCCACTATCAATTCTAAACACGCAACATTTCTTCTCATGTTCGAAATATTTTGAAAAATTGTAGTTTTTTTCTAATCAGATTCAATTGTGGGAGTAGTGTATTCAAAGAATTATTAACTAAAGCATTGCCAAAACCACTAATAGCCTCATCAAACTTATGAACATCATTAGAATCATTACTTTCATTATTTTCATCTACATTTACTTGCAAGTTCTTGCCGTGATATTAGCATAATAACCAATATGATAACAGTTAAAACATGCCTTTGAAAAAAAAATATTGGATGAGATGTTTTTGATTTCCCTGTACTAATCTTATTGACAATAGTATTACTACCATGCTAAGTGATGCAATAGGTGTGACATTAAACTTACTTGCTTTGATGAAATGATTCACTACTTGAATATGCAGTAGCCCTCTTAGATATAAGTTGAAAAACATGCTATGGAATGTAGTGAGTTGATATTTTTCTCTTGATATCAAATATCAAATATCAAATATCTAAATTTAGAGTGTTGTTTTAGTATCATCAATGATATCAAAGTGCAACAACAATTCTTATAATTTATTCATGTACTCCGTAATAATTTTGGTCTCTTGCTTTAATGAATAAAATATATCAAGCAAATGATTATGAAAGAACAAAGAAATATTTTTCTCTTAAAAGTTCTTTCATTTCAACTCAAGTTGTGGTAGATTCCCTTGCCTACCTTTTCCTTTGCTCCTTGCTCATCTAATAGATTTTAGCTTGTGTAATTTTTTTTTGGCAAACGTTACTTGTCATTCATGAGATATGATTTAGAAAAATTATTTAAATCTAGGTACACTCAATATAAATATACGATCAATTTTACCATCGTGAGTTGACATTTCAAATTTAGCTTTTCTTGTTATATCATGATGTACTTTAAAATTTTGACATTTATGATTGTCATCTGTTTCATTTTAAAACACCCTAATGTTATCATAAATTTATTTTTGTTTATTTGCCAACTCTTTTAATTATTGTTGTAAAGGGATCAAAATCCCTTCCTGTTTATGATTTGTTATGTTTCCCTTATAATTACCACTCCTTTTGAGTGACATTATGGCTACATAATGCTCTAGTATCAATTTGATGTGACATGGTTCAAAAGTAGAATTTCCTAATGCAATTAGAATAATGCAATGCATGCAAATCATGCAAGTGGAATTAGGATTCATAGATCAGAAACCACTAAGTTAATAACTTTCTCTTTCTTTAAATCTAAACAATAAATACATGAATTAAAATTCAAGTGTTAATGTACTTATTGAATAAATCCGAAGAAGTCAACAAAAAAAAAATTTAAACTACGTAATATCAATGATCAATGAGCAATTACAATTTAATCATCACAAATAAAATTCAAATTGTATTAAATTTGAATAGAATCTGGAGCTCTAGCAAGCCTAGAATAAAATAAGTTGAAGAAATCATAATAAATGTTGGAAAGAGCAATTGTCCGCCAATTATCATTTTATTAAATTTGATTTCTTAAAAACTTATTGTATAATTTTCTATTTTTCCTAGTTTCAGCACTACTGTGAATTTTGCTGAAGCTGTTTACCAACGTTTTTTTGGCAGATATGCCACGGTGGTAAACAAATATGGGTGGAAGATCCAACAAACCAATGCACACTGTTTACCCGAAACCGCATTCGAATTGCTCTGAAGAACTTGTCCTCAAGTATGTTTCTTAAATCTTGCCAAATACGTAATGCAACCTTTATTCTTTAGCAGAAATAGGAATTTATCATACCTTTTTTCTTTTCTTTCAATGTAGAGAAAAAAAAAATTCTGATTTGGAAAGCGATTATGCCTGTTGCCTTCAGCTTGCTGTCTAAAATAATTTCTGTTATGATTTTACAGGTTCATTTTCATCTGAAATGAAGGCACTTGTATCTGCATGCCGTTTGACACGCTTATTTATAGAAAATATCAGCCACAAAATGTTGGAGCATTCTGTGTCTATAATGAATGTGGGTATTTTTCTGTTTACAGCTATGAATGTAGTCTGTTGTACATTTGTTTTACACCTTCCATTTATGGTTTCTTATATTAGAAAAAATAGTACATTCTACCGATCTTGCAGAAAAAACATGATTGCTTGTAAATCCATAGATATAGTGGGTGGAAGATTATGAGTTAAACATGGTCTAAAGGTTACGAAACTGGGTATACATTACAAAAGATAAGCCGATTTGGTCGGGTATGTTATCAAATCAGAAAAGTGTGAACTTAAGAATCCTTTGGCCGACTTGTTTGGATCTGCTTTGTGTTTTCTATTTGTTTATTTGAGTTGCTACCTCTATTAAGTGCAAGCATACATCTACCCTTGTTATTTTAAACACATTCCTTTCATTTCCATTCCTCATTAGTATACAATCTACTCATCTTTTTGGTGTACTACTCATCTTATTGGTGTACTTTTGTTCTCTATTGTACTTGTCTAAATAACCCAAATCCATTTTTCACTTCCTAACACCAAATAAATGCTACCTAGGCACCTAGCATTCTTTTGCTATGATCATGTCTCTTTTTCATTTCTAGTTTTATCATATATTATTAACATTCTCATTTTTATTAAATTCAACTTGATTATTAATGACTTTCTTATTTTCTAACACTCAAATCATTTTTCCATGGTCGTTTTAGTTGTAATTTAATTATACCCGCCTCAAACTCTTCATGATGTTCTCTTGTTAGATGGTACTTGTGAGGTTTTCCACTGTAAACACTTAAGTTTAACTTAAGATGCTTGCTCCTCTCTATATCATAGTAATTCGTATGGCACAATAAAAACATTAAAGCCCTTAACAATCATATACCATATGATCTTATAATAATAATTAGCAATTATCAATTTCACATCTATTAAATTGAATAAAATGTACCATGCATAAGCCATAATCCTTCACAACTTATCTTATGAAAAATTCCTTAATTCGTTTGACCGTTGTATTTTCTTCAAATGTTTCATTTATTAAATATATGTCATATGCAAATAGGATGTACAAATGTTGCAACAACAATAACAAAAACAAGCCTTTATGCCATTATGTGGGATCAGCTACATTAATCTTTTTTCTCCATTGTGTCCTGTTAAGAGTCAAATTCTCATCAAAATCTAATAAAGAAAGGTCATTTCTAATATTTTCTAACCAAGTGTTTTTAAGTCTACCTCTACCTTTCTTAATATAATTTAAATCTAATACATCTACTTTCCTAACCGGGTCATCGGAAGGCCACCGTTTTATGTGACCAAACCATCTAAGGCGACTCTCTCTAATCTTATCTTCCACTGGAGCTACTCCAACCTTTTCACGTATATGCTCATTTCGTATCTTGTCTTTAAGAGTAAATCCACTCATCCACCCGAGCCTCCTCATCTCTGCAACACTTAACTTAATATTATGCTTCTCTTTTAATGGCCAACATTCTGCACAATAAAGCTTTGCAGGTCTCACTACCATCTTATAGAATTTTCCCTTAAGTTTAAGAGGGACTTTTCTATCACATAACAAGCCTGATGCATTCCTCCACTTCAACCATTCGACTTGAATTATACTAATAATATCCCCATCTATTTCACCTTAACTCTGAACAATAGACCCAAGATATTTAAAACGTGTGCTCTTATTAATGACATGATTGCCCAAAGTCACAATCCCTCCACTAGATCTATTATTACTAAAATTACACTCCATATATTTAGTTTTAGATCTACTCAAACGAAAGCCTTTAGACTCTAAGATTGACCTCCATAATTCAAGTTTACCCTCATCTCCTTCTCTATTCTTATCAACAAGAAGTACAAATGTTACTCATTTTGATTATTTTTTTGCGTGTCTCTCCATGAGCCAAATTTAATCATGATCTTTGATCTAATTTTGTTGTATTTAAAAATCTTTGGTCACTCTAAAACTATTTATTGTATCCATTATCTTTTCATCATACATATCATTATTCTCTTGGCACACCCATTCTCCTTTCCATGGAATCAGTTCTTGTAGCAATCGGTCGTTTGTTTTCCTATGATCAATGAAAATCATATGAAGATGCTTTTCTCACAATATTTCTTCATTAATTACTTTAGCACTGAAGTCACCAACATAGATCTTTTTTGGCATTAGACTAAATTATTTATTGATTTTTTGAGCTTATGTTCATTACCTTCTTCCATATATTCTTTGTATTATTCTATGTGTTTACCCTGTGATTAGCATAATAACATAAACATTGTTCTTAAATATTTGTGCCAAAATATTTCTTCTTCAAATTTTGGGTGTGCTCTTGGTCCTTAAGGTTTTGTTGGAAGTTTTGCTAAGTCAAGGTTGATTCAATAAAATGTGTTATATCCATAAGGAGGACAACTTGATAGATCCAATTCTTGCAGTCCCATCTTGATGGGTACAAGATACCTACTAGTGATAGGTAGGGAGGTCCAGTTCAACCCAAATAATGTGAAAGTGCTTTTGATGTGGTTTTTCCTTAAGGCTGGCTCTAGTGAGTGCCTGAGTGGATATGATATTCATAGCATTACCCCCATTTAGTTAGCCTCATTTAGAAACATGTTCTAGGCTTAGTGCTAGTTCTGCATATGACCCTTTTTGTGTCACTTAAAGCAAATGATGTCCCTAGCACTCTTGGTGCTTCCATAGTAGGAGTCCTGCTTGTAAATGTATTACTAATAGAGGGCTAGGTCTAATAATAGGCCTCTGGGTGAGAGTAAATGTGGAAGTGGAGTGTATGGAGCCCTAAACTACGGATGGAGGCTAAGCATTGCTTTCTCACTATAAGGGCATGATTGAAATCATTTTCAAGAGTTTGAGCGTCAAATATCTCGAGCTCATTCCTAATGTCCATCTTAAGGCCACTAACAAACTTGTTCGTCAACTTTCAATCAGTGCAACTATAGTTAGTCCTAGCTATCAGATACTCAAAGGTTTTGAGGTACTTGGTTATTCGTTGGCTACCCTTTCTTAATTTCATCAGCTAGTCATGTAGCTTCTTATTGTGATAGCGAGGGCAGTATTTGTCACTAAGCATTTCTTTCATCTCTGACCAGCTAAGATTCACCTTACTCGTACACTTTTCCTTAGCTAATATGTTATTCCAATATATTTTGGACGATTCTCACTAATTTTTTTAGCAAATGTCATCCTTTGGTAATCAACCATTTGATGCCATTCAAAGCATTTGTCCATTTGAGCCGACTAGTTTGTTAACTTATTAGGATTGCAAAACCATCCTTTGTAGGTGCCTAAACTTTAATTTTCCTAGAATCATTGGAGATGGTCGTTTCTTAGTCTATTCCTTTGAATACGAGCCTTCCTAGAAAGTCTTCTTTAGGGAGAGAAAAAAGCTCATCTATTATGTCATGGTCTAAAGGATGCTTAGGTGGGGGTGGGAATCTTATTGTTCATTTGCTACATTTGGGCCATTATTTGTTGCATTTGGCACATCATATTTTGCTCTTGGCAATTTGTTGTCTATGGCTTCTTATGTTCTCATTTCACTTTCTTGGAACCTCAAATTTAGCTCATTTGCAAGTTTGGCTAGATTATCTATTAGATCGGTGCGGCAACTCTAGGTGGCATGGCTTATGATGCAGAATGCAACTAAGTAATGTTATCTTTTTTTAAATATCATCCACCGGCTGGCCTTAGTGAAAACACAGACTAACAAAGCATGCAATATACTAATGAGATGCTAAAAATGTTTTCCAAGCCTTCTTGCTTCAGTTTTTGACAACCGTTAGTGCAAGAGCAAAAAAAAAATAAACAATGTTTTAGCAAATCACACTAGAAAAGCAGAGAGTATAACTTAGGTGTTAAAGTTGATAAGCATTCTAGGTAGGGGCAATTTATGTGTGAAGTTCTCCCTCATTATAGATAGTCACTCAAATAAAAAATGATAATGGTTGGTTCACTAAAAGGTGTGGGCTTTATGATAGTGGCAGCTAGTTGAAATGTTATTTCTTCAGCATAGATTTACAATTCATATGATAATACCATAAAGTTCAAACATGATTTTTTTTTTAACCAGTTTAAGGAAAATAACCAAAGATCATATAAGAGATCACTTCCTTAATAGGAAATAAGTTCTATGAACCACAAGTAGTCGAAAATGGTAGTGGAAGTGTTTCCTCCTTGCTCCTTTGCTCTCAATGTAGGCTATGTAAAACAAATGATGTGTAGCCCTTGAATGTTGTCGTTTACTGGTATGAATGGCTTGTGGATTGGTAGGTTGGGGTGTGAGGATGAGTTCTGGAGCATTGGGTAAAAGAATTTGAGGTGGAAAAGGGTATAGAGGCCATTTTCCCGAACTAAGAATTTGATGCGTTAAGCTTTCTTTTTTCTTAAATTGTCTTCAGCTTTAGCTTGAGATTTAGTAAATGGTCTTTGTGGGCTTCTTTGTTGCTCCCTTAGATCCACTCCAACATCCTCTTATGTTTCTTGAATATATGACCTATGTAAGTCTTCATGATGTGTTGCATACATCTCATAACTTATCATGCTAGAAACTAAATGACCATTTAAGGAATCATTAACCAGTATTCTTTCTTTCGTCACATATAGTATTTCATCCATGTTTCCTGCAAAATTGATTTTATGACTGTGTTCTAAATGAACTTGAGGAGCATAATCAATAATCAAAACAAATAATAAACTTTGTTATAAAAATTGTTTTAGAGGTAAAAGTTTGAAAAATTGAAAAAGATATAAAGGGACCTGTATGAATTCTAAGAAAATAATATGTGATGCAAAAATTTAGCTTTTAGTAATTGATATAATAAATTAGATACTAAGGAGGGTGAAAGATGTTTGTATAAATTAGCTAAGCAAAGAGATAAGAGAAATAAAGATTCAGTTCAAGAGAAGTACATTAAGGATGAAGATCAAAAAAGTGTTCTTCTTAAAAGAAGAGATTCAACATAGGTGGATGACATATTGCAATAAACTTTTCAATGAAGGTTGCAAGTATACATTTGATTTTAGTGACCTTAGCATCATAAATGAATATGGAGAATTTTTTTTATCATTATATTAGTAAAATTAAAGTTTGAAAGGCTTTAAAGAAAATGATGTTTGGAAAAGCAGTAGGACCTAATGATATTCCAATGGAAGTATGGGGGGCTTAGGAGATCAAGGAATTTCTTGGCTTAATAAACTTATTAATATTATTTTAAAAACTAAAAAGATGTCATATAAGTGGAAGAGTGTTGGTTTCTACCTTTAAGAATAAAGGTGGTGCATAAGAGTGTGTGAATCACAGTGGAAGTAAGTTAATGTGTCATAATTAAAAATATGAAGAGTAATTGGGCATAGGTTACAATGTGATAGTAATGTTTCTCAAAATTAGATTGGATTCATGCTGGGTAGGTGCAATATGTAAGCTATACATTTGTTGAGAGGTTTGATGGAGAATTATAGAGAGAGTACGAAAGATCAAAATATGATATTTTTTTATTTAGAGAAACCATATGATAAAGTTCCAAGAGAAGTGCTTTGTAGAGTTCTAAAAAAGAATGGAGTTAATAATGCTTATATTCAAGTCATTAAAGATATTTATACAGAAGTTGTTACTTGTGTTCAATCACAAGGTGATTTGACCAAGTATTTTTCTAATTCAGTTGGATTACATCAAGGATCAGCTTTAAGCCTATATTGTTTTGCTTTAGTCATGGATGTTTTTACTTGGCATTTGCAAGAGGATGTACTTTGGTGTAAGTTTTTTTTGTTGATGATATTCTTCTTGTTGATAAGACTATAGAGAGAGAGAGAGAGTTGATGAAAAACTTGAATTATGGAGGTCAAGTTTACCGTCTAAATATTTTTATTTGAGTAGATCTAAAACTGAATACATAGAGTGTAATTGTAGTAGTATATATCTAATGATGTGATTGTGACATTAAGTGATCAAGTCATTAAAAAGATGCCTATTTTAGATATCTTTGGTCTATTGTTCAAAGCAAGGGTGAAATAGATGGGGATATTATTAGTAGAATTCAAGTTGGATGGTTGAATGAAGAGATTGCATTGGGCCTTTTATGTGATGGGTTATGTGATAGAAAGATAACCCTCAAACTTAAGGGAAAATTTTATAAGATGGTGGTGAGACCTGTAATGCTTTTATGGCACGGAATGTTGTCCATTAAAAGAAAAGCATAAAATTATGTTTGCGTGTTGCAGAGATGTGGATGCACAGGTGGATGAGTGGCTCTAAACTTAAAGATTGAATGCAAAATGAGTATATATATGAAAAGGTTGGAGTAGCTCTAGTGGCAAATAAGATTAGAGATAGTTGTTTTAGATAGTTTGGTCACATAAAACGTCGGCATTCCAATGACTTTGTTAGAAGAGCAGATGTATTAGATCCCACCTATGTTAAGAAAGGTTGAGATAGACCTAAAAAGTCTTGGTTAGAAAATATTAAAAATGATATTTTTTTTATTAGATTTAAACGAGAATTTGACTCTTAATAAGGCACAATGGAGAAAAATGATTAACATAGGTGACCCCATGTAATGGGATAAAGGCTTGTTATTGTTGTTATGATTAATTACTTCTACTGCAATCATCCTGTTTGGCTTAATAAATTTATTTTTCAACACTTTTTCTACTATTATTCTTACTCCAACTTTATTGTTAACATCCTTAACCTTTTATTTTCTTGCAAACATGTGATGTTTACGTCTTCCAAATGATGTGCCCTCCCTCCATGTTTCTAGCACTTTTATTCTCTGTCCCAGAAGTTATTTGCCAATCTAATCATTGTTTTACTATCAAATCATAATCATTTTTCATCACAATCTGATAAAGGTGTGTTGTGCTATTTGTGCTTGACATCATATCTAACTCTTACCTACTTTTCATAGTAGATAGGCTAAGTTGTCAGGCCATTTACGAGTTATATTCTTCCTAATCTTTGCCCACTTCTCATCACAGTCCAATCTTAACTTTTTGGGAACGTCATAAACTACTAGATATCAAATTATAATTTATTTCAAGTATTTCGGTATATGCTTTAAGTTTGTCCATCAATGTAACACTAACACTCAGCCTCATCTTAGCATGGGTCTGACAAGAACTTTGTGGGCTCTCCAATTATCACTAATTTTTCAATTTACCAACCAAAAACTGTTGCCAAATACTTATTGAATCACACAGCTAAGGGGAGGCGATGTCAGCAATCCATGGGCAGCAATCCGAGGGCTGCAGTTGGAGATCCGTGGCATATGATTATTATTATTAATTAGATTAAATGTCTTTCCTTTTTCTATTTATTATCCTAAAATGTATATATATGTAATGATTCCAAGGAATAGAATAGAATTTGAATTTCCCTCTAAACAATTTCTTCATGGCATTAGAGCCTAGGAAAATCCTAAGCCTTCTCTAAGTGCCGACGGCAAACTTCCTCCCTTTCTTCCAAACCCTCAACCGGCAGTATCTCTCTATCATCCTGCCGATAGCCTCTCTTCAAGCATCAGTAGCCCTTGCCCAAAATTCATATTCTCTTTCAACCGAGGAAACCCAACCATGTCCATGGATAGCGAGATCACATCCTCCTACCCAAATATTACCGGTTTGAACACTGGAAACTCTAGATCTACAGAGAACTCTTCTCCTCTTCCTAGACCATGGTGTGATCACTGTGCCAAACCAGGACTACAAAGAAGACATGTTGGGTGATTCATGGAAAAAACCAGTTGATTGGAAGGCAAACAAATCAGCACAAGAAAGCAAGGAGAATTCTATCAACACCATGAAAGATCAATCAATCAAAGCTGAAGCCATTCTTTCACCAAGGAGCATTTAGAGATGCTGAAGTTGCTGCTTAACATCATCATGAACCAACAGTCTCCAGAACTTGCTACCAGCCTACACGCTCACTCAGGTATAAATCAGACAAAACTTTGGGTTATTGACTCAGGAGCATCAGATCATATGACATGAGACATTACGCTCCTTCATGACTTTCAATCTTACCATTCAAATTGAGTAATTCAGATTGCTGATGGCTCAACATTTAAAGTTTTGGGAACTGGTTCTCCTTTTATCACAGAAGCTATCACCCTGAAATCGGTGCTTTATATGCCCAATCTTGAGTGTAATTTGATTTCCATTAGTAAATTGACTCGTAATTGTAATTGTTTAACAATTTACTCCTATAATGTATGTATTTTTCAGGAATTGGATTCGGAGAAGAAGATTGATAGTGCTGAGATGTGTTCTAGGTTATACTACATCAAGACATCCAAATCCATACAAATCTTTATTGTTGCTCCTAAGAATCCTCCTCCTAAGAATCATCCTATTGTAAGTCAGTTTGTTGAGAGTCATTCGAGAGTCAGTCAAGATAGAGAGATTATCATGTGGAATTATAGATTAGGTCATCCAAATTTCATGTATCTTGAAAAGCTTTTTCCCCATTTATTTAATAATAAAAATCCAAGTTTGTTCAAATGTGAAACTTGCCAATTAGCTAAATATACCATATCTTCTTACCCAATTATTCCTTACCAACCTTCTAAACCCTTTGCCTTGATCCATATTGATATTTGGGGACCCTCAAGGGTTAAAAATATAAGTGGAGCAAGGTGGTTTGTGATATTTGTTGATGATCATACTAGACTTATTTGGGTTTATTTAATGAAGGAAAAATCTGAAGTTGAAATGATATTCAAATCATTTCAATTGATGATTCAAAACTAGTTTGATACAAAAATTCAAATCTTAAAGTCATATAATGGGAGAGAGTACTTCTATTATATCATGAGAGAATACCTATCAAGCCAAGGGATAATCCAAGTGAGTTTATGTGCATATACGCTTCAACAAAATGGGATAGCTGAAAGGAAAAATAGGCAACTCCTGGAAGTTACCAAATCTATTATGCTATTCACAAAAGTATCAAAATATCTATGGGGGGAAGCTATTCTTACTACTGCATAACTTATAAATAGGTCACCTACTATGATACTAAAATTTGAAACACTTAGACAAATTTTACTCAAAGCCTATCTTCATGCTCAATTCATATCATCAAACTTTCCACCTAAAATTTTTGGATGCTATGCCTTTGTTCATATCTATCCACAAGATAAAAGTAAGCTTGACCCAAGATAAAAAAAATATCTTTATTGGCTATTTCCCCAACAAAAAGAGGTTACAAATGCTTTTTCTCTATTTCTAAGAAAGTATTTGAAACCATGGATGTCACCTTCTTTGAAAACAACTCATATTTCACTAGTTTTGAAATTCACGGGGAGAGTGAAGGAGAATTTCAAACTTTAGAGTGAAATTTCTTTTTAGACAACCAAACAGAGTCCAGTCAAAATCAACATCCCCATGTATATCTCCTATATCTCAAACTCCACCTTTAGACCTATTACCTCCACCCATAAGTCCTAATAAATCCCTGCAAAGAGCAATAATTAAGGAACAATAATATATATACTCAAGAAAAAGAAAGTAAAATCAGCATATGTCGAGCAGTGAGACACATATTGCACCTGTCAACTCTACTTCAATGGATCCAACAACTGTAGAAATTCATACAGAGGAGAAAAATGAGGAAGTTTAAAAAGAGATAGAGTCATCAAATGGCCAAAAAGAATCATGCACCAAGCATCCAATCGAAAACTCTCTCCTATAGAAGATTATCAGACACTATCAAGTCTTCCTTTCCAAGTTGGATGATGTATAGATTCCGACCAATATTCAAGAAGCTTTGAATCACCCAGGATGGAGACATGCTGTTAAAGAAGAAATTATGGCCTTGGAAAAAAAATTAAACATGGGTGATTACGAATTTCCCACCAGGAAAGAAAGTTGTGACTTGGAAATGGGGTGTTCACTGTAAAGCATAAGGTGGATGGTGGTGTTGAGAGGCTAAAAGTTAGACTGGTTGCAAAAGGATTTACTCAATCTCATGGAATAAACTATCAGAAAATTTTTGCTCCTGTTGTAAAGCTTAACACCATTATGATTCCTCTTTCCTTAGCAGCAAATTTATATTGGCCCCTACATCAACTAAATATCAAGAATGAATTCTTGAATGGGAACTTGAAAAAAGAAGTCTACATGGAGATTCCAATGGGGATTCAGAAGTCTTATGGAAGGGATAAAGTGTGTAAACTGCTGAAATTTTTATATGGATTAAAGCAGTCTCCAAGATGATGGTTTGGAAGATTCTCAAAGTATGTAAAAGGCCATGGTTTAAAACAATGCCAGGCAGATCATACCTTATTTGTGAAGCAATCAAAAAGAGATAAGGTAGCAGTACTAATTGTATATGTGGATGACATCATCCTTACTGGAAATGATATAGAGGAAATAATGAAGATCAAGCAGGCTTTGTCCAAGGAGTTTGAAGTTAAAGATTTAGGATCACTTAGATACTTCCTTGGTATGGAGGTAGCTCAATCAAGCAAAGGTATATTTATTTCCCAACGCAAGTATACCTTAGACTGTTGACCTCTACTAGAATCCAAAATGAAATCATCAAAACAAAATAAAAAATGTATAGAATACCTTACCTCAAATCTCTGCCATGCCCATCCCGAAATCCTGCGTCGAATCTCACTCAGAGTTCTGCAAGACGGCGCCATTTCAGATATGTCGATCCCTCGCATATAATTTCACCTCGCTCTCAGTCTATTTGCGTCAATAAAATGGGAAGGAGTTGAAACCTTCGGTGGCTGCTCCTACACAGAACCCTCGCTAAGCTTCTTATTCCTCCTCTCCCCTTCGCAAGTTCCAGGCGACTTCTTCCTTGCGACCTCCATATGACCTCAAGTCCTTCTCATCTCTTCGATAGACCCTCATCTACCCTAACCAAACCTTACCGCAGTCCCATCCAAACTCCAAGTTCCGATCTCCTCCTGCAAAGCCGCAAAGCCTACGGCTTGAGCTCCGTCGACCTACCTTGCCGGAATCCCCCAGAGCCGACGCCTCTCACCTGTCTGAACCCCAACCTCTTCGGCTCCTTCATTATTGATCGACTTCACTCCTTCAACGACATCCCCTCCTGTCAGTTCAGAAGTTACAACATTTTTTATCAAAAATAACGACGGGAGCTCTCTTGCTCTGAAGGTAACTTCTCCATTTCACGCGCTTCTTTGGTTGAAGCCCATAAATCAAAGAGGGAGAGGGAGGGTTTAATTAGCCGAGAGAGAGATTTAACGAGATTTGGCACAAATTTGGCTCAAATTTTGCATAAATCTGGCTTAAATCCTGGCTAAATTCTATTTAGATCATGCATAATTTTTTAATTAATTTAATTATTTTTAATTATAATTAATTATTATTATTATTAATTAATTATATTTAATTAAAATTAATTAAAATTAAATATTTAATTATATTTAATTATCTGAATATATGGAGTGTAATTTTAGCAGTAATAGACCTAGTGAGGGGATTGTGACTTTGGGCGATCAAGTCATTAATAAGAGTACACGTTTTAGATATCTTGGATCTATTGTTCAGAGTGATGGTGAAATAGATGGGGATGTTATCAGTAGAATTCAAGTTGGATGGTTGAAGTGGAGGAATGCATCGGGCTTGTTGTGTGATAGAAAAGTCCCCCTTAAACTTAAGGGAAAATTCTATAAGATGGTGGTGAGACCTGCAATGCTTTATGGTGCAGAATGTTGGCCATTAAAAGAGAAGCACAATACTAAGTTATGTGTTGCGGAGATGAGGATGCTTAGGTGGATGAGTGGATTTACTCTTAGAGACAGGATACGAAATGAGCATATACGCGAAAAGGTTGGAGTAGCTCCAGTGGAGGATAAGATTAGATAGAGTCGCCTTAGATGGTTTGGTCACATAAAACGGCGACCTTCCGATGACCCAGTTAGGAAAGTAGAGGTATTAGATTTGACTTATGTTAAGAAAGGTAGAGGTAGACCTAAAAAGACTTGGTTAGAAAATATTAGAAATGATCTTTCTCTATTAGATTTAAACGAGAATTTGACTTTGAACCGGACACAATGGAGAAAAAGGATTCATGTTGCCGACCCCACGTAGTGGGACAAAGGCTTGTTATTATTGTTATTGTTGTTGTATTATTATTAATAATTAGTTTAATTAAAATAAGTTATAATTAATTTTTATTATAGTTATAGTTAATTGTTATTTATAATAATTAACTATAATTAATTAAAATTAATTATTTTAATTCAAAGTAATTATTATTAATTATAATTGTTTATGATTAATTATTAATTATAATTAATTATTCTTAAATTATAATTAATTATTATTAAGTATAATTAATTAATATTATTAATAATTAATTATAAAAAAAGAATGAAAAGAAAAATGCAAGAAAGTCTCCTTCCCTCGCCTCGATCTACATGTCGATCCCGCGCCAGTATAACCCCTAAACCTTAAAACTCCGAGAGCCCACTTTCGTCGTTTGCGTGGACGGAAAAACCGCACATACACGCCTTTATTGCACGTGGTGGGATGGGACCCCGGTGCGGCGCCTACGACGAGGCGGGTAATCACTTAAAAGCCCCATTTCAGTGTTGGGATGGAAACTCGGTGCGGCGCCTACGGCGAGGCGAGGTTACTTATAAGTACCCTCGAGTTGGGGAAAAGCCAACTGTCTTTTAAACGGGTACTGTTGAAGACCCCATATACGCCTTTATTGCGCGTGGTGGGAATGAAGACTACGACCGTGGTGTTTAAGCACATCTACTATACACGCCTTTATTGCGCATGGTGGAAAGGCCCAGACTCTTGATTTTTTCCCTAAACGAGGGAGATGCTGGGAGGCTGGCTGAATTTTGTCTAAAGAGATAAGGACTTGAACAAATTTTGGACAGCAGGAGACTTAATTTTGGATGGCAGAAAACTCATATTGAACTCAAATGAACATTAAATAATTTAAAATAATGAGCATGACTTGAACATAAAATCAAACTTAAATCAAAGTTGATTAAGTGATGTTGAATTGAACTCATACTTGGACAAGATTTGGGACTTGAACTTGAACATTTAAACTCAAGTCAAAACTTGATTTGGACCAAAGGAGACTTGGATCTAATTTGAACATTAAGACTTAAATCGAACCTTGGCCTAGAAGAACTTGAAATCAAATGCAGTGACAAAAGACTCAGCTTGATCAACCAACATAATACTTGAACTTCACTTCACTCAGGTGAACCATGACTTAGAACAATTTTGAACACAAGCAAAGCACTTGCAAGTGTACAACAGAGGACTTGTGGACTCGAGCTTGAATCATAATTAGCGAATCAAATTTTAATTTGATGAATGTATAATTATCTCAAAATCATGAGTGCCAATCAATGAATTTGATTATGCATATATAAATCAATGAATGGATGAGGGACATGTACCGAAATTCCAATAGAAATGAATTGTTGACTTGTTCACAAGTAACAGTGCAAGCTCTCAATGAATTTATAATGGGGTGTCTTATTCATGATGCAAGAGAATATGTAATGAATATGATGATTTGAATTCAAAAGAATAGTGTGAAGAGCTTGTAGAGTGAAGGTCTCCCACAAGCAATGTTAAGAGACTTGCAAACACTATTTGCTTACAAATACAAATAGTGATGAATCGCATGACTTCTTTGCCATGATCAAACACTAATCAAAGATTACGTGTGAGCTAACTACAAACAAATGCAAGAAGGATATGGACAAAATATCAAGCACATTGCTGATGCTGGTTAACCTGTGAAAGATGCGTATGTTGCATACACATATGAAAAGAAGCATTTAATGAATGTGAATTGTCTGCAATCATGAATCAGGAAAACTTGTAATGAACAAGTCTTCGAGCATGAACCTGCAAGTCGACATGTCAAACCCTTGCAATCAATACTCGCTAATGACCATATACAAGGAATGCATTAACATCCTTGCAGCCAACCATCACTCAGCATCAAGTAAGTATACCGGTCTTCTGCAAGCATAGGCCGATGATACAAAATGAATACAAGTTCCTACGACCAGTGGTAGAAGTTCTGCTATGCACATAACATGCCATCTACAAGAAGGATACGAGGAGCCTACGACAAGTACTAAGATACTTATACAACCTATAATAAGGCAGTGGCAAGTAAATGCACTTGTCTCCTACAAGTATGGGGATTCAACATATAATGAACTGAAAGACATGTCATCTTTGAATAATTTAAGAAGAATGCAGCTTCTATGTAGTTAACACTATTTAGCTGTAGGCAAATGCACACGTCTGCCATAGACAAAAATAGAAGATGTCCAACAAATTTGAACACCTACGGGCCGTTGCAGTAGATTTGCTGCGTAAATAACAAACTGTTCACGAGCAAGGGTAGCAAATATACGGCAAATACAAGCTCCTATAGGCTTCTATAAAAGACCCGTTGTATACTCAACACAAGCAGATACAGAAGAGGACTACAGTAGATACGAACTCCTACGAGCTGCTGCAGGAAACCCTACTGTGTATCTAATTTGTTGTCCACAAGTGAAATACAAAGTGAATATATCAAACACGAGTCCCTACGAGCTGTCGGGGAAGATTCGTTGTATGCCTAGTGTGTCAACCACAAGCAAAATGTAGAATAACTACAACAAATGCACGTGACTGGCACTAGAAGATTTGTATGCAAAGCAATAATCATAAATAAATGTATCATACGAATGCTATTATCTACGGATAACAAGCAGGAGATTCGTTAGTGCACTACAACCCACCTGCAGAAAGTGACAAGTAGTGCACGACAGTCTACTTGTATAAAGCGGCGAATAGCTCAATCTACTGGCTGTGACACCACGCCACCGGATCCGCAACTTTCATGCAAGCGGACAGAAGACGTTTACAAATATTCCAAGAATGTCCCCGCACATGCATCGTAGTTTGTATACATATAGGTACACAAAAAGGGGCAAGCGTAATCACCCAACCCGTATGGGCCCCTGGAGAACGTGTTATGGGTACACACGTGATGTCTAGGAATGCTGCGCAGGTCAATAAATTTGAACCCAATCCTCCTAAGTTGGTAAATATGAGTCGACAAGATTCGGCAAATAATTATAAAATGCCCCCAAACACCCGCATGGACCCCGACGAGCATGTTGTAGGAACACACGTGACGTCTAGGGATGCTGCGCAGGTCAGAAAATAAACCAAAGTTCGAGTCCGATCCTTCTATGCTGGTAGATAGGAGTCAACATAGCTCGAACTATAAAACATAACATTTGTTTTATAGTTCATATCAGGCCTTCAAGGCTTTCAACAAAGAAAGTTCATTAACAAAGGCACAAAGTCTACGAAACCCGATCCTCTGTCAATAAAGTCGATAGAGTCGACAAGGTTCAATCCCTAAATGTGAATGATCCCGTACACCCCGATGATGGTCGTGTTGAATGTTTATCTCAACCGAAGGGGTTCACAAATACTTTCAAATGCCTCCCAAATGTCCAAACACCCGTAAAATTCAAATTCTGAAATACCAAGAATCCAAAGATGTTTAAAATTGAAATTAACCATCAACCACTTAAAGCATAAAATTCATCCACTCTCCGGCAAACCGCAACAGTTTGCCGAGGTGGACAAGTTGAAATTACTTTAGCTTACAAAGAGCTAATTCCTAGTCGAAAATATCACTAGGATTCATTCTCAAAACAGTCTCTTGTCAATAAGAACGTGGTACGTGTCCTTCAACCGGCAGTTTTGCCGCCAAATGGCATTGTAGGTAAATGGTTATGACCTGGGGCCCTCTGAATCGAGTGGTTTTGCCGCTAAATGGCACCACGAGATAACGGTTATGGCCAGAGCCAATACATTTCTTAGTAGCATCAAATCCTTGAGATATGAATCAATAGGATATGATTGATAGGGCACAAAGCCCTTTGTTAGCTAAGGTGGATTCAAATTTGTCCCCTTAGACAAACATCCACCCCAGGTCTACAAGGTACCCTTGGACGAAGCAACCATGGATGCCGACAAGGATCGTTCTATCAGTTTGGGTCAACTACCTCCTCTGACTAAGTAGACCAGGGACCCTGATGGCTCGGGACGACGGAACCATGGGATCTTGATCGGGTCCATCATCCATTCCCCCACCATCCGCTTTAAGTACAATGTGGTTAAATTTCTATTTTAAATATCCAATCTTCCATAACCTAAACCCATGCTGCTACTATATGCCAGATACCATGTATTCCTTACGTATCTGATTAACGACTAGCCTTAATCAAAAGTTCTCTCTCGTTATCGGGAGGGGTAATTAACTATAGGGGCTTGCGCCTATAGGAAACCAGAACTCAGATCATAAAGTCCTCATAAAATAAGGGCGAAATCTCTGGATAGTGTCTTATTTACAAACTCATCTGCCTTCCCAAAATTTACCTCGGAACTTAATCCGTTAAAACTGCCCCCCCCCCGCCCACAAAAAAAAAAAAAAAGCTAAGTGGGTGGAGGTCGGGGCCGAATTTTCGGAGCCCACATAGACCTACTAAAAGAGACTGGCATGCTGGGATGCAAACCAGCCAATGCACCTATGGAAACTAAGAAGAAACTTGAGGTAGAAAAGGAGGGAGTTCCAGTAGATAAAGGAAGATATCAACATCTTGTAGGAAAGCTTATATACCTCCTTCACACCCGCCTAGATATTGCGTTTGCTGTGAGTATAAGCCAAGATATGAGTAATCCTATGAAGGAGCACATGAAGGTAATATATCAAATCTTGAGATATCTCAAGAACACTCCTGGAAAGGGGCTATTATTCAAGAAAAATAAAGATAGGAAATTGATCCTTTATTCTGATGTAGATTGGGCAGGAAGCCAGGTTGACAATTGATCGACCATAGGATATTGTTTATTTGTGTGGGGGAACCTAGTGACATGGAGGAACAAGAAACAATCTGTTATTTTCAGAAGCAGTGCAGAATTTGAACTGAGAGCATTAGCCGTTACTATTTGTGAAGGTATTTGGATTAGACAAGTATTAATTGAACTGGGAATACAGATTGAAGGCTTGATAAAGTTAAAATGTGACAATCAAGCCACAATCAGTATGACCAAGGATCTAGTACATCATGACAGGACAAAACATTTTACTATTGATAGATACTTTGTATCTGAGAAAATAGAGAACTCAGAAATTGTAGTATACACCCCAACTCATGAACAACTTGCTGATGTTCTAATAAAGGCACTATCGGACTCTCTACTTGATAATTTTGTTTGCAAGTTAGGAGTGTACAACCTGTACAACCCAACTTGAGGGAGAGTGTTGAATCACGCAACTAAGGGGAGGCCACGTCAGCAATTCGTGGGCAGCAATCCGAGGACTGCAATTGGAGATCTGTGGGTAGTAATCCGAGGGCTATAGTTGGAGATCGGTGGGATATGATTATTATAATTTATTAGATTAAATGTCTTTCCTTTTTCTGTTTATTCTCCTAAAATTTATATATATGCAATGATTCCAAGGAATAGAATAGAATTTGAATTTCCCTCTAAACAATTCTTCACTTATAAGAAAAGAAAACAGAGATATGGACTGATGAGGCAACCACTTGAATACTTAGAGCTTGTCCAAATTAAAACCAAACATCAATCAGGGTAATTTCTTTGTTGCAATTAATGTAGATTGTAATGGATTGTCTTATTCAAAATTTATTTTACTAAAATTTGTTGTTCTAATCGTATTGCAGGAAGGTTATAGCATTATTGATCTTGAGAAGCTTGATCCATCAAGCGTTGATGATCTATGCCTTTCAAGATTTCTAGTTATGATCATGCAGGTATGCCTCATTTCCATCTCTTCCATTATATATCGTTTCTCTGTCTCTTACTATGGCAACTGTTTTTACTAAATAAGTACTTTAATATACAATTCTCCTTCAGCAACAATCATAGACTTGCTTAACACACCATGAAAAATGTTTCGTGTTCATTACAGTTCATCTCACAAAGACAAAGGCCAATTCGAGGCAGTGTTATGAAGCTGCTACTTGAGTATATCCGAAATATCCCATGCAAGGTCCATTCAGCTTTACCTTACCAGTATGTCTTTTTTTCATTCTTAATTGTACAAGAAATTGACTGGTTAAAATGATTTAACCAAGTATTTTCCTATTTTATTTGGATTACATCAAGGATCAACTTTAAGCCTATATCTTTTTGCTCTAGTCATGGATTTTCTTACTAGACATTTACAAGCGGATGTACCTTGATGTATGCTTTTTGCTAATGATATTCTTCTTGTTGATAAGACTAGAAAGTTTATAAAAAGGAGTCTAAAGGTTTTCATTTGAATAGATCTAAAAATAAATATATTGAGTGTAATTTTAGTTGTGATAGATCTAGTTGTGGAATTGTGATATTGGGTGATGTAGTCATTAAAAAAAGAGCACATTTTATATATCTCGAGTCTATTGTTCAAAGCGATGGTAAAATAAATAGGAATATTATTAGTAGAATTCAAGTTGAATGGTTGAAGTGGAAGAATGCAACGGACTTATTGTGTGATAGAAAAGTATCCCTCAAACTTGAGGGAAAAATTTATAAGATGGTGGTTAGACTTGCAATGTTTTATGGTGCAAAATTTTTTCCATCAAAAGAGAAGCACAAACTTAAGTTAAGTGTTGCAGAGAGGAGGATGCTTAGGTGGATGAGTGGCTTTACACTTGAGACATAATGAGAAATGAGTATATACATGAAAATGTTAGAGTAGATCCAAGGCAGACAAAATTAGAGAGTACCTTAGATGGTTTGGTCACATAAAACGTCGGCCTTTAGATAACCCTATTAGGAGAGTAGATATATTAGATCATGCCTATATTAAGAAAGGTAGAGGTAGACCTAAAAAGTCTTGGTTAGAAAGTATTAAAATGATATTTTTTATTGGGAGAATTTGACTTTTAATAGGACACAATGGAGAAAAAAATACTCATGTAGCCGATCCCACATAGTGGGATAAAGGCTTATTGTTGTTGTAGTATTCAAAATATTTGATTTACATGCTCTTATAGAATTTTGCAGCCATAGGATTTTTTTAACTAATGTTCTTACTTGAAGATCTCCAATAGGTTTTGTTGATAAATTAAATTTGTATGCCCGCATATACATTTTCAGATATTTTAGCAAATAGCCGACAGATCATAGTAGATCATAACAGGTGAATTAGTACCTTAAGAACCTCGACAAAGAAGACTCGTCCAAGAGTTGCCAAGCTCTGACAAAATAGTTGAAGGGAAGTCTCTTTCCACAGGAAAGCCAAGGTTTCACATGGATCACTCAAATCGAGACTTGCTCTACAATGACAAGCACCCGTTCAAGCCAATCACTGCCACTTGGGGCGGAGCGCCCTCAATGATAATCACTCATCTAGAATACAAGGAATGGTTTTCTCAAGGGGATTCTAGCTCGCCTCATCACATTCATCCGACCATGGAGTCCGCTAACCTTGTAATTTGAATGGACTTTCCTCCCACAATGAACCAATCCGGGGACTCCATCAAAAGGTCGCCAACGACTTCAAATGACTCGTTAGCGACAATTTCTTAATTTGGCCCTCATCAACAAACTCGTCCACATTCACTTGCCCATGGGCACTTGACACAAGGGAACTTACCTTGATATAGAGTTGTTGAATTAAAAGATATCACCATACATTAGGCCAGTGGGAGCATGAAATGTGTCCAGGGTAGTTTGTACAAGGGTCATTTATTATTATATTTTCCACTTTTTCTTGATGTAGCCTTCTTATAGTTATTATATCCCTATAAATAAAGGATGAAGAGGAAAATTTGGATCTTTTGGAACTTTCTAAAGAAGCATTTGAGCTAGTGAAACACTTTCTAGAGAATGTTTTTCTTCTCTTTCCATTTTTACAATAGGTTCTTGAGTTATAGCCTCCTAAGCTTGCCTGCAAGTAAGATTGGGTGTCACCGACGGACATATCTGGATCCAACTATCTAAAGGGCGCAATAAGCGTTGAATGATGTTAGTGACTAGGAGATAGGCATAGCTTGACGTGCAAACCAACCCCGAACTGTTTATCAACACGAAAAATTTGAACTACACTACTCGCCTTCATCTCATGGAGATGGAGGAGAGATTGGAAATAATGATGATCTAGGATGCCTCGATTGGGCTACCGAGGCACACATAAAGAGAAAGCAGTCCTGAATGATTCTTTGAATTGATATTTCATTGTAGGAGGCCGGACAGTTGAGCGTTGTCCTCGACACCTAATCTAGATCCCACTCGCACCATGATGAGTGATGAAGACCATATCACACCACCTTGGCGTACGAGAAGGGTTGAGCCTGACCTAACAAATGCCTTTTGAGGGAAATAACATAGGTGATGTTGCCTCCGAAATTCAAAATCCTCATTTGGAGCGCTATAAGGGTAGGACTGATCCAATAGATCATGCGGTGACATTTGAATCAATGACTTCTTTGCTAGATGTTGATGAAGCTTTGAAATGCCAATTTTTTTCCATGACTCTCAAAGAGTTTGCACTTAGGTGGTTTGCTCTCCTGCTTGTCGGAGTCATCACCTCCTTGACGGAGTTCAAGAGGGTGTTCTTGACCCAATTTGCAAGCCCCTAAAAATTCTAGAAGAGCTTGCAAGCTCTCCTAAAGAAGCAGTATGAACCAAGTGAATTGCAAAGAAGTTTTATTATGAGGTTCCATAGATAGGTGTTAAAAGTGAAGGATTTAGAGCCTGCCATCCCTCAGGCTTTTTTGATGCAAGGACTGACGAATTGCCCATTATGTTATGCACTCACCCTATGAAGGCGAGTGCGCATGCCAGGATATATCAAAAGTATAGTGCTTTCTATAAGGATTACGACCACGACATGAAGAATTGCTGCCACCTACAAGGGCTAGTTAAAGATCTTATCATGCCAGGAAGCTTAAGGAGTTTGTACTTGTCTACCACGTCGGCGTCTAGGTAAGTCCCCAATGGTGAGCAGGGGAATGAGCCAGTCCTTGCTCGTTCCATTCATTTAGCTATAGTGGTACTCTCAATCATGGGAGGCGAGTGAGCTGAATCTTCAACGGGTGTGATAGACCATTGTGAAAGACTATTGTCTCAATATGTAAGTCGACACCCACTGCATCAGTGCCTACACCTTGAACTCGGTTGGTGGATGAACTAGCAACTTGCTTGAGGAGAGGCATACAATAGGCTCCCTGGTGGAGGACACCGGACCACCAAATAGAATCCTCTCCATGGATCACAAATGATTCTTACCTTCTTTGTGAAGAGCGTCAACTAAACCTCCTACTGTGGTCAACCAGATCTTCATAGAGAATATCTCCTTTGTAGTTGTTGCCTCTACTAGGCACCCAAAGGGAACTTACCTTATCGGTCTCATAATAAGGGGCATACCCTTAGAACTCAAGGAGAGTGTCACCCTCATTGGACTCGTCGTAGCTCCACCCCTAGTGCCATGTTCTAGGGGCTTGTAGTCTTAGTCCATATGTCATTGTAGCCTTTGCTACACCAATTCCATTTTCATTCTTTTCATGGGAGAGGCATTGGTACCTTTCTCCTCACTCGCTGAAGGGCCAATCATTATCTTCTTAGTTCTCTTTACTTTAGAGAGGCTAATTGCCGCCCTCCTTACAATATATGTTCTTGATGAGATTCATCTTGTCACACCCGTAGCATGTTTTGGTTCAACTGAATGTTTAAGTGAGTGACGAGCTCAAACATGGGACTGCTTCTTATAGGAGCTGGATGGGTGATGTCTTATTAGTGTCATCATGGAGAATCTACACGACAATTGATGCTATAGTAAAAACAACAACAACATAAATCCCACTAGGTGGTGTCGGTTACATGAATCCTTTTTCTTCATTGTGTCCAGTTAAGAGTCAAATTCTCATTTAAATCTAATAAAGAAAGAGCATTTCTAATATTTTCTAACTCAGTCTTTTTAGGCTATAGTAAAAACAAGGCAACCTATAGCTCGGTAGTCATATTAAATGCTCGTCATTAATTAACCTGTCCTTTTCGCCACCCACTCTCCAAAGGGCCAGGTTCTCAGGGAATCAAATGTATATCTACATATACCCTTTTAGGTATTTAATTGGTAGTTAACATGTGAACTCATATAGGTAATGATAATCACTTATCTTAACTACAAGGAAGGACTTTCTCAAGAGGATTCCAGCTCGCCTCATCACATTCGTTTGGACATAGAGTACTACCCCCGTGACTTGAATGGACTCGCCTCCCACGTTGAAGCAATTCGGGGATTCTATCAAAAAGTCGCCAACGACTTCATTGAAAATATTTAAGACTAAAATTCTAGATGTAATGTTGTAAGATTTTGAATTTTATTTTATGATAGGTTTGAATTTTAATGCATTATTAACTAATTTTTTGTTGATCTCCATGCATGCTCCTAGATCGAATATGAGGGAGTGTGATGAAAATGGGATCGACAGACACAATGCCGTGTGTAACGAGCTTTGAAGTGCCTCGGCCATGGTAGAAGTCCTTAAAATGTCGACCGCTTACAAAATGGATTGCACCAGCGTGTTCAAGAAGCTGAATTTATCGAAGAAGAGCCACTCGTGCATGGCTTGATTAAGCAACTAAAAACATGACAGTGGGTAGGCAGACGTCTCGCAAAATGACCCAAAAGTTGTACGATCACAAAATAGACTACACTAATGCATCTAGAATATTGAAATTGCTAAGGGAGGACCTCTCGCAATCAACTTGAACAAAGAAGATCAAAAATGATGATCAACGGATGCAATTTTGCACGAAGTCTCTTGTTCATGAAACAAACTTTGCCATTGCATCTGGAATGTCAAAAATACCTAGAAAGAACACCCATATTGAATAGGTTTTCCGTGCGAGTGAAACATAAATATTTCCTTCCGCAAGACAACGATAGAACACAAATCGAGATGCATATATAATGAGAAATTGAGAGGGGTTAATTTACATCCTTTTTATTTATTTATTTAAATTTATATAAATATTTTTTAGATTATTTAATTACCCCTTAGGGTTGTTTGGTTGCCTGAAAAAGAAATACAGTGTAAAAGAAATATCTTGGAGTTATTTGGATGAGTGTAAAATGAATGCATGAGATTACTTTTTTTATTTGGTTTGAAGTAAAATGAATGTAATCTAAAGTGCAAAAAAGGTAGTGGTCGGTGGTCGACATTTGTGGCAGTGGTGGCTGGCGGTGGGCTGTCAATGGAGGTGGTGGCGGCCGATGGTGGTGGCGGCGTGCAGCTCTTAGTAGTGGGCGGCGACAATTGTAATGAATTTTCGGTGTATTTAGAACTCGCCCAGATCGGAGGAATTCCAAATACAAAAAAATGAACTAGATTGTGAATTCAAAATGCACCAAAATTTTACACTGTATTTATTTTACTTTAAACCGAACACCAATATTTTCAAACCCTTGCATTTAGAATACTTTACACTTCCTTTGAAGGCAACCAAACAACCCCTTAACCTCGCAAATCAGGTGTTGTTCAGTTGCTCGGTTGACAGCCAAAAATATAAAATAAAATTGAAAAAAACCTTATAAAAAATCTTAGTCACAGGTGACACACACACTCTCTCTTTCTATCTCTCTCTTGTCACTCTTAGTTTTAGCTCTTCCTTTGCTACCTGAGAAAACCCATTCCACACATCAGATTCCCAATTTACCACCCACACACAAAATCCCTCCCTCACCTCTCTAATCGTGGAAACACTTCCGCTTCTCTTGTCCAGCTCCTCCGGCTAACCCATTCCAAAGCCGCAAGTTGCTCCTCTATTCTCCGCAAATTTTTACCCCTCTACTACTCACATCAAGCAAGTCTCACACACTCTTCTAAACGCCGGTCATCCCTCATAGCTCTATCCCATTGCTTATAACCCTCCATAACTCCCCAAAGTCGATTCCTCATATCCCTCCTCTCCATTAGTTGTTGCGCGCACCAACTCATGCTCTCTCATCTCCCCTTCTGCACTCACCTATGGTCGACTGCATCTCGCAGCCTGTCGAACCCAACTCAACCCACACCAGCCTCAATCGATGCCTCCTCGCACCTACCAGCAGCCCCACTTTCTTCCCTACTCGTCCAGCACTCACTACCCACAATAGATCCAACCCTCGATTCCGCTTCTATGGTACAAACCACCTCACCTCAACCCTCACTTGCACAGCTCCTTAATTGCACGAAAGTTGCCACCTTTTTATACTCTAGGCCTTCACCAAGCAGCCAACTTGAGCTCCCTTCTTCCCTCTCCTCTCGTCCTCTCTTTTTATCTCTGTGTGTGTGTATACACACACACACACACACACACACATATATATATATATATATATATATATATATATATATATATATATATATATAATACAAAAGGGAGAAGGGAAGATTAAAAAAACAAAAAAGAAAAAAAAATTAAAAAAAAAGGAATTATGTGTTTCGCCCTCGCCAATTTCATCATCACTTCACTATCATTGCTACTGCTTGTATGTTAAGGTACAACTCTCGTGAAATTTAAAATCTACAAATATCTTGTCAATGATGTGCAAGGCACGAGGAGCGACCCCTGTATGTGCTTTTTATAGTGTGGGAGGGGAAACTCATATGCAATGCTTGCGATGTGACGGATAAGCTTTGTCCACCCTTTTTGTAGCATGGTGGGGAAAATTTTAAGTACCTCTATGCCCTTTCGGTAGCATAATGAGAAAAGCTTACAAGTCTTTGAGCAGGTGCCCGGAAACTCATACGTGTTTTTCTTAGCATGATGGGACTGAAGACCTTGGACACAGTGTTTCCCAACACCGACCATACATGCTTTTTTAGCATGGTGGGCAAACCTATCACCTCTTGATGATGACCCCTAAACGAAAAACACTGGGAAGCTGCTAAAATTCTTGGTGAAACAAAGGACTCATAATATAATTAGATTGATAAAAAATAATAAATTTATATAATTTAAAGCAAGTATTTGTTGACTCATACGCACATTTCTTAGCTCGGTGGAGTAGAAGATTTCAGCCGCGACGTCTCACAACATCAACCATACATGCTTTTTTTTATTGTGGTGTGCAGACCTAGTAATCTCGATGACATCTCCTATGTAGGGAAGATGTTGAGAGTTTGCTGAAATTTAGACTGAATAAACAAACAAGAATAAGTGACTTAAAATGAACACGACATCTTGCCTCTGAGCAAGAATAGAGGACTTGTAATGAATAAGATAGCTTGCGTATAAGAAAGAACTAAAATTTTGGACTTCAACTAAACATATGAATCCTCCAATTACAAAAATAATGCAATTTTAGCATTCCTTCTCACATTAAGCGCCATCGAATCTGCAACACATACACATGCAAATGGACAGAAGGCATTGCTTATAAAATTAAAAAAATGAAATATTGTGCTCATTCCTATGATAAGCACCCATACAAATAATTAAATTTAAAGATTTTAAAATTCCCTGCATGCATCAAAAATACAATTTTCTAAATTCAAGCACGTCGCCTTGAGAAGCCTAATACCGCCTCAAGAAGCACTCACATGCCTCAAAAAGTGTGCAGCTACACCAAAAAGCATCAATTATTTAAAAAGAAGAATTTTTTATGGATAGTGTAAATGTATTGTGTGAGTGTATCGAAAAATGTGCAAGCAAATTGAAAACGTGAAAATATGTCATGCAAATGCATCAAAATGCATGCAGGTGTATCATGCGAGCACATCGAAAAGCATGCCAGTACATTGAAAGTATGTGCATGCACCGTACAAGTGCACCGAAAAGCATGCAAGTGCACCGAAAGCATTGAAAAGCATGTGCGTCAATTAAAATAAAATTTTATCTTTCTTTCATGTGCTCTAATAAACATGCAAGTCTAAGAATGTCGTCCAATGTTAAAAGTAAACTAAATTAAAATTCTCTTTTTAAATTAAAGCACTCGCATGTTCTCCAACCATCACATCTAACTCTTAAAGTTATGGTCTGAGTAGGCTGCACATGTTAAATATGAATTTAAATTTTAAGTCCAAACCTCTTCCTTGAAATGACTGGAGCTGACACAGATAGGATTAATAAGCAAATGTATGATCATAAAATCCACCGAGATGTTTGTCTTATGTTCACATTAGGCCTTCGAACCCTCTTTGAGAGAAATTCATCATAAAAATGCAAAGTTTCGGATCCGATGCTTGTTTTATAATTCACAAAGTTGATATTGAACCCGATCCTCTGTTGGCGGACAAATAGTGTTGACAAAATATAGAGAACAAAAGTACAACTTATCTAAAACCCCCAACGGTGTTCGTGTCGATGAATTTCTAGTGAAGGGTTTAATTCTCAAAATGGAATTATCGCGCTACAAAATACAAATATATATTTCAAGTAATTTCATTGTATCCCCAATGATGGTAGTGCCGATAAATATCAACTTGGAGGGGTTAATTCTCAAAATTGAATTATCACGCTGCAAAATAAAAATATATATTTCAAGTAACATCATTGTATCTCTGATTATGATCATGTTGAATGTGAATTTCAATCAGAGGAGACTCTATCTCTTTAAATGCATCCAAATCTTAATAAAATACAAATATTTTTAAAGTGACTTTAGCGTCACATTGATGATGGCTGTATTGATAGTGAATCCTAATCCAAGGGGACTCTACCTCTTTAAATACCTCCATGCTTTGATGAAAATGTAATATATTTAAATAACTTTAATATCTCCCTAATGAAGGCCATGTTGAAGGTAATCTCAACTGAAGGAGCTTAAATCTTTTTAAAAGCCTCCAAACATTGATAAAATACAAACATTTTTAAATGATTTTAATCTCATCCTAGATGATGGTTATGTTGAAAGTGAATCTCAATTGGAGGGGATTATAGCTCTTTAAATGCCTCCAAGCTTTGACAAAAATGTAATATATTTAAATGATTAACATCACCATGATAATGGTCATGTTGAAAGTAAATTTCAACCAGATTGGTCAATTCTCAAAGTTTATTAAATTTTAAATATATTAAAATTTCAATATTTAAAGTGAAATTAATCTCTTGAGAATTCAAAGTAAAAATACATCCATCCTCCAAAGCCATTTGGTGAGGACGATAAATTCAAGAATAACTCCAGGTCATAAAGAGCGAATGTTGAGTCAAGAATATCACTAAGATTCATTCTCAAATAATCTTCCGCTAGTTAGGACGCAGCATATGTCCTCTTATTAGTGGTTTGACTCAACGAATCCACAGAATTTGTGGTTTAACCCAATAGCTCCACAAGATAAATGATTATGGCTAAGGCCCTCTAATTGGATGGTTTGCCATTGATAGGCATTGTTATATTATGGCCATGACCATAGTCTGTATGTTTCCCAATGGCTATCACACTTGAGTAATAAATCATAGGGTAGACTTATTAGGGTACAAAGCCCTATGTTAGCTAAGGTCGACTTGAATTTGCCCCTTAGTAAACATTAACCCTAGGTTTAAAAGGCACCCTAATACGAAGCAACTCATGGTTGTTGACAATGATCTTTTGGTTGATTCCTCCTCTGACTGAGTTGAATATGGATCATGACAACCCGGGATGACGGAACCATGAGATCTTGATCATGATCTTTATCATTCCCCACCATCCATTTTAAGTGAAATGCGGTAAATTTCTAAATTCTAAATATTAAAGCTGCTGCTATTATACACTAGGTACTACATACATGTCTAATGACTAGCCTTAATCAAAAGTGCTCTCTTTTCATTAGAAGGGGTAATTAACCATATGAGTTTACTCCTATAGAAAATTTGAACTTAAAGCTCTTGCATAATTAGGGTGAAATCTCTAGGTAGCGTCTTATCTCTAACCTATTATGCCTTTCAAAAACTTACTCTGGAACTTATATGTGAAAAGTCTCCTTGAATCATGTAGAGAGGTCGGGGAGCCAAATTTTTGGAGCCGACAACATTAATGACCATTGCTTATGTTAACTTTTATTTTATTTTATTTTTGTTCTTTTGGACCTATTTTGCTTGGAACATATGAAATGTGGTGTAAATAAATACATGAAAAATGAATTCGATAATTTGGTTGCATTTATTGCGCATCAGATTTGTGAGGGAAATGAACTATATGAAAGCAGGTTCATGAACTTCAAAAAATAATGAAATTAAATTGCATGCTAACTCTTCACATTATGTTTTTACCAGACTAGCACCACCTTTCATATTTTTAGCCGTAAACTTTCACTTTGGTTGCCCTAAAACAGGCAGCTTCAAATGTTTTTGCTCAACAAAATCAAACTTTTCTATGTCCTTCCATGTTATGTTTCTTTTATTCTAAAAATTTAACTGAATTCTCTAGCCAACTTCTGATGCATTCAATACTTCATGCACATGTTTTAAGATACTTTTATTTTATGATATTGTAATTTTCTAGTTTAATTTTTGTTTACCCAATGAAGGAAGGCAACTGATGAACATGTGTGGTTTAGGTGCTTTTTGTACATGTTATTCCTTTGGTGTGCTAGCTTCTTTGGGTGCTTTGTGTTTGGGCTGATTTGGGTTTGATGGGGGGCAGCTGAGCTGCTGTATGCTTGGTGGCTGTTCAGTTTCTGTGGCTTTTCCGATTCCCTTGGCCTTGGCTGTTCGGGTCCTATTGCTGTTCTCTGGCTTTCCTGATTCCCCTTGGCCTTGGCTGTTCGGATCCTGTTGCTTCAGCCGTGCCTTAATTGCTACCTTTTTTTTGGTTGGCTGTATGGGCGGTTGTGGTTGTCTGTTGGCCTCTTTTTCTTTCCTATTTAAGGAGGTGTTTTGGATTGTTGTAGGGAGTTTTTGGAAGTGAAAAGAATTCTAAAACCTGAGGGTTTCTTCTCTAGCTTGAGAGCTACTTCTCCTCTACTTATTTCTTCTTCTAAGTCTTCTATCTAATTTTCTCTCCACAAGTTTCCACCCCATTGTATCTTTCTTCTAAAAGTGTGAGTGGTGTTGGTTGGTCAATTTGTTGGTATTTGCCAGAGGAGTTGTGGCGGACGTTGGATCAAAATTGTTGTGGTGGACCACTGGTTTGCATGTCCTTGAGTATTCTATTTACCTAATTTATTGTTACAGTGAGGTGACCACTAGTTGGTTGTTCTGAGGGTTTTTTTTTAGTTTTCTTTTTTAAAAAAAAAATCGATCAATCTCAGTTTATTTCATGTTTATTTGGTGATTTGCTTACTAAGTTTTGGATTGAATTGTGTCCTACTTTCTTTGGTTCTCCATTGGGTTTAGATCTTTCTAGTTCCCATCAACTTCTGAAGAACATAATTGATTTAAGCATTGTTTTGTATTATGAAAGAAAATTAGTTGTTCTTTTAAAGCAGGCATCTTGATGTTCACCCATCTGCATTAAATAATATCTGTTGTCGCCACCCAACTGCTACCCAACCTTGACAATGATTGCCTCCTTTAAGAGCAGCCCAATTTTCTCAGCAGTGGCCAGTTTCTCCTGCAAGTGACCTCCCACTTTTCCTATTTCTTCTCCATATTAGTTCTAGCTAGGTGGCATTCCCTAGCAGTGGCTTAACATCTAACAAGTCACATAGCTTATGCTTGGGACAGCTTGGTGACCTTGTGCGGTTCTTAGGCTAGACAGATTTTCGTTGCTATGTTTACATGATCGTCATCAAAATCATCTTTGCATGCATCACGCTGCCAGTTCATCACTATATGCATGAATATTGAGGTTAGTGTGGTGATTGACGTATGCTCTCTCCTTTTAAGGGTGCATTCGACGTTTTTTGCCTCTTCCATGCCTATCAAACAAAGTTGACAACTCATCATCTTTCTATTTAGTTCTCTATTAAATATTTGATTAGTCAAAGTCAGTGATGCAGAACAATTATGGTAATCAAATTATTTTTCATATGAAGTTTTAAGCATTTTCATTTAACTTTTATTTATTTTAAATATTTCTTATATATCTGTACAGCCATTTTATTGTGTTTATCAATTTCCTTAAAATTGAATGTATTTTAGTAACGAATTTGAGCCCTTATACAGGATTTCTCTATCTGCTATATGTTTTATGTCTGTCTTATGTGATGCCAATTCTTGCTTTCCATTGCTCGTGCCTCGTGCTTTCTTTTACCTAATTGCTAACCACATCCTTGCTCATGGTGCTCACCTGTGTGTACGGTCATGCTCATCCGCCTCTCTCTACCTGCATTTGGCTTTGGATACTAGTGCTTTACATGTCTCCTTCAACAAACCACATGGCTAATTTCAACCAGTGCTACACAATATCCTCACTCGCAAACCTTTGCTTGCATTCCTTGGCTTTTGGTTTTGCATCTTTTGTTGTGATTTGCTCAGTTGTTGATCCTTTGCATTCCATTGTGCACGACAATGTTTGTAATGATCTCGCACTCGCTCTCCTACCTCATTGATCCTTTTGCGATGTGCTTATAGCCTCTGTGCCTATTGCTTGCATTAACGCTGACCAATAAAAGCCCTTGCTCATACCGTGCTTACATCTGGTCACTATCATATGCCTTATCATGTGCCCTACCTCCATGACCAATGTTTACACCCACTTTTGCTTCTTTTATAGTTCACATCGTAGCTCCTCTTGCTTACACTCGCTTTGCACCATTCTCTAACTCCTTGCCTTACCCGATTGTACACATTGATATCTGGATCATGTCTTCCTGTAAGCATTTTATTTGTGTGTAATGGTTCTAAAGCTTCTCATTTTTTTACGCGATTCTATCTATGGTTAAAATTGAACCTGATTGAGAATTCATCTATAACTACTAATTCGATCACTGCCAAAACTATCTTGAACACACCCTAACTCCCATTAGAAAAAAACATTAAGCTTTATTACAGCATCTTGTAGGTGGCCTTGTTCGTTATGGAACCATCACTTGATCACCTTCTTTAGCAATGTCTAGGAAGCTTCAACCAAAATTTCATTCACCACTGAGGGCACACCTTTTATGACATTTACGCCACTCGAAGATCTTATAAAGTTGATGTTTTCTAGACATACATCATATGCTGCATATGTCATGATCCTTCTAAAGAAAATTATTATGATAAGGTGACTAGTAAATTTGCTATTCATATCTTTTTACTCATGATCCCTATTATTTAGGACAGAGAAAGAAAATTTTATAGTTTATATCATGTTTGTTATCAATCATATCATGTTGATCATTTATATCCTCAACCTTGGTATCTTGATCTTCACAAGCAATATGATGACGCTTACATACTTTCATCAATGATATCATGATCATGCTTGAACATATTGTATTGGCCATGCACATTTTCATCTCTGATATGATAACCATTAGTCTTCTCTTAAATCTCATGAAGTCTCCAATTAGTTTAGGACTTATGATGAAATATTTTAGTGCTAAATTAAATTGGCACCTTACGAAATCAAAAAGCTCGTTACTTTTCTGTCTAGCTTCTCCAATTTCAACTCTCCTAGTCTCATTTTCATCTCCTTATCTGTCTTTGCTCAACTGTGATGATGCTGTTAATCATGAACTTAACTCTATGTCCGAGTATGAGTGTAGGCTATATCTTGCATAGGTGATCTTTTCAGAGATTGGCGGTACACTTGAGTCGTCAAATCATTCAACCACAATTGTGTCTCCCTAGCCCATGCAAATGGATGTTTAGGATATTTCCCAACTATTATTATCCGCTCTGTCACGACCTAATTATTTTTCCATTGTCTTTCAGTAGATCGTCATATAGGTGCCCATAAAGTTAACATAATGTTGACCCCATGAGTCCATGACTACTATACTTTCATGAAATAATTTCACATTTTTTTATTTGACTAGCGATGTATGCGCTGTCTAGCTTTGAAACCTACATATTCTTCATATATTTTTGGGTCACCGGAATCCCATAGGTCCTTCATAATGATCTTTGATCACCTCCATGACTATATTATAGTATCTGCGTAATTTTGGGTGTACTTGGTCTAAAGCTATGCACGAGCAAGCTTTGTCTTCAGCACCCCTATAATTACCTTCCAATTCTTTGGAGATGAGTTTTTTACCTCCTTAGTGAAATGATATAAGAAAAAGCATTATCATCAAATTATTTTTCATATTAAAATTTCAGCATGCATCTGTCTAATTTTAACATATTTTAAACATTCATATATATATTAATGCTTTTATTTCCATAGAAGTTTAATGCCTTTTATGAATATATTGAGCCTAGTTTATGTAAGGAGCCCTAGTTATTTATTAAACTCATTGGATTATGATTTATTGAATGATATAATGAGCAATTAAAGCCCCTCTATCATCTCTCTCTCTCTCCTTCTCCCTCTCTTCTCTCTTTCTTTCTTTCTATCTCCCTCGTTTCTCTCTCTCTCTCTCTTCTTTAGTACTTATGTGTGGTCAAGTGTGTTATCAGTAGCCCTTGTAGAACTTCTAATATCAACATGACATGACCTTTTTTGTTGTGTAGTTACCGTCAAAACCTTAGGCAAAATTCAAAAAGCCCTACCTATGCCTATAAATTGGTTGTAACGTGCTCAGGTTTTTTTTTTTTTTTTCTGATTTCATTATATTCACTCTACCTAGGGATACAAAGAAAGGGCTCAAGACTCCTATATTCTCAACCAAGATGACTTTTCCTTATCCTCAAGGAGTTAAGGTTTAAAATTGCACAACTGAGTATTGAGGCATTTTTTATTCGTGAGGCGAGGCGTATGCCTCGAGGTGTTTTGAGGTGTAGCCTCAAAATCTAGAAATTGCGTAAAATAAAAATAAATGTTAAAAGTGATTTTTATAGAATACTCAAATAATATGTTAAAGGATGACATATTAACTTTCTATTGAACTATGAAGTAACAAATTGGTAATGACATACATATGAAATAAAAAATTGCACAAGACGTAAAGTGACAAGTGATAAATTGCATGAAATAGAATTAAAATCCAAACATTACAAGAGTAAAATGACATAAAATATAAAAATTGCATAAAAGTATCATATAACATAAAGTTCAATTTCAAATTCTTTCTTTCACAGTTCCATACTCATACACATTGAGTTCTTAAAAAGAGTTGAAATAGTTGGCAAAAATTTAAAAATCATCTGCACTGCCATCATTAAGGGGGTTTTATTTGAGTCTTCGTCATAACAAATTCATCTCTCCCATGCTTCATCCTGTGGAGTCCAATGCCTTGCAATCTGCTTCTTCTTTCATTTATTTCAGTCATCTTCTTCTTTCATAATTATTTTTCATCAACATAATGAGGAGAGTTCCAAAATTTTTACAGGAGGTAGAGGTGGTGTGCGACTTCCAAGTGATCTCCAACGGCGGTTAATACTGTGGTGGCTGCGACGGAGGCGCTGCCAGGAGGTCGAGGCAGTCTAGAGGAAGCTGTTGCGGCTTGGGGGTACATGAAGGCATGGTTTGTTCGGGGAATTAGTTTAGGATTTTGGTAAGTTTTAATAAATATATATAAATAAGGTGAGACATATGCCTCATTGTTGTGAGAATTTTGTGTTCCTCTTAACGGATTGCATACTTTATGATTGAGTACGGCATAAGAATGACAATATATTACCCCAAAGGATAAAAATATCGTTTCCTTATGGACTCAATGACAAAATTTACAATTTAACAGAGATTCCCCCGTTCAATATTTGGTTGAACGGGGTTTATTTATTCTGGGGTACAGATGCCCCATAGGGGCAAGCCCCTATGGTTAATTACATCTCAAGTTTTGGTACTTGAGAAAACTTTTGATTAAATTAGTGGTTTCCTCTTATTTTTGAGAGTCATTTTAATTTTGATTAAAGTTTGATTTTGATTTTGAAAATCCATGAAAATCTTGTTTGAAGGATTTTTAGTCCTTAAGGAGTTTCAAGGAATAGAGTATCGATTTGGAATCAGATTTTTGAAATGAGAGCCAAGGGGAATGAAGTAGGAGCACTTGATTCTGAGGGAAACTCAGAGGTGCTCAAACTACCCTATGTTGGGCTTTATGTTTTAGAAATCTGATTTTTGTTCGAATTGATATTTTCATTAGAGATTTGGGGCTTACATTCCAACAACGCCTGTTGGAGGAATTGCCCGAGAGTTGAGGGCTTACAAAGTGATTGAAATCAACTGATTGCCTCAGACCCTAAAGCTAAGGTGAGGCCTACTGAGGGGTAGGGCCTCGAACCTAAATCTAACGGATGCAAAAGGACTTACAAGTTGTACCTCACAAGAGGCACAACCAGCCCGACCCCTGGATTTATTGTCCTGCCTGGAAAGGACTACCAGCTAGACTCCTCCTAATCGCTTTTAAAACCATGTTTTCTGGTCTCAATGCATATGAAGAGTGGTAGGGACTTATTATTTAGAAAGTAGGGCTTACAACTTGGCTTTGAGGCCAAGATGCCTAGGTATGCAGAATGCTGACTCGGATGCAGATTTTTTTGTCATCTAATCCTTAGGTGAGGGCTTCTACATGTGACTCTTTTTTTGGGCTATGCATGATCAATTTAATTTGAAAACTTGGCTCTTAAAGAATAAAGCCATGCAAGTTTCTTTTGTTTAGAAAAATCATGAAGCCTAAGCTTGATTTTAATTTTGTTTACATTTTAAAGGGTAGAAATCTTAAATTTTCCTAAGAGCCTACCGTTCCACAAGTCCAGGCCACACCCACACAAACAAGTGAAGAAACCTAGGAAAAGCATGCTATTCTAGTGCGCACACAGTAAACAAACAACACATGCATATGTATATATATAACAAGTGCAGGAAATGCAAATAGAGTCCAAGTTATTACAAACAGCTTTGACAGCTGAGTCGCCTGCCATTATACAACCCAGTTAATATGTTACAGACTCTACTTGTGGGGGATCTTCAAGCTCTTGACTTCTGAATGGACATAGGGCTTCACCTTTGGCGGGTACATTCTTCTAGTCCACTTCCCTTTTTTTTTGCTTCAAACCCCCACAAGTTTTACATCCTAATTCTATCAAATACATATTTGAAAAGAAAAGACTCAAGCCTGCAAAACAGAGTGAGTATGCAGTTTATATAATAATATCACACTCAAAATTTGCCTAGCACTTAAGGTGCCAAGCATCTACTTCTATCCTATTGGCCACATCTTGGGGGGGTTTTAAGCGGTACCTGTCATGCAAGCAATTTATTATTTATGATTTAAGCATCCCCCCTTTTTAGACATGGCCACCTGCACAGAAGAACATGTATATATTTCTATACTAACCATTTAAGGGCAAGTGCCCACACGCAGACAATCCAAAAGGCATTCACACCACAACATCAACCACATGCGCACACAAAGAAAAATCCTAATCCTAGTATGCCTAAGGGGTTGTGCACCTAAGTGTGTGAGGGGCTCGTGTGGTATGTCACACTAGGGGTATTCTACTTAGAGTTTGGATCTAAGGGAAGGGTGTCCAACACTAATTTTGGGCTTAGTGTTAGAAGAATTCTCCTCAGCTTTTGGAGCTAGGGAGAATGGATTGATGTTTCCTTTAGTTTTGATGCTAAAGGAGAGGTGAAGGTGTCCAACACATAGCTTTTGGGCTAAGTGTTGGGGGATCATTCTTAGCTTTTGGAGCTAAGAAAAGAAATTTGGGAACCCAACATGTAGCTTTTGAGCTAAATGTTGAGGAGTTCTCCTTAGCTTTTGGAGCTAAAGAGAGAAGATTGATATTTCTTTTAGCTTTTGGAGCTAAAGAAGAGGAGGGAAAGGTATCCAACACTTAGCTTTGGAGCTAAATATTGGGAGATCCTCCCTAGCTTTTGGAGCTAAGGAGGTGATGTAGGAATCCAACATTTAACTTTAGGCTAAATGTTGGAGAACTCCCTTTAGCTTTTTGGAGCCAAAGAGAGGGGAAATCTCCTATACCTTGGAAGTTGGAGGAGAGTTAGGAGAATAGGCAACTTATGGGTTGCGAACTCATGAATGTCCTTGAACACTTTGATGTTCAAAGGGATTGCTGCACCCTTCCAATTTGGGTTGGAAAGGTGGAGGGGTAGAAGATGCAACTTGGAAGTTGCAGACTCATGAAAGCCCCTTGAATATTTGACATTCAAAGGGGCAATGTACACTCTTCTAATTTGGGTTTAGGAGAATGATGCAATTTCCTACAACTTTTGAGTTGTAGGAGGAAGGCTCTCTCCACAATTCCGGATTGTGGAAAAGAGAGGAGGAAATGCAACTTGTAAGTTGCAAGTTCATGAACATCCTTTGAACATTTGGTGTTCAAAGAGGGATGTACATTCTCCTAATTCTGAGCCTTAGGGGAATGAGATTGTTTCCTTCAACTTTTGAGTTGTGGAAAGAGATAAAGGAAGAAGGTAATCTACCCAACTTGTGTTGGGTAAATATGAGAAGGTGGTATATAGATTTGAACTACAAGCCACCATGGATTCTCTTTGAACTTTCAAATGTTCAACGAGAGGAATCCACTCTTCCGTATTGGGTTGGAAGGGTGAAAAGAAGATAGGACTTTTGTATCCTATACTTGAGATGAAATTACTTGTTGATTTTGGCTCAACAAGTGAATTGATTTGGGTATGTTTGATTCACTTAATATGGGTCAAGTGAATGTAGGAATTTCCCACAACCATTGAGTTGTAAGAAGAGGGAGGCAACAAGCAAACTTTGGATTGCAAGTTGGGAGAAGTTCCTTGAACAATTGATGTTCAAAGAGAGATGACCACTTAGTTTTGGGCTAAGTAAAATGGAGAGAATTTCCTACAATTTTGAATCGTAGAAAATGGAGAAGGAGATGCAACCTAGAGATTGCAAACTGAAGGAGTTTCTTTGAACATTTGGTATTCAAAGAAAGAATATTCATTCGTATAATTTGAGTTGAATGAATGAGGATATGTTCTACACCTTTGGTTTGTAGAAGGTAGGAGAAGATGACACAACTTAGAAGTTGTGGATTGAAGATATTCTTTGGACATTTGGCGTCCAAAGAGGAATGTATATTTGCCTAATTTGAGTCTAGGCAAATGAAGGGGAAAAATCATATGTTGGTCTCTTGCTCCAACAAATGAGATGGGATAAACTTAGACTTCGCTTCTAAGTTCAAAAACTCATGACATGATGTATTTAGGATTTATAGAAATCCATAATACAATACATGATAAAGATGGGTTGTATGGATTCGTTCGTTGATTTTATTACTCAACAAACGAAGGAAGGAGCTTAGGATTTAGCTCTAAGCTCCAAATGATTTACGCAATGATGCTTTTTTTTTGAGACTTGAGAAGTCTCAAATAATCATGCATGAGGAAGAGGAGGCTCTACTAGAAAGCTTCCAATGTATTGGAAAAGATTCCTAAATCACTTTTGGCATGATTAGGAGACTTGGGCGATGGTTTGTTGATCTTGTGTTTCAACAAACAAGGTGGGAGAACTTGAAATTTGGCTCCAAGTTCAAATGATTCATGCATAGAACATTTGGAGCTTGGAGAAGCTCCAAATCATGGCACCTGGAACCTTGAGGAGGCCCCACTTGCAATACTTGAGGGAGGAATGAAATGATTGCTTGTTGATTTTGTCTCAACAAACAAGAAATGGATAGCTTAGAATTTGGTTCTAAGATCCAATGACTCATGTAATGTAACATTTGAAACCTTGAGGGGGTTCCAAATATAATACATGGGGGAAGAGGAGTGATTGCTTGTTGATTTCTTGTATCTCAACAAACAAAACGAGGAGATGATTTGTTGGTTTTATCTTCCAACGAGAGGGTGAATAGCTTTAATTCTAAGCTATGATGATTCATGTGTAGGAGCATTTAGAGCCTTGGAAGTGCTCCAAATACCACACATGAGGGAAGTATTTGTTGGTTAGGTGCTCCAACAAACATAGTAAAAGAGCTTGAAATTTTGGCTTCAAGCTCAATTGGTCCATGCAATACAATAATTGGGGCATTCAGGGTGCTCCCACTATTTTACATGGGGGTATAAATGTTTGTTGATTTTATGCTTCAACAAACAAATGATGAAAGAACATGAAATTTGGTTTCAAGTTCAAAAGCTCATAGCATGTATTTAGGATTTTGGAGAAATCCATGAGTACAAGGCATGATGAAGAAAAGGTAATTGTTTGTTGATTTTGTATCAATAAACAAAGTACTATGAACCTTAGGATTTTGATCCTAACTCACAACAATTCATGCAATCAAGTGTTTGGAATCTTGAGATGCTCCAATCTATCATGCATGGGGAAGGGAAGACTCCACAAGAGAAATCCCGACGTGTTGGGGGACTCCCTAATCACTTTTGGCATGATTAGGGGATGCGCACTTGGAAGAAATTTTCCTATGTCTTTTAGAGTATTTTGGACTTAATTGGAGGTGAAAATTTGATTCCTACGATGATTTCTATGGAGCTTTTAAGATCAAATTGGGTATGATCTAAGAAGAACCTAAGAGCGTGCACACGTAGGTTTGTCATTTGGGATAAAACCGAATGCCTACATCATTTGTCATTGCACTCGAACCTTTCAATTTGCGAATCATACTAATTATGCTTAGATAATTTCAAAGTATGGTGGTGTATGATCCATAGACCTTTGAATGTCATGGAATACATCACCTTTGCTTTACAAGCATTTGAAAATTAAATGAGCATGCTTATAGGTTCGCAAACTTAAGTAAATAATGAGCTAGCAAAAGACCCACAATATACATTCGTTTGAGATACGAATAATGCAATTATATTCATGCAAACTAATTTGACTAAGCATGCAAACATTTAGATTGGGTACTTTTGCGAGTTTGTTAAATTCTCTAAATTTGGAGAGATGTCAAGGATGTTCAATCAATCTACTCACCATAGGATTTGAGACACAAACATCAATGTTCATGAAAGACCCCACAAATTGTGAGCTTTACAAATTAATTGAAACACATACTTAGACATTTAACAAATTTGGAGAAAATGACATGTCATAGCAATGCAAACCTCCTATATCTTTAAGTTATTTTTGGCATAGCTTGTGATTTGCTAAGGAAGTAAAGTATGCTACACAATGCTTAGAAAGATCTACACCTCGACATTTGATTTTGGATCAAATGTAATCACCTATCCTATGGTTTAGTTATAGGCGATGGAAGAGATGCAATATGAATGCGAAATCATGCATTTGAGAGGTGTTGGATACCAATCCAACACCTCTACACGCGTCAAAATCCTCTCCGAGCCCTCACATGAAAGCCAACAAGTGAAAATAACCAAATTTTCACTGTTTTACGGAGTGGACAGCCAACAATGGGGTTTCGGGAGAGCACAAATTGAAGTTTTCTATGGACCTATGGCTTTGGATCGTCAACCATACAATCATGGGCCTTGGGGGATCCTAGGTTTCCCTAAGTTTTAGAGTTTTACCTCGCCGGGTTGTCACGGCGCAAGCCACAATGCACTCGCCTAGCTAAAGGCGAGAAAGTGTGTTGTCCAAGTGCTTCAATCCAAGCCCCATAGTTACTGTCCAAGCTCCAAGGTTGCTGTCCAAGGCTTTCTCAAGGCTCCAAATGCTGTTTGGAAGCTTCCAAGTGCTCCCAAGCTCCTCCGGAAGAAGAAAACTGCTGCCCAAGGCTTTCTCAAGCTTCCAAACTACTGTCTTTGATGTTTGAAGGCTCCCGGATGCTGTGTAGTTGCTGTCCAAGGTGTTCCGGATGTTCCCTTTGCTGTCCAAGGCGATCCGGATGTTCCCTTTGCTGTCCGAGGCGATCCGGATGGGGGTTTGCTGTCAAATTTTGCTCCAAACAGCAGTTTTCACTGTTTGAAAGCTTCTGGAAGTCGTCGCTTGCTGTCCAATACGTTCCGGAGGAGGAAAACTGCTATCCAAGAGTTCCAAACAGCAGTTTTTTATGTTTGGAAGTTTCCGGAGATGATTTGGAAGGAAAATGAGGCTTCGTTTGCTATTTGGAAGCCTCCAGCAGCCCTCACGACCGCTACGAACTCGCCGGAGTTGAAGGAGGAGAAGGTAGAAGCCACTAACTCCGCTGATTTTTGAGAAGGGAAGAGAATATAGGTCTCAACCTTTGATTGGCCTCTTGAGAATGAGGAAGAAGGCCCCAAACCCCTAGCCCTACCTTCCTTTCTTGCCTGGAAGATCCGCACGCATGAAAGGGGGGCGACGCAAGGAGCTTCGGCTCCGCCTGGTGGGGTCGCGCGCACGGGAGGATGCCGCCTGGGGGCCTGGCGACGCAAGGCGGAGGTCTCCGCCCGCCCTTTTCCCTCTCTCGCTCTTTCTCCCTTCCGCGCTCTCTCGGGACGGGCTGAACGAAAACGAACGGGGGAGCCCAATGGCTCCCCGCCTCTCCCTCTCGTTCTCTTGGAGAGCACGAGCCGCAGGTTCCACCGCCCAAATCGGTCCAATCCCGCCTCCTCTATGCGCGAAACGAGAGAATGTCTACTTGAGTAGATTTTGTGGGATTTTATGTGAGATTGGGTGAGATTTTAGGAGAAATCTCAGCCCTAGATCTCAAAATCTGATTTGGGAAGGTTGATTCAGCCCAAAATGAAATAATTGGGGCTGAAATTGAATCCTAATTGGACTCGATCCGAACCGATTTGGGTCGGTTTGGGTCCGAGTGGGCCCGATTGAGTCAATTTTGCGAAATTGAACTCGAATCGATGCCGATTTGCGTCGAATTGGGCTCGACGCGGCTCGATTGGGTTGATTTGAATTGATCTTGGGTCAATTCGATCAATTTGATTTTAATTTAATTAAATTGAATTTAATTTAATTAAATTTGGGTCCAATTTGAATTAATTGACGCTCGACGACGATCGATTTAGTAGATCGAGCCCACTCAGACTCGAATCGGCTCAATCGAGGCTGCGTCAATGTGAAAATATACGTCAACAAAAGGACCCCCAATATGTGTGGTGAACGGATAGAAGTACGCCACACATATTGGCGTTGACCAAATAATAGTCAAACAAGATCTTCCAAACCAAATAGGGTATGATTTAGAGGGGAAAGAGAGATCTATGAAAGTCTAAACTTGAATCTAGACAAGATCTACAAAGATAAGGAGATTTCTATATATCGCCTTAAGGAAAGAGTTTTAGATTACTCTTAGAAGAGGAGTTTAGAAGCATTTGGCAACTTCTAAAGAAATCTCCAGAGATGTTTGATATCTTTAGAGAGAATTTGATAGGAAAAGAAGTATCTTGGCAACTTCTAAGAAGAATTCTAGAGACTTTTGGCGTTTCTAGAAATGTTTTAACTTGATTAGAAGTATTTTGACAACTTCTAAAAGGCTTCTAGAGATGTTGGGTATCTCTAGAAAGATTTTGGGTCAATTAGAAGAAATTTGGTAACTCCTAAAAGAGTTTTCTAAAGATATTCGGTACCTTTAGAAAGAATTTGACTTGGTTAGAAGAATTTGATAACTTCTAAAAGAGCTTAGGGATATTTTTCTATCACCTAAAAGGCTATGGGCATTTTGGCTACCACCTAAATGGTTCTCAAAGATATTTTTACTATCATTTGAGAAGGGTTAGGAACATTTGTTGTTTCCTAAGGGTCAAAAGGCATTTGACACCTATTGAAAAGTTCTAAGAGGTATTTTGGCAACCAATTAAAAATAGAGTTTATCTTATTATGGTAAGATAAAACCCAACAGAACTAAGGCTAAGAGCATTTTGGCTACTACTTAAGCCTTAAAAGTATTTGGTGTAAGGTCATCTATTTTGACTAGATAAACCTTAACATTTGGGGAGACTAAAGGGTATTTTGGCAACCACTAAAAGTCTAGATTGGGATAGATCTATTAACGTTCAATTTGGGTAGAACAAGATCGAGAGAGATGAAACCTTAGGAGGTTTAGATTCTCCCTAAACTCACAAGATGAGAAGAAGACTCCTATTTGGGGAATCTACACTTAGCATTTGGTACTAAGATTTGCATTTGACTTTCTTTTGGAGAAAGATAAATTTGAACTTTCCTTTGGGGAAAGAGAAGTTTGACTTTCCTTCATTTGGAGAAAGAAAAGGATGAACTTTCATTTGGAGAAAGATGATTTTGATTTCCCTTTTAGATAAAACAGGATTTTCTTTCCTTTTGGGGAAAGATGAATTTTCTTTCCTTTTGGGGGAAAGATGAACTTGATTTGAAGTTTTAGACCAAGGTTTTGGTAATCCGGACCCAGTCCACAAATGGATCGGATGAACATTTCTATTTGAAACTCTGCTTGAGAAATACAAAACATCTTCCTTTTCTCTCATTGTTGGTTTGGGCCAACAAAGCTTCAAGAGATTCACTTGACATTGTAGTGAAGAGAACTAACAGCCTCCTTAGAATAAGAACGACCAGAACTGGTGGGAACATGAGATAGTGTTTCATACTATCAAAAGCCTTTTGGTGGCTATCATCCCAATAGATTGCTAAGTCCTGGGCTGCAAAAGGTTAAACTCTACCAGACAAGTTAGATATAAAGCGTCTTAGATATGCCAACCTACCTTAAAAAGATCTTAGTTAAGTAAGACTTCTAGGAGGTTTCATTTCTAATATCGCCTTGATTTTAGTAGGGTCAATTGCAATTTCACGATGTCGAACAACAAACCCAAGAAATTTCCCTGAAGTCACCCCAAAAGCACACTTCAGAGGGTTCATCTTGAGGTCGTACCGACGGAGCCGCTCAAATACAACCCTTAAATCAAACAAGTGATCCTTTCTTTCTTTGCTTTTGACCACGAGATCATCAATGTAACATTCAACTTTGTCATCAATGAGTTCATCGAATATTCTGGTCATTGCACGCTGGTAGGTTGCACTAGCATCCTTAAGGCCAAAAAGGCATGACCTTAAAACAGTATCTTCCAATGGGTGTTCTAAAAGCAGTAAATTGCTCGTCCTCCGGGACCATTTTGATTTGGTTGTACTCCGAGGACCCATCCATAAAGGATAAGAGACTATGAGAAGAAGCAATGTCAATCATGAGCTCAGGTATGGGTAGTGGGAACTCATCCTTTGGACATGCTTTATTCAAGTCCCTAAAATCGATGCATACGTGAATCTGTCCGTTCTTTTTCTTAACAGGGACAATGCTAGCCAACCAAGAGGGGTACTTTTCCTCTCGAATAAAACCAGCTTCGATTAATTTTTTCACTTCTTCAATTACTTGTTGTTCAATTTCCAAACGCATCCTTCTAGGAGCTTGTTTGATTGGAACAACATTTGGTCGAATGTCAAGTTTATGGACTGTTATGTTGTACCATTCCATTGGCATCAGTTTCATTTAATGCACTTATAAAAGTGGGACGTGGATTTTCTTTAGTACCCAAACTGATTTCTTTCAATTCATCAATTGTTGATTTGATTTCTTCCTCAAATTCAGGGGGTGCATCCCTAATTTGAAGGTAATCTGAATTGTTGGTAGTCTCCAAACACGACCTCCCAACAACGTTGTAGGTCTGTGTAAAGATCATATCAACATCCAGATTGTTGGTGATAACCAAACAATAATTATCATCTATTGGTCCAACAGTACCAAAGCCAACAACATATCTATTTCTCTTCAATTTGTATTCGAAGTTCCATAGATTTTTTATGTTGTTGAGCTTCGCCCTTGGACCACATAGAAAGAGCAAAACCTCTTTTGACCAGGTTTTCAACATAAGTGGGACACCAATCAAATGGGAGTTCTACCATTTCATTTACAGAAAGTTGTCAAGTTCTACACCCACTTTTAAACTTTGAGGAAGGGGGGGTATGCCATGATAGACACGCTCCTTCCCTATATTTTCTCCTAACTTTGGTGTAATAGAAACATTCAACTCTTCCAGAGTACTTTCAGACAATGAAGCCAATGCTTCAACATACTCATTCAATTTTTCATACTTAGTGAGATTAGACACCTCCTCTTCCTGAGAGTTATCTACATCACACAGGAGATTTTCTTTAATGTTCCAAATAGGCTTTTCACTGTATATCCATTCTTGAAACTGCATCTTTGAGTTATTGAAGCTTCTTTGTTGCCTTCATTAAACTACCCATCAAATTTGGCTCAGCCTTTGAATTGGACCCTGAGCCTATATGGGTGATGGGTCTTCTTGGGGCAAATAGTGGAGATGGGGTTTGGTACTTCTCATCTTTCACTCTTCTTGACTTTTGTCATAAACTATATCACGATCTTACTGTGCCATCTCACCACCTCGTTGTGTTGAAGGAGGGGCAGAATTCCATCTAAACTTTTCCTCAAGTTCTTCTTCTTGAGGGTAGTCTTGGACATATGATGGAGACTTTGTCGTTAGTGTACTGGTTTCTGCTTGATCTTGAGCTGGTACCTCGAATGTAGAAAACACTGATAACCACTTTGGAACATAGAAAGAAACATCTTCATATTTCCCAACTTCATATACACTAAATAGTTTGAGAACTCCCCTCAAAAGTGAGAGAGTGATGGAGCCTAAGGCCCTTTGTCCTTTCTCATCGAAGCCACGCAACATCATTTTGTCAGAATTTAATTTTTTGAGTGTCAACATTGAGGTTGGCCAAAGTCCTTAAATTCATTATGTTGACCCATGCACCTGGGTCAACAAGTACTCTATTCAACTTGAAATTGTCAACATAAACTGTTATATAGAGTGGGCAATTATGAATTGAAGCTCCTAGGAGTACATCCTCATCAAAAAAGGTTACTCCATGTACTTCCTTGAAGTGTAAAGCCTCCTCAAAGGAACACTCTGCGAGTTGAGCTAAACAAATTTCAGAATCAAGAAGAGCCTTGATCAAAGCCTCTCGCATTTCAAGAGAAAGTACGAGTGCATCATAAATACTCAGCCTCGCAGGGAGTTTCCTAAGGTGGGCTAATACATTATAATCCACTTTTGGTGGTCCACCACCCACCTGCTCTTGGGGAGAAGGTGTTGGTGGAACCACGCCCTTATTTTGATTGATAATTCTTTTCACTTATCTTGTTTGATGCCATTGGAGATGATACAACAAGACCACTTTTGAGATTCAATTATGTCATTTGTTCAGGTTCAGAAGTTGAGGTCACATCAACCAAAACCTCAGAATCTGACTCTTCTTTCACTTGATTTGTTGTCTCTAAGTCAGGTGACTCAGGCTCAATGACAATCTTTTACTCCCTGTATTTTGTACACGGGTAGATCATCATCAGAACTTGATTCACTTGATTCAGAGAATTGAAAAGATTCATTTTAGTTTGTTCATTATTAGATTTAGAACGGACAGATTGCACGTACGCAGAAGGATCGTTCATTTCATTAACACCCTTTGGAACATACATGAAATCAGAAAGAAAGATAGGCTTGGGGGATTTCCCCTTGCCATTTGGAGGGATAACTTGTTTGATTTTGGGAATTGATTTCTCTTTTTCCTTTCCCTTTACCATTGAAACTCTTTTTTTTATGAAGTTTCAAGGGTGAAGGACCCTTTCCACCCATTGAGTTACTTGGAGGAACTCCAAATGAGGCCTTTTCATGGGGCATTTGAGTTCCTTTTGGAAACTCCAATGAGATTTTAAATAATTTGTTCGACAGTTTTAATGAAGATTTGGATAAGGATAACTGCCAACCATCTGCAACTGTAAGCAAATCACTAGTGATGTCCTTTATGACCACACACTGCTGAAGGTAAAGAAACTGCACTTGTTGATTCTGCTTTCCTTGTGCTGGTAGAAGGCTTATCTGCCACATTTAGGACTTTTTAGGTCCTCAAAAGCAAAGTAGTAAGAGTTATCATGACAAATGTCATCTCATCCAACCTCTTGTCCATCTTTGGCTTTTAAGCTGCTGTTGTAGAGCACAAATCTAAAGATTTTCACTCCCTTCCTCCACTTCCAACAACTCATTTGCATGAGGGTCTTCTGAAAGAGAGGATCCTCCTATATCATAGTGGATAACAAGGATGTCCTCCTCGTCCATGAGGTCATCCTCATCAGGATTAAAATTCTCAATCAACTTTCTATAATTTTCTTCATCTTTTTCCCTCTTTTCATCCTCATCAATTTTCTTGAGGCTATCCTTCAAGTATTCAATCATTTCTTCAACAGTTGTACCTGTTGAGGGGTTGACATGAGAGGGATGGTATTCTTCATAGCTGTTAATTTCCATAGGTGCTTTCCCTTTGTCTTTGGAATCAACACGAGTAGGAGAAGAGTGTACCACAGATGGAGCTGCCGCCTTGGGTCTCCATTCTTTCTTCACCCCAGATGAGGAGGCATGGGATTTTTGGTGTCCCACATTTACCTCATCTAAAGGTGGAGTCTGAATGCGACCCCCAGAGCGTAGCTCATCGAGAGGACTAGAAGGTCTGTCTTCTTTGGGAGACCTCCTAAACCTAGTAGGTATATCAGATCTACTAGAAACTGACGAAGAAGTCTGAGGGACCACTTGGCGATCAGAATGATCAACCTTTGGTCTACCATAGATCTTAGGAGGTACTACTGAACTGTCAACTAACACAATATGTTCATTGATTGTTCTTTTCTGGCGAGGTTTAAAATCATAACCATCCACCAATGCTGACACAGCTGGCTGTCGAGCAAACCGTTGTCTGTCTTTCTACGATGGCTGAACGATTAATCTACTGTCCTCGGGATCTTTATTCTCCCTTAGGATTATATCAACGCGTTTGCAAATCACACTTTTCATAGCTTTAATTACCTTCTCTTTTGCTAAGCAAGTTTTATCAGCTACTCTTTGAAAAACATTTCTGATATCATTCTCCCACTGCTTTGTCCTTTCCCTGGGTGTGCTTTTGGGAACTTTAGCTAAAGGTCTTGGAGGTGATGCAGCTATTTTCTCAACATCCCCTTTGCTCCTAGACACAGAAAGAGGGTAAAATCTACTACCCTCAGCAAGAGGAGAGAGTTCCATCATCTCAACCTCTAACTCAGCTTGCTCCTCCTTCTCCAACCTTCTTCTAAGTCTTCTATTTTTATTTCTCCTTTGAGACTTGGTCAGAACATAGGTAGAACTAGTCCCTTCTTCATATTGACTGGACTGAAATAGTTTCTCAGGCTCTGAGTGGCTTGGGACAACTGCTAAAGACTGAACTGCCACACATTGTCTCTCAATTTTCATCTGCTCAGGCACTACTGGAGTCAAGGTTGTTTGTCTTTCATTGGACTTTTGAACCTTAGGGAAGGTCAGCCTATCAAATGCAGAAGGTTGAGAGGCTAAGGCTTTTGGGGACATTTCAGCCACTCTCTTCCTACTGTTTTGAGGAGGTGACCTCTCCCTAACAGGTAAGTTGATTTCTAGGACCCTCTCAGACAGGGGTTGACTCTCTAAGACTTTCACTTCAGAAGGGGTTGGGCCTTGAAAAAGAACCTCCACATCTTCAAACCCTTGTCCAAATTTTATCAGATCCCCAGGAGCAAAACGAGACTGATCAAAAGACAACTGAAGGTGATTACCAAATTTGAAAACCAATTTGCCTTCCATCTCGAATCTCTTGAATTCTCAAACTTTCAAATTTTCCTGAAAATCAGAACTTTTTTTATCAACCTTTCTGATGTATTTCCTTAAATCGAATTAACATAACATCAACCAATCACTGCACTTTTTCTGGGTTTCCTGAACACTGACTTGAATCATTGATCACCCATAATTGTGACACGGATTTTTTAAGGGATGATGAATGGATTTGATAGAGTTTGAAATCCCACACCATTTGAGATTGTTTGGTTGTAGATTCTACAACCACCACAATCATAGTGTGGAGAAGGATTTTGAAATTAGATATTTGGAAACATGGATTTGTTGAAAATGATTGATTCGGGAAAATCAAATTTCATCTTTCTCATCATTTTTCTCTTTCAAATTTTGGAAAGTTCATCTTGGCATTTGTTTGTATTGGCATTGCTCAACCCAAAATTTGAAATGGGAGAGGCATACAATACCGAATTTGCTTCACAAATGCCCTTTAGCCAAAATTTAAATGACAAATTTGGAAGCCACTAATTTAGATGAAAAGAGGCATCTTCCCCAGTGGAGTCGCCAGAAAATCTGTTGTGAGAATTTTGTGTTCCTCTTAACGGATTGCATACTTTATGATTGAGTACGGCATAAGAATGACAATATATTACCCCAAAGGATAAAAATATCGTTTCCTTATAGACTCAATGACAAAATTTACAATTTAACAGAGATTCCCCCGTTCAATATTTGGTTGAACGGGGTTTATTTATTCTGGGGTACAGATGCCCCATAGGGGCAAGCCCCTATGGTTAATTACATCTCAAGTTTTGGTACTTGAGAAAACTTTTGATTAAATTAGTGGTTTCCTCTTATTTTTGAGAGTCATTTTAATTTTGATTAAAGTTTGATTTTGATTTTGAAAATCCATGAAAATCTTGTTTGAAGGATTTTTAGTCCTTAAGGAGTTTCAAGGAATAGAGTATCGATTTGGAATCAGATTTTTGAAATGAGAGCCAAGGGGAATGAAGTAGGAGCACTTGATTCTGAGGGAAACTCAGAGGTGCTCAAACTACCCTATGTTGGGCTTTATGTTTTAGAAATCTGATTTTTGTTCGAATTGATATTTTCATTAGAGATTTGGGGCTTACATTCCAACAACGCCTGTTGGAGGAATTGCCCGAGAGTTGAGGGCTTACAAAGTGATTGAAATCAACTGATTGCCTCAGACCCTAAAGCTAAGGTGAGGCCTACTGAGGGGTAGGGCCTCGAACCTAAATCTAACGGATGCAAAAGGACTTACAAGTTGTACCTCACAAGAGGCACAACCAGCCCGACCCCTGGATTTATTGTCCTGCCTGGAAAGGACTACCAGCTAGACTCCTCCTAATCGCTTTTAAAACCATGTTTTCTGGTCTCAATGCATATGAAGAGTGGTAGGGACTTATTATTTAGAAAGTAGGGCTTACAACTTGGCTTTGAGGCCAAGATGCCTAGGTATGCAGAATGCTGACTCGGATGCAGATTTTTTTGTCATCTAATCCTTAGGTGAGGGCTTCTACATGTGACTCTTTTTTTGGGCTATGCATGATCAATTTAATTTGAAAACTTGGCTCTTAAAGAATAAAGCCATGCAAGTTTCTTTTGTTTAGAAAAATCATGAAGCCTAAGCTTGATTTTAATTTTGTTTACATTTTAAAGGGTAGAAATCTTAAATTTTCCTAAGAGCCTACCGTTCCACAAGTCCAGGCCACACCCACACAAACAAGTGAAGAAACCTAGGAAAAGCATGCTATTCTAGTGCGCACACAGTAAACAAACAACACATGCATATGTATATATATAACAAGTGCAGGAAATGCAAATAGAGTCCAAGTTATTACAAACAGCTTTGGCAGCTGAGTCGCCTGCCATTATACAACCCAGTTAATATGTTACAGACTCTACTTGTGGGGGATCTTCAAGCTCTTGACTTCTGAATGGACATAGGGCTTCACCTTTGGCGGGTACATTCTTCTAGTTCACTTCCCTTTTTTTTTGCTTCAAACCCCCACAAGTTTTACATCCTAATTCTATCAAATACATATTTGAAAAGAAAAGACTCAAGCCTGCAAAACAGAGTGAGTATGCAGTTTATATAATAATATCACACTCAAAATTTGCCTAGCACTTAAGGTGCCAAGCATCTACTTCTATCCTATTGGCCACATCTTGGGGGGGTTTTAAGCGGTACCTGTCATGCAAGCAATTTATTATTTATGATTTAAGCATCCCCCCTTTTTAGACATGGCCACCTGCACAGAAGAACATGTATATATTTCTATACTAACCATTTAAGGGCAAGTGCCCACACGCAGACAATCCAAAAGGCATTCACACCACAACATCAACCACATGCGCACACAAAGAAAAATCCTAATCCTAGTATGCCTAAGGGGTTGTGCACCTAAGTGTGTGAGGGGCTCGTGTGGTATGTCACACTAGGGGTATTCTACTTAGAGTTTGGATCTAAGGGAAGGGTGTCCAACACTAATTTTGGGCTTAGTGTTAGAAGAATTCTCCTCAGCTTTTGGAGCTAGGGAGAATGGATTGATGTTTCCTTTAGTTTTGATGCTAAAGGAGAGGTGAAGGTGTCCAACACATAGCTTTTGGGCTAAGTGTTGGGGGATCATTCTTAGCTTTTGGAGCTAAGAAAAGAAATTTGGGAACCCAACATGTAGCTTTTGAGCTAAATGTTGAGGAGTTCTCCTTAGCTTTTGGAGCTAAAGAGAGAAGATTGATATTTCTTTTAGCTTTTGGAGCTAAAGAAGAGGAGGGAAAGGTATCCAACACTTAGCTTTGGAGCTAAATATTAGGAGATCCTCCCTAGCTTTTGGAGCTAAGGAGGTGATGTAGGAATCCAACATTTAACTTTAGGCTAAATGTTGGAGAACTCCCTTTAGCTTTTTGGAGCCAAAGAGAGGGGAAATCTCCTATACCTTGGAAGTTGGAGGAGAGTTAGGAGAATAGGCAACTTATGGGTTGCGAACTCATGAATGTCCTTGAACACTTTGATGTTCAAAGGGATTGCTGCACCCTTCCAATTTGGGTTGGAAAGGTGGAGGGGTAGAAGATGCAACTTGGAAGTTGCAGACTCATGAAAGCCCCTTGAATATTTGACATTCAAAGGGGCAATGTACACTCTTCTAATTTGGGTTTAGGAGAATGATGCAATTTCCTACAACTTTTGAGTTGTAGGAGGAAGGCTCTCTCCACAATTCCGGATTGTGGAAAAGAGAGGAGGAAATGCAACTTGTAAGTTGCAAGTTCATGAACATCCTTTGAACATTTGGTGTTCAAAGAGGGATGTACATTCTCCTAATTCTGAGCCTTAGGGGAATGAGATTGTTTCCTTCAACTTTTGAGTTGTGGAAAGAGATAAAGGAAGAAGGTAATCTACCCAACTTGTGTTGGGTAAATATGAGAAGGTGGTATATAGATTTGAACTACAAGCCACCATGGATTCTCTTTGAACTTTCAAATGTTCAACGAGAGGAATCCACTCTTCCGTATTGGGTTGGAAGGGTGAAAAGAAGATAGGACTTTTGTATCCTATACTTGAGATGAAATTACTTGTTGATTTTGGCTCAACAAGTGAATTGATTTGGGTATGCTTGATTCACTTAATATGGGTCAAGTGAATGTAGGAATTTCCCACAACCATTGAGTTGTAAGAAGAGGGAGGCAACAAGCAAACTTTGGATTGCAAGTTGGGAGAAGTTCCTTGAACAATTGATGTTCAAAGAGAGATGACCACTTAGTTTTGGGCTAAGTAAAATGGAGAGAATTTCCTACAATTTTGAATCGTAGAAAATGGAGAAGGAGATGCAACCTAGAGATTGCAAACTGAAGGAGTTTCTTTGAACATTTGGTATTCAAAGAAAGAATATTCATTCGTATAATTTGAGTTGAATGAATGAGGATATGTTCTACACCTTTGGTTTGTAGAAGGTAGGAGAAGATGACACAACTTAGAAGTTGTGGATTGAAGATATTCTTTGGACATTTGGCGTCCAAAGAGGAATGTATATTTGCCTAATTTGAGTCTAGGCAAATGAAGGGGAAAAATCATATGTTGGTCTCTTGCTCCAACAAATGAGATGGGATAAACTTAGACTTCGCTTCTAAGTTCAAAAACTCATGACATGATGTATTTAGGATTTATAGAAATCCATAATACAATACATGATAAAGATGGGTTGTATGGATTCGTTCGTTGATTTTATTACTCAACAAACGAAGGAAGGAGCTTAGGATTTAGCTCTAAGCTCCAAATGATTTACGCAATGATGCTTTTTTTTTGAGACTTGAGAAGTCTCAAATAATCATGCATGAGGAAGAGGAGGCTCTACTAGAAAGCTTCCAATGTATTGGAAAAGATTCCTAAATCACTTTTGGCATGATTAGGAGACTTGGGCGATGGTTTGTTGATCTTGTGTTTCAACAAACAAGGTGGGAGAACTTGAAATTTGGCTCCAAGTTCAAATGATTCATGCATAGAACATTTGGAGCTTGGAGAAGCTCCAAATCATGGCACCTGGAACCTTGAGGAGGCCCCACTTGCAATACTTGAGGGAGGAATGAAATGATTGCTTGTTGATTTTGTCTCAACAAACAAGAAATGGATAGCTTAGAATTTGGTTCTAAGATCCAATGACTCATGTAATGTAACATTTGAAACCTTGAGGGGGTTCCAAATATAATACATGGGGGAAGAGGAGTGATTGCTTGTTGATTTCTTGTATCTCAACAAACAAAACGAGGAGATGATTTGTTGGTTTTATCTTCCAACGAGAGGGTGAATAGCTTTAATTCTAAGCTATGATGATTCATGTGTAGGAGCATTTAGAGCCTTGGAAGTGCTCCAAATACCACACATGAGGGAAGTATTTGTTGGTTAGGTGCTCCAACAAACATAGTAAAAGAGCTTGAAATTTTGGCTTCAAGCTCAATTGGTCCATGCAATACAATAATTGGGGCATTCAGGGTGCTCCCACTATTTTACATGGGGGTATAAATGTTTGTTGATTTTATGCTTCAACAAACAAATGATGAAAGAACATGAAATTTGGTTTCAAGTTCAAAAGCTCATAGCATGTATTTAGGATTTTGGAGAAATCCATGAGTACAAGGCATGATGAAGAAAAGGTAATTGTTTGTTGATTTTGTATCAATAAACAAAGTACTATGAACCTTAGGATTTTGATCCTAACTCACAACAATTCATGCAATCAAGTGTTTGGAATCTTGAGATGCTCCAATCTATCATGCATGGGGAAGGGAAGACTCCACAAGAGAAATCCCGACGTGTTGGGGGACTCCCTAATCACTTTTGGCATGATTAGGGGATGCGCACTTGGAAGAAATTTTCCTATGTCTTTTAGAGTATTTTGGACTTAATTGGAGGTGAAAATTTGATTCCTACGATGATTTCTATGGAGCTTTTAAGATCAAATTGGGTATGATCTAAGAAGAACCTAAGAGCGTGCACACGTAGGTTTGTCATTTGGGATAAAACCGAATGCCTACATCATTTGTCATTGCACTCGAACCTTTCAATTTGCGAATCATACTAATTATGCTTAGATAATTTCAAAGTATGGTGGTGTATGATCCATAGACCTTTGAATGTCATGGAATACATCACCTTTGCTTTACAAGCATTTGAAAATTAAATGAGCATGCTTATAGGTTCGCAAACTTAAGTAAATAATGAGCTAGCAAAAGACCCACAATATGCATTCGTTTGAGATACGAATAATGCAATTATATTCATGCAAACTAATTTGACTAAGCATGCAAACATTTAGATTGGGTACTTTTGCGAGTTTGTTAAATTCTCTAAATTTGGAGAGATGTCAAGGATGTTCAATCAATCTACTCACCATAGGATTTGAGACACAAACATCAATGTTCATGAAAGACCCCACAAATTGTGAGCTTTACAAATTAATTGAAACACATACTTAGACATTTAACAAATTTGGAGAAAATGACATGTCATAGCAATGCAAACCTCCTATATCTTTAAGTTATTTTTGGCATAGCTTGTGATTTGCTAAGGAAGTAAAGTATGCTACACAATGCTTAGAAAGATCTACACCTCGACATTTGATTTTGGATCAAATGTAATCACCTATCCTATGGTTTAGTTATAGGCGATGGAAGAGATGCAATATGAATGCGAAATCATGCATTTGAGAGGTGTTGGATACCAATCCAACACCTCTACACGCGTCAAAATCCTCTCCGAGCCCTCACATGAAAGCCAACAAGTGAAAATAACCAAATTTTCACTGTTTTACGGAGTGGACAGCCAACAATGGGGTTTCGGGAGAGCACAAATTGAAGTTTTCTATGGACCTATGGCTTTGGATCGTCAACCATACAATCATGGGCCTTGGGGGATCCTAGGTTTCCCTAAGTTTTAGAGTTTTACCTCGCCGGGTTGTCACGGCGCAAGCCACAATGCACTCGCCTAGCTAAAGGCGAGAAAGTGTGTTGTCCAAGTGCTCCAATCCAAGCCCCATAGTTACTGTCCAAGCTCCAAGGTTGCTGTCCAAGGCTTTCTCAAGGCTCCAAATGCTGTTTGGAAGCTTCCAAGTGCTCCCAAGCTCCTCCGGAAGAAGAAAACTGCTGCCCAAGGCTTTCTCAAGCTTCCAAACTACTGTCTTTGATGTTTGAAGGCTCCCGGATGCTGTGTAGTTGCTGTCCAAGGTGTTCCGGATGTTCCCTTTGCTGTCCAAGGCGATCCGGATGTTCCCTTTGCTGTCCGAGGCGATCCGGATGGGGGTTTGCTGTCAAATTTTGCTCCAAACAGCAGTTTTCACTGTTTGAAAGCTTCTGGAAGTCGTCGCTTGCTGTCCAATACGTTCCGGAGGAGGAAAACTGCTATCCAAGAGTTCCAAACAGCAGTTTTTTTATGTTTGGAAGTTTCCGGAGATGATTTGGAAGGAAAATGAGGCTTCGTTTGCTATTTGGAAGCCTCCAGCAGCCCTCACGACCGCTACGAACTCGCCGGAGTTGAAGGAGGAGAAGATAGAAGCCACTAACTCCGCTGATTTTTGAGAAGGGAAGAGAATATAGGTCTCAACCTTTGATTGGCCTCTTGAGAATGAGGAAGAAGGCCCCAAACCCCTAGCCCTACCTTCCTTTCTTGCCTGGAAGATCCGCACGCATGAAAGGGGGGCGACGCAAGGAGCTTCGGCTCCGCCTGGTGGGGTCGCGCGCACGGGAGGATGCCGCCTGGGGGCCTGGCGACGCAAGGCGGAGGTCTCCGCCCGCCCTTTTCCCTCTCTCGCTCTTTCTCCCTTCCGCGCTCTCTCGGGACGGGCTGAACGAAAACGAACGGGGGAGCCCAATGGCTCCCCGCCTCTCCCTCTCGTTCTCTTGGAGAGCACGAGCCGCAGGTTCCACCGCCCAAATCGGTCCAATCCCGCCTCCTCTATGCGCGAAACGAGAGAATGTCTACTTGAGTAGATTTTGTGGGATTTTATGTGAGATTGGGTGAGATTTTAGGAGAAATCTCAGCCCTAGATCTCAAAATCTGATTTGGGAAGGTTGATTCAGCCCAAAATGAAATAATTGGGGCTGAAATTGAATCCTAATTGGACTCGATCCGAACCGATTTGGGTCGGTTTGGGTCCGAGTGGGCCCGATTGAGTCAATTTTGCGAAATTGAACTCGAATCGATGCCGATTTGCGTCGAATTGGGCTCGACGCGGCTCGATTGGGTTGATTTGAATTGATCTTGGGTCAATTCGATCAATTTGATTTTAATTTAATTAAATTGAATTTAATTTAATTAAATTTGGGTCCAATTTGAATTAATTGACGCTCGACGACGATCGATTTAGTAGATCGAGCCCACTCAGACTCGAATCGGCTCAATCGAGGCTGCGTCAATGTGAAAATATACGTCAACACTCATGCCAATGTGCCTCAACAAAATTGAGGTGCACGCCTCATAGAAAAACTCGAGGTGTATGCCTGGAGGTGTTTTTCATCGGAATTGTACTAAGGCGGGCCTCAGGGCGAGTCTCAAATTGGGTAATTTTAAACAATGGGATTGAGTTATAAGCATTAACAGTAACCTCCAGGGGCAACATCATTGCTCCAGTTTTGACTTTTTTGATGCTTGTGTGAAAAGAGCTACTTGATACAAAATATGGTTCAAGTAGACTACTTGACTGGCATTAGGAGCATCCTTGCATGCAATAATTTTAATTGACTAAATAAAAACTTTCTCAAAATACATTTTCAGATGCTGATTGTGGGGCTCCTTGTGGGATCATGCATTTGAGCAGGTACATATCTCAATGGAATATTTCTCTATTATTGTGGCTGATTATAGATTCATAGGAATCAAAGTTCACTACCTTTGTGAATTTCACGAAACATGGATTTCTGTGAGTTCAGCAATTGTTATGCACATACACTAGAGATTTGGTAAGGTTTGTTAACATGCTATCATGGTAGAAGTAATCCTAAGATTGAAGTTCTCCATCATTTTTCACATACCCTCTTAGAGGCTTGGGTTATTACGCAATTTAGAACACTAGGCAATACATGCAATAGTAGGTTTTTTTACGTAATGTAATATTTCTCTTGTGTGATTTTTAGATTTTTTTTTTCTTCTTTGTGCATGAATGTCTTGGGATTTTATGAAAGTGCTTGGTGATTGCTCATTGATTTATGAACTATAGTTGTGGCTTTTGTTCTTTGTTAGTGGATTGATTTATTTCTTCTCTCCCATTTGGTCATAGCCAAATCTCCTAAAGCTTTGTGTCCTTTATGATGTGTTTTATCGTTCTGTTTTGCATTTACTTTAGGTGCATAGTTTCTTGATTTTGATGAAGCTTTTTGTAATGCTGTTGACCCCTCCTTACAACAAATTAATATCAGAGATATGTTCTAGATCAATGGTCATGAAATTTGAGATAGAGAATTTTGATAAATCAAATAATGTGGACTTTTTTAAAACTATAATGCTTGGAGTTTTTGTCCAATATAGTCTTGTAAAAGTACTTATACGATGTTAGAAGATTCCTGCTATGATGAGTAAAGAAACAAGACATAAATGGATGAAAAAGCATTAATGATGATCCAATTGTGTTTGATAGATGAGATTTTGACGAATGTCATAAAGGAGGTAATTGTTGAAGCATAATAACTAAAGATGGAACCAATATTTATGATTAAAAGCCTCTTCAATACATTCTTTGAAAAGAAAATTTGATTTTGATGGACCGACAGCTAAGCCAGTGGGCCCCACTTGGGTGGGCGCAGGCAAGAAGAGAGAGGGGGAATTATTTATGGAAATTTTAATTACAATTATAAGGGAATTAATTAGGGAAAGAGATTTAATTTAAATTCAAATCTAAGAGGGAATTATTTAGGAAAAGGGGGCTAATTTGGGAGGGAATTATGGGAGCCTATTTAAGGTTAACTATGGGGTGATTTCAGATTATGTTTGATTTTGCTGAAATTAGTTTTCCTTAAGTTGAGTGGGCTGTAGCTGATGGCTAGGGATTTGAGAGAGCCGGATCTTCCTCTCCAATTGAAGATCCAACTGTATATTATGTTTTCCTTCTTAGTTCTTTCAATAAAAAAAAGTTTTTGGGTGTTCTTCTCAATTTTCTTGAGTTGTTTGCCAATCTTTGCTGAAATAACATCTACTACCTATCAGATTTTCACACAACAAAAACAACAATAACGAAAAGAAAATATAGAAGAAATCAACGAGAAAGATTTTTATATCGGGACAACAAACCAAGATACAAGTTGATCTACTATTTGAGAGGTAGATCGACTCTCTACAACCCTTAGGCTCCAATAGGAACAACTCCAAAGAGAATTACAGCAAAAACATAAATCCCATAAATGAAAAATAAAGCAACCCAATTAACCCTAATATAAACCTTCCTACTCTCCCTAATCTGAATTCAAATCAGTGGTCTTTTCCTAAATAAATCCTTCAAAATTTCCTCTCAAATCTGAATTCAAATCAGCTCTCTTTCCCTAAATAAACTTTTTTTAATTCTGTCCTAATTTAGTTTTCCATGGTAAGTAACTAAAGTGGAATTAATCCCATTAGCTCTTCTTGCCCTCTGCCCACCCTAGTAGGGCCCATAGGCTCAGCCGGTCCATCAATACTCCCCTCCTAAAGAGCCATCTTATTCTTAAGGTGAAACGAAAGACATTGTTGTTGAACCACTTGACTAATAGCATTGGACTTAGTCTAAAAAGCTGCCTTGAAAAATTTGCTTGTGGGGTTTGACGTATCATTTTTCTTTAATAAATCATATAGTGTAGGTGCACTTTGAAAACCTTGTTTATCTATCTTCCTCTGCAACTTGCTAATTACGTTCTTGCACTTCCTCTGCATACTGTCAGACTTTTTTTTTCTAATAAAGCCAGGGCCAGCATTATATCTAGCCTGGCCATTCCAACTCTCCCTAGAATGATCCAGGGCATCTTCTTCATATCCAATTAAGTAACTAGACCCTCCATATTCCTGTTTATTTATAATTGGAGCCCTTCTTGTTGGGAAGTTAGTTCTTTGCTTCAAAGATGAGGGTGATATGCCGTGTCTAATCAAAAAAGGGCCATTAAATTCACCAATCCCTCCATCCATCCTTGAAAGCATACCATTATCATGATGAACTTGTGAAAGTGGCTGAGAGCCATGCCGAGAAAAAGTCCTATAACTACTAGACTTTTCTTCCCGTCTTTCTACAGTATTGTCTAGGGTGAAAGCGCTTACCACGTTTGCATTTTAATTTAGGCTGTATGACCTGCTCATCCTCACCCTCATCATGGTCATGATTCCAACTACCAGACTGTTGAATGTCTACGTAACCAGATACAACAATTTCACCTTTCTCCATCTCACTAAGCTTTGTTCAAAGAACGCCTGGTCGAGCATCTAATTCAAATAGAGATCCAAATTTATGTAGAGACATGGAAGGGGTGATAGGTAGCTGAAATCTTTTGTTTCCAAAAGAAGATCCGGTGGAGCCAGCTTCCTCATAGATATGAGTGTGTCTACTTCCCTCTATGGCCTTTGGGAATTCATAACTAGCACCATTACAAACTAATTCCTCCTCTTCCAAAGGATCTTTAATGTTTCCTTGTAGAACAACAACACCACTTAAATTTTCATCTTCAATATATCTTATTTCTCTATCTTCCTCTTGTAAGGAATACGCATTCCCTTCCTTTGAGCTAGCATCAGAATCTTCTCCATCTTCATCATCAAATTCTATATAAGATGACCTTGTGGTCGTCCCCTTTTTCTCTCTGTTTTTCTAGGGATGAACCAGGTGTTATCTCACCGGACTCCAAGTCATCAACACTGCCTGATATGTTCTTTGATGGCCTCATATATAGCTTTGCAATAAAAGCATTTAGTTCCTTAGAGCCAGCCCATAGCCACAATGGAATCTAATTGTGATTTGCCATCTCTCCTGCCCAATCAAGCTCCTTATCCATTTGATTAAATAGCTCAACTTCTTCTTCACTACGAGCTATCATATGATTTACCTCCAAGAGGGATGGAACATCATGGACTGTTTCTTGATATCTTCTTTCATCATGCAACAATGTCTCCAAAGTCATTCTCCTTTCTTCATGTGTTGTTCTCTGATCAAAACGACTAGCATTTATAACCATATCTGCTCTATCAATTTTATACTATCGAATGTTATTCCGTATAAGGCTTTCAATTGAACCCATGTACCGATGTTTACCAACAAGATCACCTTCAGAATCTCCACTTCCACCATTTCTTAACTAATCCTTTTTTTGATAGCTTGAGATCTTGTCAACAACTATTTCCATATATATAACTTTGACCTTCCTCTTTTGGCCAATGCAATGAGCTCTAGCTACTGCTTACTCTTCATTTTAAGGATTTGGATCCGGATCATAAATAATAATTGTGTAGGTAGTTTGGAGATTCAAACCTCTTCCTGCAACGCGAATATTGACCAAGAAGATAAAACTGTCAAAAATAGGGCTATTAAAATCAATAATAGTTTATTCGCGATCTTCTAGGCCGATAATTCCATTAATTTTTCTTTAGACAAGACAATGCCATTGTAAATATTCCTCTATAATATCAAGGAATTTTGTCATGGTACGAAAAAGAAGAACACGATGCCCTGTTTTATGTATTTTTAGGAGAATCCTATCAAGTATCCAGAGTTTCCCACATGACCTAATAAAAAACTCTTTTGAATAATCATTGAATTGATGATTGAATTTTTCTATAGACAAGTCGACGCCATTGTAAATATTCCTCTATAATATCAAGGAGTTTTGTCATGGTACGAAAAAGAAGAACACGATGCCCTGTTTTATGTAGTTTTAGGAGAATCCTATCAAGTATCCAGAGTTTCCCACATGACCTAATAAAAAACTCTTTTGAATAATCATTGAAATAAGGGTAGTTATGCAGGGGATGATTGCAAGCTTTCTGCAATTCCATGCATTTGTTATTAAGACTCTTATACATCTTAATCTGGTAGTTTGGATTCTTCTCAGCCTTTTGTAACTCTTCATCAGGGTCTACCCTGATGGTGCCAATTGATTTAATCAAGTCATATATGGCACCATATAAAGCTGACATTCTACACCTCAAAACAATTGAGACCTTGGGAGGAAGTGACCCTTCCACATCTTCAACACATCGCCTAAGCATGAAAGGTTCTAGAATTTGATGAAGCTTGTGGATGACAATCACCTTATTTTCAGTTTCAAGCCAATTATCCTCCTCTTAGCTATGTGATGGGTCATCTTTCTAAAAGGGCTTTGAAAACCGATCATGAAATTGTCAAATACTTCTAGTAAAAGTAGATTTAAAAGTGACCAAAGCTCCTTCAAATCATACTGTAAAGGTGTGCCAGTAAGTAGCAACCTTCTTTGGCAATGATACCTATCAAGATCTCGAGCTAAGACAGACTCCCTATCCTTTATACGTTGTGTTTCACCAATAATAATACTATACTTCCAATCAATTCTTTATAACTTGGAACGATCATACATGACAAACTCATAGGTAATTACAAGTGGCTCCAAAGGCGGCATCTCCTCTTCTTCCCCCAAAATTCCAATTCTCAATCCTCCCTCATCATTTCTATATTAGGGTTTCCCCCACTTCCTTGTCCAGTCAGCAGTGCCCTTTCCTCTGATGATGCCATCTTTTCTTGAAACTCTAGCATCATTTTCATCATCTCCTCCAGATTAAAAAGTCTGCCCTCAATTGCTGAAATTCGCTCTCCGAATTCAGATTTTAGATTTTCAACTTCTCTATCAGGTCTCTCTTCCAACACATTGATCTTCTTAGCCGCCATAGGTTCCAAAAAAGGTGCTCTGATACTAAATTGATAGGAATATGATTTTCACACAATAAAAATAGCAATAACAAAGAGAAAATGCAGCAGAAATCTGTGAGAAAGATTTTTATATCGGCACAACAAACCAAGATATAAGTTGGTCTACTATTTGATAGGTAGATCGACTCTCCACAAACCCTAGGCGCCACTAGGAACAATTCCAAAGAGAACTACAACAAAAACACAAATCCCATAATGAAAAATAAAACACAATTAACCCTAATATAAACCTTCCTACTTCCCTCCCAAATCTGAATTCAAATCAGCCCTCTTGCTCTAAATAAATTTTTTCTAATTCCCTCCCAAATTTGAAATCAAATCAACCATCTTTCTCTAAATAAACTTTCATAATTATCTCCCAATTTTAGTTTTCTATGATAAGTATTAAAGTGGAACTAATCCCCTTTGCTCTTCTTGCTCGTCGTCCACCCTAGTGGGGCCCACAGGCTCAACCGGTCCATCGAAATGCTATTTGTTGTGCATGTAGAGAGACCAATCAAGCTGAATCAATTTTAGTACAATTATTTATTACTAGAGAATTATTGATGTGTGATGCAATCATGTTTTTTTTTTTTGTATTTCTTATGGAACAATGGTTTTTATTTTATTTTTAGTTATTTTATATTTTTTGTTAGCTATCCAATGATGGAAGGCATCCGATGAGCATGGTAGGTTGTGCTTTGGGCTTGGTAGACCTTGGTTTGCTAGCTTGGGTCCTTTGGTGGTTGCTGATTTTCGGTTGGAAGTTGATATTGGAGTTCTGGTTTGGATGAGCTAAAGTTTAGCTCATTAATTCAAAAAGGCAAAAAGTAGTGAAGCTCATCAATGGAAAAAGGTGGAGTGGCTTGTGTCTCTTTCCCTTCCCCTATGTCTTCTCGGTTTCTCCTTTTCCCTCTCGGTTTTGGTGACTGTTTGCTCTCCCCAAGTTTTGTTGGTTGGTTTTCCCTAGTGTCTCTTCGGTTCCTTCTTTTGGTTGGTTTTTCCGGGTGCTTTTTCCCTGGTTACCTGTGCCGGCTGTAGTAATCTTTGTGCTGACTCTTTGGGAATATGGCTGGGTGGTTTCCCGTAGCTGTTTGGGGGAGATTTCCATGGCTTTTTGGCTGGTTGCTGTGGTGTGTCTCTTGGATGTCTGCACCTATTTTGGGGCTGCTGTTTTGGATAACCCGTGGCCTTCCCTTTCCCTATTTTCTATTGGTTTAGTTGGAGGTGAAGTGGCTGTTGGGTTTCCTCTCTCTTGGTTATAAATATAAGGTGTTTTGGGGAGGAAAGGAGTTGATGAATTTGAGTGCAAAGTTGTCAAAACCTGAGGGTTTCTTCTTGGAAAAGCTTGAGAGCTTTGTCCACCTTCTTCTCCTCTTTTCTATAGCTTGCGAGCTATATTCTTCTCGGGCTTCTTACCTCTTCGTCTCTACGCAAGTTCCACTCCACCTGTATCCTTCCTCTGGTTTTTTTGGTGTTGTTGGTTGGCTGATTTGGAGAGCATTTACCGGCGGAGTTTGGTTGGACGTTTGGACCTCTTGCTGTGGTGGACCATTCGGTTTGCTAGCCCTAAGCACATATTTTTATCTAACCTACTTTTCGATACATGTGAGGAAACCGTTCCTACGGTTGTTCTGAGGATAGCACTTTTTATTTTTTCTTTTGTTTCGATTGGTTTTAACTTTTATTTTGTTTGGAAGTTTGGTGGATGATTGCTACTATTTGAATCTAATATAGCAAGTGTTGCCTATTGTTCTCTTGATCTGGCTTTCTCTCTAGTTTGCTTGCATCAATGTGACTATAAGTGTTGGGGATTCAAAATTTTTTGAATATGATTTTGCGTTTCTTTTTAGCATTTTCATGATACTAAGTTGTACGGATGAGAGGTCATAAGCTTAGAGGAAGTGAATAGTTTAGTTTTTTCAACTATGTGATCTTTAAACTTTATGGTGTTAATGAAGAAAAATAGGATGAGGTACTGTTCATGAAGGGGAGCTCAATGTAGGAAGGGTTTGCCTCTAGAGGCAAGTTTGTTGGTAGGAATATGACTTAATTTTATTGCAGAAAACAAGGGTACATCAAGATAAATTGCTTGACTTAGAGTAATTTAAAAAGTGACAATCATCTGAAAAATGGAGCAAAAGATGCAAACATAATTGATATAGATTCTTGTGATGGTCTTTCTATGATATTAAGTTATAGACACAAGGATTAAAGGGTACTTAACTTAGCATGTTCTTTTCATGTGTTTTATGATTACTCATTCATTCCTACTATTAAACTATGTAATGGACATATGTATATGGGAAACAGTAGTATATGTAAGACTATTAGTTTGGGCACTCTTTGCATTATGACACATGATAATGTTATGATTGGGGTGAGATGCATTCAAGATTTAAGAATAAATATTGTATCTTTAGATATTCTGAGTGATGCATATTTTCTCGACATGTTGAAATTTACCACCTATAAGAGTTTTGATCCTTTCGATTTATGTGAAATGCTTCTTCATTTTGCAATAGTTTGGTTCTTGCTATACATAAAGGATGAATCTTGCTGGGTTTGTTAACATGCAATCAAGATAGAAGCAATCTTCTAATTGATGTTCACCGTTATTCCTTTCATACCCTCTTGGCAGCTAGGGTTTTTGGAAGATTTAGGAGACTTGGCAATGCAAGAAGAAGGGTTTTTGTGTGAGATAATCTCTATGTTACGAGATTTTTGTTATGTGAGGTAATATTTGTGTTGCAAAATTCTTAGATTCTTCTTTTTTGTGCATTTGTGCTTGGGATTTTGGGAACGGGCTTGGTGAGTGCTCTTGGATTGTATATTGTTATTGTGGCTTCTATTTTTTATTAGTGGATCCAGTCCTCTCTCCTCTCATTGTACGCTTGGTTGAAGTCAAATCACATAAATCTTGATATCTCTAATTGTGTATTGTCTCTCTCTCTCTCTCTCTCTCTCTCTCTCTCTCTCTCTTACTCGGGGTGCATCACTTTGGATTATGATAATGCTTCCACATTTTTGTTTTTTTTGGTGCGCTGCGAAGAATGCTTTATTTCTGCTTAAAGCTCTAGATATAAAATATATTTACAATTTCCAAGGTTCATAATCATATGTATGTGTGTCAGTATCGTTTCTTTTCCTAATATTTGCCTGTTTTGAACCTTTATTTCCTGATATTTACTGTTTTCTTTTGAACTTCCTGCAGACTTCTCTGACTGCAGCCGGTTGTTATCTTTGTGCAGCTCCTCGGTCTAAAGGCAAAAAAATCATTGTCTGCTATTCTCCTGAATCTCCACTTTCTTCAAAGCTGCTCTTATCTAGCTTTTATTGTGAAGAAGGCGCTTCTTTTTCTTCTGTGATAGAGCAGATTGTTAGAGATGCCAAGTTTTATTCTAATAGGTTGGTCGCAGAAACCCCTAGTATGCCATTTTTGCGTGCTAAATCTTCCGAAGCCATACTAAGAGAAGCAGTACAGATCAAGCTTATCAGTCAATCAACATATAATAGCATTCGCTCATTGCAAATGGAAGAACATGACATTTTTTGTTCACAAAATGGTGTTGAAGAGGCATATGATTCAGGGCATCGAGCTAGAGTTTCTAGCCCATCAAATATAGAGATTTATCCTGGCCAGTCATACCATTTTATGTGTAGATTCTTAGTAACCTGGAAGCTTTATGAAATGAAAGATGGCGTTTCTTCTAACTTGAACGAGTACAATCCCATATCAGAAGCAGATAGGAAAATTTTGTGTCAGTTTTGTAGAATTACTCAGGAACATGCTCTTACAATACGCCATATGGTCGATGCGGATTGGTTATATCTTGCAAAGCTTTCCGAAAGTCAAACACTGAATGAAGCCAGAAATGAATTGGAAACTTCAAATTTTGAAATGGGACATCATTTAGCAATGGAACATCGGTGCTCCAGTTACATGAAATCTTCAGTTCAAACAGCTCTTCAAAACCTGAAATATGTTCCAGCAGCTGCAAGAAGGGCACTTCCTGTGTTCGTCAATTCTCATAATTTACCCATATGCATACCGGTACACTCCACTATTATATTACCAGCTGGAAGCCTGCCATAGTGATATAACAATGTCTTGTATATGAATTTTCATATGTATATATTTATTCATGATTTATTCATGATTCGATTTTACTCTCCATTTTTGTTAGTAATGTATATCCATCCCACCTAAGCTCAATATCCTTCAATTTGCATGTTCATTGAGGTTTATATATGCCAAATCATCTGGCTATTGGAAGGTGACTTTTTTTCTTTAAATTCCTTTCAGAGTATTGGCTTCAGCTGTTGTCCCTTTCTTTCAATAGAAGCTGAATTCAGACCGAGAGTACCACTTGGAGGAGGTTACAGATCTTTTCTGTGATTTTGTATGCGACAATCCTCATGCTGAATGAAAATGGTTGTTGCACCTAGGTGAATATCATTATAAATTTAACAATTTGATTTCATTTGAGAGTATAGCTAAAGCTTTTGCCTGATGTTTTTGCAGTTTGTTGGAGACAAAGGTTGATTCCATTGTAGAGTTTTCCAAGTGAAGAATCATTGAAAGCTGAGTAAGGCTTCTTTGGGACAGCTTTCTTACTGATTTTAAAAGTGATTTTTTAGTATAAAAATTTTTTAAACTAAAAATTTACTATTTTCGTTTTTACTTTTAGAGTTTTATGCTGTACTTTATTTTGAGTGATATATTATTTGGTGAGGGTTTCTCTTATGATGTGTACTTTATGTATCACAAGAGCTAAATCAACACAATTCTCTCTTCCTTTCTTGACCATTGAACCTCCCTCCCTTTTTTTCTTCATTAAAGCCGCAGGTACTCTCATTTCTACCGCCCAGGAAATACTACAAATTATGGGAGATTTAGGTGCCTTCTTGGAGCTTACAAGTATCTCTTCAAATGCTCCACTAAAATTACATTGTTCTCAGCTCTCCAAGCTTTGATCAGCCATATGCCTATTGTAACTAATGGCTTATAAGGAAATTTTTTGCGTAAGTGTTGAGATTCTCTTTGTTCTCTTCTACATTAAATTGAGGAATATTTGAGAGTGTGCTCCATTGTTGAAGGATTTTCAAAAATATGAGACGTTATGGCGAAGAATTATTCGTCGAGGTCATCTTTGATATCATTGTTTATGCCTACCAAATGTCATTAGTTAACATATGCTAATAAGGTGAATTAACAAAATCTATAACAACTTTAACCAATTTATTGTAATCCATAGCTTAGATATGAAGCCAAGTAGATTTAGGTTTCACTTGGGACAACTTTTTTACTGTTTTCTAATACAAAAATTTCTAGTTCAAAAATTTTTTATATTAAAAAATTGCTTTAGAAATTATCAAGAAAGTTATCCCAAACGAAGTCTTAGTAAGATCCGCACAATTAATCCCTAAAGTGTTAGTTAAGATTAACCTTCTTAATTGTTTAAACCTAGTATTAATACCCACTAAAAGACATTATCCAAAGTATTTGAATGGATAAGGACAGCCAACCATTTTATTAATTGGTACACACACCTAGAGAAGATCATGCTTGTGCATTAGTGACTTTTAAGTGTAGTGCAACCTCATGCTCCTATTCATTAAAGCATAATGAAAATATAAGAAAGAAAAGAAAGGGGTTTTGATTAGTTTTGTATATTGTTTTGATTAACAAGGTATAAGGCTATTTATACCTTGTTAAGCCTTGAAAATTAAGCAGTTCCAAAAGAAAAAAATATTTCAATGATGAGCTATATAGAGGCTCGGAGCGAAAGATATCCTGTTGCGTGTTCAGTCGCTTCGCTCTTTACTCTTAAACCAAACATAAATTCCTCTGACCTAGAAGATTAGAGGGAAATTTTCGCAAAAACTAAATACCTCTCTTGAATCCTTAACAAATAATTAAGTGTATAGGTGATAGAAATTTAGACAAATTATATAAATTTCATTTCAAGTCCAAATGATTTGAAAACTTTAGAAAATGATCTTGAAGTTGCCACAAATCTTTATATTTAATTTTATGAAAGTTGAAACCATTTTGTTGAAAATTTTTCAAACCCTAATTCTAAGCTAGTTTAGGCTACCTTTTATATAGGAAACTTTAATAGCTCATCAATAATTTAATAAAGATCTTACAAAAGTAAAGTAACTTGCAACAAAACTAAAATATGAGCAATAATATAGGAAAAATAGGTTTTTTTTTTAAAGGAAAAATAGGTTTAAACCATTTTGAAGTTCATTTTAGGGTTTCCTAATTTCTAAAAAAATATTCAATTTAAAATTCAATCACTCATTTAAAATATAACACTCCTCCAAATAAGCAAAAATTTTTTGGGAGCTTATTTAAATAATAATTTGAATTTTTATCATTAAATAATTTAAGAAATAATATAAATTTTATAAATTTTCAAAATTATTCCAAATTTTATGGAATGTTTCTAAGGTTGTTCTCAATACTATAGAATTATTTCATAATTTTTGTGCATCATTTAAATCCAAAAGAAAATTTACTAAACTCTAGGTTTATTAAAATAGTAATTAAATAACCTAGAAATTATTAAATTCAATAAAATTCAAGAAAAAATAGAAAAATATCAAATAAATTTATATGAATACATACAAAGAATAATAAATTGAATAAGTTGAGATAACATCAAAGCAAAAATATAATTTTCTTTCACAAACATGTAATAGAAGCCTTAAACAACATAAATCAAAACCAACACTTCCTTATCTTTTGAGACATTTGTAAAATATCACCTCTCCTCTTGTGTACTTGGATTTAGGAAAGCCTGATTTTTCTTGAATCAGAACTCTTTTTATGAAATAAATAAATCAAATAAAAATAACTAGAAATATATCTAAGACATAAAATAAACAAAAATAAAAAAGCTCCTTAAGGATAAATAAAATAATAAAAATAAAATATTACATTAGCTTAAAGTATTGCTTACTCTTCATGCTCGGGCAGCTTAGCTTGGTGGCTATGATTTAAGTCCCAATTTTTAAAATAATAGCAATTTAGCCTATCCTATATTGTATAGAGATTTTGACATCATGGTTTTGAAGCAATTAAGTGGATTTAGTTGATAGTCCTCGCTAGATAAGATTGTAAGTCCAAAAAAGTTAGGCTTTCATAAACTCGATCTTGGTGGGGTACAAGTTATATGTCTCATTGTATTTTATTAGACTAAGGTTCGAGTTACTACTTTGTAGTGTTAATTTTAGTTTTATGGTCAAAGGCTAATTTTCTACATTATAAGTTCTCACTTTTTATGCATTTTCTGAATCTTGCATTATAAAATATAAGCCTTAAATTTTTAATAAAATGAACAACTCAATCACTAAATTTTAATTTTAAAATTTGAAAACCTAACATAGGATAGTTTGGAGTACTTATTAGTTTCTTAGAATCTAATGATCCCTACTTTTGATCCTTTGTCTTTTAAAAAATTGTTTCAAATTAAGCCAATCTCATTTGAAATTCTAAATAACATCCTTGTCTAAACTTTGAAATCTTAAAAATATTTTTCACTACTTTAATCGAGAGTATTTTCAGGTGATCACCTCTCTTAGGATGTAATTAATCACTATGACTTGTCTTTATGATGAACTTGTACCCTAAAATAAAATAATCCATACCTTATTCACATATGAATATATGATAGAAAAGAACCTCTAGGAATGTAGGCTTTTTTTTTTCGAAAGCCTATTTTTATTTTTAAATATATTATAAAATACTTTTTATCTTTCAAGATGCCGTATTTAATTACAAAATTAGAATTTTAAACTATATAGTTTATTTTTCCAAAATATTGCCCAATTGTCCCAATGCATTTATAATAATTTGACCATCATCATTCAATTATCGTCACCTAACCACTATCACTCGATCATTATTGCTTGATCACCATCGTCTAGTTGTCATAATTCAACCATGATCATCCAACCAATGTTGCCTGACTAACATTACTCAACCTTTATCATTATCATTCCAAAACGTTTTTATCACTCTCCCCCATGTTTACAATAAGTCAATATTTTAATATATATATATATATATATATATATATATATATATATATATATATATATATATATATATATATATATATATATATACTTTGTAATATTGTCTTTTGTAATTAAGAGTAATAGTGGAATTTTATGCTTTTATTTATATAATGGATTTTTTTATATGGGCTAGATTCTATGGTTTTTATTTCTTCCTTGATTTTTGATATAAAAATTTTGATATCTTTCTCATTTTTTTTTACTTTGTAATATTGTATTTTCTAATTAAGGGTAATAGTGGAATTTTATGCTTTTATTTGTATAATGGATTATTTTGTATGGGCTTGGTTCTATGGTTTTTATTTCTTCCTTGATTTTTGATATAAAAATTTTGATATCTTTCTCATTATTTTTTTATTTGCGTGTACTAGATCTTTGTGCAAAACTAGGATGTAAAATTCTCTTTATTAGTGTAAATTTTTCTGTATGTCATAGTTTAGTATTGCCTATAAAATTACTTCATAATATCTTAGAAACAGTACTAGTTGAATGGCTAATATGTATAATATGAGTAAGACTTATAGTAAAGGATTTTCCAATCCCAACATCGCTAAACTAAGAATCCATATGACAACCATAGACATTATAAGAAAGAGTAGACCCTCGAGACCCATCCTTAGAGGATTGGATATATAGGCTGGAGGAGTAATAAGCCTAAATCCTTCAACTTTAGAGGAGGTTGGACAACAAAGAGTGTCATCCTAGCATGATGGATCTCACCATCCATAAAATCAATAACAAAATAAGGGAAAGCAATATGAAGATGCCCATGTTGGAGCCCATCATCATCACATAGAAGTTCCTCCTCCACCCTAGCCTACTCTCAAACTCATTAACATTATTAGTTTAACTCATCCTTCTCATCTTATTTGATTAGGTTACATATATCGATCTAAATTTTAAAAGATTTCACTTATTATGCATTTAACTAAATTTAAAGGCAGCTCATGAAAAATTTATCATGAGTATAATATTAATTACAGATAACTGAAATAATGTAAACTATGCATTGAAAGTAAATAAATAAGTACTTCATATATTAGACCAAAAAGTAATAAATTTCTCTTAGGCCCTTATACCTCCCATTAAAAACATATATCAAAATTCAGACACTTATAACTCCTAAATATTCAGCACATATCAGATATTTAAAATTTAGGCCCTTATGACTCTCTATGCATTCAACACCAAAACTTTCTCCAACATCAGAACTCCACAGAATCACACATTTTAAGTATAAGTACATATATTGTTGCATTTCAGTAAAAGGAACATAAATAAATAAATTTCAGAATTTTCACACAGTGTTTTATTGGTAGGCATCAAGTTTAACTACTAAGCAAAATCTTACAGTTTCAAAAGTTCACTAAATTACCAGTGATTTTTCATAATACTATTTTGAAGCATTCATTATACTACAGCATTATTTTCTACAAGTAGAAATACTTTTTAACTTAATAAACTAGCGCACTTTCTGACTATCGGGTAGAAATTTTTTTGAATAGTTCCTAAAATCCAGAATGACTTTTTATGTAACATACAAAAAAGTTACATAGTAAAAATTAGCTTTCACATAGTAATTTTTGTTTTTACACTACAAAATTACAAATTTAATCAGGAAATTCTCAAAATTTTTGTATTTTTGAAAACTGAGATAATCAGAATATAACCTACTTTAATTCTGACAACTTTTAAAATTGGACCGGCAGCAGAAAATGAATTGGAGTCACCCAAACCAATCTTTCTCTCACTAGAAATCCAACTCCACCTCTCTCTCTAGCTAGCTGCCTAAGGTGGGAAGAAATTATAATAGTCCCTATTTTGATCTAGGTAAATAAAATTTTTTAAAGTAATTATAAGTCCAAATCATAAATCATCCTCGTTGTATCATTGATATTGTAGTATTTTAAGTATATGATTTTTTTCGTAATTTTTTGGCACTGGTGAAAATCCTAAAAAATTTGACATCTGTCGATACAAGTGAGGATTTTGAGACCGTCAGATGTTCATTTTGCAAAACGATTTCATCAAAATCTTTTAAATAAAATGTATTATTTTATAAATATTTTTTTTCATAATTTTTAAAGTCTCAAATAGATTTATATGAATTTTCTATTAAAAATTGAATAAACTAAGTAATTATATTAAATATTATATTATTATTTTATTAAAAAATTAAATCTCATGAAATTAGCTTTTTCATTCAATTTTTCCCTATTAATTTCAGCAATAGAGAGCATATTGAGAAAAAATGAGAGAAAAGAGAGAAGAGAGAAAAGAAAAAGCTCGAATTTGGAGGTCGCTAAGCGATTTTCGTTAATCAAGCCAGTTAGGAAATTTATTCATCTCGTTGTAAGGAACTTTTATCATATTTCTGATTTCAAAGATTTTATGTTGTTTATATTTTTTCGAACAAATTTGTATTTTCTTTATCGAAAAATGACGATAATTTTGTAATTGTAAAACTTTTTTCGTGTAATTTTTATATGTTATAGAGATTGAGATTACTATTATAGTACTGTAATAATAATGTGTGTATAAAAGACAAGTAAAGACTGGTTGGCCTATCGGTTGGAGACTGATTGACCTGTACAGGATGGTGGCCGGCTGATGGGCTTTTCTTTAAATATTGTAGTTTGGTATTATTGTCTACTAATTTACGTGATGTACTGATTAGCAGTTATAAGGAGATGATTATTGTATCGATGGGTAAAAAGTGATGACTTTATTTACTGAGTCAACAATTTATTGATACTGACACCGATACTAAAAAATGCTGTGATAGCCAAAATTCTTACTTGTTTAGTGTGACTACTAAAATAAATGTTATTTGAGCATTATTCATATTACTGTATGGATTTATTATTAATTATTATTGATTTATTGATAAAAAAGCATGATATATTCATTGAGCACATGATATGCATGATTTATTGAGCATATAATTAAGATATTGATTTAATACTTATATAGAATAATTAGATGGCATGTGTACATTCTTATAATTTTACTACAGTGATTTAATTTCAACAATCTTTACTTATGTTTTGATTCGATGCTTTATTTGATTTCTGTACTGATTGTTACTACGGACACGATAATTACTTCATAGATTTGACTCTTACTAATTTACTATTTTACTTGCTTCCATACCGTAGTATTTTACTGTTTATAGATTCTACTACTACTACATGTGAATTTTATTATTTCTACACTGATTCAAAAATTATATGAATGCTACTGTTATGATTTAATCCCTAACATGCATATTGCTCTTTTACCATGCTTTGAATTCAATTATAGGTTTTGGTGACCTATTGAGTTTTTGAGCTCATTATATGTGGTTAAATGATTTCAGGTCAGGGTAGAAGATCAAAAGTGTGAGGCTGGTCAGGATTCCTTTAGGTTCAGATTCTTTTTTGTTTTAGCTATTTTTCTGTATAGAGGACAGGATATATATGTGATGATTATATAGATCCTGAGTATATATAATTTTTGGGAATGAATATAAATGAGTACATTAATATTTTGAATTATAGAATCTATTTTGCTATTTTTTACTGATAGATGATATGAGATAACACTGATTATTGTTTATTAAAAGATAAATGAATAATTCTTTCAAATTAGATTCTAAGGCACCAAAGAAATGGATTGATAAAATAATGTTTGGGTGAATTTTGATATTTTTTTAAAATTTAGGTCTGGCACCGCAGCAGTGCCATAACACTGCCCCCAACACCACATCATAAAATTAATCTGGAAAAAAAGCCAAAGGGCTTAATGCTACGATGCCGCCTACCTCGGCATTGCGGTACCCAACGGGAAATTTTTTTTTCAAATTACCATCATGCACACAAATCTCGGGACTTGCTTCAGATCAAATTCAGACACTCACATGTATATTGAAAACTTATAGACTCATACAAAAGGTATTAAACAAAGAAATTCAGTAAGTACCCTTACCAGATCAAATCAAAATAGGTGCATAGATTCAGTTAGTGTTACATGATATCTCAAGAAATATTTCTTGTAAGAGATAGGAATCATATTATTCACGGATATATTTTTAAAAACTCTTTGGACTTGAATGGTATAATCCTCCAGCATCCCATTCTAGTGGGATTCAAGCATCATATTATTGATCCTTATGATATATCTATTAATTCATATACGCATATAAATCACTATAAGATCATCATATATATTTAATACACTTTTGCTACACTTTTTTATTAGGTCTTGCCTACTACTCTTAAGGGATAATTCCATAATGGCTTCTATTCGCTTTAAATAATACTATTCATAACTTTACTCACCTTGATAAACTTTTTTTTTGAACTGTTTATTTCAAACTAGAGAATCATCAAGGATTTATCCCATCCTTTAGGGATCCATCAAAATAAAGGAGATTCCTTAATAGAATATTACTTAGTAGATGATGTACACTCCATTAAACACATATCATGCTAATATTCTAATGGCAATCCAAGATGAAAAGAATGTTTAGTGACCTAATCGTTTGAGACAAAATATAAAAAATCAAGGATAGTATTGTCATTTCTACCAGAGAGAATCTTGTAAGCAATTGAATGAAGAGATTAAAAGGTAGATTTTACATGTTTATCTTCATCAATTCATTCAAAATCAATCTACCCAGAATGAAATAGATCCAACTATAAATAAAATCAGAAACAAGATAGTAGCAATGCAACCATTAGATGGTTAGAGATTACCATTGTTGGAAGACCATTATTATCCTCCCAAGTTCTAATCACAAACCCTAAAGAGATAACATTTAAGAAGCCACATGTCAATTATTTTATCATATTTGATGATTTTGACTATGAAGAAATCAAAACTCCACATAAAGACCCACTTGTCAGCAATGTTATAATTGATGATCTTTATAATAATGTCAAGAGAATTTTAATTGATAATGAAAGTTTTATTAATTTCCTATTTTACTCTACATTCCTTTATTTGGGCTTAGTCAAGGAGAAGCTTTAACTAGCTATAGGGCTATTATATGGATTTAATAATCAACCAAAGAGAGTGGAAGGAACAATCATTCTCCTTTTTAATTTTGGTGAATTTTCTCAATAACTGTCTCACTTGATTAATCTATAATAGTAAAGTCAGAGTCAACTTACAATACTATCATTAGGAGACCCCTTCAATTACATGGTTGTGATATTATATTTATGCCACACTTGAAGATAAAGCTCCCAACACTATCTGGTTAGTGAAGTATGTGGGAATCAATAAATAACACAATATTGCTATATTAGATAAGCATAGTCATGACCATCAAAACCTTGGGCATTTGAAACTGTGATATTCAAGATAAAGATATACTTTAAAGGCCCTCCCCATTAGATGAATTATTTCACATTCCAATATAGGATAAACGTCCCTCGCGAATAGTATAAATTGGTTATTTAAGCATCATATGTAACAAGTAAGATAGTAGCAATGTAACCATTAGATAGTTAAAGATTGAGACCATTGTTGGATGACCATTATTATTGTCCCAAGTTCTAATCACTACCCTTAAAGATCTAGCATTATAGAAACCTCATGTCAATTATTTTATCATATTTGATTATTTTGACCCTGAAGAAATCCAAACTCCACACAAAGATCCACTTGTCATCAATGTTATGATTGATGATCTCTATAATAATGTCAAGAGAATTTTAATTGATAATGAAAGCTTTCTTAATTTTCTATTTTACTCTACATTCCTCAGTTCGGGCCTAGTCAAGGAGAAGCTTCAACTAGCTACATGGCTATTATATAGATTCAATAATCAACTAAGGAGAGTGGAAGGAACAATCATTCTCCCTTTTAAATTTGGTGAATTTTCTCAATAACTATCTCACTTAATTCAATCTATAATAGTAAAGTTAGTCAACTTACAATGCTATCATTAGGAGACCCCTTCAATTACTTGGTTGTGATATTGCTTTTATGCCACACTTGAAGACAACGCTTCCAATACTATTTGGTTGGTGAAGTACTTGGGAATCAATAAATAACACAATATTACTATATTAGACAAGCATAGTCATGACCATCAAAACCTTAGGCATTTGAAACTATGATCTTCAAGATAAAGATATACTTTAAAGGGCATCCCCATTAGAGGAATTATTTCACATTCCAATATATGATAAGCATCCTTCACAAGTAGTATGAATTGGTATATATATACATATTCTAATGAAATCAAGACATCTTTGTTTGGAGTGTAATAAATATGCCTAGAATTGATCTTAAGGTAAAATCACTTTCTATAAAAATTGAATAGACATTCAAGCCCATCATTCGGGAGAAGAAATTATTTGCGCTAGATCATCAATAAGATATAAAAAAAGAATTTGATAATGTTTTAGGTGTTGGGTTCATCTGAGAAGTATATTATTTAACAAGACTGGCAAATATAGTTATGGTCAAGAATGATAGTAGAGTATGTAAAATATGTCTAGATTATGCTAATTTGAGTAAAGCTTTCTCAAAATATAGCTTCCCCCTTCCTCATATGGATCAACTGGAGGACAGAACTTCCAGACATTAAATGATAGCTTCATGTATGTTTACTTTGATTATAATTTGGTAAAGATGAGTATTGCTAATGAAGAAACCACCTTTTTTATATAGACAAAGAATTATACTATTGTGAAGTTATGGCATTTGGGTTGAATAATATTGGTGCAACTTATCAATTCTTCATGAAAACGGTTTTCAAGAACCTTGCCACACTATCGAGGTGTATATCAATGATGTATCAGTCAAAAGTTTAAGATGGTTTCAAGTATGACTTTTACATACTCTAAAAATATAATATACACCTCAATCCAACCAAATTTTCTTTCAAAGTGATATTAGACAAATTTTAGGATTCATGATCACCCATCAAGGAATTGAAGTGAATATAGATAAAATCATGGGCATGTGAAATATGGCACCTTCAAGGAGTATAAAGGAGGTACGATGCTTAAATAGATGAATAGTTATATTATTTCATTTATTGACTCATTGTAGTTATAAGTAATTGTCATTCTTTTGAACACTCCAAGGTGCCTATTAGAATGGCTTTTGATCGATATATAAGTTTCAAGTTATCTTCTAATAACTTAAGACACCTTTTGCTTCACTACATCAATTTTGCAGGAGCCAATCATAGGAGAAATGCTCTATTTTTATTTTGTTATTTCTCTCCATGCAATAATTTGAGTGCTAGCACATAAGGGTAATAAGGAGTAACATTTTGTTTTTTATATCACTATGATCCTTTTTGACACAAGGATGATATCTATTAGCACATAAGATCACCTTGACATTAGTGTTCTTAATAAGAAATTTTATCTAATATTTTCAAGCGCACACTAATTACATTTTTACACAACTTCCACTTAAGGCCATGTTTTAGAAATTAGAAGCTTTTGATCAATTAATTAAGTGGTCAATGGAGTTGGAAGAATTTGATACTCACTATTTATCTAGGCCAAATATGAAGTCATTATTACTTTTTAACTTTGTAATTGAATGCACCCTTCTTGACCTAATTGAACCACCTCCTTCCTTTTTATTGTCCCATTAGATATTGTATGTTGATGGGTCATCTGGAAGTTCTATTGTTAAGATGACAATCTTTTTTATCTCTCCCCATCATGATACTTCAAAATATGGACTTCAGTTGAAGTTCTCTACAAATAACATTGTCACTAAGTATGAAGTCTTTGTGCAAGGCTAAGGCTAACCATTAATTGTGGAGACAAAAATTTGATGATTCACACTTAAAACTTATGGTTTCTCTAGTAGAGGGAGATTGTGATGCTTATAATCCATAATTAGTATAACATCTTAGCTTTGTGAAGTCACTTCTTTATCACATCAATACACACCAGATTATTAAGATACCTCAAGAACATGATGCTCAAGCTGATGCCCTTTTAAAGCTTGTAACTTCATTAATAGGAGATTTATATAGGAGAAGGTGCATTGAGGATACACACTTTTTTAATATTCAAGTTTTATAGGAAATATAGTCCATTGAAAAATCAAAGGAGACTTATTAGATGGATTCCATAGTCTACTTCTTATGTTATGATACATTACTTAAAGATCTTGCAGCTGCCATTCATCATAAATAGGAAGCTTCAACATTTTACTATTACTAAAGATGAATTATATAAAAGTGAATTCTTGAAACAATATCTCATGCATTTTCTACCACTAAAGGCCAGGAATGCACTTCAAGAAGCTCACTTAGTGATATGTGGGGAGCACTCATGGGGTTGGGGGCACAAAGCACTCAATCAAAAGATCTTAAGACAATGATTCTACTATCTTATGATAAAACATGATGCTTTAGACTCTATTCAAAAATACAATAAATGCCAAATGATTCCTAATCTCACTCATGTTATAGGAGTAGAACTTCCCTCTCCCTCTAAAACTTCTAGTCATTTGTTCAATAAGGGATCATCATTATATGACGTTTCCCATAGCTGCTAAATAGTGAATGTTTATCATTTTGTCTATTAATTGCATTACCAAGTAGGTGGAAGCTAAGCTATTTGAAAAAAAATTCTAAGATAAATGCAAAACACTTTGTTTGGAAGAACATCATTAGTCATTTTATCCTTCACACAAAAATCATCACTATTAACAGGATCCAATTCACTAGAAATATGTTTGCATCATTTTGTAATGATCTTCACATTCAAATGGTACACATGGTTATCCCACATCCTTATATGAATGGATAAATTGAAGTAATAAATTAAATCATTCTCAAATGATTAATTACACACCTTGAAAAGGCAAAGGGCTAAAAGGTTGAAGAGCTTTTGAATGTAGTATGGTTTAATTGCACTAAATCAATTATTCCAATAAGGGAAAACAACAGCAACCACAACAACCCTTTATCCCACTATGTGGAGTTAGTAACATGAATCCTTTTTCTCCATTGTGTCCTATTATGAATCAAATTCTCATTTAAATCTAATAAAAAGATCCTTTTAAAAAGGATTTCAATAAGGGAGATAATATATAACTTACTTTGATATAGAGTTTATCATTTATAATTATATTAGTGTACCAAGTCCTAGAGTCCAAAATGATAATAAGTTATATTAACATCTTGATATTTTCTTAGTAACACGATGTAGCTTCACTCAAAAATACTTCCTACCATCAGTGAGTAGCTCATCACTTTAATCAAAGTAAAAAATGAACTTCAAATTATACATGTAGCTCCTAGTTGGACTTCTAATCCCTAAGCAAGGTCATAGCAATGACATTGAAATGGAAATAATAGCCTAAATAGAAACTAATTCTCTCCTATAATTTAGGATATATACTCCCTTTAGTCCATCCCTGTAAAGATATAATCAATCCCAAGGAGATTCAATTTAATAATTTTCACACAGGTTAATATCATTAAGTAACACTCTCACAAATAACCTTACATAAGTAAAAAATTTCTCGATAAATTTCGTTAAATGTTTCTCATCACATGTTTAAATTTTCGGCAACATCACATCCTTACAATCTAAGAAAGATCAAATTTGAAAGGGAATTTTCATGGCACTCATTACCACAAAGAAGGACCTTTATTGAAATTATATTATCTATAAGGTTTGTTATAATCATACTAGAACATAAATCAAACTCATATATGAAAGAAAACATAAGCATTCAATTATGGGCTGAATAACAGAAGATTTTTTATTTTATGTATATAAGAAAGTACATTCATATTATATCAATATCTTTCCCACTACTATCACTAAATATTAATCTTCATTTAATATCACCTTCTACAACTTGGTAAGAGTCCTCAAATGCCTGACTTAGACAAAGACCTTCTTTATTGACTCCAGTCTTATGGTGTACCAAGTGAGTCCCCCTAAAAAATCCCTAGATAAAATCTTCCTAAAGGCATTGATGCTCCACGTTCTACACCTGCACATTCAAAATATGATTATTAGTTTCTTGAATGTGATCTTAAATCATGCTTTCACAAGCTAAAGTTCTTGAAGTCTTCAATAGCCTTTGAAGAGTGTCAACCTCCGATAAGGTTATCTCCTTCTTTGTAGGTTGACCTTACATATCTTATTTTCTTCCTTAAGAGTTCTGTTTTATGCTCTTGACTCTACTATCTCATCCCAAGTGACATCAACCTATTAATACCATATACAAAGAGAGATTGCTATTGTTGATAACACAATTCTACAACTTGCTAGTTGGTTTTCTAAGACTATTGCTTCTTTAACCTTAGCATTATACTTTTATTCAAATTCTCCTTGAAAATATTTGAAATTCATGAATTTTATATATTACTTCTTTAACATTGCATGTGACATCTAACATGCATTAATCTCCATTTTCATCAGTATTTAAAATAGGTATCTGAGTTTGGCTTGAATAAAATCAAATAAAAGAAGGAACAATAAAACTTACTAGCTCATTGACACTTGATGCAGATATGTTTCAACACTTTTGTTAAACTCCATGAGCCTATAAACTTATTGAGATTTTGATGAATATAAATATCACTACCATAGTTAATTTTTTGCTACGAAGTTTATTCGTGTAGGCTTTTTTATATTAATTTTTAGTTATATTATAGGTGAAGGCCGATATGAGACTGGAAATATCATTTTAATACTAATCATAAGCTGATGAAGGTGCACTCAGCCTAAGCTCAAGTATGAGACATCTATGAAGAATCTAAAACCATCAAGGGAAAAGAAGACCACCAAAGACTTCGTCCCCGGCAACAGCGCCAAAAACTTGATGGGGGCAGTGGAGTAACCTAAAAAATTATGAAAATAATTTAGGGCTATATTAATCCCTAAATAATACTTATATTTTTTATATAAAAATTATATAAACCCCACTTAATATATATAAGTATACGTGCTGAATCAAATAATATAGTGATAAAGTAGAGTATCAATCCCATGAGGAAGAATGTTTACTTGCAAATACTAGTACTATATACTATAATTATAATAATTATCCTACTCAATAAAAATAAATTTTGGTGGAGATTCAATCACTTAATTTAAAATAAAAAAAATTAAATGAAATACTATTTGGATAAAATATTTAGGATTGATGGAATATAAATACAATATATTTCCTAATAATTCTCTTTTATATCGATGCTATTTAGAGCATATGCATCATTGACCACTTAATCGAGGGTGAAGAGATAAAGTATAGATTAAACTTTCCAATCTCAATACCACTCTAAACTTCCATTGTCTATCACCCTATAAAAATCTTAGAAGAGTAAGTAAAAAATATATTGTTAAAACCCCCTCATTATAATTCATCTCTACAAATTTGGTATATGTCAAGCACTATGCCTATACTTGCATCATACCAATCTAATATACCTGATTGTGCCTACATTCATATTCCTAGGCTCCATATTACACCTAATATTAACTATACATATGGATACTATGTGTATTAAATAAAGACCTGGTATATTAAAAATATCATTAAATTATTTATTAAGAAAATTCATTAGTACTCCACATTCCATTTACACAATCAATCCAAAACTAGAAACTTTAGCCAGACATGAAAAACAAGTGAAATGAACTCATTTTTATTAATTACATAAAAAAAAGAAGGTACATAAGTAAAGATATCACCAGATGGATTCAATTATCTTCTCTACACTCTTCTTTGAACTTATAGAATTGCTTCCACAAATATTGACCAAATACTCTCATAAAGTGGATCTAGTACTCCCTGAATTCCCTTAGTTATCAATCCTAAGAAAATTACAGAGCAACACTATGAAGATTGAAATTAACTAAGTGATTAAACTCTCTTACTAACATTACAAATGGACTATTTATAAAAAAATGTAGAAAACAGACTCTAGTACTGCGGTGCTGTAGACACTTGTACCGTGGCACCTATAAAATAAATTAACACAGCAGTGCTGAAGAATTTCCTCCTCTACGGTACTTCCTGATGTGGACCCACTATTAATGAATTGACATGTCACTTCATTGGCGGATCGTGTCCTGGTAGGTTACAACTGTAACAATGTGGCATTATTGAAGGTTGAGCGTTGCGACATCCACATGACACTCCCTCAACTTGGCAACACAGGCTCTTCCGACGTTGTGGTGCTGTCAAATAGAAATTGGGCATCACCATGTCCATATTGGGCACTCTGGATATGTTAATGATGGTGCCACGGCGGCATAGTGTTAGACATCATGGCACTATATGATACTTAGAATTTCATGCCTTTCTTTTATTCTTCATACACAACATAACTAAAATAACATGATTTTACTGGTAATATAACATTATTTACACTCATCAATAGGTAGAGATGATTTTTAATTATCTAGTAATCATCTTGTGTGATCTCAAGATAACTAAAATAATCATTCTATATGATCCTCAGATCATACTGCACGATCAGTTCATAGATTTTTTAACAGTTCACCCTGGGTTATCTAATTTTTGAACTAATCAATCTGTATGATCATTGATTGTATTATACGATTAGTTTGAGCTGAATTAAAAATTTAGAGTTTTTGAAGACCTTATATTTAAAGCTTTTCTTAATTATTTTTTAGTGAGAGACTTTTGGCTACTAAAGGGATTCTATGAGAGAGCTATGAGAGATCTTGGAGAGTGGAGAAAAATAAGGTGAGTTTTGTGAGGGGGAGAAGTAGTGTGAGGGTTTTCACACTGTCGTTCCAAGCAAGCTGCACCTTGATTCCTCCATAGGGCTCTGTGGATCTGTTGGGGTTGCTCTGGGAAGAAAAGCTTTAAGGTCAAAGGTCAGGGTTCTTTGCCTTCACCCAGAGGGTGAAAAAGAATTGTAAGGTACTTTGCCTTCACTAAGAGAGTGAAAAAGCTTCCAGGTCTGCTACCTTCATTAGAAGGGTGAAAAGAGCTTCCAAGGTTCTCTACCTCATGAGTAGGGTGAAAAGGATTCTGGTTCTACGTCGCATCGGGTTAGTGAAAGTGATTCTTATAAGGGCTTCTTCGCCTTACTGTGGGGGCTAAAGGAGAGACATTAAGAGTTAGTGCAACATATAGAGTGGAGGACTCTAGGGAGTGGATATAGGTTATTATTTCACCGAACAACTATGAAGTTCTGGTGTGCTCGTTCTTATTTTATTTCACGCACTTTATTTTTTGTAATTTATTATCTTAAAAAATTCATGTTGAAAATGTTATTGTTGATGTTTGATTGATTTAATCAAATTATCATCATCATTGTGATTGTTGTTATTTTTATTAGCTTTCGTATCGGGTGATTAATTGTTTAATTCAAGTTATTAAAAATTTCAAAAAGATTATTTTATGTTAATGAAATTTTTAGATAACCAATTCACCCCCCCCCCCCCCTCTTGGTGTGCCTAGGGATAGTTCAACGAGGCTTAACACCCTCCATTAAACTTTCAATTGATATAAAAGTAGGTCTCAGAATTGTGATTTAAAAATCTGTGAGGTAAAGATCAAATGGCATATTTTGGAAATTTGAATATCACAGAGGGTTATAACTTGTCCACCATTATTTGATAATATTTCATTTGATTTTTGAAAATTCCGCAAGTCTACTTTCTTGCAATCTATTTGATTTTTGTATGTGGCATATGATTCAAGAGGGATACTCTGCACCTTTTAAATTTGTTAATTGCTTTAAAGTAGAAACATCTTTTATTGAATGGAGTAATGAGGATAGAGGCTTAGCTCAACTGAATGCTAAATGCTTAAACTGGTTTTTTTGTGCACTTAAGTCAGAATATTACATGAGAGTTACATACAAAGATAATAGTGAAGTCAAACAATTTAAGTTTAACATTTTATTGCATGATGATGAACTTCTTCACATGAAACCTGATGAAATTATCTCATATATGTATACTAGGTTTATTGACATCCTTACATGCTTTCGTTAGAGAACTTTCAAACTATGAGAAAGTTAATAAAATTCTGCATTGTTTTCCTAGTAATTATGATGCCAAAGTTACTGCAATATGCAAATCTAAAGATTTAAATAGTTATTTAATTGATAACCTACTTGGCTCACTTATTGCCTATGAGCAAAGTGTGAGTCAAAGACTTTTGGATACATGTGACAAAAAAGAGAGAAAGCTGTGACATTAAAAGCCAATGATTCAGAAAGTGATAGCTCTACAACTGATGAGGATGATGACATAGTATTAATGACCCAACAATTTAAGAGCTTTCTGAAAAGAAAGCAAAGAAGTCATCAACACTAGAATAAAGGTAAAACTAGTAAAAATATAAGGGTTTCCTGTAATATTATTTATTTTGAATGCAGAAAATTAGGTAACTTAAAGTCATATTGCCCCAACCTAAAAGCTCGTCCAATTAAGGAGAAGGTGAAGAGAAGATAAAAGTCAAAAAGGGGAAGCAGAGGATGCAAAAAGTATTTTGGGCAGACTCCGCTTCAAACTCATCAGAATCAAAAGTATAAGAGGAGGTAACAAATGTATGCCTTATGAAAAATGATAGTCTTAATCTCTCTGATCAAGATGCGATATGTGAACTTTCATATGAAGAATTATTTAAAATTTCTAAAAAGATTCATGATGCATATATAAAGTTAAAAAAATTGCATGTAAGTTTGAATTTAAAGTTTTCGGAATTACAAAAGAAGAATGATAACCTTAGGGTTGAACACATTGCTTTAGATGAAAAAACATCTCTCTTTACTTGATGAATTTGATGCATTAACCAAGATGCATCTTGACTTAAGCCAAGCACATAAATTCTTGAAAATTGAGCATCTTGAATTAGAAGAATTATACAAATAATTAGAAACATTTGTATCTGAACTAGAGCATAATGAGCATGCATTGAAACTTGAAGTTAAAAGTTTTAAAAATGCCAATGAGTTCCTAAAAGCAAAAGGTCATGCACTTTAAAATAATAGAACACCACCTACACTAACAAAATGACATAACCTCACATCACTACATGCATCACAAAACCCTAGGAAGATGCACAACAACCCCACATAGATTAGCAAACTCATTCCCAGGTGTTATGTGTTACTCTTGCAACATGTTAGGACATATAGCTCCCACTTACACCATACACCATAGAACACATCTATTATGGAGGCCAAAATCATTTGCATTACAATATATCATGTTTGTAATTCACTCATTGAAGCATAACGTGGAACTCAAACTCACTTGGGTTCTTAAATCTAACCCTTGATTGACTTTATAGGGGTGCTCTCACAAAAGGCCTAGTGAGAATATATAATACTTAGACAGCAGATGCTCACGATATATGACTAAAGATATGAAGCAATTCATCACGTTGGAGGCCAGGGTAGGAGGTAACGTAATACTAGGAGACAACACCACTAGGAAAGTAGTGGATTCAGGTATAATTAACAACTCAAAAAATTTTATTATTAAAAATATCTTATTAGTAAAGGGATTAAAGCAATACCTACTCAGTATTAGCCAATTATGTGATAAAGATTTTGATATTAAGTTTCTATCTAGTAAGTGTATGATAAGCTTAAATGGAAAAATCATTACTTTTTAAAATCGGTTGTTGATGAATCTTGGTTATAGCATAAATGACTATGTCATGTAAGTATGAAAACTCTTAGAAAGATCACCTAGAAAATTTTTTGATGCCTACCATTAGGAAAATAAATCAAAAATTCTTTTTATTTCATTAAGGATATCATCATTTCTAGACCATTAGAAATTCTTCATATAAACTTGTTTGGACCCATTAGTAGAGCCAGCTTAGGTGGAAAGACCTTTGGATATATGATTTTAGATGATTCTTTTAGATTCACCTAGGTTAGATTCATAATACATAAAAGTGAATCATTTGAGAAATTTAGGATTTTCTTCACTTAGATACAGAGGAAATTAAGATGTGAAATATCGACTATCCATAATGATCATGGTGGAGAATTTGAAATTGATAGGTTTGAACCATTCTATAAGGAGCAAGGTATAGAATATAATTTTTCTATCCCTAGAACCCCTTAGCAAAATGGGGTGGCTGAAAGAAAGAATAAATTCCTAATAGAAGCTGCTAAGGTCATGTTAGCAGAATATTTACTCCCTAAATATTTCTAGGCAGAAGTAGTTAATACTGCTTTTTTATATTCTGAATAGAGTAAATTTTAGATCCAAACTTAATAAGACTCCCTATAAGCTACTTAAGGGTAGAACACCCAATCTATCTCACCTTTACGTCTTTAGATGTAAATGTTTTATTCTGATAAATGAAAAATCTCCACTAGAAAAATTTGACCCTAAGTCTGGTGAAGTAGTTTTCCTAAGTTATTCTTTTGCAGGTAAAGCCTATAGAGTTTTTAATAAGAGGACCGTAGTGTTAGAGGAGATCACCCATGTAGTATTTGATGAATCTGATAAATCTGGTGAGCCTAGGTTAAAAGAAGAAGAGGATGTAAAGGTCATCCAAGGAATATAATCTATTAACCTAAGAAATAGAGAAGAACCTCAGGAGCCCTTGCCTAGAGATTGGAAATATGCATCTAGTCATCCTAGAGAATTCATCTTAGGAGATCCCTCTGTAGGAGTTAGGACTAGGCATGAACTTAGAAAAAAACTTAGTTATTTTTCTTTCATCTCTATGATAGAACCCACTAGTGTAGATCAAGCTCTATTTGATAAATTCTAGATCCTAGCTATGTAAGAAGAATTAAACCCATTTGTTAGAAATAATATTTAGGAATTAGTTAGTAGACCTAAGCACCAATGTGTTAAAGGAACCAAATAAGTTTTCAAGAATAAAATGAATTACTCTGGAGTAGTAATTAGAAATAAAATCAGATTAGTAGCTAAGGAGTATAATCAAATAGAAGACATTAATTTTAAGGAGACATTTACCCTTGTAGCTAAATTAGAAGCTATTAGAATGTTGTTAGCCTTTACTTGCTTTAGAGGTTTTAAGCCGTACTAAATAGATATAAAGAGTGCCTTTTTGAATGGAGTGATTAAGGAAGATGTATATGTAGAGAAACCTCCTAGATTTAAAAATTCAACTTTTTTTTAATCATGTCTATAAATTAAAAAATGCATTGTATAGATTGAAGCAAGCACCTAAGATGGTATGAAAAGCTTAGCACTTTTCTCCTAGATAAATCCTTTGATAAGGATAATGTAGATACTAACATATTCCTTAAGAAAGTAGGAGATGATCTACTCATAGTTCAAATATATGTAGATGATATATTATTTGGATCAACAAATAAACATCTTTGTAAAGAATTTTTAGAAACCATGAATAGAGAATTTAAAATGAGTATGATGGAAGAACTAATTTATTTTCTTGGTTTTAGTGTAAAGAAAATAGATGATGAACCTTGCTAAGCCAAAGTAAATATATCAAGAAAATTTTAAAGAAGTATGAGATGAAAAATACTAGAGAAATTAATATAACCATGAGCTCTACCATTCAATTAGATAAAGATGCAAGTGGAAAGTCAGTGGATAAAAGAAGTATAAGGGTATAATAGGATCACTTATGTATTTGACTACTAGCAGACCTAGTTATATTTAGTGATTATTTTTGTGCTAAATTTCAAGTAATCTTAAAAATAACTATATGAAAGCTATTAAGAGAATCCTTAGATAACTTTTAGGAACCCAAAATCTAGGTATCTGGTACCCTAAACATAGCTCCTCATTTGAAATAATAGGATATTCAAACTCAAACTTTGTAGGATATAGGATTGATAGAAAAAGCACCTCTTGAACCTGTCAATTCATAAGTCAATTCTTAGTTTCATAGCCTAGTAGAAAACAAAACTCTGTAGCCCTGTACATCATTGAGGCAGAACACATTGCTGTAGGAAGTTATATTGCTCAAGTCTTATGGCAAGGGAAACAAATCCTTGACCTTGGACTCTATGTTGGCACTATTCAAATTATGTATGACAATATAAGTGCTATATGCATATCTAAGAATCCTATGCAACATTCCTGTATTAAGCATATAGACATCAGGCACCACATCATTATATACCATGTTGCTAAGGGAGATATTGAGTTGAATCATATTGCAACTGAGGATCAACTGACACACATATTCACCAACCCTTAAGCTATGACACCTTTAGCACATTGAGGACTAAACTAGGTGTCATTGACATTCATGTTTGATTTTGGATAAAAAGAAATCAATAGCTTGAGATTTTATGTGTTTTGTATGTTTCTATTTTTTATTTTTGATTTATGATTCTTAAATGTTCAGTATTGTTTGCTTATTAGTAGTTATTCCCTAATCATCACACACCACCTATTAAAATAAATAAATAAATAAATGTTTACATCATATTATATGAACACTATTCATATTATACGATCTACATAGCTCATCACATCCTTGTCGTCTATGATTTCAATGATTTTGATTTGACTATTTATTCACGATCGTAATATACAATCTATCTCTTTGTCCAATACGATCCACATATTAGTTACTATTGAATGAATTTAATTATCTGATATGATTTTTAAAAACATCATCATATTATATGAACACCTGTTTATACTGTACGAACCTTTTTATTAAGGGTCGTACCAATAACTCCTCGAGATGATCATTTTTAATGAAGATCGTCTAGTATGATCCTGATAGTACTGTATGATTTGATCACTTTTTTTGATTGATCGCCTAGAAGAATTGAATTCTTCTGATCGTACTGTACGAACCTTGATCGTATTGTACGATATGTTGAAATTCTATAAGGAGGGGTTTCTATGGTTTCACTCACTCTATCCTTCTGTTCTTATTTTCACTTGCATTCGTACCCTCAACACTCTTAATGGTTGGTGGCAAGCGAGCCCATCAACTGCTCTAAGGCAGTTCCTCCCGTCGTCATATTGACGACCATTTCCAAACCGCGGAGGATGAAGCTGCCTACCATAGATACAGGGAAGCCCATTTGCTAAGTGGGTAATCTTAACTATAGTTTCTTATTTATAATCTTTAACTATAATAAGCTAAGTGGGCATTTATTTAATGGGCTTATAGAAGTCCTTTTCATTAGCTCTATACAACTACTTCAATTGGACAAATCCTTGCAAAAATAAGGAAGGGAAAAATATTAACACCTTTTATAGATTCTCACGTTATCTCTTTATGTTCTTACCCTAGATAAAAAATTAATGCTTATATATTTATTCTTGATACATGAAAAAAAAAATTCCTTGCTCATAAGCACCTTGTTATTCTTCTAGCTCAGCATCATTGGTACTCTATCCTAGTATAACTTAGTATATCTCTTCTCTTATTTGGAATAGCTTAATAAGACCAGTACTATGGTGATACTATATATCCAATTACAGTGTACTGGGTGAGGGCAATCTACCTTATTGCTTATGCCTCATAATGCGTAATGTCCCTTTTCAGCCCTCATAGTGTCTTCTCCCATGACATCCTACCCCAAGAGTATCTAAAAAATGCATATTCCCTTTTGACCATGAGAACTATTTTAGTGAAGATAACATTGTGCTTTTCATAATTAGGAAAAATACCATCTACAAAGAAGCACATCCCAAGCTTTCATAAATCATATTTGTTAGCTCACTTCATCATTTTTAGGCTGTCTTCTTGAATTCTTGTCCTCATTGAAGTAGCACTCAAATAGCTTGTTAATTCTTATCATTCTCTTAAACTTGACATCAATTGAGAGCTCTTAAAAATTCAACCTAGATAATGACATATACTCTTTAATCCTAAAGGTAATGTTCTTCCCTTCAATGTTTAACACAATAGAGTACTCACGATCCTCATCATTATCAACCATCCTTAATAATAATTGATGAATGAGGGCACCATAGAACTATTGCATTTTAAGAGCTTTGAAGAAGTGTCTAAAGGGAGATCCCTCAGCATAGGTAATGATGTCATTTGCCTCAAATTTCCTAAGAAACCCCACCATAATTCTATGGCTCTATATGTGACCTGAGCTGAGTCATACCTCTCAATTGATAAGATTATTTAAGACATATGTATACACAATACAAAAACTCAAATGAATAAATCCTAAAATCATTTTCCAATCACATTCAACATTATTGAAAAAAATGGATCATGGCCAAACCTTTTTTGACAATGATCGAACCACAATGATCAACCTATTCAATAAGTTGTCATATTTTCTTCAACCCACAATTTAGCAATATTCAACCAACTTTGACATGTTATAGCCTTGTTTGAACTTCTCTGAACCTGATTTAAACTCTTGATTCAACTTTTTTTTTAATCTTTCTTCAAAGGTTATTTGACATGATTGATGAAGGTTTGAATGTAGGTAGATTAAGTGTGCACATAAGATTTTAAGGAGTTCAAACAAGGCTATACTAAGTGGACGTTGGTTTGATTATTGCTAAACTGCATGTTTATGATGTTATGAAGACTCATTGAATAGGTCGATCATTTTTCGAAAATGACCGAATAAATTTTGATCATATTTCAATGATTGTTAAAATTTTTTATGAAGATTTAATCATTGCTCTAACATCAAATGAGGATGGAAGATGGTTCTAACAAGACAATCAATACATACTAAAGTCTATCAATCAAGGGGTTTGTGTGAAACATGATTTCATCCCTAAATGATAAACTGAATGTAACAACCCAAACTCTCATCCATCGAGATATTATCCACTTTGATCTAATGACCTTATTGTTTTGTTCCTTTTGTGTAACTTTCCAAGAGGCCACCCATTCTAGGATTCTCTTGTACGAGCATACTTTACTTTGGAGTTTCTATTGAAATTCCAATCGTTACACCAAAGGCACCTCAATGTTTAAGAGTTTAATTTTATTTTCTTAAGGGGTTTCTTAGTCTCCCCCAATTAGATAATTAATATCCTTGTCAATTTCCTTAGCCTAGAATCATCCACCAACTAGATAGGATTATGCAGGTAGAGTTTACATCTTATGACTAGTGTAATGCTTTGATAACATTTTTAATAGTCTAAAATTTCAACCATCAAGATATTGTCAATTTTGACATAATGGCTTCACGGTTTTATTCCCTTGGTATAACTTCCCAAAATGTCACACATCCTAATATTGCTCACATACGAGCATGCATAATTTTGGAGTTTCTACTAAAATTTTAATCTTTATATTAAAAGGCGCCTTAATATTTAAAAGTTTAATTTTATTTTTTTAAGGATTTCACACCGAAAAATATCACTAACCTTTGAAGATTATGGGTGGAGAAATATCAGTCATAAATTTTGCCACACGATGAAGATGGAAGCTTTGCAATTATCAGAAATAAAGAATGTGATGGAAAGATGAAGAAACAAAGAGCTCTTAGGATTGTAGGGGTGCGAAACTATTTAGCGAGGATTTTGTCCTGATTTGTTAAAAATCAAGAGAATTTTAAACTTTAATATATTTCTTTTATATATATATATATATATATATATATACAATTTCAAATATTATGCGCATATAAAGCCAAACTGCTTATAAAATGCACTAGCTGCAGTGATAATTTCTTATTATCACAGCAATATTTTTAGCAACAAAGTAAAACTTAAATGCAAGCTTTATCCTCCTGCCGCGACTAGGAAGGAGGTTGTCAGTCATGGTGACCTCCGTGCAGTTCTTGCTGCCTACCACCTCTCAAAACCCTAACCCTACATCCAATCTTCTCCTCCTCCCCTCTACAACCTCTTCAAAGACCCTTATTCCCACCTTCAACAACCTAACCTTTTCTTCATTCAATTCCTTGAGATGCCGCATCTCAAACCCTGGCAAGGCCCTTTATTGCTCGACTCATTGTAAATTATCCTATTTTTCCCGCTTCCATCTCTTTCATCGGAGAATACTCCGTCCCGAGATACGCTGCGCCGCCGCCGGTGGGGATTCTGATACTGAGCCAGCGGTGGTTCATAAGAGCAGCGGCGGCGAAGGCGGTGGTGGGGACGGAGGAGGGGAAGGGGAGGAGGAAGCACAGAAGAAGAAGGGTTTGCTTCCGGAATGGGCTAATGTTACTACGGAAGATGCGAAGACTGTGCTTGCAGCCTTGGCGATTTCGTTGGCTTTCAGATCCTTTGTTGCCGAGCCGCGGTACATTCCTTCTCTATCAATGTATCCTACATTTGATGTTGGAGACCGCGTTGTCGCCGAAAAGGTAACTTTTTTATGTTTTGATTGTTGTTCTGCAATCCAAAGTCTTATCGTATGATTTATATATGTGTGGACTTCTTCTTTTGTTGCAAGAGTATAAGGTAAAAACAATATTAGATTTTGGCTAGTCATCTTCGCTGAAGTTGTAAATTTATCAGCAAGTGGCCATTTACTGTAAAAAAAAATGTTTATCTGTTTTTTTAAGGAAAATTTTCTGTGTTAATATTTTCTCTGAGAGCTACACTACAGGTGAATGCTGTCGATTGAAATATGAATAGTTTTTTTTGTCTCCTTTGTACTAATGCTAATGAGATTCGGCAGAGTTGTAGGTTGTTTAGATGATCGAGCAATTGAAATGAAAAACATGGATAATTTACTAATTAAGAATGAGCTTAAAACTTGCAAATGCTTAATTTTAGAATGATAAAGTCATAGTGAATTGGTGTCGTTAGCCTACACGTGCTAAACTACTTTGACTTCATTTCAAATCTTACATGGAAAGTTTAATAATTTGTTATCCTTAAAAACTTTAAGCAACATATGCAAAGTATGACCTACATTTCTTTGATCTTCTGCTTGGAACAATATGCTAACTATTTTCTTGATATATCAAAGCAAACTTTCATGTGTGTTGCTCTATTCATCTCTAATTAAGACCTTTTTATCATTACATTTAATGTGCCCAACTTCATCAAAGTTCCTAGATCGCTCATCTCCACCTTATTTTATATATCTCATTTTATCTAAAAGAAGATTTTTCTCAAGTGGAATGCTCTTTGGTTCCCAGGATAGATGCCACGTATTTGAGTATGGTCTATAACCTTCTTTAACACCTAATATTCGCCTGTTTCTTGCAAGGAATGTGTTGTATATACAGTTGTCTTTGGCCCTCCTTATCCGCAATTAACCCCATATCTACTTATTTGCAAGTATTCGTGCTTAGTTTATACTTATCTTGGTATGTTATTCAAAACATTGTACCGTTCTTTATGAAGTTGGTTTAGGTGTGGATAAGATCTAAGTTCATGTTGTAATTGCTTACAAATAGGCTTGAAATCCTACTGAAAAATTTGAAATCCCTTACAAGTTCTATCTTTCCTTTTCTTTTCCTCCCACCACATAGTTTTCAGTCGATTCACTGTAGCCATTTGTCGAAGGCTTAAGGGATTGCTCCTCTAGTATTTGCGCAAGGTTGGGGGCTCTATTGCCACTATTTCCTGCATTGAGAGGCTATTTCTTACCTGCTGCTTTGCCACTGCATAACTACTGGAATCCCATATTTTTGTGGTATTGTATAACTTTGCCATTATTGCCTTTTCAGCACGTTGTTTAGATAGCATTGTTGACCGTTGCATTGCTCTGTTTGTTGTGGATGAAATTTGTTATTGTTGTTTTGTTGCAATTTTTTTGCTTATTCCAAAACTAATCTAGAAAATGTATGAGGAACAATTGAAGGATTTTATAGGGAAAGTTTGGAACTAAAACTTGAGAAAGAATTATATCTATAATGAGGGCAAATTGGATGAAGAAGGCTGGTCTACAAATCAAATTAGTGTCAAAGTGCCAATCCTTGGTGCAAGATACAAATGAAGAAGGGATATAATGCTATTGTGGGGAGTTGTTTCTTATCTTGGAGATGCGTCAAAAGTCAACAAAGAGGTAAGGGAAAGTAGAGAAAGAAGACGAAGTAAACTAATCAATGGCTAATAATGATCCTATACAAAATTTTGCAATTAAGTGACTGAACTAGCAGAGCAAATGAATGCTATGATGGAGTGGATGATGATAAGAAATAATACAGTTGCGATTAGTTGGTTATGTTGTAATCATCCTCCTTTCCTTTTATCCCCAATACAAACATATGGTTGAAGAGAATGGAGATGTTGATATGACTACCATTCATGAAGGATGCGTCTTTCAAAGTACTAGTCCAAGTAGAGATTCTTTACATATGATGCCAAGAAGCTCGATACATGTCTCAACCATTTGGAGACTTCACCTTGTATGGATATAACTCCCATGACAATGTTGCATTTGCCCAACTTATGTTAAGGCATCATGCACTGGCAAGGTGGAATGCCTATGTGACTAGCAAGATGTAACTTAGAGGATGTTCAAGTAGCCGATATCAAGAATTCAACCCGAGTGTGACATCACTTTAGGAGTAAATCTTGGGGTTGTACATACTCTGATGAAGTATGCCTAAAATATTCACAAATTATAAATGAACTTTGCTTGTTTTTAATTTTCGATCGCAATTAGGCTAGAGCAATGGTCATGGAGTGTAATATTCAAGGCAGGAAAGAAGACCCATAACTATCCCAGAAAGGATTCAATTTCTTGAAGAACCAAAATAAGGGTCAAATGGTAGGCAATGCTCCAAAGCCTACTTCTATCTCTAAGTTAAATATTATAGGGAAGTTATATGACCATTGTCAAAAACCTAATCATACTAGAGAAAATTGTTGGAATGTGTACCCTGAACCCTTACCTTGAAAGTAAAATATTATAGGGAAGTTATATGGCCATTATCAAAAACCTAATCATACTAGAGAAAATTGATGGAATGTGTACCCTGAACTCTTACCTTGAAAGTAAAAAGATGAGAAGTATAAGATGATTGCTACTATTGTGAAAAACATAACGCTCAATCTTGTGGACAACACATGCCCATTTTTTATCTTTGATGGCCATGTTGAAGCATATATTGATTGGGTTGTCCTCTAATATGGACACATGAAAGAATTATTCACTATGAGAATCTAGGTCAAGCAAGAGGTAATTGTCATTATCATTAATAATGTCAGCTAAAAGAGCCTTATTTCTATTACGGTACAAAAGTTTAGATTAGACACCTATTATGCCTGTGCCGGCCCAGGAGGGGCCGGCTGGACCGGTCCTGGTTTATTCCAGGCGGAACTGCAAGCAGCCAGGGGAGGGGGCGGAAGCCCCTGTGGGGCCCAAGGGGGTTTAAACACTATTTTGAGAGGGAATTTTTGAATGTAAGGGCTGTTTTAGGTAATTTGTATTTGTCCTTTGATGTTAATTAGGAGCTTAGGAGGGAATTAGGGTTTCTATCTTGAGATTGGGAGAATTTTGAGATCTTGTCTTGTGCTTGGGCTCTAGGTTTTGCTAGAGAGTTTTGGAGAGATTATCTTCCTCTCGAATTGAAGATTATTGTATCGTTTGTTGTTTTTATCCATCGTCTAGTGGAATACAAAGCTTTGCTTGATTTTCCTACAAGTTTTCTCTCATATTTCCACTGTTTTCCTACTGTTTTGGCTGTTTTCCTGCTGTAGACAGCAATATTGCTGCTGTTGGAGCTCCGATTTGGACTAGGTTTGCTTGCGAACTCAAGTATTCCCTTCGGGTTACTTGCGAACTCAAGTATTTCCTATCAACACCCTACCTCACCTAAGATCTTATCCTTTGGGTTGTATTCAAAAGGGGCCTGAGATGAGGATTGATCGTTAATACTGATTGAAGATTGCAATCATTAAGGACTACATTGATGAGATGCTATGCAAGGTAGTTTCATTTGATATTTATCAAGCTATCTTTGGTAGTTCATACATGCATGAGATGTATGCAATGTTGTATCTTCGTCCCTACCAATGGTAGATGATTGTGGATGGGAAGAACTTGTTGGAGGACTATGGAGCACAAGTAGCAGATGTTGTGATGGTAGACAAGACACAAAATTATAATGGTTTCTCAAAATTTTACTTCTGAGGTCTATCATGAAGGAAGAAATGAGTATTGCTCTTTTGTGTTTAGCAAGGTTAGATATATTCAACTATAACAATTGTTGGAAAAATTTGTAGTGCTCTTTTAGGAGGTGTAGGGTTGCCACCCCAACAACCCTAAAGTATGATGTTTAATTAATTTCAGATGCATTGCTACCAAATCTTTTGATGTACCTAAACTTAGTCATGAGGAGACTAGAAAGAAGGTTGTGGAGTTTTTAGAGAGTGGAATTACTTAGGTTTACAATTCATTGTGTGGATCACCCATGGTGATGGTCCCAATGAAGGATTGCACATGAAGATTATGTTTTGACTACCGTGCCCTTGATAAAATAGCAATAAATAGTTATTATATTTTGTCATGCATCAATGGACCGTTAGATTAGTTGAAGCTTGTAACCATGTTTATTGAGTTGGATCTCAAATATGCTCATCATCTAGTGCGCATTAATGAGTTTGCTACTATCTTGATGATATCTGAGTCCACAACAGAACATAGGAGGAGCAGCTGGAGCATTCCAGGAAGGTATTCCATTTATTACAACAACACTAGCTTCCTCTCAACCAAAAGAAGTGTGAATTTGCCGAAAGGTGTCCCCTGTACTTGGGATTTGCAGTGGGTAATGGAGAGATCAAAATTGATCCTAAAAAGGTGAAGCAATCAAGGATTGGTCTAGACTGCAGGCAATGAATGAGGTAAGGAGTTTTATGGGAACTTGCTAACATGTTTGTAAGTTCATTCATTGTTTTTCAATACTTTCCTATCCTTTACATTCTTTGAATATGGGCAAATGCTAAGTTGGAATGGAGCTAAAAGCATGAGTATATTTTTGTCTTGTTGAAGGAGATATGTGAGGCCCCTATGTTAACCTTGCCAAATTTGTAGTGACCGTTTGAATTGGAGACTAGTGCTAGTTGATTTGCAATAAGAGTGATACTATTGCAGGATGAGAGATCCATTACTTATCACTAATAGATGTTTCAAGGGGCTCGAAAGAACTACTCACTTATGATAAGGGCCCATTTATTGCTTTTCACTCAAAGTTGTTTCAGGGAGCTCAAAAGAGCTATCTTGCTTATGCTAAGGAGTTGTTGGCATTGAATCAAATGTTGACATGTTTACCTGCTAGGTAAGGATACTATGGTATATATGGACCACATGCCACTTCAATATTTGCAGACTCAAACAAAGCTACATTTGATTCAACGTATGAAGTGAATGAATTATTCCAATAATTCAATCCAGTGATCAAGTGTGAGATGGGGGTTATTAATAAGATGGTTGGCATGCTTTCTCGGTCACGTTAACACTTTTTTTTATAAGTATTATTATACATATTTAACTTTCTATATTGAAATATTACTAAGAGTAATATCAAAGGAATTTCTTCATCAATGGGATATTGGCGGGCTTGGAGAGTACAATTTCTATTGTGTTTTGTCTAAAAGATGATCTTCTCTATAACAGAGGGCTGAGGGTAGCTGTGCATACTAGATTCTATCAACCAAGGCTGTGAAAGGTGCACACATCCATAGTGATTTACCATTTTGGAGTGGAGAAAACATTGCAAAACCTATAGTGATATCTTTATTAGCCAAACATGTAGGAGGACGTGAGTGAGCACATTAGGGGATTTATACTTTATAGCACCTTTAAATTTGCAAATATGAAGCTAGGATTGCACTCACCATTTCGGCATCAAACTATCCATGGGTATTCATGGATTTTCTGTGTGGTTTATCAAAAACAAAGAGGGGCCATGACGACCTTTATGTGATTGTAGATTCAAAGATGGTTATTTTAATACCTTGCATGAAAATCATTCTAGTGAGGAGATTATCCGCTTCCTCCAACATGTATGAGCATGCTTTAGATTGCCTGGTTCCATTATGTCTGATCAAGATAGCTAGTTCCTAAGGTGATTCAAGGAGGTCTTTTGGTCCATGATGGATGCCACATTGAAAAGGAGCACCATTTTTTCATTTACAGACTTTGCCCGAACAAAAGGTGGTGAATAGCACTTTGGTGAATCTGTAATGAGGGTAGAATAATAAGCATCCCCAAACTTGTGATGGCAACCGATCATACTTTCAGTAAACCTTCAATAGAGTTGTGCCTCCTCTACGATGAAGACACCATTTGAAGTATGCTTAGGGTACCGGCTACAAATCCCTATTTGACCTTCACTTGTCCATCTCTCCCGTTACTATTTTTTCTTGGTATACCTTCACTTGTCCATCTCTCCCGTTACTATTTTCTCATGTTATTGATGTTAACTATGAAAGCCCTCATAGATTTTTGGAGACCATTCCAGAAAATTCATGCATTGGTGAAAAAACAACCACAAAAGACCCAACATAAATAGTAAGGCATGATCATCATATTGTCAAGGCTGACTTCTAAGTTAGAGATCTTTCATGGTTACATTTGGGCAATTATCACCTCAAATGAGTGGGAAATAAGTTGAAGTCAATCCGGTATGATCAACTTAAATCCTTGGAAAGATTGGAGACATTGCTTGCTAGCTGGAACTGCCATCATACATGGTGATGTATTCATGATAAATGCGGACAATTTTAAGCCTTTTGGAACCTTACTTTATCACAATTTAGAAAAAGTGCTACCTGCTATGCATTATATATTATTGGAGTAGGAAGTACCTCTAGAACAAGACATACTCTTGGAGTATAAGATTACCACCACCACCAAATGAGACATTCCGCATTGATATGAAATTCCATTCACCAAGTAAGGCCAAATAGTACACCGAGATAATTGGGTAAACAGCCTGCCTCATATGTAGGTTTAATTTCATAGGATTGAAATTCTCATAAATGGTGTATCGATGTACTTGTCAATGATGAATGACACACCATAACACAAAGTTCCTCGTGGAACCATAACGCATAGCGCGTGGCACATGGCGTGGCGCACGACATTTTAACAACAACAACAACAAGCCTTTATCCCACTATGTGGGGTCGGCGACATAAATCCTTTTTGCCTATTGTGTCATGTTAAGAGTTAAATTCTCATTTAAATCTAATAAAAAAGATCATTTCTAATATTTTCTAACCAAGTCTTTTTAGGTCTACCTCTATCTTTCTTAACATAAGTCAAATCTAATACATCTACTTTCCTAATTGCATCATCGGAAGCCCGCCGTTTTGTGTGACCAAACCATCTAAGGCGACTCTCTAATCTTATCTTCCCTTGGAGCTACTCCAACCTTTTCAGGTGGTGTAAAATATAAAATAATTATATATATATATATACATACACACACACACAAAATACTATTAAATAACAAAGAATATATTGATTTGAACAAAATTTAACCATAAATATCCTGCGTAACAATAACAAATGACAACTTTAAATTCTACAGAAACTTACATCGATAGATTTGAGTAGGATTTAAACATAATTTAGCCTAAATCCTACCAAATTAAAAAAAAAAAAAAAACAAAAGCATTAGATCCTTCAAAAAACTTTTAAATAAAATAAAATTTTTTATTTTATTAATTTGATATTTAATTAATTAATAATTAATTGTGATGTATATAAACCTTAAAAATTTTAATTATAATTTATAATTTGAAATTAATAACATGTTAATAAAATAGCTTGTGCTATTTGCGCCTTGGCCATGCACCATTGTCCATGCTTGATGCAAATAGCGCATGGCATTTTGATGCGGCGTGCCTCACCAAATAAATAGAGCCGTATGTGTGCCACGTTGCGTTGTGCACCATTTTATGCAGTTGACATGTATGGGTATTGAATATAGTAATCAGATCTAGTAGGTGATAATTCATATTATCTATAATCATGTTTTTGGTATTAGATCATGAACAAATCAAAGATATTATCTTTGTTGAACTTTTGAAGGTGTGATTTTTCTTAGAAATTTGTTAATTTTTCGTAATTCTCATATCACACTATTGAAATTGAAAAGGTTATCACCAAGAGTTTATAGGCAAGCTTAGATCTTTAATGGGACATTATACGAGGAAGATCAAAGTTTGACCATAAGATCCAATTTTTTATTGCAATAGTATAATAATGAATTAGATTTTAAGCCTTTTTGAATAAGTTTGTATTTAAATCTAAATTTAATTTATATAGTTCTTACAAGAATTATTTTATAGTTTGAACTTTTAGGTTATATTAGATAGGTTCCTTACGTTGTGGAGGTTGTTTAGGTATGGATAATATGTATTTCCCTGATATAATTGCGTATAAATAGGCTTGAAATACTGTAGATTAAACAATCATAAAAGTTCAAAGTTCTTCCCAAGTTCCTTTTTCAACTTCTCCAGCTGCCCAACCTTCGGTTCCTGCACTGTGCACATTGCCAAAGACTGTAGGACGGCTCCTGTAGAAATTGCAGAAGAGATGGGTTCTATTTATGCTGTTTTTCCATTGGGAAGCTGCTGTTTTCTGCTGCTTCCGCTGCACAACTACTTCAATCCCTGCCGCTGCTGCCTAGCCTAGCTGCGTATGTTCCTTTTCAGACTGTTGTCTAGATTGCATTGCTGCTACCAACTGTTGCTCACTGCCATGGATGCATTACGACTGCTATAGTTCCACAACTGTTGCTGCTGCTTATTTGTTCCAGTGATGTTTGCTGATTCCAGAACTAATGCAGATAATAAGGAAGAATTGAAGGGTTCCAGCAGGAATACACTGGGAAGTGCTGTCTGCAGCAAGTTGGGAACCGTAACCTTAGAAGGAAATCTGTCAACAAAGCAAAAACTCGATCAGGAAAGTCGGTCTATGGATTACTAATGTACCAAATAGATTAAAAGATTGCTGCATTGAGAAACACTGGTTAGGGTAAACATTATGATTTTAGTAGGACATCTAAGTACGATGCAGGAAGTATAAGATAATGGGCAAATAGAAAAATCAAACCTGGACAAGTGACTAAAAACATAAGGAGGGCAACTTAAGGTGTGCTAAAGATAAGCATTTGACAGCCTTTAAAAAAAAGTTCATGTGTTTCAATATTCTAGATACATTTCCGTAATTTGTTAAAAGGGTTGTGTCTTATGTAGTTTTTGCTGATGCTAGGCATGTGGAGGGGTTCATGTTCATAGCCTTTGCCCTTCATTTATAAAGAGTTTCCTTTCTTGACTTGAACCTGGGATCTCCATATCAAACTAGTGGCAACCTAACCACTGCTCCAGCCCCCTCTATTCTCGCAATTTTCTACAATTTCTTCGTCAACTAATTAGTATAACTAGCAACACTGTAGTTCTTTATAGCTTTGTTGGTAAAGTTAATTACTAGTTGTAGGGTAAGTTTAGATTTTTTTTGGATTTTATTCTTATTGAGATTGATTGGTTAGCTGCAAGTTCATTAATTTGTGTTTAAATGGTAGTCAATATCTCTTTTACGGTGTCCATTTATAAATAAGGAAATGGAATACTTGGTTGTTTACAAAGTGCTTGATGTTTCACTCATCTAATGCTTGTGATGGGCTATGAAGTGTAGATAATACATTAAGTAAAAATCGGTTAATGCAATGCCCAATTGAAACATTTTTGAGATTGAATTCAGCCTTCTTTCTCTCAGGCCTGAAAGATGTTTTACAAAAACAATAATACTCATGTTCATTTACTACTATCATTCTATTTTTCATGCTTGTTTATGCTTTTTATTGTTAATATTCATGAAATTAAGCAAAATGTTTGCTATTATCAACATGTAAGTTCCGGTATACAGAACTCATCTTCCTCATCATTCTCAGTCTGCATCTTTCATAGGTTTCATACTACTTCAGAAAACCATGTGTAAATGACATAGTGATCTTTAAGAGCCCACCAGTGTTACAGGTAACAGTTGTTGCTTTAGAAGTTGATAACTTCTATTGTCTAATTCTGTGCGCATTACATTGATTCTCATTTTTATAATCTTTACCATGCAGGAGGTCGGATATGCCAATGATGATGTTTTTATCAAGAGAATTGTTGCCAAAGCAGGTGATGTTGTGGAAGTAAGTGTATCAAGAATTATGAACTGTGTTCTTGGTGATACAAAAAATGATGTTCTTACTCATTTTATCAGAGTATATTTTTACTAATGTTGTGAAAAGAATATGATCATGCTTGCATGATTATTAATGCAAGTGTAAAAATAAAAAAAATCTTTTTGTGCCATATATTTGTGTTTTGGATAATTCTATCATTCTTATGTGACGTCTATGATGTCTGATGACGGCGTGTCCTCTCAGGCCCCTCCTTATCTCTACTAATGTAGCTGCTACTTAATCATGTTTTTTTTATTTGCATGAACCAAGTACTACCCACTAATCAGTACTTTTGTAAACAATGCATTGATGATTTTTAGAATGCTTATTGCTAGTTATGCACCTATGTTGCTCCCCAACTGCTTTTTTCCTTTAAATATTTTGGCTTTAGCATAGATTATTCATGGTCGTTTGTTGAATAATTGCAGGTTCATAATGGTAAGTTGATAGTGAATGGTACCGTGAAGGATGAACGCTTTATTCTCGAGCCACCATCTTATGATATGAGCCCAACAGTAAGACTAACATTGCTCCATTTTAGACTACATGGGTTTTTTATTCAGCAATAGGAAAAAGTAGAAAGAAATAGGATAGGGTGTTGTTCTAAGAGCTATCACAAATCATTTTTTCTTCCATGAGTTTTCCCAATAAAGATGGTGAAGTTTTATCATGATCATGAAGCACAAGAAAGTTTAAAATGTGGATGAATAAGTTTAGAGAGAGCGGGAGCTAGAGAGAGAGAGAGAGAGGAATCCTAATTACTACTTTATTAGTCATTTAATGGCACTTTACTGGGATACATGTGGTTTTACCCATCTTTTCATCACCAGAAACATTAGCAACTTAAAATGTTGGATATGTTGAGAAATAGCTGGAGCTAAACATAGGAGCGAGAGAAAAAACAATGATTAGTATTTTATTAGTTATTTTGTAGCACTTTGTTGCGATATATAGATGATTTTTCCCATCTATTCATCTCACCATAGGCATCTATGCTTCTGTCTAATTTCTGAAGTTTTTCCCATCTTAGTTGATTTCTGAATCAGCAATGACAATTTCCTCCAAAAACACATAGACTGACTTGCTGAGTCCTGTAATTTTCATCATTTCAGCAAGTTCCCGAGAACTCTGTGTTTGTAATGGGTGACAATCGTAACAATAGCTATGATTCACATGTGTGGTAATCACCTCTTACCTATTTTGAATTTTTACTTGATGCTCCATTATCATCCTTCTGAATAGAAACTAAATGTTATCAGGGGGCCTCTTCCTACCAAAAATATTCTAGGCAGGTCTATATTCCGCTACTGGCCACCAAAAAGATTTGGAAGCACAGTTATTGATCCAAGTTGTGAGAGCATTGATGAGCCAAAGAGCAGTCCAGCGGCAAATTAAGATTTGCCAGTTGATGCTTTTTTCCTCCTATTTTATTTTTTTCAATCAAGTTTTCTGTGCACTGCCTCTTAAGCTTTTGCCTTTGACAAAGTTGGCAGTTTGAAGCAAATAGCTTTCTCATCTGTAATTCTTATCAATGTATTTGGTGGATGTTACCAAGCCTATGTTGTATTGTCTCTCTACAAATGATAGCCAATGTTATGGAGAAAAAATGGTTATTTTTTGGAACTGCTCTTTGATTATATATATATATATATATATATATATATATATATAGAGAGAGAGAGAGAGAGAGAGGTAATTAAACTAAACAAGAAATGAAGTATGTTTAAATTTATTAAAGTTTGAACTCAATTAAAGAAGAAATAATTACATGATATTTTAGATTGTTTGTTTGGAGTTTGAGAAAACTGATTTTTTTATACAATAATAATAACATTAAGTTTTTATTTCATTACGTAGGATTGGTTACATGAATTTTTTTCATTTAGTTTTTTAATAAAAAAATATTTATTATAAAAATATTGAAAGTTATAGCTGAATAAAATAAAATTAATATAAGCAGATATTAAATTATCTAAGTAATATGTTTTAAAAAAAATATAACATATGGCTTAATCAAAGTAATTTATATAATAAAGTTTTAAAGTCAAATTTAGGCTTCGTTTGGAACGGTTTTCTTGTTACTTTTTAAAACAGTTTTTTAATACAAAATTTTTAATTTTTGTATTAAAAAGTTGTTTTAAGTAGTAAGAAAACCGTTCCAAACGAAGCCTGGGATGACTTTATTAATGCTTTTTAAAGCAATTTTTTAGTATAAAAATTTTATTTTTTTACTAAAAAGCTGTTTTAAGAAGCAGTATGAAAGTCATCCCAAACAAAACCTTAGTGTCCAATAGTGTCTTGTGTGTTTCAAATAAGTTCATGTAACTTACACTTTTCATTATAACAAAATATCTATACATCAAAGCAGATCTATAGTATCTTTAATTTAATCGATTTTTCTATTCATTTCAAAAAAATCTCGATAGTAAGTCCATCTATCAATAATGTATCTATCCAATCAAAGAGACCTCCTACAGCTCAACAATTGAGAAGTTCATTGTCTCCTGTTGACTTTCAACTAAAGCTTATTGATAAGACTTAATCCTCGTACAGACTAAAAAAGGAAAGTTAGAAAGATTTAAAACGTGTTCCTCATGTGATAATGAAATTTAACTGAAACAAGCTAAACGAAACAGCACTTGGATTTAACTTGTAAGGTAATGATGCGACTTTTTTACGATAATAATTAGTTAGGCTTCTAAAGTAAGGTAATGTACTGTTATGACATCATTTGTTACTTAATTTGGACATTGCATCAAAATTAAAGAGTTCTTTGTAAAATTCTTCAATTAAATTTAGTAAGACATTATCTACTTCACGTTTGTAAATCAAATAATGTAAAAAAAAAAATTACATGCTAAATTCATTAATTTCTTGAACTTTCAGCATTCCTCGTCCTCTTTTATGATGAATCAGTTGAAATCAAATTGAATTGTTATTACTCAAATTCAAGACATTAAATACTTGAAGCTAAGAAATGGTTCGGCTCTCAATTTATTTTCATAAGTAACCGAGGCAAAATAATATATATATATATATATATATATATATATATATATATATATATATATATTATACAAAGAATAAAATCATATCTCATATTCAATACATTATATCTTAGATAAGGTGCGGGGATTTCTCTGTTACTCTTTTGAACTCTAAGCATGTCTTGATCAAATTGGTGATGTCTTAGATTATAGCAAAGTGTTTTATCATCATTCGTATTTCGTTAATAACTGCTATATGAAAATTATCAAGTGGTCGTCATTCTTCGATATTGACGTGGAATCACCTGTTATCCCGATATGAATTTCTTTGCACAATCTCTGTCCCCATCTGTTCTCCCCCGTATCCTTCATGGATTGGGGTCTTGGTTTGGTCGCTCTTAAAAACTGACAATGCTACCTCCGTTGTGTCGAGGCCCTCTGTTTCCCATGTTTTGGTTGAGTTCGACATCACCAAACGCTACCTCGATCATGTTTGGATTGGTTCTGATAAATTAGCTAGGATACACAACAAGTTGAAATGGAGGATTTCTCTCCCATTTGTGCTCATTGTAAATGCTTGGGGCATTCAAGAAATGATTGTCATATACTTTACCCCCATTTAGATGATATTCCTGTATCCAAACCTGATCCTATGAATGTCGTTGACATGAAAACCAATAATTTAGCTCTTAAGGGGTGTGTTGAGGTTGGTGACCAGGAAACCGTGGCAAATCTGTGCACCAAGACTATGAATCCTTTGGTATCTCATGTTTATGGAGGTGTTGACTACTCTGATGCTTTTGAAACTTTGGTTGATAAGGTTGGTTTTAATGCTTTTAAGTTAGCCCCCATTACTGATGTCCATCCCCCTAATTCTGGTCCTGTTGTTGAAAATGTTAAGGACATTTGTAATGTTGCCAAGGATAACTTTGTTTCTCCTACAAATATTCCTGTTTCTGATACTCATGATGTGTCTTTAAACTTGGCGGCTTGTGCAATTAATGTTGAGGATCATCTTAATGTTTAAAGGAAATTTTTTACACCTGCTGATGGATCTCCTTATTATGATGTTATTAATATGGAACCTATCATAAGCATTACTTTTCCACCTTTATCGAATGATGATCTAGGCTCTATAGGAAGGGAGAAACAAACAATGAATAGCTTTCAGATGGTAATCCAATTGTAATTCAGATTGGTTACTTGATCCGTCGAGTATTGAGTATAATGTTGGTGATGTGAGCAAATGTAATTGTCATGTTTTACAAGAGGATGTTAATTTGGAGGTGGTGCTTGTGGATAATGAGGGTTTAGCTTCTCTGAATGGAAAAAAAAAAGGAAATCGAAAGGGAAGAAGGTGCAGAACTTCAATTACACTGTTGCCAGCTATACTCACTCTAAACCCTCATTTGTGATTCAATGTTTAATCTTAAAATAGGATTTCCTTTATCTTAAAAAAATAGATTATTGTTTAAATATGACAATGAGTATTAATAATTATAATATTATTATCATTAATATCAATAATTATAACATTTTTTAAACAAAACAATAACTTTCTATTATTTTTTTTATCATTTAAAGTATTAACAAAAACTCTTTTTTTTTTTAAGGAAAATCCACATAGGGGCCTACTCATTAATAAAAAAAGTGTTACAAAAGTCCTTAATGAGAACCTACAGCTCACAAAAGCTCGACAGAGCTATAAAAATCACACAAAATAAAACCTAAGAGCTGATGGTTCTCAGAACTACAAGTTACAAAAAGTCCTAATAACAATCTAAGGCTGTAAGAGGATAGCACCCAAAAAAGAAAGATAAGGATATAAACTTTCACCACAATCTTCCTGCAAAAACTTCCCCTTTTTACAGTATTATCATCAATCCAAAGATCTTGCAAGAAATAGGCGCTAAAAAGATAAATAAACATAGTAAAATATGGAAATAACAATGAAATATAAAACTCAAAGCAACTTGAAAGCAAATATTATAATAAATGACAACCTGTAATATGTAACACTTAGCAAACGAAATAAACAATTGATGATGGGAATACTCAACATAAATGATTAAACCGCCATGATCTAAAATGACGCACATAGCTCCCGGTGCGTGAATCCACCAAAAAAATGTCCAACGGAAGCTCAAAACAATAAACTTATAAGCACCAAACAAACCGTAGATGCCCTACGAAGGCCAGACGATGCACAAAAAAGATGAAATGTTAAGAATACCAGAATAAATAGCACTACAGCAACCATTATCCCAATCAACAACTCCCAAACCAATACAAGTTATGATAATAAAGTTACAACAACTTCTATGATAAAAGACCACAGGCCAAGAAAATTAGTGTTATCGCTATAATTCCACAACAGAGATCTAATACCCTGAAAAAAAGCCAAGGATCACATCCAGACACTCCCACCTGCAACCCAAAAAAGGAAAAGGGCAAGATGAGTAACACGAGCGGCTATGCCCATAATGCAACAAATACCAGTTACAGCCAAAAACTTCCCCCCAACCGACAGCAAAAAACAAACCACAAGACACAACAAACATCAGAAAAATGAAGATCAACAATAGCCCGACCACAACCCAGCCCAAAAGACCTAGAGGCTAAGTTCTGACGTAAGGGAAACCAAGTTTATCAAGTCTAATGATGCTCTTAATGAAATTAGGTAAGAAGTTATAAGGGATATCAGTAAGATAATCCAGATTATAGCCGTAGTTTACTAACCAATCAGTACAAACATTTCCTTCTCTATACACGTGATTCAACTTAACATTAAAAAGTGAAAGAAGTTGCTTAATTTCCCTAATAATGTAAAATGTTTCTGGGTTACAGACCTTTTTATCCATATCTTTTAAGCAACAAAGCATCCACCTCAATCCAAATGTTAAAAATATCCAAAGAAAGACACAAATTCTAAACCGTGAAGGATAGCTATAATTTCGCAAAACTAACAGAACATTTAGCTAAAGGACTAGCATAAGCCATAACAAAATTATCAAGAAAGTCTCTAATGATACCTCCACAACCCCAAGAGTTGTATTTTACAGAACCATCAGTATTAATTTTAAAAACATCTTAGGCAGTTTAGACCAATGAACAATTTTAGAAGTATCCATGCCCCTATTATTATGGAGTTCAATACCAAAAGCCTTACAAACAAACAAACAACCCAATTAATTCTTAGAGGTCAAAAGCTTCACATTGAATAATTTACGAACTTTATCTTTGATGTTCCTAATAATATGCTCATGGTTCATAACAATGTTGTTATAGATAGAATTATTCCTTGCAAGCCAGAGATGCCACAAAATAAGGGTAGGAATAAGATTAGTAATATGGTCTTTCAAGTTAATAAACCACAAATCTAGAATGTTCTTGATAGAAATATTCGCATGAAAGTAGTTAATATTAAACATGTCCTCAAAATAAATCCAGATCTTAACAGCATTGGGACCCGAAATAAAAAATATGATGCATATTCTCCACATGATAATAACACTGGCATTTAGAAGTCAAGACAAAACCTCTTTTTTTGTAAAATATCATCAATAGAAACATATTTATGCATAACATGCCAAATAAAAGTAGAAATGGTGGAAGAAATACTCTTATGTCAGATCATCTTGAAAATTTTGTTAACTGGATTTCTCTTTCTAATAAAATTGCAAGCATCCTTAAGTTTAAATATGCCATTACTAGCCATATTGCATAAAAGAAGATCTTTGGTATCCGTGTTTAAATGAATTTTAAAAATCTTACTAATAACAAAATCAGGAACAATCTCCACTAGTTTACTATAGATACAACCATTGTTATCTATAAAAGAATTGACTTTGCTATCAGCAATAGACGAAGAAGTGAGCATCTGATCAATAGAAGAATTTTCGAACCAGTTATCCTGCCAAAAAAATAACTTAGCTTTGCCAAGATCCTAACTAATCAGAGGTTCAGCTTTTATGTTACACAATCTTTTCCAAACTCTGGAACCCACCTTCTTATAATAGGTAATGGTCGGATGTTTGCCAAAATAATACTTCGTATTCATTAATTCAGCCCAAAGGCTAGTATTTTTTGGAAAATTAAACCATAATTTTAAGAAAAATGCATGTGCTAAGTCAACCATATCTCTACACACTAAACCACATTCTTCCAGAACACCACAACAATTTCTCCAAGAGGTCCAGATAATTTTAGAATTGCCACTTTTACCCTTCCAAAAAAACTTATTGAACAATTTTTCAATTCTATTTCACACGGTAAGCGTAGGTTGAAGACATTGAAAAAGATATATAGGTAAAGAACAAAGCACACTCTTGATTAAAACCAATCTCCCACCAAAACTCAGAAAATTAAACTCCCAAGAGTTAAGCTTAGTTTGCACAGAAGTGATAGGCTCATCAAAGAGAAAAGACTTTTTATGGCCTTAATAGAGAGGAACACTGAAATACTTTAAAGGTAAACAACCATGCTTAAAACCAGTGATATCTCTAATAGCAGTAATGTGATCTCTAGGAAAATTCTTAGAAGTAAAAAAATAGCATTTGTTTTTATTAAGGATAAGACCATTAATCATCTCAAAATTATTCAAAAATCTAATAAGAATTTTAACCATCTTCACAGAACCATTAGAAAAAATAATAACATCATCCGCAAAACATAAATGGAATATAGGAAAGCCACCAACAGTTTTATACCTGAGATTAGTATGAAAAGAAAAAAGATAAGAGAGACCTCTAAAAAGATACTCAACAACAATAATAAAAAGAGCAGGGGAAATAGAATCCCCTTGCCTAATACCATGGGAAGCTTTAAAAAAACCCTTACTTTTACCTTTGAAAATAATAAAGAAATAAGAACCTTCAATGCTATTTTTGATTAACTTAATAAAGTCAGCATTAAAACCAAATAACTGCATAATGGAATATAAGAATTTCCAATTGATATTTCCATAAGCTTTAGCAATATCTTATTTAAGAATAATGTTACGACTTTAATATCAATATCATTAGTAAATTCTTGAGCTAATAAAATGTTATTAGATATAGTTCTCCCTTTCACAAATCCCGTTTGATTCTGAGAAATAATTTTTGAGAGTAAGGGGGATAAATGTCCTATAAAAATTTTAGAGATGATATTGCTAAAAAAAGAACAAAGACTAATGGGATGAAAATCATCCCAATTATTAATAGCCAACTTTTTAGGAATAAGAACAATAGAAGTGCTTGTGAAAAATATTGGAATAGTGTTACCATTAAAAGGTGCATAACCGCAACCATAAAATCATCACAGATAACATTCCAAGCTTTTTGAAAGAACTTAGTAGCAAACCCATCAGGACCACCAAAAATTAGCATTCATATCAAAAACAATATTCTTGATTTCCTCGTAAGACGGGAGTTTATTAAGTAAAATGTTATCCTCCTTAGTAATGATAGTAGGAATGATGTCTGAATGGTTAATAGGATTAGGCTCAAAATTTTTTATTGAATAACTTGGTAAAATGATCCACAGTAGACTTAGCAATCCCCTCCTCATCCTCAATAGTGGTCCCATTCTGCATACAAATTTAATGGATAAAGTTTTTAGCTCTATTTTTCTTGACTAACACATGAAATTAGTACTTAGTATTATTATCCCCCTCAATAAGATGTTTAGAAGCCGACTTTAGTTTCCAATAAATTTCCTCTTGTTCTTGAAGTTTAAAAAGAGAATTTTTGGCTTCTTGAAGGCTTTTTAAACTATCGTTAGAAGGATTAGACTGACATAAAAGCTCCATAGCATTAACCTTATCTTCAGCAATAATAATATTGTCAAAATAAATTTTGAAAATATTTCTATTCCACCAATTAATTTTGTACATGAGCCTTTTAAGTTTAAACCATGACTTTTTCATACCCATAACCGAGTTATCGGGAAGGAGGGAAGCATGCTAATTATCCTGAACCATATTTAAAAAGGAATCCTCTAAAAGCCACATATTTTGAAATTTAAAATTAGAATAGATAACTTCCTGCCTCAACTTAATACCAATAAGAAGGGGGGAATGATCTGAAAAAGTTTTACTCAGATGTTTCACAAAGGTATTATTGCCAGAATTAATTCAAAGTTCATTAAAGAGAACACGATCCAAACATTGCCACATATTGCCATGGTTCCAAGTAAAAGGATTTCAAGAAAAACCAATATATATCAATAAGCTTACATTCCATTATCATATTATTAAAGTCATCCATGGCTGGGAAAGCAGGAATAACTCCACCAATCCATTCAGAAGACTTGGAAATGGTATTAAAATTACCTAGCTCCCACAAGCCAAGAAGAGCAAATAAGCCCAAAAACTCATTAAGTTGATTCCATAAATCCTTTTTAGTCAAACGAGATGAAGAAGCATAAACCAAAGAAGCATAAAAATTAAACTGCATGTACTCAATGTTGCAATGCAAAACTTGATTAAAATCACCCAAAATGTCAATGCTAATAGGGTCTTGCCAAAAAATCTAAATTTTATTAGAAACATTAGCCAAACTATGCTTGAAACCTAAACACGTAGCAATCTCATCAAGTTTAGCAAATGAAATCAAAGGTTCAAGTAAAACTAAAAATAAAATATTATGAATACGACATAAATTCTTCACCCTCAATTTAGAAGAAGGCAACCAATACTCCTAACATTTCAAATAATGGACTTAATCATTAAATTACATTTTGTTGGAAGTTTTAGCTCAGGTACTTATTGGAGATAGAGAATTCAAACTTTTAGATTTTCTATTTTCCTTACCTTCGACTAATGTGAAGTCATGCATAGTATGAAGAATGCTTCCCTTAGATAAACTATTAGAAATACCTTGTATATTAAAAACCTCATGGGAATGATATAAAGAATTCTTACAAACATTTCCAAAACCGTTAGTTTCCACAGAAGGGCCATCCATTACAAATTCACCTTCCTCCATAGTTTCGTCTGTTCCATTTTCCTGCTCATTAGAAACCGGATGGGATACTCCACTATCAACATCTTTACCATCATTAATCATAATATCAAAATCTGTCGGATGTTTATTAGTAACATTAGGCAAATGAGAAGACATAGTCAAAGAGTTATGTTCATGTGTAATGGCCACTATTTGTTCATCCACATTTTCGATAACATTAGAAACATTGTCAGAATTAACTAAAACAAAATAAGAAGGATCGTGAATCACTCCCTGAACAATAAGAGGATTGCTGTCCTCCTCCAAACTTCCCTGCCCATTATTTTTGTATTCTATAAATTCAATAAGATCTTTAGTAATATTCAGTGGTTCACTTTCCATTTCAACAAATTGAGAATCCATTTGAGCCACCATTTTAAAATCCTGCCCTTGATTAGAAATAGCTTGAGGTAATGATTCACCAGTAATATTTTTCTCCCTCGGTCCTTAGTAACATCCTTTTGTTTGTGTAGCTGAGGGTGCAAAATAAAATAGTCAGAGGCACCATGACCATGCATTTTCCAATGAGTGCAAAAATTGGAAAATTTTCAAAATAAACTTTTTGAAAGTATCCACTGTGTTGTGAATCCAACCAAATTTCTCTAGGATGTTTCTTGAAAACATCCATTTCAAGCAAAACCCTAGCCACAGACGAACAGGAAACAGAAGCAATCGCTTCATCCGTTATAAAGGCCGACCAAAAATCACAGCTAAAGCGAATATAACTTGAGTATTAAAAATATGAAGCCTCAAATTTGGGAAAGAAATCCAAGCCGGAGCTATAGGTGATTCCTCCTTAACATCAAATTCAGGTATCCATTTTAGCAATCGCATTTGGCAACTAAGAATGTAATACGCTCTCCTAGAAAAAATGCGACTATAGTCTAGATCATTGGAAAGTTGTATCATAATATGACGTGGATCCAACAATCCCACCGAAAAAGTTCCAGAAAGTTTCAAATTGAAAATTTTTTTTGAATAACATCAAGATTTGGACGACGCAAAATAAATTTACCAACTAATGTGAACGCAAATGGAGTAGCCAGTTCAGAGATCACATTCTCATTGAACATCAAAGCTGGAACTCCCCAAAAGGAGGTATGCACCAGATCCAGTTTCGTGGAGGTAGAAGAAGATGAACCTGCCAGAACATCTTTAAAAGACCAAATCTTATTGTCAGCGTTTGAAGAGAACCAGGGGTTCAATGGCGAAGGAGTCGCCATCGACCAAACACCAAAAAAGTAAACTAACAAAACACAAAACTAAACCGAAAAAATCAAAAATAAAACGAGAGCAAGCTAGAAAACCAAACAAATCCAACACAAAATCTCCATGAAGAGCCGTCACAAAACACTGAGAGGAAGCCCTAGCACCATAGAGAGATCTTCGAAGTCTTCAACTGGTAGAAAACTGAGCAGGACCGGTTTTGTTAGGATGCCTTGTTAACATTTTTTCCTTCTTTTTTATTAAAAAATAAAAAAATCTTACTATTATGAATAAACTTTGAAAATCTATATTTTTAAATAATTATCAACATTTTTAAAAGATTAAAATGTTTTCAAAGACTTTCAAAATGATATCATTTTTCTATAAAAATACGATTTATTTTGTGCTTCAATAAAAAAAATTTCTAGCACTGCCCAGCTCACTTTTGCTCAGAGTAATATGTTGAAAATCAAGAAATATACTTCTGAATTAAAGTCTTTTGATAATAAATGAATCTAAGTTATATGAATCTAAAGTTAAATAAAATGCTTAAAATCTTAATGGTATGACTTATTTATAAAAAACATCATTGATTATTAATTTAAATGCAAATGATTATCGTTCTACCAGAGCTCAACGCGCTGTCTCTGGCATTTTTAGGGTTTTTTCCTTTCTCCCTGTTTTGCTCATTTCTGCGTTCGATCTTTCTCACTGCATTTGTTTGGATCCTTTTTGTGTGAGTGTTTTGGGTTCCATAACAGATCTTACCCTGTCTAGGACAGATTTCTCCATAGCCGGGGCTTCTTCCTCCACTCCGTGGGGGAATGCGTCCGAACTAGTGTTGGGTAAGAACAAAGGCTTCTTTAACTTGGATGCGGATGGCCTAAAATCTCCATCTTGGTCTCGATCTTTCAAAGATTTCCTCTCTGGTTCATCATCGACAGGTGACAATCTTCCTACTTTAACTCAATGAGTTTTTAATGGTGTGCCTACGATTCTTTTATTCGATGAAGAGGTTCTTAAACTTGCATCTCCATTTCAATTTACTTTGGTGGGTAAATTTGGTCTGCGTAGACCTAATCTCGATACGATTCAAAAATTTTTTGGTAGCCTCAAACTTTCTGGTTTTTATTCTGTGGGTTTACTGGATTCACGGCATGTTGTTATTCAACTGTCAAATGATTTGGACTATAGTAGAGTGTTTGCTAGAAGATCTTACTTCATTCATAACTATCAAATGTGAATTTTGAAATGGACTCCTTTTTTCGATATCAAAGAAGAGTCGCCTATTATGCCTGTTTGGATTTTGTTTCCTAATATGCATTTGCATTTTTTCAATCCAAAGGTTTTACACGCTCTCGATTCTATTTTTGGCTGGCCACTTCAGTCGGATCAGGCTACCGCTTCTAGGACGACTCGGCTGTCTGTGGCTAGGGTTCTAGCTAGTTGAGGTGGACATTACTAAAAAGTATTCCAAGGAGATTGGGTAGGATCCAAAGCTTTTAGTTACTTACAAAAAGTTGAATTTGAAAAAATCCCTGAATTTTGCTCCACTGTAAGATGCATGGACATGCTTTAGCTGATTGTTTTAAGCTGCATCTGGAATTAAAAAAAAACCTCTAATTCTCTTGTGGGGAAGACTAAGCCGATAGCAAGGGCCTTGTGCTAATCGAGAATGATAAAGATTTGATCCTTATGGATCAGATCGAGCCGCCTTCCTTTAATGACAAGCTGGGAAATGAGATTAATCTAAATGTGGATTTGCTAGAAAAGAGTTTTGGTGGTTTGGTCGAATAGAATGTTCTTAATGTTGGTATTTCTAATATGAAAGTTCCCAATATTTATGTGTCGATTGATTCTATGCTCCATAACAATGATAATGCCTTTAGCTCATCCGCTTCCTAATGATAATATTGAAGTGGAAAATGAAAATAAAGTTATGGATGATGAGGATGTGTCTAAGGAGGGTTGTGAAGAAGGAGAATTTATTCCTAATTTTTCAGTGGACCCTAAGTATGTGAATCCTAACAATAGTGTGGAGAATGTTGATTCTATATCTTCCAATTTTGATGAGAATACTTCCAATAATTTGGATGATGAAGGCTTCTCTAAGGTTGGAAAAAAGAAAGGCAAACATGTTAAAATTACCTTACCGTCTACACCTCGTTCTACCAGAGCTCAAATGATTCCTAAAGGTTGTAATGGTTAAAGCTTTTATATGAAATGTGAGGGGTATTGGGGGGGTTTGTTGACTCTAAAATTAGAGTTAGGAACTTATGTAGAATTCATAATATTCAATTATTGGTTTTGATTGAACCATTTATTTTGAATGATAAACTTGCTTATACTACTTCTCGTTTGGGTTTCTCTAAGTTCTATGCTAACTGCTCTAATCAAATTTGGATTATGTGGAACATTGTCATTAGTGTGGATATCATTTTTTATTTTCCTCAAGTTGTTAATTCTCAAATTAAGTGTTTTAACATCAAGTGTAATTTTTCTTTTGTCTATGCTACTTGTTCTAGATTGACCCGTCTTCCCCTATGGGACCTTTTAGTTGATTTTGCTCTTAATCTCAATGGGCCGTGATGTGTTGGTGGTGATTTTAATATCATCTCTAATGCCTCAGAGAGAATTGGGGGTAATTATCTAAATGTTAAGGCTATGGGTGATTTTAACTCTATGATTAATGAGTGTAATCTTCATGACATCAGGTTTTCTGGTAGTATTTTTACTTGGAATAGAGCTACTATGTGACAAAGACTTGATAGGCTTCTTTTCAACAATGAGTGGATTGTCAACTTTAATATGACTATTGTGGAACATTTAAGTAGAACCCATTTCGATCACGCGCCTTTACTTTTAACTATCAATACTAATAGATCTTATGGTCCCTCTACTTTTAGATTTCAAAATATGTGGATTTTATATAATGAATTTATGAATCTGGTTCATTCTAACTAACAAGCTCCTATTTACCCTGATAATAATATTATTGGCATGTCTAGATTATGGTCTAAATTGAGTAGCTTAAAGTAAATTCTGAAATGGTGGAATAAAAATATTTTCAAGAATATTTTTACCAATTTTAAGGATGCGGAGAATAAGGTGATTAAGTTGGATAAAGTCTATTTGAATAATCCTATTATTGAAAATCTTAATTGCCTCAATGAGGCTAAGAATGCTCTTTTTCAGTTACAGAATCAAGAGGAAGTTTTCTGGAGGCAAAAGTCTAATGCTAAGAGTATCATGGAGGGTGATAGGAATACTAAATTTTTTCATACTTTGGTTAATAAAAATAGAGTTAAGAATCATATTCATAAAATTACTGATAGTGTTGGCAGTGTTTACGATTCTGAGGACTTTGTTATTAAGTCTGGTGTCGATCGCTTCAAAAATATTTTTAATAATAAGAGTAACTGTATTCCTATTATTAATCCCTTTGTTATTCCTCACACTATTAGTGATATTGAAAACCAATTACTTACTGAATCTCCTTCTGAGTCTGAGATTTGGAACATTATTAAGGACATGAATAGGGAGTCTGTGGCTAGTCCTGATGGGTTCACGACTAATTTTTTTCAAAAAAACTTGGGATTTTGTTAAGATGGATGTGGTGGAGGCGGTGAAAGAATTCTTTACTGGAAAACCCTATCCTAAATTCTTTTCTTTTACGAATGTTGTCCTTATTCCTAAAAAGGAGGTTACTAATAATTGGGATGATTTTAGACCTATTAGCCTATGTTCATTTTTTAACAAACTTAATTCTAAAATTATTTCTAGTAGATTGGTTAATATTCTGCCTAGAATCATTTCTTATAATCAAACTGGGTTTGTGAAGGGGAGAAGCATTTTTGACAATGTTCTGCTTGCCCAAGAGATCACACATGATATTAATGTTAAAGTTAAAGGGGGTAATATTATCTTCAAACTTGATATTACTAAAGCTTATGATAATCTTAATTGGAATTTTTTGTACAATGTTTTGTCCCTTTTTGGTTTTAGCACCTCTTTTATTTTGCTTATTAAAAATAACTTTGAGAATTGTTATTTCTCTTTGATCATTAATGGGAGGAATCATGGTTTCTTTAAATCCTCTCAAGGCTTAAGGCAAGGTGACCCTATATCTCATGCTCTTTTTATTATTTCTATGGATTATCTTTATAGGGGGCTAGAGGAGTTATATTTAAGTCATCCTAAACTTTTGTTTCGTACTATTCGGGGTATCCCGATTACTCACCTTAGTTTTGTTGATGATTTTATCATCTTTTCTAATGATTCGATTAATAACATTAAAATTTTAATCAACTTCCTTTCACAGTTTCAAGATATGAGTGGTTTGGCCATTAATAATGAGAAAAGTAGCTTTATTGTTGTTAGTGCTATGAATCGTAGTAGAACTAATGATATCCAAAAGAATTTGTGATTTTCATTCTAAGTTGCTCCCCATTAAGTATTTAGGTAACCCTATTTTTAAAGGTAGAAAAAAAATCACCTTTTTGAGGATATGTTCACTATTTTTCAAAGAAAATTTTCCAATTGGTCTTCTGACTTTCTTTCTTTTGGTGGGAGGCATGTGCTTATTAAAAGTGTTTTGAATTCTATTCCTATATTTTTATTTCATACTTTGCAACCTACTGTGTCTATTTACCTTAGATTAGAGAGAATGTTAAATAAGTTTTTGGGGCTCGAGAAATAATAGTTCCTACCTCTGTTGGGCATCTTGGAAAAATGTCTGTGGGGTTTTTAATGAAGGTGGTTTAGGTTGTAAGAATATTTTTGATACGGTTCAGACTTTCTACCATAAATTGTGATTTTCATTTAGATCTAATACCAGTTTGTGGGCTCAATTTATGAATGTTAAGTATTGCAGAGATATTCATCCCTTATTACGTAGTTATAAAAGTTCTAATTCTTTGGTTTGGAAAAGGCTCTGCAACATCAAATGGGAGGCTGAGCAATTCATACAATGGGGTTTGGGCAAAGGTGAGATCTTTTTTTGGCAAGATAATTGGTTGGGGCATAGATACCTTTTTACATACACATACTATTAATAATATTAAGGTTAAGAGTTTTATTATCAATGGCTCCTGGAATGTCAATAACCTTTTGGAGATTATCCCTATCGCTTTAGTTGATTTTATTTTGACTATTCCTATACAACTGCATTACAAGGATTAAATTTTGTTCAAGTTGTCATCCTCTGGTAAATTTCTTTTAAAAGATGCTTGGAATACTTTTAGAGTTAAATATGAGAACTCTAACTTTTTTTCTATTATATGGCATAATAATATTCCTTTATCCTATTCCATTCTTGTGTGGAGATGTCTTAAAGGCTTTCTGCCTGTTGATGAATTAGTCTGGAAAAAAGGATTTATTTTTCTTTCCAAATGTCAATGTTGTTCTAGCATTGAAAATGTCAACCATGCTTTTGTGAATGGGGATATTGCTTTTAAAGTTTGGAGGTATTTTTTGGGTATGGATAATAAGGGTAACTTTAATTTTAATAGTGATGTTTGGTCTATTTTAAAGTGTTGGATGACTAGTGTTAAATGTCACATTTACAACTTAATGCCTATCATTATTATGTGGTATCTTTGGAGAGCTAGAAATGATTCCAAGCATAATAACATCAAGATGGATGCTAATCAAATTATCTCCAATGTTAGAAACAAAATTTTGCAACTTTACTCTATTAATCTTCTTACTGATAAGAATTTTCATAATTGTAGTAATATGGCTTTAGAGCTTGGTATTTCTACTGGCTGTGTGACTTTTGAGAATATTATGAAGCTTTTTAAGTGGATCAAACCTTCTTATCCCTATGTTAAGCTCAATTCTGATGGTTCTGTTGGGCCCAATAGTGCGAGTACGGGTGGCATTATTCGTAATGAATTGGGGTGTGTGTTAGCTACTTTCACTGGTCCTCTAAGGCCGTATAATGCTATTACTATCGAACTTATGGGATTGTACTATGGTCTTGATATTTGTATTAGATTAGGTTTTCAATATGTGTGAATTGAGGTGGATGCTATGCTGTTGATTCAGATCATTGAAAATGTGGTGGATGGGTATCCTCAAAACTTCTATATTATTAGAAAAATTAAACAATCTCTTGCTACTTTCAACTATAAATTTCTCACATTTATCGAGAAGGCAATTCGTGTGCTGATTGCCTGGCTAGGTTCGGTTGTCAGCTTGAGGTTTTTAAGGAATTCGATATTATGGATTTACCTCATATGCTCAAACGTATTGTTAATTTAGACAAAGCTGGTTTACCTTATATCTGTAAGGGTTGATGTTTGTGTGTTCCTAGCTCCCTTTTTATCTTGTCTTTATTTATTCTTCTTTGTTATGGTTGTTATGCTGGGTGTGCTTTTGGCGGCTATGCAGGATGTTCTAGTTCCTTCTATTCCTGTTGTTTAAGGATGCTTCCTTTTCCTGGTAGATTGGAAGTGTGGGTTTGTTATGCTTTGTTGGTTTATTAATTGGTGGGCTATGTAGACTTGTGTTTTCTTGGTTATGCTTGGGGTGGTTCTGCTGTGGACTGCTGGTAATCTTGTTCATTTTCGCTCCTGGACCTGCGATTTTTGCTCTGGTATTAATGTCTGTCAGTTGGGCTCAGCACCTGGAGTTGGTTGATTGGGGGTTTTTGGAGTTGGGGGGTTTTATGGCTGTCATGCTTCAAGTTCTGTTTTTGGGTTGGGATAAGTGGGACTACTATCTTCGGTTATGATGCTATATTTTACTGGAGGTTCCTTGCACCTGTTTCTGGATTGGAATTTCCTGGTGGGTTGTCGTAAGTTGGTCTACGATTTTCTGTGCTGCTGGTGTGGTTTATTGAAGTTCTTTCTCTATGCTTATGACCATTGCTGTTGGTCTCTTATGTGTGCTCTTAACTATTTTTCTTTTCAGGAGGTGGAATTATTCCTCGTCTATAGTAGTGGCTATCATATTAGTTTCTGTTCTTTCAATTTATTGTTTTATTACTTTCACTTTTTGTGCTGGAAGGTTTTCTTTTTTGCAGAGGATTGGATCGAGTTTTTGGTTGCTGGCTTGATCCCTTTTGATGAAGGTTTGAGATTATTGTATATTCACTTTAGCCTTCTTTTTTAGGTGCGGCCTCTTTTCCTCCCTAGAATGTTCCTAGATTATTTTGTATTTTGGTGTAGTAGAGGAACTTCGACTCATAAGGTTTTATTTTTGGTTTTGATTGTAGCTCTTCGGAGCAGTACTGAGCTCAAGATCACCTTAAGGATCTTGTACTTTTTTTTCATATTAACGCGTAGGCCCTGTCGGGGTTTTCCCTAAAAAAAAATGCAAATGATTATGATGCATCATATTAGATCAATGATCTTGTATTTAATTTTTGTATATGATGACAAGTAAATTTCTCAAAAATAAGCATCTATACTAATATAGCACAAATTAGTAAAATTTTATTGAGTTTTATAGCATGGCTATGAGCCTTGCAGTGATTTGAAAATTTGCCAACTAATGTAAATTCAAAAGGAACAAGTAGTTTAATCACATCATCATCTGAGAACATCATAGCAGGAACACCTTTAAAATGGTATTGGAGGGATCTTCCAAAAACAACTTCTTTGAAAGATTGGGAATTACCATTTGCTGAAACTTCAAATAAACCAAGATTTTAGTCACAACAACAGGATTGCTCTATTCCTAGACGTTAGAAAGAGGCCACACCGCCATCCCTAACCAAAGGGAGAGAAAAAGCACCTCAAATACTACCCTTCTATGCTTGAACCAAAGATCGAACAACTACATGGAAACCAAGGGCCGAAAATAGCCCTAGGTCACGGAGAAATCAAACGAAACACCAAGGTAAACAAAGATTGAACAACAAAAATGAATCCATGGGCAAAGAATGGCCCCAGATCACAAAGAAATAATATAAAACACCAAACTCCAGTTAGAACTACGGTAAAAAACAAAAGAAAAGGAGCTTACAGACTTCCCTAAGGGGCATGGATCCGATCTAGGAGACCTATTGGAAGAAAAAAATTGAAACGGAGGCGGCAACTGAAGACAAAAATGAGGGACTCTCTGTGAACTTTCAATCTCTTTTGAAAAAAAAGGAAGCACCTTGTAAGTTTACCTAACATTATGACCTTGACAAGAAAATAATATGAGATCATTTCTCTTGAATGATAAGAACTTTGGAGATTTGAACAGCTACTTTGTGGTTCTGATATATAAAAGATTTAAAATTATATATTTGTTTAATTGTATAAATAACATTAATTCGCTTAAGAATAATACTGATAATTTTTCTAATAACATTGCCAATAAAATATAAAAAAATTTTAAATTATGTTAAAGTTTTTAAGAAAATAAAAATACCCAAACAAAATTTTAACCATATTTTCTAAAAAAATAAATAAAATTGAGCTGAAATATTGTTCTCTTCTACTTAAAATACCACAAGCAAGCATAAAATGATTTGGGAGGGGAGATGACAATGTGGAGCTCAAGGTTGATGACATGGGAGTTGGACTAGAAAAATAAAAATATAAGTTAAAATAAAAGAAAAACCGATTTTTTAGTATTAATTATATTTGTTAAAATGTTTAATTAATATTAAGTCACTTGAGAATAGTACTCATAATTTTTTTAATACTATTGTGACTAAAAGGTTAAAATTTTTTATTTAAAATTTTGAAAATAAATGTACTCAAAATTAATTTTAGTCAAGTTTTCTTACAAGGATATGTTGGGGACAGTTATAATGTTTTATATAGTGATTATGAATTTGTTGTGGAAAAAATAATTTAATTATTTTGGTTGTAAGAAAATAATTTTTTATCGTAGAAATTTTTGTATGACAATGAAAAATAAATAAATAAAGTAGTAGCAAAATGAAAATATAATTGCTGAATGAAAAACAAAGTAGCAAGAAAATTGTCAAAAACAAAGCAGCCTAATTCTGCCAGCTGAGAACAAGAAACAGCCACCACATAAACAGAGATCAGCCAACTATATATCAGATCAAAACTACCAAGCCATCAGTATTGTTGCTGAAAAAACAAATCCTACTACAATATAACCCCTTTATTTCACATTAACAGAAATTTACTATTCTAGCTAAACAGAAGGAAAAATAAATTATTTTTCTGGCCTGCATCATCTTCTTCATTTTACATTTCTCTATTCCCTTCACTGCTATGCTGCTCGGTGTTATTGCTTCCCCAACTTCTGTTAAAATCAACTTCTATCGTTAGATGTTTGAAGGCTGCAACATATAATTAATAAAAATATTTTCAACATATAATTGTGAAATGTTAGAACAGAAACTCTCTTTTATAAACTATATCTTTTTTAGCATTCAAGAATGTATATTCAACGTAATTTTAGTAAGCAAAACTAAATATTAACACTCATAAATAATATATCCACTATTTTATCCTTTTTTTAAAAATCTTTCTACGTTAATTATAAGAAAATTAAGAGGTTATTGATTTAAGCTACTTGCATATTATTAGAAAAAATTCTCAATTAAAAAACGATTTTCTTACAAAATTGTAGTTACACTTTTTGCGGAAATTTTTACAGAATTTCATTAAGAATTCTCTATATAATTTTTTGTCAACATAAATACTTACCTGCACAGTGTTCAGCTAGATCCTATAACGAGATAGTTGAAAATACGCACTGAGAGTTATGGAGAAAAATAAATAAGCACATGGCAAAAAACTGATGTGATGCAAAAGAAAGGGTGATCTGAGACCCTCACGTATCAATCTCTTTGAAACTTATTCTCTTTCTAAAAATGTTTCCTCGGATTTTGATAGGGACAATGCCCTACTGAACTTACTATATATATCTCCTCATCATGGCGTAGTCTCTTCAGTACAACCTCTTAGATATTAATCAGCCATAACACCGATTTCTACAGCTATTCTCATCTACATTTATCGTTTCTTTTCCCTCTCTCAATATAGCTTAAAAATGATTCTCTTCTTCTCTCTCTTCATTTTATCCTTTGAGAGCTTCTCCTGCGTAGGCAACTCTGATCAAGCTGTGGGCTCCTTAAAAACTTTCTCTTTGCGTGGTTTGAGGGCTAAACCTGCTTATTATGAGGAGCTGGAGCAAATAACTAACTTTAAGAGATCCAACGAGAAGGTATTGACTGTAGAGGACTATGGTGCAAAAGGTGGTGGAGTTGATGATACTATGGTAATTAAGGATAAATTTGTCATTTTGGTCATGTTGGCTTATTTTTCTTTCTTTATGAAGCATGTATCTTAAATTTTATTATATTTATAAATTTATCTAAATATTTTTCAAATGTTATATCTTCTAAAACTATCATTTTAGAAAATTTTAATAATAATCTCTTAGTTACAAAATTGTAATATCTTTGTTCCATTAATATATTTACATAACATTGAAGCTTCATAAATATTGCATGCCAGGCTTTTGGAAAGGCATGGAATGCAGCTTGCTCCTCTAATACTCCTGTCTCTCTTTTGATACCCAAGGGTAACATATACCAATTAAAGCCCATCACATTTTCTGGACCTTGCATATCAGATATTTCAATGATGGTGAGATTGAAGTATTCATCATAAATCAAATTATCAAAATTATATTAATAAGGCCTTGATCTATATATAACTTTTTACTATAAATATTCTATCATTCATTTATGTATGTGTAAATATAATTATTAGATCATGGGGACAATTGAAGCTTCTTCAAACCCATCAGATTGGAATGGAAAGAATCAAAGGACCTGGATTCTCTTCAACAATGTAAACAATCTTCTTGTTTTAGGTGGGGGAACCATCAATGGAAATGGAAACATTTGGTGGCAAAAATCATGCAAAGTAGATAAATCACAAGTAAGAATTTATTCTATTTTGATTTCCAAAATTTAATCCACATTTGTGTATACTAATTAAAGGTACACATATTAATTTAGCTTTTTTTTTTTTTTTGTATAAAAATTACCTTCCAGCCATGCAAAGATGCACCTACGGTATGTATCATCATCGAATATATTTAATTTTTTCTAAATATAAAACTTTTCATCAAATTAATATTCTTGGAATATATATATTGTGTTTTGATGTAGGCCTTAACTTTTAATGCATGCAATGGATTGACGATAGAGAGCTTAAATGTGATAAATAGCCAACAGATCCATATTATGTTCGAGAACAGCAAGAATGTCATTGCTTCAAGCCTTATTATAGTTGCACCCAGCAATAGCCCTAACACAGATGGAATTCATATTGCAAGAACACAAAATATTACTATTAACCATTGCACCATTGCCACAGGTATGTATAACATTAATGTCTATATTCACTAATATATATATATATATATATATATATATATATATATATATATATATATATATATATATATATATATACAAATATTACCTAAATATTTTCATAAATATACAATTTGATTAAAAAAGTCACATTAATGCTTGATATATTATTGTAATTTACAGGAGATGATTGTATATCAATAGTGAGTGGATCTCAAGATGTGCATGCTACTAACATAACTTGTGGCCCAGGTCATGGAATTAGGTATATAAATAAAATGTATATTTACCTTGACCTTGTTGATTTAAATGAATTAATTATGTTTTATCGACATGTAATCGAAGCAAAGACTGCTTGTTTGTTAAGTATGATTATTAATGACATTAGTAAATGTTTTGTAACATATCTAAACTTTTAATGTGTTACCTAGTATTGGAAGCCTGGGAGCAGAGGGCTCCACTGATCAAGTCTTAGGTGTGACAATAGACACTGCACATTTGATTGGTACTTCAAATGGGGTTCGTATCAAGACATGGCAGGTATTCAAATAAAATAAGAAATATAAATTTTAGATCAATATATTCAAATTTAAATTTAATTTAAATTAATTTCATGATCTTTAAATCTATTTTGACATAATCCTAATATAAATTCTAATTGATTAATTATAATTGATACTTCTTTTAAAACTATTTAATGAGTATAAATTTATTATATTGTATTTAAATATGTAAATCTTCTTTTTATTTTTCAAAATTTTCTTTATTTTTAACTATGTGACTTAGTAATTAATATCGATCAATAGTTCATTTGCAGCCTTATTATATACATATGCACATTCTTGTGTGCAGCGATAGAAGAAGAATATAATGTTTCTATAAACTAATAATAGGATAAATATGTATAAATGTGAATGCATATATAGTTATATATCTTTTCAATCCTTAGGCATAAACTTCTAACTCAATACAAACAAATGATTTCATTGCCTTACGCTTGCTTTAGCAATTGATTTTTTGTAGGGTGGAAGTGGTTATGCAAAGAACATACTATTCAAAAACATAAAAATGAGCAATGTTGAAAATCCAATAATCATCGACCAAAACTACTGTGACTCCACCAAGCCATGCGCTCAACAGGTATATCAATAAGTTATCACAAATCAAAATATGAGCACATAATCTTACAATTCATTTGAGATAATTTTTTAACTATTTTTGTGATAGCAATAGCATTCAATAAAATATTTGTGAATGTTTACTCGAAAAGATTATACAAAGCTTACTTTAAAAGTTTCTTTTGAATGAACAAAATTGAAATTATGATTGAAAATTGCTACTTTTGAAAAATTCTGTCAAAAAAGTAAATATGTTCATTCAAAGATACTCATCTTTCAAATTAACAGTTTTTTATCGATAAATTTGTAAACAATAATTTTATTATTTTATGCAGAAATCTGCAGTGCAAGTGAGCAATGTACAATACAGCAACATCATGGGAACAAGTGCTTCAAATTTTGCAATAAATTTCAACTGTAGCAAAAGCTTTCCATGCAATGGTCTAATATTACAGGATATCGATTTGATTAAAAATGGTGGTGGTTCGGCTAAAAGCTTCTTAGCAAATGCTAAGTGGACCAATATCGGGACAGTCATCCCACCATCTTGAACTTAAAGTTCAATGGATAATACATTTCATGTAGATATATAGAATAAAATTAGGGTTGCATAAACATGTTCTTTGAAATAAATGATATGTTGTTATTGTATACTTTTACAGAAACTGTAATTTTATTTAGTGTATACAAATTTGATTGATTAATAAAATTTCATATACATATAAATTTCCTTCTATGTTAAACTTTATATTTGTGATTAGAGTGTTACTTCACTGAAATTTTAAGTTTCTTTGACTGCTTCTCTTTTACCGTTATCTTGTAGTCTCTCTCTCTCTCTCTCTCTCTCCCTCTCTCTCTCTCTCTGATATATATATATATATATATGGATGACTGATGTGGAGCTGGACTGATTTTGATTAATATTTTCTTCTTCTCTTCTATATGCATTGGAGAGCTGTTACTATTTCTATTAAATTTATTTATTAGTTTGGTATAGCTTTTTCTATAGCATGTGGTAAAAGGATGATTTGAGGGGAATAAAGTTTCAGGAGTTTTTACATACTATATTTTTTTGTAGCTTGTATTATTTTTATTCAGATGGTGTTTTATGTGTGGAGAGAGCCATTCTACCAAATCCGTTTGTAACATTTTTACTATTTTCTGATATCGTTTGGTAATAAATTTCGGCAAGATGATGCCTTGGAGGAATATTGAACAAGCAATCCAAGAAACATTGATTGAAGATTTGCAGTGAGAAATTCATTTCCTGTAGAAATTATTTGTTATTTTTTAATAGAAAGAAGTAGTCAAGCATCTAAATGTCGTGGAGAGGGAACCAATCACAACCTGACCTAAAATGTCATATCATGACGGATGGTGACATGAACATGTTACTAGAATTAAATTTGGAGAGAATTACAAAACATTCAAAATTTTTCTGACCATTGTCACTAAATTACAAAACACTCAAATTTTTTCTGACCATTGTCACTAAAACTTCTATTTAAAAGAAACAAATGCTCATAATCAAAAGTTCTTTCATTCATCTCAAAAATATTTTCAATCAAAGTAATTATATACAAATAGTACATGGCTAGGACAACATAGAAAAGAACAAAAAGTCATGACTGTTAAAATCATCTAACATATCTATATAAACTCAGATCTCAGGACCTGCAACCTACCCTCTACTCAACATGCTCCTTCCTTTTATCCTAATTTGAAATAAATGCAAAAAATAGGCATGAGCAACCACAACTCAGCAAGTCACATCCAACCTTTCCAAGTCTTTAAAAATAATCGCCACCAATAAGGAAGAATAAATTCATATATACAAAGGTTCAACTAAATTTTTCAGAATAAAGAAGTATTTACAGAGTAATAAACGATATGCTTAATATGTCAATAAATCAACTAGCAAAATGGTAGGGATGTAAAATAGAAGTTAAATTAAATAGAGTAGTAAGCACTTCGATCATATTTATATCTCAGAATAGACATAATTTCGCTCAGGCACTTATACTTCCCAATAGATTTCAGTAATCATGCCCGTATAACTCGCTATGCATGCTAGCATATTAAATAACAAGCCATTATGACTCCCAAATGCATAGCACTATAGATACTCGGGGATTTCATACCCTTATGAATCCCAATATATAGCGCATCATAACTTCCTCCAATCACTATAATTCATCCAGATTCAAATATCTCAAGGATATAAATGCATAAATAGTTACAATTTTCATTTCTAATATATATTATCAGAGTTAGCATAAATATATGGATTAATCATAAATAATTTATATAATAAAATTTATAAATCAAAATTTATTATTTAGGACGTCACGTTTGTTTTTTTTTAGTTAAAACTCACATAGGGGCCTAAGCGTTAATTAAAAAAAGAAAGGTACAAGTCCTTAATTAAAGGATCAAAGGCTCACTAAAAAAATAACATTTGAAGTAAAACCTAAGAGTGAATGATCCTACATGTTACAAATAGTAATAGAAAAAGAGAAAAAGAAAAAAGGGAGGCCAGAAGCCAACCCTCAAAAAAGGGGCTCAAACCAGATATACAATGGAGCACCAATAGCTAACCAGAAAAGGGATCCAACAAGGAAAAAGAGAAGCCCAGAAAAAACCACCAACCAGCGCCACCGACAACCCAAAAGCCTCCAGACAGCATCATCATGCAGAAAAAAACTAGAATGTTCATCAAAATTCTCAACTCACTTGAACTTTTTAAAATTCTACATCAAATCCAAAAGTACAATCATTTTATTCCACCATAATAAATTTTAAAATTCTACATCAAATCCAAAGTACAGTCACTTGAACCACCATAATAAATTTTAAAATTCTACATCAAATCCAAAAGTACAATCATTATTATTTAAAAGATTAATGTAAAGTGTTGAAGGTAAAACTCAATGAATTGAAGTACTTTCATCAACATCATTTCTGTATCCAACATTGCAATAACTTTTTATAATAATTACCTCTATATTAGGAGAAAATTTGGAGCTTCAAAATATAATGAAAAGTCTCTCAAAATGGAGTCATCCAACTTTCTTGCAAGAAAAAGACTAAAGCTCCAAGATACAAATTTTGAGCAACACTCATAACACTGCATGAAGAATAATTTGTTCTCTAAAGAGAGAGGAATTAGAGCTTAGAAGGGGATATCGCCTATTCAAGATAATGGAATGCCACTCTTGAGAGAAGAAATGGAGAAGAAAAGATAGGTAATTACAACTCGTTCTCTATAGAGAGAGGCCCTAGAGCTTGAAAGGAAAAACTGCCTATTCAATATAATGCAATGTCTCTCTTGTGATAAGAAATGGAGAAGAAAAGGGGTCCAGAGTAACTCGTGGTCTATAAAGAGGGGCAATGAAGCTTGAAAGGTGATACCGTCTATTCAAGATAGTGTAATGTTTCTCTTGTGAGAAAAATTGAAGAAGAGAAAGGGGGAAAGAGCAACTCATTCCCTATAGAGAAGGGCACTAGAGCTTGGAAGGGATACCACCTATTATAGAAAGTATAATGCCTCTCTTATGAGAAGAAATGGAGAAGAAAAAGGGGTAAGAGAAACTTATTCTCTATAGAGAGGGGCATTGGAGCTTTAAAGAAGATAGCATCTATTCAAGACAGTGCAATGCATCCATGCTGAGAAGAAAGAGAGAATAAAAGGCAACAATAGAATATTAGAGAAGAGAAGTTGTGTAAACTCCTCTCATGAATGGATATTTATGTTTAGAGGGAGAGGAGGAGAGTTACATGAGTTTAAATGAGAGAGTTATGTGACTTTAGGAAGAGAGTTAAATACTTTAAGAAAGTGAGTTACATGACATTAAGGAAGTAAATTATATGATATTAAGAAAGAGAGTTAAATGGCTTTAAATAAAAAAGTTATATAAAAAATTTGGAAAAAAATTTATAAATTTTGAAGGAAAAAATTTTACAAAAAAATGAAAAACATTTACACAAAAAAACTTCTCCTTAAAATATATATATTAAAAATGATTCTAAAAAAATCAAAACAAAAATAAAAAAGAGAACTTTTTCTAATGAAAGGGAGAAAAATTATTGAGGGTGAAAAAGTCCCTAATATTTATGTTTCAATTGATTCCGTGCTTCAAAATACTAATGATCCTAAACATCCTCAATCTCAATCTCTTCATGATCTGAACAGAGAAGTGCAAATTAATAAAAAATTTGGAATCTGTGAATGTCCCTAATGAGGATTGTGAAGAAGGGGAATTTATCCCTAAATTGAGGGAGGATCATATAGATATTATTGAAAAAGAGGATTCTATGTCTTCCAATCCTTTTTTTTTTAAAGGGGAAACCTACAGTGGGCCTTCGTGTTAATATCAGGAAAAAATTACATCGTCCTTAAAGGGTCCTCAAGCTCACTAATGCTCCGACGAGCTACAAAAAGTAAATAAAAGAAAAAATCTAGAAGCTCGAGGTCCCTGCTAGTAAAAAATACAATAAGCCCTAATAACATGCTATGGTGCGCAAGATTGAGCACCCAAAAAAGAAAAGAGGACCAAAAATTGGAAAACTGATCCAACTTCTCGGTAAAAAATAGGACACACTTCTTTAAAATATATCTTTTCAGCCCAGTCATCCAATCCGTAGGACGATCACCTGCAAAAATACACACTTGCAAAAAGGATAACACCACCTGCAGAATGTTAACAACCACAAACCAGGCAAAGCTGATAAAAAACTGACAAAAAAGATGATTAATATAGACCATAAGTAATTGATGACAATGATAACAATACCACTGAAACGAAAAGTTTAAGGGATCAGCATGGCTCCGGAAGTAAAGAAAAACCCGAGCACTAAAATACAACAGATGCCAACCCATCAACCACCCCCCAGCATAATCAAACAGAAACAACCACCCAAGCCCCAAACCCAGCACACAAAGAACCACCAAACCAACACACACTAGGAAACACCACAAAGCAGAACCAAACCACCAAAAACCCTTCAAACCAACACACATAGGAAACCCTAGCAGTAAAGGAAGCCAACCAAGTAAAGCCCATTCAAACCAGAACAGCACCAGCAGAGCTCAACAAATGAGCACCAATCACCAAAAGGGATCAAACACAGGCAACAAATAAACACCAAGATCAAACCCAGAAAAAATACGACCCTACAACAACAAAGAAAAAAGCGACCAGCCAACAACACAACCAAAAAAGAGCAGAAAAAATTATGGAACCACATAGGGGAAACCAATTTTATCCAAACGTAATAACCCACAAAGAGGAGCAGGAATAACAAAACCAATAATGTCGGTGAAACAGTCCAGACGGCAACCCCAACGAGCCAGCCAAGCCGCACACTCATTAGCATCATTACAAATAGAATTTAACGAGTGATTCAGGGTTAACAGCAGATTTTTAATCTCTCTAGTATTATAGAAGAGAGCAGAACTGCACACCGAATCCCCCTCCAACAAAAGGGATTTAAAGTCAAAAATAAGAATTTGCCGCAATAATTAAATTAACAAGCTGAAGAGAAACACACACCTGAATGCCATAAAGAATGGCAGAGGTGATAGCCATAGATTCATTCCCCTGATGGATCGGACCATCAAAAGAAAACAGAAGATGACCATTATTATCTCTAATAGTGCCACCACAGCCCCCAGATCTATCATAACAGCACCCATCCACATTTAACTTAAAGACATCCTTAGGAGGCTTGGTCCAAAGGATACTAGAAACATAAGGATCACCAGCCAAAGAGAGACCCAGCTCTTTCCCAACAAAGAGATAATTTTTGAAATTCTTATGGGACATTAAATTCACAGACATAAGAGAACAAATCTTGTCTTTGACCCACTGAATCACATTAAAATAGTTCATTTTCACATTATTAAAAATAGAATTATTTCTTTCCAACCAGATAAACCAAAGAATAGTGCAAGGAATGACATTACGGATATGCCCTTTTGAGTTAATGAACTAAGCATTAAGTAAAGATTTGAGAGAAAGTTTTCTATTATAACAGTTCAACTGAAAAATGTCATCAAAATACACCCAAGTACGAACAACCACAGGGCCAAAAATGAACATATGATGCATGCTCTCAATATGGTAACAACATTGGCATTTGGAAGCCAATTTAAAACCTTTTTTAATGAGATTATCATCTGTGGCTAAATACTTATGTAAGGTTCTCCAAACAAAAACAGAGATAGTAGATGGAATGCTCTTATTCCAAATACAGGAAAAACTTTTATCAAAATTGTTTTTAGTACGAAAAGCATGCCAAGCATCCTTCAAGTGGAAGTTACCATCACTAGATAAATCACATAAAATAATATCCTTAGAGCCATTAATAATGGGCAAATTAGAAATCTGATGGGTAATGCATTGGGGAATAACATTAGCCAGCTTATCATAATCCCAACAGTAATCATTCCAGAAATCTTTGACCTTAACATACGAACTAGGAACCTTATGTAAGATAGAATCAATAGGATGCTTAGCAAGCCACCGGTCTTGCCAAAAGAAAATGTTCCCATCACCAAGACCCCAAGAAATAAAGGGCTCCATAGCCCATTTAATTTTGCAAAGCTGTTTCCATACTTTGGAATCACCTTGTTTAGCACCACAAATAGAAGGATGTTTAAAAGAACAATACTTAGAATTCATAAAGTTAGCCCAAAGGCTAATATTAGTGCAAAGTTTAAACCAAAGTTTAAAACTAAATGCCTTGCTAAGGTCATAAAAGTTCTTATAGCCAAGACCACCTTCATCTAAAACACCACAATAATTGTCCCAAGCAGCCCAAATAATTTTAGAGGTAGAGGTAGTGCGTTTCCAGAAGAACTTGTTAATCAGTTTATGAAGTCTATCACACACACCTTGCGTAGGAAACATAGTTTGAAAATTATAAACCAAAAGAGCAAGAAGAACACTTTTAATAAGAGTAATCCTACCACCAAAACTAAGGAAATTAGAGTTCCACGAAAAAAGTTTGTTTTGCACCGAAGCAATGAGATCATCAAATAAATAGGCTTGCCTCCTCCCAATAAAGAGAGGAACTCCAAGATATTTGATAGGTAAAAAAGCTTGAGTAAAACCAGTGAGATTTATAATAGCAGAAATACGATCATTAGGAATTCTCTTGGAGGTAATAACACAACTTTTATTTTTATTGAAAGTAATACCACTGACCTTCTCAAACATGTACAAATAATCCATAATTTTCTGAATTTTACTCCTAAAAGCATTAGAAAACACAATAAAATCATTGGCAAAACATAAATGAGATATAGGAAAGCCACCTGAAGTCTTAAAATAGAGATCAGAATTACTAGCAAACAAATTAGAAAGCCCTCTAGAAAGAAATTCAGCAGCTATAATGAAAAGGGCAGGAGAAATAGGATCTCCTTGTCTAAGACCATGAGAAATTTTGAAAAAACCATTATTAGATCCATTAATAATAATAGACATATAGACATTTTTAATATAATTCTTGATAAATTAATAACTATAGAATCAAATCCAAAAAGCTCAAGGATATGGTATAAGAAACTCCAATTCAGATTATCATAAGATTTAGCCATATCGAGCTTTAAAATTAAGTTGCCACCTCTCACCTTAACATTTAAATCCTGACAAAGCTCTTGAGCCAATAAAATGTTGTCCGTAATAGCCCTACCTTTCACAAAACCCATATGATTAGGAGATATAATTTTAGGAAGAAAATTAGCAAGGTGATTAGAAAGAATTTTAGATAACAGCTTGTTAAAAAAAGTGCAAAGACTAATCGGCCTAAAGTCATTCCACTTGTTCACCTAATTATTCTTAGGAATAAGCACAATAGAAGTGGAAGTGAAAAATTTAGGTATAGGGTTACCCGCAAAGAAATCAGTCACAGCAGAAAAAATATCATTATTAATAATATTTCAAGATTTTTGAAAGAAAAGAGCAATAAAACCATCAGGCCCAGCAACAGACTCACTATTCATATCAAAAATCATCTCTTTAACCTCCTCAAAAGAAGGAGTCCTAGAAAGGACAGCATTCTTATCAGATGAAATGAGAAAAGGAATGAAGGAATGATCACCAATTAAAGCCGACATAAAGCTCTTGTTGAAACAAGAATTAAAATGATGAATAGCTAAACTAGCAATTTCAATAGAATTATCAGTAATGGAACCATCATCCCTAGTAATCTTATTAATAAATTTTTAGCCCTCTTTCTCTTCACCTTCGCATGGAAATACTTAGTATTACTATCACCATCAACCAAATGCTTAGCAGCAGCCTTTTGTTTCCAAAAGGCCTCTTCTTGAGCTTGTAAAATAAAAAGGTCCTCTTTAGCCTTTTTTAAAAGAGAAAAATTTACATCAGAAGGATCATCTTGATAAGAAACCTCAAGGGAATAGCCAAGCTGTTCAGAGTTCAAAATATTAGAAAAAATATTTTTAAAGACATGGAAATTCCACCACTTAAGCATTTGTTTCAACCTTTTAAGTTTCAACCAAAGTCTATTCATACATACCAAAGATGGAATTGTCAGGATGCAAAGGAGCTTGCCAATTCTGCTTAACAACATCAAAGAAAGAATCATTGAGAAGCCATATGTTTTGAAATCTAAAATTAGAGTTAATAGTAGAATCCTTAAATTTACTAGTAATAAGTAAAGGAGAATGATCAGACAACGTTCTACTCAAATGTTGCACATTAGTAATGATGGGAGAATTAAGCCAAGAGTCATTAAACAACACACGATCCAATCTTTGCCATAAATACCCCCTATTCCAAGTGAACTTGTCACCAATAAAACCAATATCAATCAAATTATAAGTTAAAATCATATTATTGAAATCCTTCATAGAACGGATATATAGAGGGGGAAGACCCACCCATCCGTTTAGCAGGATTAGAGATAGTATTGAAATCACCACCAACAAGCCAAAGAAAATTACCAATAAGCGAAAAGTTAATATGTTGATCCCAAAGCGATTTTCTATTATAAAGAGAAGAAGTAGCATATACTAAAGAAAGATAACACTGGAAATTAAAAAACTCAACATTACAATGTAAAACTTGAGTAAAATCAGCAATCACCTCAATTTTAATCGGATCTTTCCAAAAAACCCAAATCTTGTTAGAAACATTAGCAATAGCATGATTAAAACCTAAAAACCGAGAAGTGTCCATCAACCTAGAAGTGGAAATAAGAGGCTCAAGTAACACAAGAATCGAAATGTTGTATACACGACATAAGTTTTTAACCCGGGTTCTAGAAGAGGAGCAACCAATGTCCCTCACATTCCACACAATAGCATTAAACATAAATAAAAACTTAATGGGAAGTATTTGATCTAGTGTTTTTAGGAGGTTGTAGGGATATGCTCTTAGGTTTTCTCCCTCTTTTACTACGCACCTTAATATAACTCAGATCATTATCATCACTAGCAAAGTTTTTGGCTGTAATATTCAGATCTTCAGTATCAGTTAAAACATCACTACTATAATAAGAAGAATTGAAAATCTTACTATCATAAGGATGATTCCTTATACCCTCTATAGGAGGACTGTGATCCTCCATAAACATGCCAACATCCTCCAAAGTGGCAAGCTCCTTGCATTTATCAGTAGGCGGCCCATGCACAACAGCCAAAATTTCTCCTTCTTCTAAGTTTCTGTCATTTTCTCCAACAGGTAATTGAATGATAATATTAGGACCAATGCCAACTTCCTGTTCAGTCAAAGATGTAGAGGCATTATGATCAATCAAATTAATATCATTCTCAGCACAAACATTTTGCAAGTCATTAGAAGAAAAGAGAGTAATAGAATTAGAATTATTTTGGATAAGAATATTAGATAAATCTAGCTCCCCATTATTCTCACAACCGATAGACATAGCAGGATCCAAAATAGGTTCCCGAACTTGAATGCAAGGGACAACCTCATTAGAAACAACAGCAGGAACGTTAGCTGTGACAGCCAAAGGGCCCCCAGGGTGGTCTGAGATACCGGTCTGTAGAGGAATAGAGTTAGATGTGGGAGGATCAATAATCCCATTTTTAGCAATCACAGGTTCTTTGTCTTTCCTAAGATGAGGATGCTTTTTAAAATAATCATTAACAATATGACCATGCATCTTACAGTAAGAGCAAAATAAAGGAAGATTTTCAAATTCTACTTTTTGTAAATATCCCTTAATTTCAGAACCAATCCATATTTCACAGGGATGTTTTTTTAGAAACATCCAGTTCAACTAAAACCCTAGCCACGGACGGCTGTGACACAGCAGCCGTAGCCTGATTAGTTTGTAAGGGACGGCCAAAGATAGAGGTCAAACCAAAAAGGATTTGCTGGTTAAAAAAATGAAGCCTCAAATTAGGGAAGAAAATCCAAACCGAAGCAATCGGAGATTCCTCCCTGACATCAAAATTAGGGGTCCATTTAAGTAACCTCATTTGATAAGCTTGAACATAATAAGATCTTCTAGAAAAAATACGGCTATAATCAAGAACATTCAAGAGTTGAATAGCGATATGCCTTTGATCAAGTAAACCAACATGAAACGAACCAGAAAGCTTAAGGCTCAGGAAAAATTTTCGAATAACGCTTAAATTAGGTCGTTGCAGCATAAATTTACCAACCAAAGTCGAAGCAAAAGGAGAAGCTAACTGATCTATAACCGAGTCCTCAAATAACAGGGCCGAACAACCCTTAAAGGAAGAATGAACAAAATTCAGTTTGGAAGACGAAGCAGACGGGCTAGCTAAAACATCTTTAAAAGATCGAGATATCCCCTCCGAAAGAGAGGAAGATGATGGGATCGATGACGACAGAGTCGTCATCGCCCAACCAAAAAAGTCAAGCTTGTCACTAAATCAAAGAGCAGAGAAAAAACTAGTTGAAAATGGAAGGAAAACACAAGGAAGCAAGCCTGAGATGCGATCTCGGAGGAAGCCCTAAAATCGCCCAGGAGGGAACCAGAGCCCTAGCCCATCCAATCTTGTTGGCAATGCTTCTAAAATGGTTAATGAGGATGATTTTGTCAAGGTTGGTAAAAATAAAGGGAAAAATGTGAAAGTTTCATTACCTTATATGCCTCATTCTATTAGAGCTCAAACTACTTCTAAAGATTGTAATGGTTAAGGCTCTTATATGGAATGTGAGGGGTATTGGGGGGGATGATTCAAAAGTTAGAGTTAGTAATTTATGTAGAGTGCATAACATCCAGTTGTTGGTTTTAATTGTACCGTTTATTTCTTCTGATAAGCTAGATCTTACTGCTTCTCATTTGAGTTTTCCCATGAAGTATGCTAAATGTTCTAGTAAAATTTGGATTATGTGGAATAGTGCTATTAATGTGAACATTCTTGATGACTTCCAGCAAATTGTTCATGTTCAAATCTCTCTTTTTAATTTTAAGTGTAATGCTTCTTTTGTGTATGCCGCGTGATCTAGGGTGGGTCGTATCCCCCTATAGGAGCAATTAATTGATTTTGGTCTGAATTCTAATGGCCCGTGGTGCATGGGTGGTGATTTTATATTATATCTAATGCCAATGAGAGAGTGGGGGGTAATCCCCCTAACATTAATGTCATGGAGGACTTCAACTCCAAGATTAATGATTGCAACTTACATGACATTGGCTTTTTGGGGGTGCTTTTACATGGAGTAGAGGCACTTTATGGCAAAGACTTGATAGGATTTTATTCAATAATGATTGGATTGCTGATTTTCATATGACTCATGTGGAACATTTAAGTAGAACTAGCTCTGATCATGCTCCCTTACTTTTGACTATTAATGCTAATAGGGTTTATGCTCCTTCTGCTTTTAAATTTCAAAATATATGATTATCTCATCATGATTTTATGAATGTGATTCAGAATAACTGGCATGCCCCTATTTTTCCTAACAACAATATTACTAGTATGTCTAAATTATGGGCCAAGATGAGTAGGCTGAAGTAAGTCCTAAGATGGTGGAATAAAATATTTTCAAAAATATTTTTACTAATATTAATTATGAGATATCTCATATTTATTCTGCTATCTGGCATAACAACATTCCTTTATCCTATTCTATTCTTACTTGGAGATGCATTAAAGGCTTTCTTCTTGTTGATACTTTGGAAAAAAGGGTTTAATTTTCCTTCTAAATGTCAATGTTGCTTTAATATTGAAAACATTAATCATGTTTTTGTTAATAGGGTCATTGCTCAGAAAGTTTGGAGCTATTTTTTTGAGCTGGCAAAGAAAGATAATCTCAACCACAATAACAATATTTTGTCTATCTTAAAGTGTTGGGTGACTAAATCTAAAGGTCACATTTACAACATAATGCCTATTCTTATTTTGTGGTTCATTTGGAGGGCTAGAAACGAGGCCAAGCATAATGAGATTAGAATGGAGGCCAATCATATTATTGCCAATGTTAAAAACAAAATTTTACAACTTTTTCTGTTAATAATTTTAAGAATTGTTTAGACTTGGCTTTGAAGCTTGGCATATCTATTAGTATTGAGCCATTATTTAGATTTGAGAGATCCGTGAGGTGGATCAAACCTCCTACGCCTTTTGTTAAACTTAATTGTGATGGTTCTATTGGGGCCTCCTCTACGGGTGTGGGTGGCATTATTCGCAATCAATTTGGTGGGGTTATTGTTGCTTATGCTGGTCTTTTAAAGCTTTGTAATGTTATTACTACTGAACTTATGGGTTAGGCCCATGACCTTGACATTTTCCATAGATTGGGGTTCACAAATGTGTTGATTGAGGTGGATGCTATGATGTTAATTTATATTATTCACAATGAGATTGCGGGTCATCCTCAAAATTTCTATATTATTAGAAGTATCAAATATTCTCTTTCTATCCTTAATTATACTACTGCTCATATTTATCGAGAATGTAATGCCTGCACTGATTGGTTGGCCAAATTTGGGTGTCATCTTGAGGCTATACAGGAGTTTACTAATGCTAACTTAACCTTTTATTTTAAGAGGTTTGGTTAATTTGGACAAACTCGGGTTACCTTATATCCATCTGGGTTGATGGTTGTTGTGATCTCTGTTTCTTTGTTTCTCCATTTGCTTGTCTGTTCTGAATCCTATGTCATGTCTACTGTTTGTTACGCCTTCTCTCTGGTGTTTTTTGTTAATTTGGTCTGGCCTTTGTTTCAGTTTGATGGTTGGTTTGCTAGCCTGGTCCTTTTGGAGTTGCTGTTAGGGAAGCTATGGTTGGTTCTTATTTTCATGCTCTATTTGTTTCGGATGACTCTTGAATTGGCTTTGTTTTTATGGCTGCTGGTTGGGTGGGGGTTTCTTTCCTGGAACCTTTCATTTTGGGTTTATATTGGGTGGTCTGGTTATTGTTGGATGCCCTTCTTCTTTTGTTTGGTCCTCTTTATTGTTTGGTTGGTTTGGTCTCTATTTTTTTCATGTTGGTTGGATATTAGTTTGTGTCCCCTACTGATTCGAATTTATTTTTGCTGGTGGCTCAGTTATTGTGGTTGGGCGATTGGTGTTTACTGGTTTTGCACTAATATATCTGGTTCTGATAACTTATTAGTTAGTTGTATTACCAATATAGTGGTTGGTATTAGCTATAACTGGGATGTTGTTTCTCTCCTTATCACCAGTCGGTTTGTTTACATATATGCTAGTTTAATTATATATTTTGGGATTAGGGATCTTGCTAAATCTGCATTGCATATATCTTATTGCATCCTCTTTGATTTTTAGCTTATGTACCTAACTCATTAAGTTTTAGTTGTAATTTCACTCTCCTTGTTGCATTTTCTTTGTGAATTGGAGCTCTACTCTTTTGCAGGTTCAGGTGTTAGTGGTTGACGCTGCCCCGGAGGTCTTTTTTTGGTAGGAAGATTATGTTGATTGCATATTTTCTGATCTTTCTTTTTTGGGCACTTAGTTCGTGCCGCCTTAGATTGTATCTAGGTAATTTTGTATTTTGGAATAGTAGGAGACTTTCGGCTCTTAGGTTTTCTTTTCTTAAATTTTTGTGCAGCTCTTTGAGCATTAGTGAGCTGATCATCCCCCTAAGGACCTTGTAATTTTGATTTATATTAACACGTAGGCCCCACTGTGGGTCCCCCCCCCCTCACAGAAAAGGGAGAAAAATTATGTAAAAAAAAGTAAAAAAAATAAGAATTTTAATAAAATATATATTTTAGATGTAATAAACATTGACGTCAAAAAACACAGGGCAAATGATATATCTATAAAAAATCAGCATGATCAGCATGAATCTCCAAGGTAAAATTTGAATTGGAAGTTATAGGAACTAAATTCAAGACCATATAAACTCTAATTTTAGCAAACTTACAGTTGATATAAATGTCTTACTGAGATGAATCCAGCAATACCAAAAGTTGTCCAAACCAAGCCTAAAGGAGAAAAAATCAAGCACTTGAGCATAATTAGAAATTTGATACATTAACTGGATGAAAAAATTCTCTCTAAATTAGATAAGCTGATAGTCGAATCGAGTAGCTCGACGATCGAGATGAATCTAATGAGTCTAGGATCACTCAATTTTGATATCATTAAGGCACTTAAAAGCTAAGAAAATACTTTATGATCAAGGGAATTAATGTGGACCGTATGATGGAGTGTTTGAGATTATAGTTCAAATTACAAAAATGCCCATCCCCAAAAAGCCTATAAATAGAGCCCCATTATGCACATAAAATGGAGGATAAAGGAGAGAACTAAAGAGTGCCCTTGTATTGTTTAACTATTGCTGCCAACAACCACTACTAGCTATTGTCACTGACAACCACCATCACCGCCGGTGATCACTATTAGTAATTGCCTCCATCTTTAGACTCTTGTCAAAATTTAATCATGTTTTTATGTTTAAATTGTCCACTTAGGGACACCATATTTCTGTAATCCCTATAAAGGAAATCAAGCCCTATTGTTGGGTCTTAACTGTTCATCTATCAACACTTTATTTCTGAAACCACCTCAAGCAAAATCAGATATTTGTTTTCACATAATCCCCGCTTCTTTTGCTTGCGAGGATGGGAGAATTTTGGTATCACTTACTATATAGTAATTTTTTTTCAACTAGCCTAGGCCCCATCGTTTTTCCCTTTCCAAAATTTTTACTTAAAAATATTTTTTGTTTTGCTACTTTTATCTATGCGTGCCAAATTTTTGCATAATATTGAGACATAAAACACACATTCTACTGACTCAAATTTTTTATTACTTAACAATTGGAGCAATAATTTTACTTGTAATTTTAAAAATACAATGTGGAGTCAAACAATTGAGGGGCCGATGAAGAAGTATGATTTAGAGAGGATGAAGGAAAACTCTTTCCTCATAGGATTGAAGTTAATTCACTACAGGAAATTCAGGTATTACCGGCGGTTTGTTAGCCGTCAGTAAGAACAGCGGTTTAACCGGCGATTGAATCGCCGGTATTTACCGACGGTTTTCTGGCGGTTTTTTATTAAAAACCACCGGAACTAGCGGTGCTATGGTAACCCCTAGTAAGACCGCGATTTTATGTTTTACCGTCGCTATTACCGGTGGCGAAAATCGTCGGTGACATGTAATTTTTTTTCGGTGGCCATAACCACCGAAAAATTGCCGGATATTGACCTAATATTGGCCATCCCGAGCCCTCTCTCTTCATTACTTCGATTTGCTCTCACTGCACACGCTCGCTCGCGATCGCAGCTCTCGCTGCACACGCTAGCTGCGCTGCCAACGAGCTACCTCCGGCCGCCGACAAGCTCCCTACGGCAGAGGATCTCGCACATTGTTCAGCTGACGAGCGCCTTCCGGCCGCCGACGAGTTCCCTCCGCTAACGAGCTCCCGTCGGTTTGGTTTCATTTTTTCTGAAATTTGCAATTGTTTTATTCATGGATATTCTCACTAGACATTTTGAAGAGGATGTACCTTGGTGTTTGCTTATTGCTCATGATATTCTTATTGTTGATAAGATTAGAGAGGGAGTTCAAGTTGAAATTTGCAATTGCTTTATTCATGGATGTTCTCACTTGGACGCTTATATTATTCAAGTCATTAGGGATATGTATGTAGGAGAGATGTACCTTGGTGTTTGCTTATTGCTCATGATTTTCTTCTTGTTGATAAGATTAGAGAGGGAGTTCAAGTTGAAATTTGCAATTCCTTTATTCATGGATGTTCTCACTTGGATGCTTATATTATTCAAGTCATTAGGGATATGTATGTAGGAGAGATGTTCCTTGGTGTTTGCTTATTACTCGTGATATTCTTCTTGTTGATAAGATTAGAGAGGGAGTTCAAGTTGAAATTTGCAATTCCTTTATTCATGGATGTTCTCACTTGGATGCTTATATTATTCAAGTCATTAGGGATATGTATGTAGGAGAGATGTACCTTGGTGTTTGCTTATTGCTCATGATATTCTTCTTGTTGATAAGATTAGAGAGGGAGTTCAAGGTGAAATTTGCAATTCCTTTATTCATGGATGTTCTCACTTGGATACTTATATTATTCAAGTCATTAGGGATATGTATGTAGGAGCTATTATTTGTGTTCGAACACAAGATTGTTTGACCAAGTATTTTCCTATTTCAATTGGATTACATTAAGGATCAGTCTTAAGCCCATATCTTTTTTCTTTAGTCATGGATGTTCTAACTAGAAATTTGCATGAGGTAATTGTACCCTGGTGTATGCTTTTTGTTGATGATATTCTTCTTGTTGATAAGTTCCCAACTTTACGAAAAAATTCTATAAAATGTTGGTGAGACCTGCAATACTTTATGGTGCGGAATTTTTGCCATTCATGCTGGTGCATAATATTAAGTTAAGTATTGCAGAGATATGTATGTAGGAGCTGTTACTTGTGTTCGAAGAGATTAGGATGCTCAAGTGGATTAGTGGCTTTACTCTTAAAGACCGGATACGAAATGAGCATATACGTAATGAGACCTGCAACACTTTGTGGAAAAGTTCTATAAAATGTTGGTGAGACCTGCAATACTTTATGGTGCAGAATTTTTGCCATTAAAAGAGAAGCATAATATTAAGTTAAATATTGCAGAGATTAGTTTATTTTGAATTTTTTATGCTACCCTATGATGGAAGACATCCAATGAGCATGAGTAGGTAGTGCTTGGGCATGGCAAACTTTGGGTGTGCTAGCTACTTGGGTTCTTTGAGTTTTTGAGCTGCTGGATGCTTCTCGGGTTTGGCTTGGCTGCTTGGTTTTGGGTTGTGTTTTTGGGAGTTGCTTGGTTCTAGCTCGTTAATGCTTGACCTGTTGTTTTAGGTCATTATTTTGAAAAGTTATGTGGAGTTGAGTCTTGCCTTTCCCCTTCGCTGTGTTTTTGGGAGGTGTTTGTTGGATGATTTGGTGACATTTGCGGAGGAGTTTTGGTTGACGTTGGACCTTGTAGCTGTGGTGGACCCTTGGTTTATGCAAGCCCTAAGCACTTTTTTAATATTGCCTATTTTTTGTTGCATGCGAGGAAACTGCTTGCTGGTTGTTCTGAGGGCAGCATTTTTTTTTATTTTAATTTTTTTTCATTTATTTGGATGTCAGCTTACTAGTTTTGAATTAACTTATGTTCTACTAGTCCTAGTGTTCTCCTCTCTTGTCTCGTTCAAAACTAAATAATGTACACTTGTTCACGCTGCATATCTTCTAATAATTGATTTCACAACTTTATATGTAGGGAAACGTTTGCTTTTGCTTTAACATTCAAATGACTATCTAAGAAGAAAGATAGAGGGCAAGGATCACGTATCATTATAAGAGAAAAGGTTTACCTAAAATAGTCAAGGATCACGCATCCACACCATAATGTCATCGTTTTTGCAAGAGAATTTTTGGAGGAAAAATACATTCATATTATGCAAACCACACCAGAAACCTAGAAGAAGGCCCCCACAATCCAAAGTAGGAAACCAACAAAAGCAATAGAGGGCCCCCACCACCAAGAAACAGAAAAACCCCACTAAACAACAGACTTAGATCTAGTGGAGCAACCAACAATATTTTTAAAATTAAGCTCTAAATTTTTGCCCTTCTTCTTCTTATTTTCTTTTCTAACACCGTTGAGAAACCAGATCTATCAATTTTCAACACATTCAAATCAAAATCCTCTAAAGACGCATTAGGATAGCCCTTATAGGGATCACCATCTCCACAGATAAGACCCGATAAATCTTCCATCCAATCGGAGTGATCTATAGGGTCATCAGAATTCTCCAAATTAACACACACAACATCAAGCCTTAAAGAAACAGGTAAATAAAATACTTAAAATCTTAATGGTATGACTTAATTATAAAAAACATCATTGATCGTTAATTTAAATGTAAATGATTATGATGCATCATATTAGATCAATGATCTTGTATTTAATTTTTGTATATGATGACAAGTAAATTTCTCAAAAATAGGCATCTTTACTAATATAACACAAACCAGCTTACTAATATCATTAGAGAAAGATACTAATTGCTTACCAGAAATTTCAGACATAGGACAAGATTTATCCAAATTGTTACCCTGACTTTCCAAGCTATTGAGAGAATTAGAAATAAAAGGAGTAACCATATGAGAGTCAACCTTAATATTAACACATAGGATACAGTTAACGGTATAGCACGAGAGGCCAATAACTCGTTTCCTAAAAGCACATTATCAACACCACATTATGATCATTCAAAGCAACATTATCAGAATTTCCCACAATAATAGGGTCCTTATCAGCAGATACAAGAATCGATTTAAGAACAACAGATTTCCTCAAATGAGGATGTAAAATTAAACATTCAGTTTTTTGATGCCCAAATGCCTTACAATGAGAACAAAAGCTAGGAAAAGATTCAAAACCCACCTTCTGAACATAACCATAATTTTTTGGGCCAAGCCAAACCGATTCTAGATAAACTTTGGTAACGTCAAGTTCAAAAAGAATACGAGCAGCTGACGGATGTAATCCCATAGCGGTGGCATTGTCAGTTTGAATTGGTCGGCCAAACAAGGACCCAAGTCCAAAGAGAATACGTGGAGAGAAGAAATGAGGACGAAGATTTGGGAATGATATCCAAATGGAAACGATTGGGGATTCCTCAGAAATGTCAAAAAATGGTGACCATATGATTGATTTCATGAAATAATTGCTAGCATAATAAGATCTATACGCAAAAACTCTTCCATAATCTAGGTCATTCACTAACTTGACCAGCATATGTCGTTGACCTAGTACGGTAACAGAAAATACACCAATAAGCATCAAATTAAAGAAAATTTTTTTAATGGAATCAAGTAGAGGCCTACACATAGGAATCTTTCCCACCAACTCAAATTCAAAGGGTTTCGCAAGATGCTGCACCTCTTCTTTCGGGATCCACAAAGCCTTCAAACCCTGGAGAGTAGTTACTTTGTGATCTGGAAAAGCATTCAATGAATCAGAACTAGAAAGAGCATCTTTGAAAGATTTTGAAGGATTCTTACATTTGAGGAAACCAGGATCTAAGCATTTAGAAACTATCAACATCAGGAAAATAGAACCAAAATAGAAAAGAGGAGAAAAAGAAGAGATAGCAAACTTCCCTCTGCACCAGACACGAACACCCTCGGTAGCAGATGCATGAACACAAAGCTCCAGTATGTATGGATCCCTAGCAGACAAGGAGCTAACGATCACGGCCCGTGATGGAGAAATCGATGGCCGGCTTATTGGCGACGGGAGGTGGCTAGGGCGATGCCCTAACGGAGCCCCAAAAGCATCGTGTTTTTGGCAAACTTAGGCATGAGTTTTGTGATCTTTTTGTTGAAATCCTACAAACTATAGGATACCAAACACATTTGATGGACACAATTAAGCATCCCTTATTTTTTTATTTTTTAATTGGATGCATAAATTATGTGTCCAATATGTGTTGGATGTGTTACATGACACTCTTTATTACAATAAAATATCTATGCATCAAAGCAAATCAAAGTATCTTTAATTTTATCAATCTTTCTTTTCATTTCAAGAAAATCTCGATTGTAAGTCCGTCTATCATTAATAATGTATCTATCTAATCAATGATAGTTCTCAATCTTAAGAGCCGATCCTACAGCTCACCAATTCAGAAGTTCATTGTCACATCTTGACTTTCAATTGAGAAGTTTAGATTATCTTAATTCAAATATTATTTCAAGATTTGTGCTAATCAAATAGAATTTATTGGGGGGCATATCAAATTGGAATCAAATAGGGTATTTTTTTAAACTAAGTGTCGTATTAATCATAATTAAGCGATTAACCAACGTTTTAAAAAAATTTAAAATTTGCCAAAGTCGCCCATTTAATGGGCGACTTATAGAAATAAGTCGCCCGTTAAACGGGCGACTTATGTCCACGTAGCCGTTATAGCCGTTATGCTGACAAAGTAGAGAAAGGTGACCAGCCAGTAAGTCGCCCATTAAACAGACGACTTTGCCTTATTAATTAAAAAAAAAATTATGAGTTGTCACTCTATGTTTATGTATCTTTGTGTTATGTGTTATCAGAACACTTTATAACGACAGCTCAGTGTGTGTTGTAAAATTAAAATTTTTTTTCTAAGTTGAATTGTCAAATCAAAACCTACAAAGCTGAGCTTAGGAATTAAAAAATATGGGTCTTCTTCTATATTGAGTTTGAACCGTGTCTATGTATTTTATGTTGTTATGGTTATGTATGTTCAACTTGGTTAAGTTTCTTATTATCCTAATATCCATGTTATAAATATTTATTAAAATATTAGAATTTCAATCTTCTTGTTAACTTGAAACTTTGCATTTTTAAATATAACTTTCTAATCATATAGTAAAGAGATGATTAATTTTTTAATCAAAAGAAAATAAAGTCATAAAGGCACGTAATGTAAGATACAAACAGAAATTTCAAGTAGTCTGTTTTAATGATTATAGCATAATGAGATACATAAATTCAACAATATAAAATAGGCTAAATCAACTAAAAGATGCATGATACAAATCACTAATGCCTCCTCTTATGCCGATGTGGAATCGCATCAGTGCCTGGATGGTGCTCGTAGTGGCCTGGTACATAGATGGCGCTTCTCCTGATCACTAACATCAGCCTGAGTAACTGGGAGCTCTCCCAAGGAAGAAGGCATGAATTGAGGTGTGCAGGCGATCTCAAACTCTGATGTGAAGTGGCTCTGAGAGGGACCAACATCAGGATAAGAGGACGGCCCAGCAGGGTCTAGATTTGCAGTCGGAATGGGTGGACTGAACACTGTATGCTGGATATCTGTATCACCGAAATAATAAGCATCATCAATTATATAGGTTGTCGCAATCGGGGGGGGTGGATAAAGTAAATTGGGTAAGTCGCCCGTTCAACAGGCGATTTATTCTGTTAATGTTAGTCGCCCGTTAAACGGGCGACTTTGATGAATTTTAATTTTTTTTTAAAACGTTGGTTAATCACTTAATTATAATTAATACGATACTTAGTTAAAAAAATACCCAATCAAATATTGGGCTATTAATTACCTCTTGCATGGTTGACCATAATCATCGTACAGACTCCAAAAAAAAAAGAAAATTAGAAAGAGTTAAAACGTGTTCCTCATGGGATGGGATAATGAAATTTAACTGAAACGAGCTAAATGAAACAGCACTTGGATTTAACTTGTAAGGTAATGATGCGACTTTTTTACGATAATAATTAGTTAGGCTTCAAAAGTAAGGTAATTATGACATCATTTGTTACTTAATTTGGACATTGCATCAAAATTAAAGAGTTCTTTGTAAAATTCTTCAATTAAATTTAGTAAGACATTATCTACTTCACGTTTGTAAATCAAATAATGTAAAATAAAAATTACATGCTAAATTCATTAATTTCTTGAACTTTGAGCACTCCTCATCCTCTTTTATGATGAATCAGTTGAAATCAAATTGAATTGTTATTACTCAAATTCAAGACATTAAATTGGATTTCCTTTATCTTAAAAAAAAGATTATTGTTTAAGTATGATAATGAGTATTACTAATTATAAGATTATTATCATTAATATCAAAAATAATAACATTTTTTTAAACAAACAATCACTTTTTATTATTTTTTTATCATTTAAAGTATTGACAAAAAGAAAATTTTACTATTATAAATAAACTTTGAAAATCTATTTTTTAAAATAATTATCAACATTTTTAAGAAATTAAAATTTCCTCAAAAGTCTTTCAAACCATATCATTTTTCTATAAAAATATGGAGCATTTTGCACCCAACCCTGTTGAAAATCAGGTAATATACTACTTGAGTTAGTCTTTTGATAATAAATGAAGCTAAGTTAGATGAAACTAAAGTCATATAAAATACTTAAAATCTCAATGGTTTGACTTAATTATCAAAAACACCATTGATCATTAATTTAAATGCAAATGATTATGATGCATCATATTAGATGATCTTGTATTTAATTTTTGTATATGATGTCAAATAATTTTCTCAAAAATAAGTATCTATAATAATATAGCACAAATTAGTAAAATTGTATTGAGTTTTATAGAATGTTATATATTTTTATTCTATGATTGAATTGTTGAAATCTTGTTCTATTCTACTTAAATTAGCACATGCAAGCATAAAATGATTTGAGAGGGGATATGACAATGTGGAGCTCAAGGTTTTTTTTTTTTTTTGGGAGAAAATTCATAAAGGGGCTTACGTGTTAATTAGCAAAAATTGGTTAAAACTCCGTAAAGGGATCAAATACTTACCAATGCTTGATGAGCTACAGTCAAAAATTAAAATAAAATCTAATGAACCAAAGATCCTACTAAGATACATAAAATAAAACAATAAAAAGAGTTGGAACTGGGATGCCAGAGGCCATCACCCAAAAAGGCAACGCAAGAGGAAGTTGTAAAAACAACTGAGGAGACATCATGGAAAGCCTGCAAAACATAAAGGAGAGATGAAACAAGAACAATAGGCGAAAGGCTACCTAATCTAGCTAGAATTGCCTTGAAAAAATCGAAGAAGCACAAAAACCCCAAGCAAGATGATGGGAGAAGATAGGGTGACCAATACCAGCATAAAAGTATCCCCAACAAAAATCAAGAGACATCCAGACAATACCTAACCCAAGGAATAAAGAGCTAGAACGAAGAAAACACACCCACACAGAACAAAAGAACCCCAAACAAGCAGGATCCTTAAACACATAATCAACAATGCATGAAATACTATGAGAAAAATCTAAAATAACCCTGTAGACCAATTAGGCAAGGAGGGAAACCAACATCCACTACAAAAAAAAATCAAAACCCAAAGAGGAAGCACGATAAAAAGGAACCAACAACTAAGGAGGAAAGTCATAATGAAAAAGATAACAACTACCAGCCACCAAAATGAAAGCAGCCAGCTAAACAAACAGTAACCCAGGGAACATATAAAATAATTAGTAGATCAAACACCCTCCAATAGCAAAGAAAGAAAAAGAGTCAACACAACAAAAATAGTCAACCAGAGCCATCATTCAATGAGACCAATTCGCCAAAACCACCACCAACAACCACCTAATGTACTTTCCTTATGTAAGGGAACCCCCCCCCCCCCCCCCCCCCCCCCCCCCCCCAAATCAAGAAAAATCATACCTTTGATCATAGAAATTTTAGAGGAGTCATGAAAAGTCATATAATTTTAATTCTGAGAACCTTTCTTAGTAAGATAATCACCACCACAATTTACTTCCCTCTAAATATGCTTAATCTTAAAATAAAGAAGGGAGGATAGACATAATTCTTTGAAATAGGTAATAAATAGTAGTGTTTTTACAAACTTTGGAATAAATTAAATCAATTAGAAGTTTGGAATATGATTCAATCTAAATATTATAAATTTAAAGCTCTAAACAGTAATTGAGGCCTTGCCTAAGAGCTTCCATCTCAGCAAAAATAATATTACACAGGTATATTAGAAGCAAAAGCCACCACGAAGTTTTCATAAAAATTACGAATAAGGTCACCACAACCTACTCTAGATTTTGAAATCGAGCCATCAATATTAAGCTTAAATTATTTAAACAATAGTTTAATCCAGTGAAAAATATAAGGAGGAGCAAGACCACCACTACTATCCATAATCTTAAAATAACTTTGAATAAAAATGTTACCCCGGCAATGCTTAGGATTCAAAATTTTTGCCTAAATCAACTTAATAATTTGGTCTTTAAGCATATAAATAATTCTATCGACGTTCATCTTGGTCCCATTATGTTTACAATTGTTTCTCTCTTGCAAAAGGAACCAAAAAAAACTAACATTGGGATAATAGTGATATCATACCCTTTAGGACTTCTACCAAACTAATCCATTAGAAGATTGAAGCAGTTGGTATAATTAGTTCTCATACAAACATTCAAATTGCTCTCCAAAAAATGCCAAACTTTGGTCGCTATCAGCCCATTTAAGAACAGATGGATCAAATCCAAAATTGCATTCAAATAAGGAATTCCAAACCAAAACTCAAGGTTAAATGCCCATATCCTGAAACCCTTTATAGGTGATTTTTTAATCACTTCAAAACCCAATCAAATGACCCCCAGTTCATGATCTATCCATTGCATATTGATTAAGCATGTCCCTAAGGTAAACCCTCCAAATTTAAGTTCAATCTGACACCCCTAGCCCCAAAAACTTAATTGAAATCCAATGGCTATAAAACCTTTAATTATTTACAGCCAATGCCACTAAATCTTCCACATTATGTAATTTGAGCTTGGGACCTTTACCAAAACCCTTCACCATGTCCATAACTCTTATTATGACATGTTAAATATTAAACTACATTTTGGTGGACCCAGTTTGACTCTCAGTTGACCAGGGGTCCAAGTGACCAAAATGCCCCTTAAGGGTAAAATTGAAGTTTCCTCCAAGCCTCAATATGGCCAATCAAACCAAGCAATGCAACCTTTTTAATGCATTATACACATCATTAAGAGTGCATTGGATATAAATCTAGGTTTTGGCTCGACCAGGTTGACCAAAATACCCCTTAAGGGTCTAAATGGTCATTTCAACCCAAATGATCATCCTAGTGCATGAGACCACCTTCATTGGTCTCAAACCACTCAATTGAACCTATTGGACCCAAATCCAACTCCTGGTTTGAGCTAGCTGACCAAGTTAACCATGGTTGATCAAATCAACTATGAGCCTCTATTCACACTTAATCAAGTTTCAAATCCACTCTGAACTTCATCAAAACCTCTTGATCACATTTCTAAGTGATTCAGACCTGATTGTCAATTTGATCTAGTTAATAATTGACCTGGTCAACAGGACCTATTCTTGGTCAAATCCAATCAATAGAGGGCCAGTTCCCCACATACAATCAAATCTAATCTAATCAAGCCCTTGAAACCCTTAAGACCACTCAATCACAAGCCTTGAACATCTTCAAGCCTATTATGAGTTAAGCCTTGATGAGTTTGACCAAGTCAACACATTAGGCTTGGTCAAACTCCCATACTTTTAGTCAAATCACCATGTATATTCACTCAAAATGCCATCAAGCTTCAAATCCATTTCATTCCATGCCTTTAACTCATTTCAACCATGGGTGAGCTAAACCTCATTGAGTTTGACCAAGTCAACTCAAAATCCTTGGTCAAACTCTATCCTACATAATCACAGTCACTCTTGCATTAACTTTAGCCCTTTTGACTCATCCCAATCTCATTCAAATGGCTCCCACACTCACTACTTGCCACCTCATTAGCTGTTGACTAAGTTGACTAGTCAAACTAGTCAACAAACACCAAAACCCTTTCAAATGGTCAAGTCCTACTTGAAATTCATCCCTTCCCTAAGCCCTTTGATTTGAGCTTTCCAAATGAAACATAAAGCTCTCTAACTACCCTCTAAACTAGGTCCATGCCTTGGTTTAACCCAAAATGGAAAGAGTGGTCCCCCTCCCACACCAAGCCACCAATAGCCATACAGTTTGACCCAGTCTTTCCCCTGCCATCTCAATGGCCAGGACACTTGTCCATCATCAGAGCAATGGCTCTGATCGATCATGTCCATTAAATCTAAACCCTAGATCTAAAATGAGCCAACGGCTCTTATTTCACTCACTCTCTCAATCCTTAGCCTCCAGAGTTCCTCCAACCCCCTTTTTCTTTTTGTTCTTTCACCAGAGGCCTTCTTCCACATTTACTTAGTGGTTGCACATCACCAGCTGTGAGTTCTCCTACCAACCCACCACCTAATCCATCCAAGGCTTGAAGCTCAAGATCTGGGCCATTTCAATCATGGATTTCTTCTAGAGATTCATATGTGGATAGTCTATAAGATCAAATGATCTTTAAACATCCAAAATGATCCATTAAATCAAGGTGAATCCTCAACCCTAGGTTAAATCACTTGGGTTAAAATAGCTTATTTTAACCTAAATAAACACATCCCAACGAATTCTCTTTTCTCCTATATGCTCTGTTCAAACTTTTACTAAGTTTGATCAAAAGTTTTGGGAGAAAAGGCCATTTATTTAACTTTAGGTTTAGCTACATAATTATATGACTTGTATATTTTCTGTGTTATTGATCATGCAATCAATGGCCCTAATTTTGTCATTCCGCTATTTGACCAAACTGCGGGATCATTCCCGCGAATTGGTGCTTCATCTGGCTAGATCATGATCGTCTATCCAAACTACGCATGGATGGATGGCCGAGATCAACTGCTAACTCGGATAAGTGAGGCGTGTCACGGCGTCATTACATCCTACATTAAAAGTCAATGATTATTGTGGTGCAATCATTGGCCATTAATGCCCCCAACCATCATGCGTTTCGATCCAACAAATCAAGAAGCGTCGTGTGTGCTACCGGGGTCGCCATTAATTAGATTAATAAAATTAATTTTATATTATTTTAAATGCTTCTAAATTTATAAAATATAAAAAAATCAAAGTAATTTTATTTCTTAACCAAATTTTATAAATAAATACTCATTTTTCTCTTTCATTTAAAATCAAAATTAAATAAAAATATTTTATAAATTTTAAATAATTTTATATTAAATATTTGGTTTTTAATTAATATTTTATTAAAAATAAATCCAAATATTTTAAAATTTTTTGGAAATGTTTTTAATATGTCTCTAGCTTCTAATAATTTTCACATGATTATTTAAGCTTTATTTTAATTTTGTTTGAATTTCCAAAATCATGCTCCTTGTTTTCACTTTTAATTTTGGAAATTCATGTTTAATATGTTTTAAAGCTATCTAAAATACTTAAGCATCCTTAATGAAATTACTAAATAGAGCTTAAGATTGGATGGAGTCATATTCATCAAACTCAGTGCAAGCATAGGACATTTGCATGGATCCCATTACTTTAATTTGCATATTCATGGTTTAGGCACTTTGGCTTGCACTTAGATTTGATTAATAAGTGCTATGGTAAATGTCTCCTTTATCATAGTATGTCAAGAGCAATATCATGGGGAAGTTTCTCCTTGGGTGAATTCTTAAGCATTTGGATTATAGGTTAACCCAAATGCATAGGAATTCACCCATTCTTTTCAAAGCACCTAGGTTTAGATCACTTGTTTGTCTTTGATTTGTAGTTCTTTCTTGAATTTGACTATTATAATCAGAATGAAATTTATAGTTTTGTTGTATGAACCCATTAGGGAATGATATTTTCACTTCCCGAGATGATATATTATTTATAATGATGTGTTCGACTTTAAAACTGAAATTTCATAAATTATTTTTTTTCCAAAGAAATTTAATTCCAATTTGCTTCGCATCCTTCTCCAAAGCAAAGTTTTTTTCTTAAACAACCAACAATATTATTCTTGATATTCTAATACATCCTTTGATTAATGATCAACCAATATTTAATTTTTTTGTCGATGGTGATTTCAGCTTAAAATAAGTCTGGAGTTGTTTTAGATCCACTCGGGAAAGTAATAACATCTTTAAAAATTTTGGAACTCTTTTACTCCTTTAAACATTTCCTTATTTACTTGGAAAATTCTAAAAATTTATGTCCCTGTTGATATCCGAACTAAAGAGAAGGGTTTTTGTTTGGCTTATAAGTTTTAATGTTGCTATCATATAGAAACTCTAAGTCATGTCTTTTTGAATGGTCCAATTCCTACTAAAGTTTGGTCTATACTGATAAATGGTCTTGAATTGAATTTTAAGATTAATAATAACATTTTTTTATCTTTTTCAGCATATTTATTTAATATTAGATCTAAAGGGCATATTCTTGTTCTGGTTCCTTTGGTTATTTTTTTGGCTTTTATGTAATGAGAGGAACTACAGTAAGCATAATGATATTAAACTAAAGTTTGATAGGGTTATCATTTGTTTAAAAATCAAAATTTTGCAGCTCTACATTATTAAGGTGTTGATTCCTAGAATCTTTAGAGGGAATGGTGTTTGGTCTTCTTTTTTAACATTGAGCTTTATAGTGGTGCTATGGTTACTAATCCAAAAATTATGAGGTGGATTAAGCCTTATAAAGTTGAATTTAAACTTAATATTGATGGTTCTATTTCTATTGGCAATGTTGGCTGTGGTGGCTTAGTTCGTGATCACCAAGGTGAGTTAATGTATGGATTTGCATCAAATATACCTAAATACAATGTTACTTTTGTGGAGTTGAGTGCATTATTTATGGGCCTCAAGCTTTGTTTAGACAAGAACATTCATTATATTTGGATCGAAACTGATTCCAAACTGCCTGCTTGCTTAGTTTCTTCCAAAAAATGTTACAATGCCAGCCTTTACTATTTGTTCAACAAAATATTTGATATGCTTCATAGATTCAAGTATAGAATTTCTCATATTGTGAGGGAAGGTAATGTTTATGTCAATTACTTGGCCAAGGAAGGTGCTCAGATTTCCAATATTGTTTGGTTTAACAAAGATTCATTTCATCAAGTATTTAATGGTACAATTAGTCTTGATTCTATGGAGGTTCCCAATATCATAAAATATTTTTGGTTTTTGGAAGGAATTGCGTGGTAATTTATGATGCGGGTATGGGTGCCCATGTTTATTATGGGTGATGCTCTATCAATGGTTGCATGTTCTTGTGTGGTTAAGATTCTATATTTTACATGGCTTTCTTCTATCTATGGTGGGGTTGTTGTTTCTAAATTTTTGTTGTGGGTTAGTTTACATATTTATCAATTATATGGTGGGGAGGTTAGTGATCATTGTAGCCTATGGCATTTTCCTGTGTGGTGTATGTGGTGTTTTTGATGTTTTTTTGGTTGGTTTAATAACATGTCTCTTTTCCTGGTTCAATGTTCAATGCAGTGATTTGTGTATAGTTGGGTCCTTCATTTTGTTTTGTCCATTGTCTTCTTCAAGCTGGTGTGTTGTTTTGCATAAATCTTTTTTTTTATCCTATTGAGATTTTGTCGTTGTTTTATTTCTTCCATTGGTTTTGGTTTTATGGCATTTTAATTATGATGTGGGTATGTTGTTTTGTTGTACCACTGTAGTAGTCTTTTCGTGCAATTGGGCTATCTAGGCAATTGTCTCGATGTTGATTGTTTTATCGTGTTGTGCTCTGCTAGGAGTCAATATTGTTTATCTACTCTTCTCTACTTTCCTATTCAGTCTCTTATTCCTGTTTTGTTCAATTTCAGTTTGGTCTTGTTCCTTGGCCTTCTTTGATTCTTGTTAATTTGATGCCTCTTGAGTAGGGGTGGTTGTGTTCTTGGGCTATTGTATTTATTGCTTATCTGCTAGAATTAGTTGATGCTGTGTTTTTTATGTAGTGGGATGGTATTGTGGCTTTAATTCTACTGATAATGGGGGTCTTATTGTTCAACATGGTGATGACTTCTTCTGGGTATGTTTCTATTTTAGTTTATGTTTCTCTTTTTGTCAGTCATTTGTTTTTGCATTATCTATTGCTTGCATCTTGATTGGACATAATGATTATTCAAGCTCTGGGCTTTGTTGCTACTCCTAGATTTTTTGGGCTTTGACTTCTTGTCTGCCATTTTCAATTTATTCAATTTGTAACTAGAGAGGGATCTTTTACTTCATAGGTTTATTATTTATTTTGAATTTAGCTCTTTGAGCATCTAGAGAATTTAGGGTACCTTTTAAGGACATTGTAACATTCTTTTCAATGATATAAAATTTAGCATTTCAACAAAAAAAACTCCAAAACCAAACTAAACAATCTTAGCCTCTACTGCGAAGGTTCAATAAAATACATAACTATCGCGCCTTCACAGCCAACTATCTAGGGCAACATGCCAACATATGCATCAACCAATTGATTGGCATTTCTAACCTCTCAAATGACTGCTAGGCTACATGAAAGGCACTCTTAACCATGACCTGCCTTTCCAACTTGGCGATCTCACCATACATAGCTATTCTAAAATTTAGCAATCGATGCCATCAACCAAAAGTCGACCAAAAGATATTGTTCGTATCTTGGCAACATCTTAGTGTCTAGGAGTGCTAAGAAATAATCCAAAATCACATTATTTTCTATATATGTTGAGTTCTGAGCTCTCACTTCAGCAACCATAAGCTTAATTTTGCCATGACAACTACTATATATAAGTCTTTTATTTGCCCAATTGTCACTCAACCTACTCCACTCCTGTGAGACAACATATTCTTCATAGCCGTCACCAATAATAACATTTTTTACACTCGCACGAAACATAGTGATATTGATCATCGCTTTATCAGGGAGCACATTCTATTAAATGAATACAAGTCCCCCCAAATCTCTACGAATATCCTGCATTGTGTGGGCTCCGAAAATTCGGCCCCGGCCTCCGCCCGACTTTTGTTTTCGAGGGGGAGTTTTAACGGAATAAGTTCCGGGGTAAATTTTGGAAGGCAGATGGATTTGTAGTTAAGACACTACCCAGAGATTTCGCCCTCATTTTGCGAGGACTTTATGATCTGAGTTCTGGTTTCCTATAGGCGCAAGCCCCTATAGTTAATTACCCCTCCCGATAACGAGAGAGAACTTTCGATTAAGGCTAGTCGTCAATCAGATACGTAGAGATACGTGTGTATGTCATACAGTAGCAGCAATGGGTTTGGGTATTGAGTGGTTGGAGATTGAAAAGGGTTAATATTTAAAATTGGAAATTTTCACCATCTCACACTTAAAGCGGATGGTGGGGGAATGGATAATGGACCCGATCAAGATCCCATGGTTCCGTCATCCCGGGCCATCATGGTCCCTGGTCTATTTAGTCAGAGGAGGTAGTCGACCCAACCTGACAGAAGGATCCTTGTCGGCAGCCATGGGTTGCTTCGTCCAAGGGGACCTTGTAGACCTGGGGGGAGTGTTTATCTAAGGGGATAAATTTGAATCCACCTTAGCTAACAGAGGGCTTTGTGCCCTATCAATTATATCCTATTGATTCATATCTCAAGGATTTGATGCTATTGGGGAGCATACGGGCTCTGGCCATAACCATAACATAATGGTGCCATTTAGCAGCGACCACCTGGTTCAGAGGGCCCCGAGTCATAACCGTTTATCCTGCAGTGCCATTTGGCGGCGAAACTGCCGGTTAGAGGACTCGTACCACGTCCTTGCTGGCAGGAGATTATTTGAGAATGGATCCTAGTGATATTTTCGATCAGGCAGTAACTCTATGTGAGGTGAAGTAGTTTTCAGATTTGTCCACCTCGGTAAACTGTTGCAGAGGGTGGATGAATGTTGCTTTAAGTGATTTAATGGGTTGAATCTCATTCCTTTTAAATATTTTAGAATTTTGATAATTTTTGGATTTTTAGATTTTTGTGGGAGTTTAGGATTTTTGGAAATTTTTGTGGGGTTTGGATGGCATTTGAAAATATTTGTGAACCCCTCCGGTTGAGATTAACGTTCAACACAGCCATCATTGGGGTGTGGGGTCATTCATATTTCTGTATTTTAAACTCTGTCGACTCTGTCTAGTAATTGACAGAGGATCAGGTTTCATAGGCTTTGTGCCTTTGTAAGTGAATTCTCTTGATTATAGGCCTTGAAGGCCTAATATGAACGTATAAAATAAATATCCCGGTCGATCTCGCGACCGCATATTTATTCAATAGTTCGAGCTGTGTCAACTCCTATCTACCTGAATAGAAGGATCGGGCTTGAACTTGAATTCACTTATTGACCCGCGCAGCATCCCTAGACGTCACGTGTGTACCAATAACACGCTCGCCGGGGCCCCTGCAGGTGTTTGGGGGCATTTTATAGTTATTTATTGAACCTTGTCTACTCCTATCTACTTGCATAGGAGGATCGGGTTCAAATTTGTTGACCCGCGCAGCATCCCTAGATGTCACGTGTGTACCAATAACACGCTCATCGGGGCCCATGCGGGTGTTTGGGGGCATTTTATAGTTATTTATTGAACCTTGTCTACTCCTATCTACTTGCATAGGAGGATCGGGTTCAAATTTGTTGACCCGCGCAGCATCCCTAGACGTCACGTGTGTACCAATAACACGCTCGTCGGGGCCCATGCGGGTTTAGTGATTGTGTACCCCCCCTTTTTGTGTACCTATGTGTATACAAATTAAGGTGCACGTATGCGGGGGTATTCTTGGAATATTTGTAAACCCCTTCTGTCTGCTCGTATGGGTGTTGCAGATCCGGTGGCGTGGCGTAGTAGCTTGTGGATGCACTTTATGACATTCCAGGAGGACTCCTTCATGAATTTAGGTTGTACTAGTTTGAGAATACTGAAGACTTCCTTTATATGACTGTGGAATAGTGTGCATAAAAGCACTATCCTCTAAGATGTCTTAATTCTTGAAAGTGAATGCATAATAGCAGTGTCGTTATTTCTTGGGACATAACACTCAGCTCTGCTTTGTTCCCAATTTCATAAAATAACTAACTGTTGTGATCAATGATCTGCCTTAGAGAAATAGAGATCGAATGGGGGTATGTCTTTCAATTGCTACTACTAGAATTCTTTCCTTCATGTGCTCGAGATCCCTTAATCCTTCTGCTATAAAGTTTCTTTGACAAGGAACTTGAAGCCCTCCATTTGATGTGGCTTCATCAACTTCTTGCACCTCGGATCAATGCCAAAATCAATTGTAGCATCTCAACCATCGCTGTCGCAGGTGTTGTATGTATTTATGTCAAATAGGGGATTCTTCGTACTTACAACATCTCAATCATCACTGCCATAGGCATCCGTAGGGAGAATTGTTGTATGCATTCATCATTGGTATTTCTAGTGACTAAACACATTCATCATGCAGTATTTATGACCACTTATATACGACCTGCTGCACTCATTATGAGCATTATGAGCGGGTTACTGTCTTGCAAGTTCCTTGATTCCTGTCTTTTAGATTATTTGTAGATGAGTTACATCCATTGCATGTTGTGCACTCCTAGCTTCAAGACGAACTGTACCCGACCTTGTGTAGTGTTGATGCTTGCACTTTAATCAACAATGACAACCCATGTTGGAGGTGTTATGTTATTTTGTTGATACTATGAAGGCTCTTTAATATTTATTTGAAAATTTCATACTCTGATTGCAAATAGATTGGTTGGAATATCACTGTTCCATTCTTGCATGTTGATCGGTCAGTAAATTTGTTCACAGTTCATCTACCATTGTTGATTGCAATTGAATTATCTTCACCATAACCTCCTCTCTTTATTTCTAATTGCATCCTTCATACTTGACTGCATATGTTAAAAGGATGGTGGGTAATGTCATGAAAAGTCTTTGATTTCATCCTCGCTCTATGTCAACCACCACCTTCATGCCTTGTTGGACTTTCAAATCTTTCACAAGAATTAATGCATTTGCTTGTGAGTTGAATGTATTGTCAGATGTATTGAGCATGTCATCACTACACCTTTCTTTTATATACATATAGGAGATATTATCGTTTGATTATATTCTGATATCTTCCTCCAACGATTCCTTCTTGTCTTGTAGAGTTTTGAGTTTAAATTGAATTTGAGTCCATGTCTACTGCACTTAATTCGTTTCAGTTTGAGTTCAGATATAGTCCCCTGTGGTTTGTTCATTCAAGTTCTTTATTTAGTTCAAGGTTGATTCAAGTCTCTATACTGAATCAAGTTCAACTTCCCTTTCTCAAGTCTTTAGCTTGATTATTCAGGTTTGCAATTAGCTCACTTAATATTCAAGTTCAAATCATTTGTTATTTGAATTCTGTCCAGATTTAAGCTCAAATCTAAGTCCCATTTTTGTTCAAGTCCTCAAAATTATCAAATGATATTTCGGCAGCCTCCCGACGTCTCTCCCGTTTAGGGGAAAAACCAAGAGGCTGCCTTCCCCTCCACGCCACGTGGGCGCTTCAGGTAGATGTCCGTAGACACCACGGCAGCAAAATTTCTTCAATCCCCGCCCACTACATGAGCGTTTAGGGGTCTTGGGCACCTGTTGCAAAAGAACATAGAGATTTCCCCACATGTGGGTACTTATTTTTGTGTCCCACTCGCGCTACATGAGCGGTCCGGGGATTACCCGTCTCGTCGCTGGCGCCGCACCGGTTTCCCACCCTACTACGCTACGTGAGCGCGTAGGGGGTTTGTCGGTCCGTTGCAAGCGTCGAGGGCGGGGTTTTATTTTTGGATTACCCGCCTCGTCGTAGGCGTCGCGCCGGGTTTCCTCCCTACTACGTTACGTGAGCGCGTAGGGGGTCTACCGGCTCGCCGCAAACAATGAGAAGGGAATCTAAGTGAAATGAGCAAAAATGATCCCCCTCTCCCTTTTTTTCTTTCTTTTCTTTTTTTCTTGAAATATTTCTTCTCTCTTTTTTTTTTTAATATTTCTTTCTCCTCTTTTTTTTTGTATTTCTTTCTCCTCTTTTTTTTTGCTCTTCTCTTTTCTTTTAACAAAAATAACAACAACAAGAATAATAATACAAGTAATTGTATAAAAACAATGATGTTAATGACATTAGTTACTAATATCATTAATAATATTAACATATTTATACTAATTAATAATAGTAACTAATATAAGTAAATATGAGTAATAACAAATGATTGATAAAAAAAACAAAGCTGCTGTTATGGGGAGATGGAGTACAGGTCTTAAGGATATTAGGAGGCTTGCGATTGATGTAGAGGAGGTATGAGATGTTAAGGTCAGAGGAAGCTTCAGTAGATGGAGGGGCTTTAGCTAGGTGAGATCTAAGGAAGAGGATGTCTGGTAGGTTAGATGTTCTCTCTCTCTTTTTGTATCTTCCTTTCCTCTCTCTCTTTTTTTTTTTTTTACATCACGCACATACATACATGAATATGTAAGAATATTGGATCGTTAGAAACTACAGCAGCTATCAAATGTGCATGCATCCTTTCACAAGCCTCCAACACAAGTGCCAACTGATCTTGCTTGTATTGAGTAATAATCATAGATCTCTCGTCAGAATCATTATGAGGAATCAATTCTTTCCTTTCACTGGGAAATTTAAAGTTTGCAACTTCAAGTTCTTCATCAACCATTTTGCAAGTAGCATCTTCTTCAGCAACAAAGGATGTTGTGACACCAACTAGTGGGAAGATGGCGACTCTTGATGCTTGATTAAACACTGCAATTGACGTACTGACAGCTGCAAGCTCCAAAGGGCCTATCTGCGGAATGAACATGGTATCGATCGGTGATGCAATCCGATCAGCCATCAAAGCAAGCTCTTCTTCTTTTTCATTCATAGCAACAATCTTTGCTGATGACGCCCTCTTAAGATCCTTTGCAGATTATCAAGGTCACTTCTTTGTATAGCTTGAGCAAGTTCTGGCTCATTCTTGAAAAGGATGCCCCAGTCTTCTCCATGTGCCACTGTATCCAGCATACAGATGCTTTGATTCCACAGAGATGCTATAGTATGCAGCTCTAGTTGCATCTTGGGAAGCTAATGCAATGTCAAGCATTAGAAGGCATACATGAAGAGCAGTTCTCTCATATATTGGTTCTATGTTGTAATATAATGGCTCTTAACAGTATCTGCAGCAACCGACTAATTTAGGGAATCGGAACTGCCCCTGGATATAGAATTAGCATTATTTCCAACCGTGCTAGCCACTTCAGTTTCATCTTTAGCTGCCAAAGCAAGTTCTTCGATTGTCTTCTTGACTTTATTAAATACATCAAGCAGATGTTTTGGATTAGAGCAACCATCACGGTAGTATTTAGCCACAACAATGTTATGAAGAACCTTCGGATCGCTTCCCTTTTTAGGCAAGAGTTGATTCAGGACCTCCACGCACTCTTCAAATCTCCTTTTATGAAACATTACCTCAGCCTCCTTGGCCAGTCCAGCCGTGAGGATTTCCTTCTTCATCTTGAGCTTCTTCATGCAATCCACGAGACATAATCCAACAAGATGTCCATCCTACGTTTGTGCTGCTGCTCTCAACGCGAAGGAGAACACAACCTCTTCCTGGCTTCAAAAGCTTCACCACAGGGAAAAAGTGCTTCGTGAGAAGGGAACTTTGGAAGAAAATGGAGAAGTGGTTGTAGCGGGTTTTGTGGGTTTGACGGGTTGGAATAAAAGCCGCTGGCTTGCTGCATGTGTTGGGGCCACAGTGGGCTTATCTACACAGGAAATCAGAGAAGACTTGAATGGCACGGTATGGAGAGGAGATCCGGCTAGCTTGCTGTAGTGGAGATTAGGTTGCCTGTATGAAGAGGGATGGGAGTGGTGATCGAGCTTTGGAGTTAAGCTGGAACGGAGGAGGCGAATGGAGAGAAAACAAGAGCAGGAATTTGGCTAAATCAGAGGGAATCGGGCCATATTTTTTTTTGGTTTGTGGCGTTTGAATGCTCGAACTTGGTGAAGAGTTGGGATTTGACGGAGAAGAGTGGAGCTTCAGTTGGGAGGAAATGAGATTGAGGGATGTGTGGTTCAGTTGGTAGGTTGGAGAAGACCAGAACTTTGTAGGAAGCTCTTGTAAGGGACGGAGGTTTTGTTGAGAAGTTTGTAAGTGTTGAAAAAAATAAAACTTCATCTCGGCTTCGTTTTAAGGACAAAACATTGTGAAAGCCAGCTGTGATAAAAGACAGCAGATTGACAGGGTATTTTGACAGAACAAGGTAACGTTTAATGAGCATTTAATGGATTATGGCATTTCCTCAATTTGGCATCTGGTTTTACATTACGACTTTATCAAGATAAATCCATATTGGTGAATGATCATTAATGCCTTGATACAAAATGATGGCCGTGACTTAATCAGTCAAAAAGTTGCCTCGATCTGTGCGTAATTTATCTGATTTGCGCTCCAACTGCTCCGTATTGTGTGTCGAATTTGTCGGATATCAAAATTAGAAAATTTAATAGTGCATTTAGGGTATTGACGATGTTCCGATCGCAATGAAGCAGTCCGTTTCACGATCAGACATCGTTTTGGCACAAATTTGTGTATTTTTACGTGAGAATTATCTTGATTTGCGTGCCAACCTTAATTAAACAAATTGGTAGTGCATTTAAGGTATTGACGACGATCCGGACGCACTGGCGAAGTCCGTTTGTTGATCCAACGTCATTTGGATAGCACCGAGTAACATTTGTGTTTTGTCTCGAAATTCGTGCCACCAATCTAGATGATCCAAAATATAGTTCCTGAGTATTTGTAATGTTCTGAATGCAATGATGAGATCCATTTTGCAATCGGACTTCGTTTGGGCAATGCCGAGGCCTCTTTTCCTCGATAAGCGTGTTGCCTCGGGATTCGTGCCACCAATTCGGATGACCCAAATTGAACATAGAAAATGTAGTTTTTAGAGGTTGACAACATTCCGGACGCAATGACGAAGTCTGTTTGTCGATCTGACGTCGTTTGATCAGCGTTGCGTTTTAATTTCGGGTGTCGGTCATCCCTTTTGACCGATCTCATCCGATTCGACTGCGAGGGATCTCGACCTAGCAGAATTTGAGGTTCTGATTGCAATGCCACTGTCCGTTTGGCATTCAGAGGTCATTTAACCCTTCAAGTGAGGTGTCGTACCAACCCACCCACTACTTGATTCGTCATTTTTCATCCTTTTACACGTGGTTTGAGTTGTGGGGGTCAACACATTGTTTCTCTTAGTACCAAGTTGACAGTTCACCCATGAATCGTCATCTTGAGGAGAGATGATGACCAGCCAAGCCCTGCCAGCATAATCACAGAGAACAAGGAGCAGCCACTACTAAAATATAGACTGGCCAACTTTCTGATCAAAACTATCCAAGCCATCAGTACCGTTGCCGAAAACAAATCCCAGCTACATTATTTCTCTTTCATTACAAATAAAACGAAATCTACATATATTTTCTCTGCCTACATCATCTTCTTCATTTTCCATTTCTTTCTTCCCTTCACTGCCATGCTGCTCGGTTCTACTTCTTCATCAACTTCTATTATTTAAAATTAAGCTAATAATTTATTAGTTAGTACTGGTGCTATCGTTAAATATTTTATTTGCACCTGCAACATAGAATTAAGAAAAATATTTTCAACATTATTTTTATGTTTCTTATTGTATATCATATTCATATATGAGAAACTGTTAAACTGTAACTATATGATTTTAGTGACTTATAATTTAATGACGACGTTAAAATATACTAATTTAGAAGGCATAAGGAATGTATAACCAACGTAATTTTAGTAAGCAAAACTAAATATTAACACTCATAAATAATTATCCCCATTATTGTATCATTTTTTTTTTCAATTTTCTACGTTATTTGTAAGAAAATTTAGATAATATTAGAAAAAAATTCTCAATTAAAAAAGGATTTACTCACAAAAATGTATTTACACTTTTTGTTTTATAGAATTTCATTAAGAATTCTCTATATAATTTTTGTCAACGTAAATAGTTGCATGCACAGTGTTCAGCTAAGCGACTTAAGTACATGTTTAGCTTATCCTATGAAGATAAATTTAAATAATTTGGAAAGAATTAAGCAATTTTAACCTCCAGAAAGTAAAAGATAAAAAAATACTGTATGTTACAAAAAAAATAAGGCACATGGCCAAAAATTCTTGTGATGGCAAAAGAAAGGCTGATCAGAGACCGTCACGTTTCAATCTCTTTGAAACTAATTATCTTCTAAATATGTTTCCTCGGATTTTGATAAGGACAATGTCATACCTGAACTTACTATATATGTATATCACCTCTTGAAGGCCTAATCTCTCCACTAAAACCTCTTAGATATTAATTAACTATAACTCTGATGACATCTGTAGCTATTCTCACCTACATGTATTGTTTCTTTTGTCTATCTTCATATAGCCAAAAAATGATTCTCTTCTTCCCTCTCTTCATTTCGTTATTCTCTCCCACAAAAATGCTCAAGCTGCGGGCTCCTTAAAAGCTTTCTCTTTGCATGGTTTGAGTGTTCATCCTGTTTATTATGAGGAGCTAGAACTAGATGAAGACCGACTACTGGAAAGGAGCTTTGATCAAATAACTATCTTTAAGGGGTCCAAGGAGAAGAAAAACAGTTAAAAGATTTAACACTTATTTATCTTTTTATAAAAAATTATAATAATTTCATTGATAAAAAATTTTATTATAACTTTTAGCCTTATTCAAAGTACCCTTATGTAAAAGACAAAACAGCTAAAAAACCCTACTATATTTAAGGAAAAAAAACCAGAATCTATATAAAAAGAAAGAATCCAAAGCAAGGAGATCCACTCTTATATAAATCCACCAATCACTTGTTTCTCTTTGATCTCTAAAGAGGGTCCAACATTTTGGCTCTTAAAAAATACCTTATATATATATATATATAGAGAGAGAGAGAGAGAGAGAGAGAGAGAGAGAGAGAGAGAGAGAGAGAGAGATGATAATGTTAACATATTCCATTCACATAAAAAAGTAAAACTGTTTTTATTGGTAAGATGATATCTTAATTTGTTCCAATTTATGTACATAGAATGATGTCAATTAATCAGCAGTACAATCCCCTTCCCTTCAAATATAAGTGATTGTATAAACACTTTTTTTTTTAAAAGGGGAAACCCCGACAGGGCCTACGTGTTAATTTAAAAGCAAATATACAAGGTCCTTAAGGGGATCTTCAGCTCACTACTGCTCCGAAGAGCTACAATGAAAAAGAGAAATAAAACCTTATGAGCCAAAGTTTCCCTACTACTCCAAAATACATGAAAACCTAAGGACATGCTAGGGTGGCAAGGAGACCGCGCCCAAAAAAGAAGGCTATATATAAAAGAACAAAAGCTCAGACCTTCTGCAAAATGGATCATGCCAGGAAACAAAACCTTGATCCAGCCACCTGCAAAAAAGAAAACCTTCCAATACGAAAAATGATAATAATAAAAGGAAAGTTTGGAGGAAAAAAAAGTAAAGTGATAGGGATCACCGCTAAAATAGAGCAGGAAAATTTCTTCCTCCTTAAAACTTAAATGGATAGGAACACAGTGAAAATCCCAAAAAAATAGTCATTAGCATAGATAAAGAACTCCAGTATGCCACACCAACACCACATAAAACCACCATAACCCCTCAGAAGCAACAACCCATAAAAAAATCCTGATAAAGTGCAGCAGCAAAACCATATATAGTGAAATAGCTTATCACAGTACAACATATTGGAACAACCCTTAATAACCAACAACATAGCAGCAAAATCTCCGACCTCCTCAAACCCCCAGCCAGCCAACTCCAGTAACAAACACCGATTAAGATCCAACCAGTTCCAAGAAAGAAAACCATAACAATCATAGAAAAGAAAAGAATCAGAACCACTACCATTCCACACCAAAGCCATACCATCCAGAATCGAAAAGAGACCCCAACAAACATTAGCCCCAAAAACTACAATACACCCAAAACGGCAACTAACCCTAAAAGAGATCCACCCTGCAGCAGTAGGCGAAAATGAAGCCAACTCCACCAGCAAACCAACCAAAACCACAACCAACAAAACATCCAGAACGAAGAAAAGCATAGAAACAGAATAGAAGGGAAGGAAAATAAAAGCATCAGCCGTTCCAGAAATAAGGCAAACCAGTTTTATCTAAATGAACAATACCTTTGAGCATAGGAGGCAAGTTTCTGATATTAAATTCCTTAAAACCCTCAAGCTTACAATCGAATTTAGCAAGCCAGTTAGCACAAGCGTTGGCTTCCCGATAAATGTGGGAAATGTTATAGTTGAGATTAGCAAGAGACTATTTAATCCTCCTAATAATATAAAAGTTTTGAGGATTCCCATCCACCACATTTTCAATGATTTGAATCAAAAGAATATCATCCACCTCGATCCACACATAATGGAAGCCCAAGTTAATATAAATATCAAGACCAAAATCCAAAGCCATAAGCTCAGCAGTAATAGCATTACAATAATTAAGAGGAGCAGTGAAGGCAGCTAACACACATGCAGCCCAAATCATCACGAATAATGTCACCCGCACCCGCACTGTGGGGCCCAACAGACCCATCAGAATTAAGCTTAATATAAGGAGGAGAAGGCTTAATCCATTTAACAATCTTCTCAATTTTCTCAAAATTCTCACAACCAAAGGAAATACCAAGCTCTAAAGCCATTTTACTACACTTGTAAAAAAAAATTTCAGAAATAACATTGACAGAATACAGTTGCAAGACTTTGTTTCTAATATTGGAGATAATTTGAGTAGCATTCATTTTAATACCATTATGTTTGGAATCATTTCTAACTTTCCAAAGATACCACATAATAATGATAGGCATTAAATTGTATATATGACCTTTAACAGTAGTCATCCAACACTTTAAAATAACACCAACATCACTATTAATATTAAAATTACCCTTACCAGCCAACACATAAAATTCCTCCAAACTTTACTAGCAATATCTCCATTCACAAACACATGTTTGATATTTTCAAGACTCGAACAATATTGACATTTGGAAGGAAAAATAAAACCTTTTTTCAGAAGGAATTCATCAACAGGAAGAAAGCCTTTAAGCCATATCCACACCAGAATAGAATACGATAAAGGAAAACTATTATGCCAAATAACAGTAAAAATTTGAGAATTCTCATACTTAACTCTAAAAGTGTTCCAAGCATTTTTCAACTGAAATTTACCAGAGGAAGATAATTTGAACAAAATTTTATCTTTGTAATGCCTTTGTAAAGGAATAGTCAAAATAAGATTAACTAAAGCAGAAGGAATAAACTCCAAAAGTTTATTAACATTCCAAGAATTATTGACAATAAATCTATTAACCTTAATATTTTCAAGAGCATGGGTATTTAAAAAAGTATCTATAGAAAAAGAACCCAACCAATTGTCTTGCCAAAAGAAAATCTCACCTTTTGCCTAGACCCCATTGGATGAATTGTTCCACTTCCCATTTGATGTTGCAAAGTCTTTTCCAAACTAAAGAATCAGTCCTTTTATAAGTACAAAACAAGGGGTGCATATCTTTGCAATATTTAACATTCATAAATTTAGCTCACAAACTGATATTGGATCTAAAAGAAAACCATAATTTATGGGAAAAGGCCTAAACCGTATCGAAAATATTCTTGCAACCTAAACCACCTTCGTTAAACACCCCACAAATATTCTTCCAAGAAGCCCAACAGATGCTAGAAGTATTATTTCTCGAGCCCCAAAAAAAACTTATTTAACATTCTCTCAAGTCTAAGGCAAATAGACACAGTAGGATGCAAAGTATGAAGAAAAAATAAAGGGATAGAGTTCAAAACACTTTTAATAAGAACAAGCCTCCCCCCAAACGAAAGAAAATTTGATGACCAATTAGCAAGTTTTTTCTGAAAAATAGTAATCATATCCTCAAAAAGATTATTTTTTTTCCTACCATTAAAAATAGGGGTACCCAAATACTTAATGGGCAGAGACTTGACAGTGAAACCACAAATTCTTTGGATATTATTAGTTCTACTACGAGTCACAGAATTAGCAACAATAAAGATATTTTTCTCATTATTAATGGCCAAACCACTCATTTCTTGAAACTGGGAGAGATAATTAATTAAAATTTTAATATTATTAATCGAAGCATTAGAGAAGATTATAAAATCATTAGCAAAACTAAGATGAGTAATCAGGATACCCCTGATAGTACGATACAGCCGTTTAGGATGTCTAAAGTATAATTTCTCCAACCCCCTAGAAAGGTACTCCATAGCAATAATAAAAAGAGTAGGCGACAAAGGGTCACCTTGCCTTAAACCTTTAGAAGATTTGAAAAAATTGTGATTTCTCCCATTAACGATCAAAGAGAAATAGCAATTCTCAATACTATTTTTAATAAGCAATGTGAAAGAAGTGCTGAACCCAAAAAGAGACAAAATATTGTACAAAAAATTCCAATTCAGATTATCATAAGCTTTAGTAATATCAAGTTTAAAAATAATATTACCCCCTTTAGCTTTAACATTAATATCATGCGTGATCTCTTGGGTAAGAAGGACATTGTCAAAAATGCTTCTTCCCTTAACAAACCTAGTATTTTGATTATAAGAAATGATTCTAGGCAGAATGTTAACCAAGCGACTAGAAATGATTTTAGAATTAAGTTTGTTAAAGAAAGAGCATAAGCTAATCAGTCTAAAATCATTCCAGTTATTAGTAACATCCTTTTTAAGAATAAGGGCAATATTAGTAGAAGAAAAAATTTAGGATAGGGACTACCAGAAAAGAAATCTTTCACCGCTTCCACCACATCCATCTTGACAATATTCCAAGATTTTTGAAAAAATCTAGTCGCATACCCATCAAGACCAGCCACAGTCTCCCCATTCATGTCCTTAATAATATTCCAAATTTCAGATTCAGAAGGAGTTTCAATGAGTAATTGGTTCTCATTATCACTAATAATGTGAGGAAGAAAAGGGTTAAACAATCGAAATGCAATTCCCCTTGTTATTGAAAATGCTGTTGAAATGTTCGACACCATACTTAAAATTTAATTCTTCAGAAACATGAACACTGCCTTCACGATCAGTGATTTTCTGAATATAATTCTTGACCATTTTCTTATTAGCCAAAGCATGAAAAAACTTGGTATTCCTATCTCCCTCTAAGATAATCTTAGCATTAGACTTCTGCCTCCAATAAACTTCCTCCTGATTTTGCAACTGAAAAAGAGCATTTTTAGCCTCATTAAGGCTATTAAGATTCTCCAAAATAGGATTCTCCAAATACATTTTATCCAATTCATTCACCTTATTTTCCTCCTCCTTAATATTGGTAAAAATATTCTTAAAAATATATTTATTCCACCATCTCAAAGGTTGCTTTAACCTACTCAACTTAGCCCATAACCTAATCATACCAGAAATATTGTTATTAGGGTACATAAGAGCATGTCAGTTGGTATGAACAATTTATGATATTTATAAGTAAAAAAGAGAGGCATTATAACACTGATTAGAAGAAATCAGATTAATTCACTAAAACCTTGGAATCAGATTCAATCCAAACATTAGTAATATGATAATCCAAACAGATCGTGATACCTTGCAGAAGAGCTTCCATTTTCGTCTTAAGAATGTCATGGTTATGAATTTTAGAGAAGAAAGCTTTCGCAAAATTGCCATGATAATCACAGTTAATTCCCCAACAACTAGCACCGTTAATGGAGACAGAGCCATCAATGTTTAATTTAAATTGATGAAAAGCGGACTTATGCCAGAGAAAAGATTTAAAAAACTCACAATTAATATCAGGCAACACGATATTAAAGAAAGCTGAATTTTAACATTACCCCTACAAAATTTTGGCTTAAGCACCTTAAGCCTGAAAAAGTTGAGAAATTTTGTTCTTAAAGAGGAGAATAATCCTCTCAACATTCATTTTAATCACATCATGTTTGCAGTTTTTTCTTTCCTGCCAAAGGATCCAAAAACACCAACAAAGGGATAAGGGTATACTACAGGAAAAACACTAATTTCCAACGAAAATAAATCAATCAAAAATTACGGCTGATTTTCCGGCGTATTTTCCGTCAGATTTCCGGTGGATTTTCAAATGGATATTCCAGCAAATTTTTCAACGGAATTTCTGGTGGATTTCTGACAGAACTTTGAATTTTATGTAAAATATTTATTATTATTTTTTAAAATTAATCATTTTGTTAAATTAAATTAATTAAACAAAAATAATAAAAAAATTTAATAATTATTATTATGTTAATCTAACTAATTAGGTAATCTAATATATATTGTTAAATATATTAAATAATATAAACAATTATGCATTAAAAATAATTGTTAAGAAAGTATAATTTAAATAAAAAATGTAGCAAAGATAACATATTATGCAGAGCAGCTCATTGGATAAAGGTGCTTCGAAGTGTTTGAAGTGGGCGAGGTTCGAATCCCGCGCAGCACAGACGAGGCGGAGTTTAGGGCGGGCCTGGTTGCTGTTCGCGGGAAAGCCTAGTTCACAGGCTCGTGGAGTGCAAGGCGAGCCTAGTTCACAGGCCCACTGTGATAGTAGTCGGGTTCAAGGGCTCACTCGGGCTAAATAACTTTTTTTTATTTTTTTTCTAAGAAATTTTCAACGGAAAACCTGCTAGAAAATCCACCAGAAATATTTTTGGTGAAAATTTTTTGACAGTATTTATTTTCCAAACGTGATTTACCATCAAAAATTCGTCGAAAATATAAATTACTGATGGATTTCATTCATTTTTCTGACGAAAATAGCTACAAAAAAATGATGTTTTCCTGTAGTGGTAATTAAATGATCTTTAGGCTTCCTTAAAAATAAATCCTACAACATGCAATAACAATTGGTATATCTAGCTCTTAAATTAATGTTCAGAGAGGATTGGAGAATCTGCTAACCTTTGAAAGCAATAGGCCCATTCAAAAAGACATGCTTAATGGTGTCCACATGAAAACAACATTGACACTTAGAGGTGATATAAATACCTTTAGCTTTAAGCTCCTCATCCACATGAATGAAACCTTTAAGAAGTCTCCAGGTGAAAATGGATATATTAGCAGGAGTAGATGAGTTTCAAATTTTGTCGAAACCCACATTATCTTTTTTAATCCTAAAGTGCTTCCAAACATCTCTCACATTAAAGTCCCCATTTGACAAAAAATAGCAAATAGGATGATTAGGGATTTGAACATTGATGGAAATACCATGAATTAAATTAATCAGATTATAAGGAATATGTTGAACAAGCCTTCTAGTATTCCATTTATCATTCACCAAGAAATGATTAATTTTAACACTAGTTATAGAATAAGTGTTGAGAATGGAATCAATGGACCCACAACCCAACCAATTATCCTACCAAAAAAATGAAGATCCGTTACCAATCCCCGACATAAGATAAGACTCACACAACCATTTAATTTTGGAAAGTCTCAACCAAATAGAGGACTACCCAAGATAGAATTTTGGTAGGAGAGGATGAGCAAAAGAGAATGAGGGACCACTAGGTTTGTGATAGGTTTTGATTATGATCCCCCTCATAATTTTTCATTCGTTGCAAATCTTGAATTTTTTATTGTAGCTTCACACAAGAATATTTTGCATTTTACTTTCAATTGGTCAAGGGGATAGTATGACTTTTATGGTGATTATTATGTTTTAGATGTGTTGATGTAGCTACTTTTTATTATGAACAGGTGATCTTTAAGTGATTTTGATTGTAGTTAGATTTGCACACTCAAATTGCTCGACATGATATATAATATTGTCAATTGATTACAAGTCCTTTCATTATAATTTTAGCACTCTAGACATGTCGATGCAATCTATTTTGTGAATTGGATACTTGTTTGATGATCATTCTTGTGACCAATGACTTTAATTAAATTTATAAAATGTTATGTTCAACGACCATTATTGATGTTAATTTTAATTGATTTTGATTTGTGTTACCTTATGATGCGCACGTGTAGGCCAATAAATATCCATCAACAAATATGGTGTTTAACTAAAGTAGACCATGTTTGTATTCCCCCTATAGAATAAAAACTTTGTGATTCCACCACAATGATCACTTTATTTTTCTTATTCATGTTATAGGAGATGTTTGGCTAGTAGAGGCCGTGAGATATGATACCTAGTGAGCTTAGCAAGAAAGCCATCTAAGATGCTATTGAAAGACACAATCTCTAAAGGAGATGTTGAGGTTAAGGATTATAATAACTCCAAAGTTTAAAATGAAGTTTATATATATATATATGAAAATTTTGAGTTGAGCATTACGGCATCATACTTGCGAGCGTTGCAGCGCTATGCTTGATAACACAGTAGCGCTAGAAATTGTTGTCGCGGCATTAACACCTTTATTCTACAGTAACTCTAGAATGTGCTTGCAGCGCCAGGTCAGAGTGTCATGATGCTAGGCACTAAAAATAATTTTTTAATATATTTTATTATAAATATTCCTACCATCACCCCATTACCCTCTTCATTTCATGTGGCTTGGCCAGGAAGGAAAGGGAAGGAAGGAAGAGAAGGGGAAGAGGAAAGGAGAAAGAGAAGAGAGATGAAGCTCTCCGGAGGTTTTTTTCCATCACTTCTGTTATAAAATTTTTCTAATTATTGTAAGTAACTATCTTCTTACTATTATTTTTAATGATTTTGATTTCTATATATTTTATCTCTCCTAAATATATAAAAAATATATTATCTCTTTATTTCATAAGCATTCACTCTATAACTTTTGATATATTATAAATTTGATCATTCTGAAAAACTTGATATGATTTTATTATATTTTCATCAATTAAATATGTGTATAAAAATTTTTATGTAAAATAAGTAAGAAAAAGATATATTGAAAATGGGTTAAATAGTAATGTACTAAGAATTGATATGACAATACTAAATATGATGTGGGCAGATAATTAATGTTATTAATATGTATTAAAATGATGTATTGAATTGATACTAATCTAATAGAAATGATGTATTGATTAATATCAGATATATATGATATGATAACCCACATGATACCCTCAAGATATACTGATTCATTGATGCGAGTCATATAGAGTTGGAGACTAATTAGCAGTCATAAGGAGCAGGGGGACTGATCCATAAGATTTACTAATTGGGAGTCATAAGGAGCTTAGTAATATAAAGTTATAAGGGGAGACTGATCAAAAATCATAAGAGCAGGACCAAGATCAAGATACCCTCATCTGAATATCTAATAAACAATAAGAATACTTATATATAATAGATAATACTCATACATGATAAAAATGTTGATACAATTACTTTATGGGTAACTAATTAATTGAGGTAACTAAATGAATGATAAAATTTACTAATTAAATAAGACGGATTAAATGATAGAGGTATAATGACTAGTTGATTGATAAAACAATATGTGATGTATAATAAAACTAATAAACTGATATAAGTGACTGGTATAGATAGCATATATTGATTCATAGATTTTTTTTATAATTTATAGTATATTATTTTTCTTTTGTCTTATATTAATTTTAGTAGTAAGATTTTAGTTATTTGTTGTGCTTTTATACTCATTACATATTTTTATATTATTTTAGGTAAAGATAAGAAGCCTATGGTGTTAAGCTTAGCAATAATGAGGGATTGGGTTTTATTTTAAGTTCTTTAGTTATATGCATTCTTTTATAGCATGTAGTGGCTATTATACATATTATTTTTAACTCCAGTTGTATAATATAAATATTGATAAAGAAATGTAATGATCAAATCATTTGCATTAAGAAGAGTGCTGATAAGATTATTAGAACCAAGCCTCTCTACAATGTATTTGGTGTGGGAGGAGACATATAGGACTCTGTTATAGGGTGACAGAATAATATTTTAGGTATGATGATTATAGGCACATAATGGTAGAATGTGTCCATTTCCATGACATGGAAAAGGATGTGCTTAGACTGGAAGTGGATAGTTGGATTAGTGAAAGAGGCTTCTGAAGTGTCTGATGATATGAGTCATATGACTGGTATGATTTTGTGTTATTTTATATATCTTTTTTATTAAATTTTAGCATGTGTTTTGCCTTCTTTTGATGTGATTTTTAGTGTAGATTTTTTAATATTAATTATTTGTGTCTTTGAGTATGCACTCTTTCTCTCAGACTAACTAATATAGATAATGCCGAGGATGACATTTTTTGAAGGTAGGGAGATTGTAACAGCCCAAAAGTTATATATATATATATATATATATGAAAAGTTTGAGTTAAATGCTATGGTATAATACTTGCGAGCGTGTGGTGCTATGCTTGATAGCATAGTGGTGCCTGAAATTATCGTCATAACATTAATGCCTTTGTTCTATAGTAATTCTCGAATGCGTATGCGACGATGCAGCACTGAGTCAAAGCATCACGATGATAGAAACTAAAAATATTTTATATATTTTATCATAAATATCTCTACCACACCCCATTATCCTCTTCATTTTATATGGCTTGGCTGGGAAGGAAAGGGAAGGGAGGAAGAGAAGGGGGAAGAGGAAAGAAGAGAGAGAAGATAGAGCAAGCTCTCCGGAGCTTTTCTATCCATTGTTTCAGTTATAAAAAGTGCTCTAATTATTATAAGTAAATATATTCTTAGTCTTCTTTTTTATGATTTTAATTTATATAGATTTTACCTCTCCTAAATCTGTCAAAAATACATTATCTCCTAATTTTGTAAGCTTTCACAATATAATTTTTGATATGTTATAGATTTGATTATTTTGAATGATTTTTTATGATTTATTGCATTTAAATTGGTTAAATATATGTATGTGAATTTCTATGTAAAATGACTAGGAAAAATATACATTAAAAATAGGTTAAAAGTAATGTATTGTGAATTGATATGACAATACTAAAATGTGATATGGACTGAAATAATTTATGTGATTAATATGTATTGAAATGATGTACTGAATTGATACTAATCAAAATAATAATATATTAATTGATATTGGACATATATGATATGATAACCCACGGGATACCCTCAAGATCTAGTGATTCATTGATGGGAGTCATAAGAAGTTGGAAATTGATTGGGAGTCCTAAGGATCAGGGGCGACTGATCCATATAATTTACTAATTGGTAGTAATAAGGAGCTAGGGTGATTAATCCACGTGATTTACTGATCGGAAATCATATGGAGCTCATTGAATGGGAGTTATAAGGTGAGACTGATCGAGAGTCATAAAGGCTAGTGTAAAATCAATATACCCTCATCTGAATATCTGATTAACGATAAAAATACTTATACATAATTGATAATACTGATACATGATAATAATATTGATATAATTATTTAACAAGAAATGGATTGAGTGAGGTGATTTAAAGAATGATAAAATTGACTGGTAGAATAAGGCTGATTGAATGATAAAGATAGAATGAGTGGTTGATTGATAGAATGAGAAGTGATGTGTAATCTAACTGATAAATTGATACAAGTGATCGGTACATATATCATATAGATTTATAAATTTCCTTATATGATTTATAGCATAGTATTTCTCTTTTACTTTGCATTATTTTTAATAATAATATTTTAGTTATTTGTTGGGCTTTTATACTCAATATGTGATTTTATATGATTTCATATAAATGTAAGGAGCCTACAGTGTAAGGCTTAGTAGTAATGAGAGATTGGGTTTTATCTTAAGTTCTTTAGTTAAATGCATTCTTTTATAGCATACAACAGCTACTGTATATATTATTTTGGACTCTAAATGTAGAATGCAAATATTCACTATAGAAATATAATGATATTTTCTTGCTATTATTTTTTTTAATTAAAATTAATCAGCTCTGGATGTCAAATTAAATTAACTATAAATGAATAAATATTTTTTTCTTATTGAACATAAGAAAAATAAATAAATAAAGGGAAAAGAGATAAAATTCTTCCATTTTAGATCCTAGGGTATGATAAGAGCTACAACCAGATCTAGTTATTTCAATACTCTAGATATTTTAGTAGCTCTATAGGCTATCATTTATTAAAATTTTTATTGGATGATAATCTGAATTATTCCAAAATTAGATCTTGGGATTTATCCGTCATAGTTCAACACGATAAGAATCCTATTGAGTTGAGTTGTGACAAGCTTCTATGGAATCAGAGTAATAGTTTTGGAATGGATCATAAAACAGAGCTATAAGAATTGATCTATAAGTTAAGTGGGGTAGTTTTGAGTCTATATGGGTATTCATTATTATTTGCTTCATGTGCATGTATGTCTAGTTTCATCTTCTATATGAGTATGAATCCGTCAAACCCAGACATGACAGATAGGCGGAGTGCTAATCAAGCAGCTCATATATATAATACAACTCCAATAGTCAATTTTGATATAGTTTCATAATTTGTTAATCTAATAGCCTTGATGATGGGTGAGGCATAGAGCAGGATTCCTACTACAAGATCTGATGATACATACTGACATCTACAAATATTTTTAAGATTGAGGCCTTCAAGGTTTAAGGGTGTTATTGAGCCAAGAGAGGCAAAGGATTAGTTAAGAAGGCTAGAGAAGATATTTGACAATATTTAGTGTCATCCTGGGAGGAAGGTACCGCCAGCTTTCTTTTTATTAGATGGTGAGGTAGAATTCTGGTGAATGGGCCAACAAGAGGAGAAATTTTAGGGGAGACTAAACACTTTGATTAGTTGGGAGGAGTTCTCTGATATATTTTGAGCTTGATTTGTACCACAGTCTGTATGATAATAGATGTAGCAGACTTTTTTAAGATTGGTTCAAGGGAGCAGGACTGTGATGCAGTATGAGGTGGAGTTCACTAATTTGGTCAGATATACTCCGTAGCTTATTAGCACTCCTATAGATCAGTGCTATAAATTTTTGAGGGGAATTTGAGATAGTCTGAGATTGCCGCTAGTGCAATTTCATTTTTTTTAATTTCTCTGAGCTTGTGGAGATAGCTAATCTGATAGAGAACGATTTGATAGATACTCAATAGTGGTAAATTGCTTGTAGGAAGAGATTTAGTGGTGAGACATCTAATAAAGAATTTTTTTGGAAGAAGTGCATATTCATATCTAGAGAGTCCAGGAAAGGCGGATAATCTATGTCTATGGAACCTGAGTATGGGTAGTGTTGTTAGTTCTGAGAGTTTTATTAGTGGGAAACCTATACACCAGAGTTGTGGTAAACTTCACTTCAGTCAGTGCTACAGAGTGATTGTCCAGTATTTTAGATGTAGAGAGGCAGGACATATGTTGGCTAAGTGTCCACAGGCAATGTTTGACCGAGGATCTGAGCCCAAATCTTAGAGTTATATTAGATCAGTAGGGAAACTGAGGATAGTTCCACTTTATACATTTGTTAAGGGTTCTTTTAGTAGAGGTAGTGGGCCTAGTTTTATACAAGGTAATTGTCTGACAGTGGTTGAAGAGAGGTTGGTAGTTCTGTTACTCTAGCTCTAATTCAATCACGTGTATATAATTTGACTAAGCAGAAGGCTCGTGATGCTCTAGATGTGGTTATAGGTATGGTTTATATTTTAAGCATCCATATCATACTTTATTTGATTATGGAACCAATCATTCATTTATTTTTTAATGTTTCTTTGATTCACTATAGTTGCATTAAATTATATTATCAATTTCTCTTTTTGTTACTTTATCAACTAGAGATATAATGATAGCCAATAGGGTCTATTTTTGATATTGGGATTTCTGATATGAAGGAGAAGTCCAGATTAATTTCATTACCCATTTTTATATTTAATGTCATTTTGGGTATGGACTGGTTAAGTCGATAGGAATCTCAAATTGATTGCTTGAAGAAGTGAGTTATTTTATTTTTGGGTAGTGAGAGTTATGTATTTCGAGTTAGAAATATTTTATCTTATTTGATTTTTATTATGAAAGCAAATAAATTATTGAAAAAGAGTTGCATGGTATTTCAGGCATCAGTCTGAGATAGGAATATAAATTCTTGTCCTTTAACTGATGTCCCAGTAGTATTAAAATTTTTGGATATGTTTCCTAAGGAGTTAGTCATTTTACCTCCGCACAAAGATATAGAGTTTTGTATTGATATATTTTTTAGCTACGATCCTTACTTCTAAGGCTCATTATAGGATGGCACCTAAGGAGCTTCAGAAGTTAAAGATTCAAATTCAAGAGTTAGATGAGCGAGGATTCATCCATCCTAGTGTGTCTCCGTGGGGAGCACTTGTTCTATTTGTGAAGAAAAAGTATAGTATGATCTATATGTGCATTGATTATATGGAGTTGAACAAAGTCACTATTAAGAATAAGTATCCTCTACCATGAATTGATGATCTATTTGATCAACTTGTTGGATCTTTTGTATTTTTGAAGATTGATTTGTGATTTGCATATTATTAAGTGAAGGTGAGATAGTTTGATATGATGGAAGACTGCTTTCAGTATTAGATATGAACATTATGAGTTTTTAATCATGCCAATTGAGGTGATGAATGCACTAGCCTTCTTTATGGATCTAATGAATAGAGTATTTAGAGATTTTCTGGATAAGTTTGTTATTATTTTTATAGATGATATTTTGGTTTATTCTACTTCTGAAGAAGATAATGTCAAACATTGCTAAGGATTATTTTAGAGACTCTGAGGCCACATCAGCTATATGAAAAATTCTCTAAATATAAGTTCTAGTTGAGAAGTATTTCTTTTATGGGGCACTTGGTGAATAGTACAGGTATTTTTGTAGATCCCCGTAATGTTCAAGAAGTCACTAATTGGCCAAGGCCTACTACTGCATTTGAGGTATGCAGTTTTTTGGGTATGGCCGAATATTTAAGGAAGTTTGTGAAAGGGTTTTGAAAGAATTTTCTCAAATTTATACTCCTCTAATGAGACTTACACAGATGTCAGTAGCTTTTATTTAGACACTGGAGTGTGAGGTTAGTTTTGAGAGATTAATGGATTATTTGACTTCTGCTCCGATTTTGGCTCTTTCATATGGTATAAAAGATTTTCATGTATTCAGTGATGCTTCACTGAGAGGTCTAGGAAGTGTTCTAATGTAACACAAAAATGTGATAGCCTATGCTTCTAAATAATTGAAGCCACGTGAGAGGAACTATCCAACATATGATTTGGAACTTGCTATTATAACTTTTGCTTTGAAGATCTATAAACGCTATCTGTATGGTGTTAGGTATGAGATTTTTACTGATTATCAGAGTCTGAAGTACATATTCACTCAGAAGAATATAAATTTGAGGCAAATGAGATAGCTTGAATTGATTAAAGATTATGATCTGACTATATATTCAGTATCATTCTCATAAGGCTAATATAGTAGCAGACACTCTGAACAAGAAATCTTCTGTATTATCATATATTCAACTTACTTTTGATGAATCCTTAATACGGGATATGAAAACATTATAGTTGGAAGTGATTTCATCTACTGATTGGGATTTTAGTGTATTGGTTTAGATAATTATTCAGCATTCTTTATAAGAAAAGATTTAGGAACCTAAAAAATCAGATACATAATATATAAAATTGATTGATTTGATCAAAGCTGGTAAGAAGTTTGAGCTACAAGCATTTAATTCTAGTATTATTTTCTATAAGAACGGGCTTTAGGTTCCTAGTTCTAGAGATTTAAAATCCGTTATTCTGCACAAGGCTCATTATTCAAGCTATACGATTCGCCCAGAAAGTAGCAAAAATGTACAGTGCTTTGAAAGATCTATTTTAGTGGCCTGGATTGAAAAAGGATGTTGCAGATTTTATTTCTAAATCTGAAGCTAGTTAGTTAGTAAACGCCGAACATCAATGACCAGGAGGTTTTCTGCAATCACTACTCATTCCAAAATAGAAATGGGAAGAGGTGACTATGGTAATTGATACTCTACAATGTACACTTGAGAATGATAATATCTCTCAAAACAACTGTCCATAACACAAAAAATAGTAATAGTTGATCATAGCTACTAAACACACCCATGTACAATATTTTGTTTATACACAACTGTCGACAACAGAAAACATGAAAATAGTTGCTCTTAACTACTGTACACGCTGCGAACAACAACATCAGAACCCTTTAAATAGTTTGATTGCACAAACACTTATCAATGTTTTGAGAGCAGGATCATCACAATTACCAATTAGCCATAGTTATAAATTCATCAATTGAATCAGATTTTACAAAAGGTAATAAAAAAACAAGCTAACATGCAATGTTCCTTAATCTCTCAAACTCCGATCAAATCAACTTTGAGGAATTATAGCCAGTGTCCAATATTCATTAAATATTTTGCAAAAACATGAATATACATCTAAAGGTAATTAATACTAATAGATGCTCGAAATATAGTGGTACCTAATGATATTCCAATAAAGATATGAAAATGCTTAGAACATAGAAGAGTTTGTTGGCTTACTAAACATTTTAATATTATTTTGATGACTAAAAAGATATCCGATGAGTGAAAGAGTATGTTGGTTCCTATTTTTTAGAATAAAGATAATGCACATGATTGTGTGAATCATAAAAGAATTAAGTTAATGTGTCATGCATTAAAAATATAGGAGAGAGTAGTTGATGATAGGTTACAATGTTATACTAAAGTTTTTCAAAATCAGTTTGGATTCATACCGGATAGGTCTACTATGGAAGCTATACATTTGAAAGAGGTTTAATGGAGAAGTAGAGAGATACTAAGGAGGATTTATATATGATATTTATTTATTTAGAGAAAATATATGATAAATTTCTAAGAGAAGTGCTTTGGAGAGTTCTAGAAAAGAAATAAGTTAATAATGCTTATATTCAAGTCATTAAGAATTTGTATAAAGAAGTGGTTACTCGTGTTCAAACACAAGGTGATTTGACCAAGTATTTTTTTTTTATTTCAGATGGATTACATCAAGGATCAGCTTTTAGCCCATATCTTTCTATTTTAGTCATGGATGTTCGTGGTAGACATTTACAAAAAAGATATACTCTAGTATATATTTTTTTGCTATTGATATTCTTCTTGTTAATAAGACTAGAGAGGGAGTTAAAAAGAAATTTTGAATTATGGAAGTCAACCTTAGAGTCTAAATGTTTTCATGTGAGTATATCTAAAACTAAAAATTTAGAGTGTAATTTTAATAGTAACAGTTGCGGGCTAGAATATACGCTGCGATAGAGTTAGAATTCTACGTCTTAGTGTTCCACAGATATCCAGCTCACACACAGAGAACACAAGATTTTTACGTGAAAAACCCTGGAAAAGGGAAAAACCACGGGCCTGTCCCAGTTGAAATGATTCCACTAGAACTTGAGTAGGTTACAATAGGCTAACTCGCTTCCAAAGGAGATTAGATTACAAGTATCAACTGTATGATGGAAGTTGGGGGTATGTGAAAGTTCGACGTCACTCTAGTGAAACTTCGAGGTCACCTGATGATTTGGAAGAATTCTGGGCCTTAGGTAGTGGTCCAGTAGAACTCCGGGCCTTAGGTGGTTGTCCGGCAGAACTCCAGGCGTCAGGTGGTGGTCTGGCAGAAGTTCGGGCCTCAGGTGGTGGTCCGGCGGAGCTGAGGATGTCAGATGGTGGTCTGGCGGAGCTCAGGGCATCAAGCGGTGGTCCAGCGAAGCTAAGGATGTTCGGTGGTGGTCCGGTGGAGCTCAGGGCATCAAGCGGTGGTCTGGCAGAGTTAAGGACGTCAGGTGGTGGTCCGGCAGAGATCAGGGCGTCAGGCGGTGGTTCGACGGAGCTGAGGACATCATGCGATGGTCCGATGGAGCTCAAGGCGTCAAGCGGTGGTCCGGCAGAGTTGAGGATGTTAGGTGGTGGTTCGGCGAAGCTCATGGCATCAAGCGGTGGTCCGACAGAGCTGAGGATGTCAGGTTGTGGTCCGGTCGAGCTCAAGGCGTCAAGCAGTGGTCCGACAGAGTTGAGGACATTAGGTGGTGGTCCGGTGGAGCTCAGGGCATCAGGCGGTGGTCCGACGGAGCTGAGGACGTCAGGCAATGGTCCGACGGAGCTCAAAGCATCAAGCGGTGGTCTGGCAGAGCTGAAGACGTCAGGTGGTGGTTCGACGGAGCTCAAGGCGTCAGGCAATGGTCTGGCGGAGCTGAGGATGTCAGGTGGTGGTCCAGCGGAGCTTAAGGCATCAAGCGGTCGTCCGGTGGAGCTGAAGACGTTAGATGATGGTCTGAAGGAGGTCAGGGCGTCAAGCGGTGGTCCGGTGGAACTGAGGATGTCAAGTCGACGGAGCTCAGGGCATTAAGCGGTGGTCCGACAGAGCTTAGGACGTCAGGTGGTGGTCCGGCGGAGCTCAGGGCATCAGGCGGTGGTCTGGCGGAGCTGAAGACGTCAGGTGGTGGTCCGGTGGAGCTCAAGGCTTCATGCGGTGGTCCGGCGGAGTTTAGGACGTCGGGTGGTGGTCCGACGGAGCTCAGGGCCTCAAGAGGTGGTCCGCGAAGCTTAGGATGTCAGGTGGTGGTCCGGTGGAGCAACGGCGTCAGGCGGTGGTCCAACGGAGCTCAGAGCTTCAGGCGGTGGTCCGGCGGAGCTTAAGATGTCAGATGGTGGTCCGGCAGATCTCAGGGGGTCAAGAGGTGGTCCGGTGAGCTTAGGACGTCAGGTGGTGGTCCGGCGGAGCAACGGCGTCAGGCGATGGTCCGGCGGAACTCCGACGGTGGTCGAGGAGAAGCAAGAAGGCAAGAGCGATCTCTGATCTCTCTCTTTTCTCCTTAGGATTAGGGCCCTTTTCAAGAGGAGAGGGGGCTCTATTTATAAATTTTTTAGAGTGACATGGCCAATAAATAGGAGGAAAATCAAGGGTAATTAGGGAGTGGTTTGAATGGATGGCCGATGTTGAATCCCTTGATCGTGGATCGCTTGTTGGACATGTCAATGTCTTAGTGATATCAAAATTTAGCAATCTTGGACTCGTTGGATTCGTCTCGTCGAGCCGCTCGATTCGACTACAAGCACGTCATGTTTGGAAATTGTTTGGTAATCCAAATTGTGGTTCAAACCTTCCAACATCGCTTCAGACTCTTGATTTGGATCCATTTGGGCTCGAATTGGGTTGAATTTGATGTCGTTGGGTTCGTATTTCCGAGACGTTCAGTTCAACTATAATTTTGTTGAAATCGAAGTTCAGATGGCCCCAATTTTAATTTTGAAAGTTTCCAACTTAATTTTTCCTCGAGATTCATGCCCGATCAAGATAATTTTTTGATGATATATCAGTAACAGATCTAAAGTAGGGATTGTAACTTTGGGCGATCAAGTCATTAAAAATAATACTCATTTTAGATATATCAAATTTATTGCTCAAAACAATGGTAAAACAAATGAGGATATTATTACTAGAATTTAAGTTAGATGGTTGAAGTATAATAATGCATCTGACCTATTATATTATAGAAAAGCATCCCACAAACTTAAAAGGAAAATTATATAAGATGGTGGTAAGACTTGCAATGCTTTATGACACAGAATGTCAACCATTAAAAGAGAAGCAAAAATTAAATTAATTGTTGCAAAGATGAGAATGCTTAGTTGAATGAGTGACTTTACACTTAGAGATAGAATGCAAAACAAGTATATACATGACAAGGTTGGAGTTGCTCAAGATTCAAGAGTCACCTTAGATGATTTGGTCACATAAAATATTAACCTTTCAATAACCCGGTTAAGAGAATAGATGCATTAGATCTCACCTTTTTAAAAAAAGAGTTGCTCCTAAAAAGACTTGGTTAAAAATTATTAGAAATAACCTTTTTTTATTAGATTTAAATAAAAAATTGACTCTTAATATGACACAATAAAAAAATATATTTATATAATCGACCCACAGGAAAGGATAAAACCTTGATGTTGTTATAGACGGCTAATATATATATATAAAGGTTATACAGTTGATTAATATGGCATAAATTTGTAATACAAAATTTACTTGATTATCACATGGCATGCAACTAAAATTTGAAATAAACAGGTGGACTTAGAAGTCTTTAACATCAGAGTAAAATATTGAAGCTTTTGCTCAGATTATGAACCAACGGAAAGGTTTTCTCTATATGACGCGGTTGTGACATTTGAGAAACAGTACCTTAAGAGCATTTATGAAACTAATTTTGAACAAAAAAGAAACCAGTTAAAGTGTAAAGAAGGAAAAAGATTTTTACATTGCCAATTTATCATTAAAATAACCAAAAATAAGTATGTCCCATGCATTATGACAGATTATTCTGTGCGGACACCGGACGGTCCGGAGACTAATCAGAACGCGCCACATCACCCGGTATGAAGCACCGGTACCAAGCAAAAAAGTGAAGTGACACGTTCTAGTTGATCTCCGGACACCATCCAGTGTCCGCATAGAATAATTTTTCCTGCATTATAGACCATCACAATTATTCTACTCTTACAATATATCTCACATTATAAGTTTGCATATCCTATAGATTAAACAATTATTGAAGCGTTAACCTGTTATGGATTCCCTTATAAAATAAATGGAGAAAAGGTTTTAAGAACTATAATGAAAATCTAACGCCAGAATTAAACCTTATAACTTAAAAAGCATCATAGTTATCTCCCTTCCAACATCGCATAGATGTGGTGTTGAAGAAGAGTTCACTTCAGATGTTGTTAAGCATCATTCTTCAAATAATATACTTCATAATTCGTCTTTTTTGAACTTGTCTTGGCTTGATGTATTTGCTGTCTTCGATTTCATATTTTCTTTTATAAAAGCTGCCAATTCCGTTGTGCTGGACTTCTTGGAGAGTTTGATCTGTCAGATTAAAAAAAAAACATCAAAATGCGTATGGCAAATGCAAAGTTATCATTCATTTAGTTAATGTATATACCGGGTTTGATTTATTTCCAGCAGCATAAAAGAAGAGTGCAGGGTAGTTGTCTATCTGCAGAAAAGGATGAACAGTTGAGTAAAGGAAGAAGCCATTGCTTCTGAAAAGCTTGGGACTTCGATGACTATGGCTTTATTTGGGACAACTATCTTATTGTTTCTTAAAACAATTTTTTAGTATAAAAATTTTAATTTTTAGACTAAAATATTGTTTTAAGAAGCAATAAGAAAGCCGTCCCAAACAAAGCCTATGTTAATGCAATAAATGAAAAAGGTAAATATGATATATATGACAATTGGATATGGCTTGGGAATTTATTTCAATTTTTTCCTCATATTTGACTTCTTAATCATTTTTTCTATTTATGAAGATTAAATTTATATAATATATGGGGATTACAGCTCAAGCCCAAGGGTTTACGCCCTGCCTTGTGACAAGTAAAATGCTACGCCTCATGCCTCTATGTCATTTAAAACATTAGCTACAACAAGCTTAGTCTAATCTATGACAATGGTAAATATTTAACAAACTCCAATGACGATTTGACTAAATGCCAATAGACTCAATTGGTGCGACCAGAAGTTCCAGCAAGGCTATGGCAATCTCTAGCTGTATATGTTGAACTCTAGCTGAGCTTTGGCCTGGCTCGGATGATCTCAAAACATTTTTATCAAGCAACAAAAAGTGTTTCGTCCCCTGGTTGGGCTCTAGAGAGCTTTAGTTGGGTAAGGAGCTCCAATACAAACAAGACAATTTTGAAATATATATCCATTCAAGCAATATGTTTGAAATGTATAGACTCAGCAAATCCAAAAAATTTAGAATTTCATACCAAATGAGCCCTTATAGTTTATACAAGTCTTAGCACTTCAATTTTTAGGTGAAGCTAATGAATCATATGCAATTTGAACAAGAATTTAATGAGGAATTTAAACAATGATCATCCTAAGTTAGCAAGATTTGAGGACATGAATTTCGGTGTTTTAAACAACAGTAATCAAGCATGAAACGTGTACCTGCAGTTTCGGATGTTCATTTAGAGATGCATCAATCCTCGCAAACTTTACATTTTCCTGTCCCCTAAAATGCTTGGCCAACTTCTCGATTTGCCTGCTCGTAGCCTCGCAGTCAATGCACCACGGTGTATAAACCTTCAATTAATAGTAAGCCATGATTAACAGAACAGAAATCAGAGGCTGGGAATAATTAGAAGGAAAGGAAAGAACTCGAGAATACTTCTTAATCAATGATACGCCATCATACCTCGAGAAAAACATTCTCAGCACTCTCCAGGATGGAGGAATCAAATGTCCTACCAACAACTTTTTCAATAATCTCACGCTGCATTTTCACCAGAAGAATTGATGTCCTTGTCAGGTGAGCAAATAATAGTTTCCATGAGACTTGAGAGTGACTAGAAATTAATGTTTCAAGCACATTGCTGACATGAAAACATAGCAGAGATGGTGGCAAAGGATGGGAAAAACACAATCGTGTAGCAGGGCAATATTGAACAGGTGGACCAAGGCACCTCATGTGTGCACATATGAAACTAAATGAATGCTTACATGATTTGGAATGGGCTCTGACTTGAAGAAGGCTGAGAGAGTACCATGCAGCAGTCCTGAGCAGAACTCCTGAAAATCATTACAATACCAAAATTTACGCAATTCAGGTTCAATAAGAACCAGTTAAATCTCAAGAAGTCGAAGGTTTACTTCTAAATTCCGTGTAGTAATATTTGAGTCCATAAGATATTTCGAGCCAATCCTGTTATCGAATGCAGTCACCTGAATAATTAAATAGTACATGATCAACTTCAACTAAAAAAGCTGAACAAGCATATTAACAATATTATAATTTAAGAGTTATCGAGAATAATTACATAAAAGAGCAAAATATCCTTTGCAAGTAAACATAATAAAAACAATGAAATTTAGATTAAGATAATACGTTTGATGCAGATACAATGGCAGACTTTTTCATGGCAACGCTACTACGCATAGAAAATCTATGATATGAGAACACAGAAAAACATATTTAAAAACATAAATTATTTTACTATATATTCAGAACTAGAAGAAGAAGAAGAAGAAGAATAAAAATCCTCATAGGTAGGTCACCCCTGTGGGTGTATAAAATAACCTTTCCAGAATTGTTAAAAACTTGATTGCAACTTTGGTAACTGCAGTTAATTTGAAGCCTCATTATATAAAGAAATTATTCTGTGCGGATGCCGAACGCAACTCTACGTCTGGAGGCGAATCAGGTGCAGCCACGTCAGCAATACCGAGCCCGGTACCGAGCCGCGGTACCGACGTAGCTCATTTTGGTTGGTCTCCAGACAGCGTTCGACGTCCGCACAGAATAATTTCTCCATTATATAAGAGAAACTGTTAGAATTCCCACCATCCACATTAGCTTGGTCCTTACAATTGGATAGACCTATGAAGTAATCACATAACATTAACAATAACATAGCGAACAAATACCCAAGAACCTTAGAAAGCTAACATGTCAGTTTGTAAAGTTTGTATTATATAAAATATATAAATAATGCACGCACACCTTTCACATGCAAGTAGATAGATTTGTATATCCTTGAGCATGCCTTGACATAAAATATAAAAAGATTATAATGATAAAAATATTATTGATATATCATCAAAAATTAATCATGATCAAGCACGAATCTTGAGGTAAAATTGAGTTGAAGGCTTCTAAAATTAAATTCGAGACCATCCAAACTCTGATTTCTCCAAAATTATAGTCGAACTGAATGTCTCAAAAAGAACTGAATGTCTCAAAAAGACGAACCCAACGACACCAAATTCGAACCAATCCAAGCCTAAATGAGTCCAAATCAAAACCAAAAGCGCATTTTGAAGGTTCAAATCATAAATTGGATGACCAAACGGTTTCAAACATGACATGCTTGTAGTCGAATCGAGCAGCTCGATGAGACGAATCCAACGAACCCAAGATCGTCAAATTCTGACATCATTAAGGCACCCAAGATCGGCTCAAACCCTCAGTCGCCAGACAATGATCTTTCTGACCACTGTCGCCCACAGATTACCGTCCTTCCGACCTCCGTCGCCAGACAACGGTCCTTCCGACCTCCGTCGCTAGACTATGGTCTTTCTGACCTCCGTCACCCACTAACTACAATCCTTCCGACCTCAGTCGCCAGACAACGGCCTTTCTGACCACTATCGCCCGCCGCCTACGATCCTTCCGACCTCCGTCGCCAGACTACGATCCTTCTGACCTCCATCGCCCTCCGACTACAGTCCTTGCGACCTTCGTCACCATACTATGGTCTTTCTGACTTCCATCGACCGCTGACTACGGTCCTTGAAACCTTTATCACTAGACTATGGTCCTTCCGACCTCTGTCTCCAAACGGTCTTTCGGATCACTATCACCCACCGACTATGGTCCTTCTAACCTCAATCTCTAGACAACAGTCTTTCTAACCACTGTCGCTCGTCGACTATGGTCCTTCCGACCTCCGTCACAAGACAATAATCTTTCTGACCACTTACGGTCCTTCCGACCTCCATCGCCCGCTGACTACGGTCCTTCCGACCTCTGTCACCAGACTATGGTCTTTTCGACCTCCGTCGCCCTCTAACTACGGTCCTTCCAATCTCAGTCGCTAGATAATGGTCTTTCTAACCTTCATCGAATGCCATTTTTGTCCCTCCGACTCCATCGCCTGACAACAGTCCTTTCGACCTCCGTCGCCCGCCGACTACATTCTTTCCGACCACTGTCACCCAACTACGGTCTTTTTTACCTCCGTCGCCCGCCGCCTATGGCTCTGGCAACTAAACAAACATGTCAATACTGATTCTTCCAATTCCCACCATTAATGCACTCTATATGATGCATATTTGCTACATCAAACAATGGCCATCCCCCCACGGAAGGGCCTCATTTGTAATTGACTGCAAACACTAGTGAATTCATTCAAACAGGGCTAGGCCCCGTAGTTTTTCCCCCTTTTCAGGGGTCTTCACATAAAAACTCTGGTATCTCTTATGAACGCTACACCCACTCTTTTATCTGATTGAGTACTAGATCTTCGTACAAAGCTAAGACACTTTACATTTCTCTACCGCCATGAATATTCCAATACGCAATATTTTGGCGTCATCTGTGGGAAACGTCATTCCTGACTATGGACAACTATTGCTCTAATCTCGAAAGATCATTCATATCAACGTCCTGACATCAACTATTACTACATCAATTTTATGGGAATCAGATGTGAACTGGGGGAGGGCAACCTTGACTGTAGTCGTGGTCAAGAAGATTCCTCCCATACTTCCAACATCCAAAACAATATCTTGAAAAACTATTTTTCATAAAGTTTCTAGCAAATACAAGGATGCTTCCAATAAATTGCAAGCTTCATACAGTTCCTAGCTGGATTTATACTCTCTGGGCAAGGTCTTAATTTTGACCTCAAAAAGTCGTAATAGCCTAAAGATAGATCACTCTTCACCTTTGATTCGGAATACACACGGCATTCACCTCCTCCCAATCAAGGCATAATCGATCTCAGGCGGTTCGATTCGACATACTCCACACACGTTAACGTCATTGAGCAACGCTCTGACAAACAACCTCGAATAGGTCAAAACATCCTAAGAGGATTCGATCAAATATTAAATTTTTTTGTTTGAGAAATACATAATTTTTATTGTGTCTCAATCACTGAATGATCAATCCCGGGGGAATTTGATCCGGCCTCTTCTACATAGGTTAACATCATCGAGCAACGCTCTGATAAACAATCTCAGATAGGTAATACATCCTTGGTGGATTTTCTCGGCCTCCTCCATACAGGTTAAAGTTATCAAGCAATGCTCTGACAAATAACTTCGGATAGGTCATACATCCTTGGTAGATTCTCTAAACCTCTTCCATACAGGTTAATACCATCGAGCAATGCTCTAATAAACAACCTCAAACAAGTCGAACATTCTTTATGGATTTCTTTTAACATCATCGAGCAATGTTCTGACAAATAACCTCAAAAAGGCTCACTTATGAGGTAGCCTCAAAGGAAAGCTAGTAGTGGACAAGGTCCTCCATGAGAGCAAGTGATTGACAGGGTCAACACTTTTTAAAAGACCTTAGAAGGCTAAAAAGCCTCAAGAGGTATAGTATACAAAGACCTTATCAAGCTAAAAGCCTCAAAAGGTACAGGTATACAAAAATTTTAGAAGACTAAAAGGCCTCAAAAAGCACAGGGGGCAATATATCAAAGCATATCTCAAAAATGCATAAACGACTTAGTTTTCTCTGAGGGACAAGTTCATTTCAAATTAAAAATAAGCATCAAGCTTATATAACAATCTCAAATTCATATACAATATCATTGGAGTTACATAACAAAATTCTATATCAGTTTCGAGTGTACTTTTATTTTCACAAGTTGAAATTAAAATTACATAGGTGTCATCCATATAAGTTAATGTCATCAAGTAACAAACAACTTCAAAAAGGTCAAATATCCTTGGTGGATTCTATTGACCTCTTCTCTAAAGCACATTAAAGCATCTTCTATAACTTCTTCTTCAAAGAAAGATTATAACATGATCATCATCAGGCCTCCACATAATTGACACTATTGATGTGTAGCCAATCTACTGAAAGGGCACATTGCTTCGACCCCTTTCATTAAGCATGTCTAATGTCCGCACACATCAGTATGGATGCATATTGCATTTAGCAGAATGCAACTTGACTACCGTCATCATCGGCCCTTCATTTGATGTCTGTCATCGTCATTCACTTCATATCAGCCATCATCGGCTTCTCACTCAACTACTATTAGCAGCACACCCTCCAACTATCTCCTTCAGCTCTCCATCCGGCCATCGACTGTTGTCGTACTTCCACTCTATCGTCGATCGCCGACGAACTTCTACTCAACAACAACATCAAGTCTTTATCCCAGTATATGGGGTTGGCTACATGAATCTTTTTTCTCCATTGAGCCCTATTAAAAGTTAAATTCTCATTTAAATCTAATAAAGAAAGGGCATTTCTAATATTTTCTAACCAAGTCTTTTTAGGTCTATCTCTACCCTTCTTAACATAAGTCAAACCTAATACATCTACTTTCCTAATCGGGTCATCGAAAGGTCACCGTTTTATGTGACCAAACCATCTAAGGTGACTCTCTAATCTTATCTTCCACTGGAGCTACTCCAACCTTTTCACATATATGCTCATCGTGAAATTCTACTCAATCATCATCAAAATTCAGTCCGTCTATTGACAATTACTAGTTGTCCTCCCGGATACTATTATCACCAGATCTTCTCAAATCATCCTCATATACAGGAGATAGTTAATCTTCTTCTGTAAAGGGTTGTTTATTGAAAGAATAAACTCTCATCGTGACTCCTACACAAAAGAGAGGCACTGAAGCTTGATAGGTCATGTCACATATCTTAGACAGTGGAATGCCTCTAATATAAGAAGAAAATTGGAGGAGAAGAAAATGAAAGGAGGAGAAAGTTCCTTCTACACTAAAGAGAGGTACTGAATTTGGATAGGGGGTGTCACTTATCAAAAATAATGAAAAGACTCTAAAATAAGAAGAAAAATGGGGAAGAGAGAGAAACGAAGGTTGAAAACTCTAAATTTTGCACAAGAGAGAGGCACTTATACTTGATAAGGGATGTCACTTATTCAAGACGGTGGAAGGCCTCAACTGTAAGAAAGATAGAGGAAGAAGGGAGGAGAAGAAGTGCAATTTTTCTCATACCCTAAGGAGGCTATTTAAAGGTTAAAAAGGAAGGAGGAATATTATGTAAAGAATAAGAATATTTCAAAAATATTCCAAGAATAAAAATATTCTGAGAATATTCAAAGAATATTCTAAAGAAATAAGAATATTCATAGGAATATTCTTTAAAAAATTTCGAAAAAAAAATCTTCGTGACTGGGGGTGGAAAGAGATTTCAAAATATCCATTAATGACAACTTATTGGCTCCGTTCTTTAAAAATATTAACTCAATTTAAAAATCTCCATCTTTAATTTGACATTACTTATGACAATTTGGCCATTCCGTCTATAACCAGTCAGGAATCCCTATTTTTATTTTAAACTCTTTTGAATAATCGAGATTTTGAAGAAGCCTAATGTCTATTAATATTAATAAGTTTTTAAGTCTGAGATATTAAAACTCCAAGATGTATATAGAGTTTAAATTTTATATCGTTTATTATATAATCTTTAAATTTATATTGCAATACAATTTTATAACAAATATGTGGATATATATTAAAACTCAAGTTTAAAAGCCCTTATTTTGCCACATAAAATAAGGCTGTCTTTAATATTAAAAGAGTTTTAACCCAGGAAATTGGAAACAAGTGGAAGATTATGCCATGCAAAATAAGATTATAGAAATCATAATTATGGTTTATATAAAGACTATATTTTAAATTACAATTTTTGATATTTAAACTCACAATTATATCAAAAGTTTGTGTAATAATTGACAACCGTTTTTTGACGTTCCGAATTAAATTTTGACATTTCAGAGCTCAACAGAGCCTCTATAATCAATTTCGAGCAATTTTAAATATTTTAGAATGCAATTTTTTTAACAATTTTTGCTCCAATCAATATGACAACTTCAGGACATCATCAATTTATAATTAAAGATATTTTACAAGGTTCACGACCCTTAGAGGAGATCCACGTTGACGTCTAGATAGCGGTCATGCCTCATAATTATTCAAAAACAGTAATCTTGCATTGCAAGAATTTGTAGAGCTACGAAATATATTTTCGAACTTCTGAAGCTTCGACTTCTGAAAATAGGGGGCAACTAATATATCATCAAAAATTAATCATGATCGAGCACGAATCTCAAGGCAATATCGGTCGTCCATTCAAACCACTCACAACATGCCCTTAATCTCCTCCCTATTAATTGGTCATGCCACTCCCAAAAAGCTATAAATAGACCTCGCATTCTTCATTATGGGGGAGGTGAAGGGGAAGCATGGAAGAGAAAGAAGAGAGAGAAATTAGAGCTCTCTTGCCACGAGACTCATCCTCAACCACTATCGGACCACCGACCTTCGCTGAACTATTACCGGACCTCTGTCGGCCACCGACTAACACCGAACTTCCACTCGAATTCCAATTATTATTGGACTTACACTCATCCACCAACAGACGCCGAACTTATGTCCGGCCACGACTGATGCCGGAAATTCCACCCAGCTGCCGATTATGGTCCATCCGACCACCGCCGCCAGATTAAGGTCCCTCCAACCTTCGTCGCCAGACAACGGTCTTTTTAACCACTGTCGTCCGACGACTACGGTCCTTCCGACCTCCGTCGTCAAACTACGATCCTTCCAACCTGTCACTAAAACTACGGTCCTTCCGACCTCCATCTCCAAACAACGGTCTTTCTGACCACTATCACCCGCCAACTACAGTCTTTCAACCTCGGTCGCCAGATAACAGCCTTTCTAACCACCGTTGCCCGTCGACTACGATCCTTTCGACCTCCGTCACCAGACAATGGTCTTTCTAACCACTATCACCCGTCAACTACAATCCTTCTGACCTCCGTCGCCAGACTACGATCCTTCTGACCTCCTTTGCTCATCGATTACGGTCCTTATGACCTCCGTCGCCAAAATTATGATCTTTCTGACCTCCGTCGCCCGCTGACTACGGTCCTTTCTACCTTTATCACTAGATTACATCCTTCTGACCTTCATCTCCAAACAACAGTCTTTCTGAGCACTATCGCCCATCAACTATGGTCCTCCGACCTCAGTCGCTAGACAACAGTCCTTTCTAACAACTGTCGCTTGCCAACTATGGTCCTTCCGATCTCCATTGCCAGACAACTGTCTTTCTAACCACCGTCGCCCGCCAACTACGGTTTTTCCGACCCCCGTCGCCAGACTACAATCCTTCCGACTTTCATTGCCCGTCGAGTACGGTCCTTCCGACCTCCGTTGCTAGACTACGGTCTTTCCAACCTCCGTCGCTCGCTGACTATGGTCCTTCCGACCTCTATCGCCAGATAATGGTCTTTATAACCTTCATCGAATGCCGATTTTGGTCCTTCCGACCTCCATCACCTAGCAACAGTCCTTTCAATCTCCGTCGCACACCGACTATGGTCTTTCCAACCACCGTCACCCGACTACGATCTTTCCAACCTCTGTCGCCCGTCGACTATGGCTATGCCTACTAAACAAACATGTCAATACTAAATCTTCCAATTCCCACCATGTAATGAACTCTATATGATGTATATTTGCTACATCAAACCAAAGCCTTCCCCCTACAGAAGGGTCTCATTTGTAATTAACTGCAAACACTAGTGGATTCATTCAAACTAAGCAGGCCCCGTAGTTTTTTCCCCCTTTTCAGGGTTTTCCACATAAAAAGTCTTGTGTTTTCTGTTTCTGTGCTAGATATTCGTACAACACTAAGACGAAAAATTCTAACTCTATCGCCGCATATATTCTAGCCCGCTACAATTATAACCAAACAAACTTAGGTAATATTAAAGACATTTGAAATAAGCATCTCTTGAATATTGATATGCATATAACCAGTCACTTTATTGTTCTACGATACAAATTGCCAAATGAGGAAAAAACTAGTGGAAGAGAAGTCGGAGCACAGACTAGATCAAGTCCAAGTCAAAAGTGCATTTCCAATTTATCACTAATCTGTTTCAAAGCCCAGTCAGAATTGTGTTTTCTCTTGAAAAAGAAGAGAGCAAGGACACGCCATATGGTACGTCAGACAGACTTTAAGAGCCCGATCTCCAACTTAGATTTGAATTCGAGAAGGCTGCTTCCTTATGTGTCAATACATGCTTTGAGGCCTAGTTTTGTGAGACTTTGTCTTGATTTACTATTGCTAAGAGCTGAATTTTCGTTACATATTGTTCAGTTAAGGCTTTTTGAGCCAGGGCCTACTCAGCCTTCCTAGCCCTTCTGAAATATGTCACTTCTATTGCCTTATTGTGCTATGTACTTGCTAACTCAAGCAATAAAATATTTCAGTAAGCTAGGCAGTTTAGTAAGACTATCGTAGCCTTGACAAGCAAAACGAACACATCAAGATGAACATTAAAATCAACCTAATTTGTAAGAACAAATATGACTAAAGTATGTATAAAACATAGTCCATTAGAAACTCACAAGAGGCCTTTTTCCATCCAGCCCAAATAATGTCAATAATGGTTTTGCAAGGCTTTCTTCAGAAGAATCAACATATATAAACATTATCTGAATAAAAAACACATTACATTAGACGATTAAACTTTTCAAGTAAAGCATACATTGAAGCCTTCCATAATCAAACAAACAAAATATTATCACCTTGGATTTGTATTTTCTTGCCACATCTTGAAGTAACAAGATGAAGGGCTTTGAATCATCAGTCTCCGCAAAGAAGTAGACCTTCAAAGCATAGGATAATTTATTACTATGAGAAATAAAATATCCAGAAATGAGAGAGACTCCCCTGTCCCTCTATCTGCAACATATGAGAACACAAGGACTTAAAACTAATTAAAAATTAAGAGCTGACAGTCCACTGAGAAAGTTTAAAAAACTGAGGTGGCATTCAACAGAGATGACAACGGGAAAGAGAAAAAAGATTAAAATTTAATACTGTGTCCACCAAAGAAAAGTAGATGACAGTGCTGTGCACCAACCCAATATGCTAAACTACAGTTAAACGTTAATAAATTACTCCAATAGCGAATAGCGTTGTCATAAAAAGAGAACTATCCAAGACTTTGGAATTTAATATCACCAACCCTAAATAGAATTTCTGATTCTTCTTCCGGACAGTTAGCTCGTAGTTGTTGCTCCCAAAATTCAAATCTAAGAAACTTACAATAAATGTAGCTCCCCCCAATGCAGGGTCTACTGATGCATGTAAAAAGAATTGGATTTAGATGCATCGCATAGGAGAAAAATATGCTGTAAAAAACATTGAATGGTTGCCCCCACCCAAAAGCTTTAAGGGTTTGAATTGAAATCATGTTTGGCCACTTTTATAATAGAAAAAATTTTGGCTATCATTTGGTCCATTTTCTCTAATAAGTGGTATTTGAGCTAATGGTTCTATTGAGATCAAGCTTTTTCATTTGTGTTTTTCATGAGCCTTTGGAGTTTTCTACCAAGGTTGAGCAAATTTCAAGGTCAGGTGACTCTAATAGTTTATATGGTTGAGTAGCTATTGGCACGTAATACTTTATGAGTTTAAAAAAATTCAATTTTAGAGGGAGTGATGGTCGATGTGAAGAGCTATCACATAAGAGAGATTGTTAAGACTTGTGAGACTAGTAGATTTTGTTCAACATTAGTTAGGTGAAATTCTGTGGGAGTGGAAACACAAAAGGCCTGTTAGGTTTTTTATAAGTTAAAGCAAATAATACTTCTAACTTTAGGAAGACGAAATTGCAGAAGCCAATTCTAAAAAAGTTTGTTTGGCTGTCTAGTAGAAAAGTGAAACTTCTTTTTTCTATTGTTTCGTTTTTTATCATTTCGTTTCATTTTTATCATTACATTAGTAAAAAACTAAAGCTAGAGTGACTTTAAAGAAAATGAAATGTGAAAAAATAATCGAACCTGATGATATTCCGATAGAGGAGTGGAAATGCTTAGGAGATCAAGGAATTTCTAGGCTTACAAAACTTTCTAATATTATTTTGAAGACTAAAAAGATGTCAGATGAGTGAAGAGGAGGTGTGTTGTTCCTATTTTTAAAAATAAAGGTGATACACAAGAGTGTGCAAAATATAGAGGAATAAAGTTAACGTGTCATACATTAAAAATATGGGCTAGAGTAATTGAGCATATGTTACGATGTGATATTAATTTTCTCAAAATCAATTTGGATTCATGCCGGGGAGCATGGGCGGATTTAGGCTCGAATGAAAAAGTTTGATGATATTTTTAAATTAAAAATTTGTGCCACCCGCAGATAAATATCCTAGCTCTGCCAATGTCAGGACGTCGACTATGAAAGCTATACATTGTTGAGATGTTTGGTGAAGTATAGACAGAGTAAGGAGGACCTATATGTGATAACTATTGTATGATAAAGTTTCAAAAGAAGTGCTCTGGAGAGTTCTAGAAAAGAAATGAGTTAAAAACACTTACATTCAAATCAGTAAAGATATGTATTATATATGATTTGTTGTTGATCTCGTTTTCCAAAATAATACTCATAATCATCGTCGCTTCTTCTTTAGATTAAATCAAGACAATTTCAAATTAACCAAAGTCGATGTTATCCCAATCAAATAAACGATATTTTTAAATAAGTGAATACATAAAATAATAATAATAAATAAATAAAAATATGTGATTACAATAATTTTAAATGTTAAATAATGAATAAGATTATATATATATATATATATATATATATATATATATATATTATTTATGTATATAATTAAGTATGAGGTATCTTAAGAGGAAAGTATGTATATATACAGATATTTTTAAGGAATTGAAAATTTTTTAAAAGAAAATGTATTTTAGATAATAAAAGTAATTAGATTATGATTCAAATTTTAATTTAGAATTATAAGTAGTAAATTTACATATAGAGAGATGAAAGAGAAGAATAAAATTTTATATTAATGAGATAAGTGATAAAATAAAATTTTTAAAATTAGTAAAATAGAAAATATATAAATTAATAATAATTGAATAATGAATATTACATTACATTTTAGTGATATAGAGAGAGAGAAAGTATGTGTGTGTGTATAAGAGTTAAATTAGAAAATTTATTTGATGATAAATAATGTATTTAAAAGATAAAAAAATGAGTAAGAGTTTGCTAAGCTATTTTGATGACATAAATGTCACCATATAGGTGTTAAATATATCGACAACAAAATAAGGAGCAAGAATGAAATTTCAAAACATCTAAATCTAAGGTGAGTAGATATGTTCCTAAATTACGGTAATAGCATTGTTTCTTCTAAATGCATTTAATCAGTATTGAAAATGATTTATCTTTCACATATCAATTATTGATCATTTTAAATTAGATGATAATTAGCATGTTATGTTTTACATTACTACATAAACTTAATGAATGTTATATGGATGAAATGTCTAGATAGATATGCTTGCATGTGCATGTTAAATGATGGAGCACACCCCCTATGGTACTGACTAGGGACATAATATACCCGCATGCATAAATGAAAAAGATTATAGAAAATGAAATGGAAAAGGAATACATTCGTTAATACTATTTAGACAGTATCTCCTGTGATGGTAGTATTATTTATAAAAAGAATAAAGATATGACACATGTGATATGTATAGATATGCACAATATTGATGCTTATTTTCAAAATGAATTTTAATACAATTACTTTACGTTTTAAATATTATTTCAAAAATCTTATATTAATGTAATTTAGAAGCATAATATGTATTATTACTCAGTGATTACTGAGTTGTGACTCGTGTAAGTGAATACATAATAATAATAATAATAAATATATATATATATATATATATATATATATATATATATATATATATATATGTGATTACTGAGTTGTGACTCGCTTTTTATTGCAAAAATATTCACAGGTATTATTCGATTAATTTAAAATAAGTTGAAAATAAGAGAACGTATATCATAGGCGCGACACTGTGAGAAAAATGTATTTATAGCATTTACTTTAATTTTTGAGATTTTAGTGGCTCTCTCAGCATGTTGGAAATAGTAAGTTGATGAAAACTTAATCAACCGTCCAACCATCTATTCCTGTCTTATTAATTCAAGCCTCTAGGTCGAGTCGTCATAGTTTTTTAACTATCCTAATGCTATTAGGTTATAAAAAAAGATGAGGGTTGGGTGGAGAATTTTTCATTTGATTAGAACAAGCAAACGAATGACAAAGGCCTCTAGCACGCAGCTCTCCTCGACCCTCTCACACGCAAGCCCCTCGTCTATGCCGAACACCTCTCTTGCACGCAGGTATTCTCCCTCTTCTCCTCTCTTGCTCACAATAAGAGCTGCCCTCTCCCTTTTCGTTTCCCCTTACTAGCAAGAACACCGCCTTCTTCTCCTTCCTCACTTATTCTTCTTAGGAAAACAACGGAAGCCTGCTTGATTCCCCTTCTTGAAGATGAAAGGGTTTGCTTAATTTCCTTTTCTTAAAACAATCAGAGGAAGTTTGGTTTGAGTTTCTCTAATCTAAGGCAAGGGATAGGTTCATATTTCTTTTCTCTTGAAAGAAAATTTCTGTGGAATGAACTTCTTTCTTGAAGGATATTCACATAGATATACATTTCTTTCTCTTGAAAGAAACATTTTCTAAATTAATTTCTTTCTTAGAGAATATTCTTGAGATGAAAATTTGCTAATACACATAGGTATATATATTTTTTCTTTCTCTTTAAATAGAATATTTCTGAATGAATTTCTTTCTTGAAGAATGCTCTTGAGACTCCCTTCTTGAAGTCTGGAAATGAAATTGAAATTGTTATCTCATCCTCTCTTTGAAAGATTAGTTCCCTAAAATCTCAAACCTTTGATCGAATAATATTATTTTTCTCCAAGAAAAATTACAATCTTTTTGGAGCTTAGAAGTTTCAGACCCATATCTGTCAAAAACTGAATTCCAGCTTCACCACCACATAAATAATCATTCAATCACCAACCTAAAAGAACACCAATCAAGTTGTTGTCTTCACCATAAAAATCTCATTGATACTACATCATAACCCTTTCATATTTTGATAAGTCATATATTGAACACTTCTCACCAAAGCCAATGAAAACACCACATACAATAACGCATTCAATACATGGCTTATTAAAATATGAATGGGTTATGTGCATTGCTTCATGTTTCTAGAGCTATCAAGAATAACACTCATGTTGCCCATAACTTGTTGCCACCATTTTGTTTGATTGTCATTGGAATCTATGAATGAAGTTTTGATGAGCATGCAAAACACCATGGTTTAAAATTGCGCAATAAGAGGTGCGCCTCAGCGCAATATGGCCCCTTTAAGCCTCAAATCACATGCAATAAGTTCAGGTTTTGAGGCGTACACCTCAAGTTTACTGAGGCGCGCCTCGCCTCACGGTTTTGAGGCATCCGCCTCTAAAAATTAAATAAAAAAACAAACCTAATATATTTTTGTTCGGTTCGGACCCCCCAACCCCGCACGTCTTCCATCATTTCCTGAAAATAGGTCGGCGTCAGCTTCCTTCCACCGAGAGCTTCTCTTCGCCTCTTGCTTGGAGGTTTCTTCTACTGCGAGTTGGGCTACTGTCTCCTCCTACCGACCGCTTTAAGCTCTTCTTATTCGTGGTTGGAGTTTAGGGTTTATTGACAAAGGTGAAATACATTTACTTCCTCTTCTTCTTCGCACTCAAATGTGATGTTTTTGTTATACCATCACATTTATCGACATCTTTCTTTGATTTTCATTCATTATTGGCAAAATTTATTTCTTTAGGGTTTAGGGAATCTTGCTTTTTTTTTATACATACACTTTTTATTGTCATATGATTGAATGGTAGCCCTTGATAGTGCAAGAAAATGAAAATAATATGACTTTTTATTTATTTAATATTTAGATCTCTTTTTGTTAGATTTATGTTTATGTGGACATATGGTTTAGGCATGCATAATAAAAAAGTATAAGATGCTCAATAGATATGTGTATAAATTAATGCCGAAAATTTAAGTAGGAGAGGTGTATTACATGTCTACATGTAATATGAATGTAAGTTATGCACAAAGAATATTTTGATCTTCTATGATACAAAAATATTTTTTATACAATTTTCAATGTCATTTGATTGCATGGTTGCCATTGATAGTGTAAGAAAATGAAAATGATGGGACTTTTTCATTTATGTAATATTTAGATTTCTTTTTGCTAGACTTATGTTTATGTGGACAGGTGATTTTGGCATTCATTTATGTTCTCTTATTATTGGATATTTTAATTCCACTTCATATCTTGTGCATTTTTATGTTTTATATATTATTTACTCATTAGTATATACAAAATTTATCATTTTATGTTTACACAATCCTTTGATTTTGAGGCTTACGCCTAAAAACGCCTTGAGGCTTACGCCTCGCCTCATGAACAAAAATGCCTCAATACCCGATTACGCAATTTAAACATTGCAAAACACATTTCCCACTCATCATATAAATCAGATCGCAAGACATCAATGCATGCAAAACCCTTCAAAGAATATATAGCATCTCTCTTTTAATTACAAGATTTGAAAAAAAATGAAGAGAAGAAAGAAAAGAAGTGGTCACAATTCATTGATATCAAGTTTATATAGAATATTGAGGCATAAATATGCATCCAAATGTATTTTCAAACTAGCCAATATTGGGGCATGAGCATGTACATAATCCCTTTGATCAAGATTCATAAGTATAATATCATTTGCTGAGGACAAACAGCAACACCATATCTCATAACTAATTTAATAAAGGTTCCAACAAGAGGTCTTAGAATGAAAAAGAACAATCAACTTCCTAAAGGCTTTATAACAAGAAAGTGATAAACCCTCTCCACCAAAACCACTGAAATGTGTTTATAAAGAAGATAGTAAAACAAGAAAATTCTACACGTTTTATTGCAATGAATTTGATGGGAGAGTGTTAATTAAAGTACAAGATACTTTAGATCCCTTGGTTAATATATACAATATGTGCCCTAATCCCTTGAACCCATCATTGAGACAACATATTTATCATATCAAATTGCAATCTCAAGTTGTCATTACTTTGCTCATAGATTCTCATAGAGTATGCATATAGTTCAGCACTTTACACATTAAATCTATAGCAAGAATAAGAACAACTACCATGCTACCTTACCAAGGCCATGAAGGAGGCAACAAACCAAGCAATTTACAAATGATGATTAAAAATACCTCAAAAGAAGAGGCTTACAACTCTTTTTGGTTCTTGGAAACTAAATGACAATAGCCCTTGCTTCTACCAAATGAATTCCACCATAAGCAACCGCTATTGATTGATTTTTTTTAGAATATATTGCAACTTTAATCTTTCAAAGAGAGATGAATGGAGATAATAATTTCAATTTCATTTCCAGACTTCAAGAAATGAGTCTCAAGCGCATTCAACAAAAAGAAAATTCATTCAGAAAAATTCATTTTCCAGATAAAGAAATATATATACCTATGTGTATTAGCAAACTTTCATCTCAACAGTATTCCCCAAAAAAGAAATTCTTTCAGAAAATTTTTCTTTTAAAGAAAAAAAAATGTATATCTATGTGTTGCAACAAACTTTTATCTCATGAATATCCTTCAAGAAAAAAAATCATTCCATAGAAATTTCTTTCAAGAGAAAAGAAATATGAAACAATCCCTTTCCTTAGATTAGATAAACTCAAAACTTAACTTCCTCTGATTTTTTTAGAAAAAGGGAAATAAGCAAACCATTTCATCTTCCAAGAAGGGAATCAAGCAGACTTCCCTTGGTTTCGTAGGAAGAACAAGATGGATGAACTAATCAAGATAACTCTATTAGATGGAATTTGGATTAACTTGGTTGAGTCAATTTGAGCTAATTGTTGACTGTTGACCAATCGGCCCCACCTCACGATCTTCTTCCCAAACGACACAGTGCTCCTCACGTAACTTCCACTAACAATACAAAAGCAAACAATCACTCGCTCCTCTATTCATTTGACTCTCGCGCACGACTGAAGCCCGCTCACTCCCTCTCTTCTCCCTTTGTTACACGCACAAGACCCCTACTCCCTTTCTCATTCACACATCCGACTGCACATAAGAACCCAAACGAAGGACTCCTCATTCTACCCCTGTTCAAGCACGAGACCCACACCTAGGTCTGCTTCTGCGACTTCGACCCGACCCGCGCTCTAGCCTGCTCCAACCGACTCACGTTGATTCTATCGACCCGATCCTAACTTGACCTCCCTCTCTCACTCTCTCCTAGACGCACACAGAAGCCTCAACCACTAGCCCTCTCTTCATTTCATTGTGTCGAACTCAATGGATCCAAACCCGCAACCATGACGTTGACTCCAACCCCTCGATCCGTCGTTGTTGTCATTATTTTTCCTACATTAAAATGTATAAATTTATTTCTTCTCTGCTTGCTTAAACAACAGGTATCAAAGACCCACCATTGTATCTTTGATCCAGTTGGGAGAAGAATTAAAGATGGTCTGCACCATCGCATCTTAGAAATAAATACACAAAGACCTCACGTCATCATATCTTTGATCCGACATGAAGAATTTGATTTGAAGATCTTGCACCATCAAATCTTTGATCCGACCGAGATGAACAAAAACAAGTGTCATCCCTACCTCCCTTCGCGGGGAGGGAACAATGGGAGGCTGCCGAATTGAAACTGATAAAGGACCCTCACTACGTTAATTTCAAACAAAGTTTACCATTTTAAATGAGTATATATATATATAATTATGTATAATTTCCACTGATAAAAAAAGGACTGCATGGTTCTATAAAAAGAAAATAAAATAACAATAATAACCTATGTTCCCCATTTTAAGAATTCGAGGCTCACGCTTCCAGAAGAATAAATGCATTGCCTCCAATTGAATATGCAATTTTTATAAAATTAATCACTTGTAAGGTTCAGAAGCTAATAAAGATGGAAGATGTAATTTATGCTTGGAAGCTTCACGGAAAGCTAAAAGAATATTAAAAGACATGAACGAACTAAGGAGTTTGATATGCTTTCAAGTGAAGTATATTATATCCTGCTAGAAAACTTTGAAACTCAGTGTCTAAAAAAAATTAAAGATGCAAATCTACCGTATCAACTATCATTGCAAGAACTTTTCCATTCCATACAAAAGAAAAAGCCTTTGTAACATCACAGGCTTGTGCATTAATCAACACAGGACATACGATGAAATTGAAGTCTTTGTGTAGAACAAAGTATCTATAGCATTGGAAGACGAAAGAGGTTGTATAGCATGTCGAAGGGCTGTGAAAGATCTACTCATGAAATGAAACAACCTAGGATGAAAACAGAGGTAATTGAGACCCTTATATAGACTACTATGAAGAGATAGAAGAAAATGAAGAGCAATGCAAGCAAACAATCTACAAGTATGCCTCTACAGTGTCTAATAAACTGGAAAAGTAAGTTAACCCCACTGACCTATGCGTTATGATGGATTGTGTGACGAAGGGTTTGCCTCAATCAATATATGATTAATGATTGTCAATTAGATAGTCATAAAGTAATGAAAATAAAATCAAGGCAGCATTGACATCAAAATTAAAAAAAAATAAACTAGATATTCAACAAAGGCAATGAGAATGCAAAACACATATATAAAATGTAACGGAAGTGCAAAATACATTATGCCAAATTCTACATGTGCTCTGATCTTTATGTCAAGCCCATGAATCCAAGAAGATCTGAGAATGCTTCAAGAAGTCAATAAATGTTCAAACACCCCTAAAATAACACCGACCTATATGCTAAAATAAATTTTGCATGTGCTTCAATCATTATGTCAGCTCCTAAATGCAAAATCTAATAATGCTTCGCGAATTCGCTAAAAGTGCTCAAAAACACTCTGATGATGCCGTGTTGATAAAAAATCTCAACCGGAGGGGACCCTGTCTTTCAAAATACCTATGAACCCTAATGAAAATATAAATCTTTTAAAGTGATTGCAAAATCACCCCGATGATGGTTGTGTTGATAGAAAATCTCAATCGAAAGGGATCATGTCTTTCAAAATACCTATGAACCCTAATGGAAATATAAATCTTTTAAAGTGATTGCAAAACACCCTGATGATGGCCGTCTTGATAGAAAATCTCAACCG